>OY728153.1:992981542-993666548 GCA_963277665.1 Viscum album
GAAGAGATATGGGTAGAAAAATCTGTTGTATTTAATGAAATATATTAATTTTTTATATTGATATGAATTAATATTTTGGTGTCATTTGCGGTTTAATTTCCCTGATGGTGAGGTGCACATCCAGCACGTCTAAAGGATTTAGGCGAGCTTTAGAGAGATTATAAGCATGAGTTGTACATTGGATGGTGTGCTAGAGTGGGCACAGAGTTAGAGGTGGTCCCTATTGTGGATGATTGTCTATTAAAACAGTACCGACAGATGATTACTCATTGGAAGGCTAGCCAATTTAAGGTATTAATCACATTAGAGGTATTTAAATGAAAATTTTCATGTTTTTCATTAATACTAATTATTGAATTTTATTTAGGATTCATTTGGAAGAAATAAAAAACATTGATGCTAAGAAATACATCCACACATTGGGGACGTACTACAATGCTAGATCATGAGAGGAAATAGGTATGACAGTTTATAATCTTTCTTTATGACTTGCACTTTCTATTGCTTCCTCCATAATTTATTCAATTGCTAAAGTTGTTATATAATTTTAGTTATGCAATTAATTTTTTTTTGGTATCCTATTTTTAATTATGGTTTCCTACATTCAATGTCATTGTAGAGGCATAAATTGAATATTGAAAGATGTGTGCCTCGATATAAACTTTTTTACTCGAGTAGAAAGAAGAAATATGGAAGTGCGGTTAATGAACCGAATCAGCAGTAGATTGTAAGTTTTACTTTGTAGATTTAAAATTTTAATCTTTGTTCTATAACTTAATAATCTATTCATATTTGTAATAGGCTTCTTTAGAGGCCCTTGATGCCAAGGAACCCAAAAAAATTGGTTCAAATGATCACTTACATCAGGTGTTGGGAGATGAGCACCCTAGTAGAGTACATTGCCAACCTGGGAAGAGTATAGTTATGACGAGATATTGGCCCTCCTCAGGTATGAGTTGTACTGCCACCGAGTTGCAGTAGGTTAAGGCATAGGCAGAACAGGCAGAACAGGTTGAAAAAAGGGCCACAGAGACGGCAGAATAGTCTGCTAGGACAAACAATGCATTTATGAAACTTATAGAAGTTTTACGTCCAACACTTCCCCCAGAGGCCAGAACTACTTGTGATAAATATATGTTATCGATGTGTTCTATATATGGTTCACCGGGTAGCAGTTATAGTGGTGGTCAAGATGGAGGAGGATGGAGAGGAGGAGGCCGAGGCTGAGTACGAGGGCGAGGAGGAGGGCGGGGATGATGATGGGGACGACTATAAGGATGAGGGTGAGGGTGATGATGATGGTGATGATAGTGATGGTGATGAGGGACAGATTGATTTGTTACATTTTTGACAGATATTACTAACCTTTGGTGATTATTGATTTGTTGTGCCTGGATATATGTGTGATTAGGTAGGTCGCATTATCTTTATTTTTTATCTATAAATAATAAAACTTGACTTGATGGTTTTTTGTGACTGATTCACCCCTCCCCTAGATAGCCCCCCCACCCCCTAGACACCCCGTACCCCACTAAATAGCCCCGCCACCCCCATGGACAGCCCGACCACCCCCTAGACAGCCCCTCCCCCTGTAGATACCCCCCCCCCCACACCCCAGGACACCCTGTACCCCCCCCCCCCCCAGGGCAGCCCCACCAACCCCTGTGGACAGCCCACCTGTCACGAACCAACCCAGGTCGACCCTGAACCGGTCACCCGAGCTGGCCCACAACATGGCCCAAGGGGCATACCCAATACCCACGGGCTGGCAACTAGTGTCGAGCATCAAAACTAAACAAGATATAACTATTTGGCCTATAAATGAAAGATAAATGAATAAAAAAACTGAACAATGGAAATGAAAACTAGGAGCAATGAGAAAATAAGGTCGTGCATACCTCCATGTAACCCTATGGGTCACCACCAACCTCAAACCAACATCTCTCTAGGGCGACTGAATCCAAACAAGGCGCAGCAACCAAAGATAAAAAACAAAGATAAAACTATAGGCATGAGTATTAAAACTCAGTAGGCATGCCCAAACAATATATTCTCATATAAATTTCCTTTAAATAAAAGATCCATCAATTTCAGGTTTTAAATACAATGTATAGAACTAAGTTTTTACACATTTTCTTCTTAAAAACAAAACACAATCCATTACCCTTCATATTTTAAACTAAGTTTTTTTCCAAGGATGAAACTTTAACCTTTTTAGAGAAAGAGGGATATAGAAGTGTAAAACATTTTAAAAACCTTTTTCCACAAACTTTTAAAGATCATTTTTATCCCCTTTAACAAAGAGACACTCCATACACAAAAGCAAAAGAAATAATCACACAAGGGAAATGGAAAATAAAAAACAAGAGTAACCAACCAAACAAAGCACCTCAATCATCGGTCGCAGATAACTAAGTGCCGATATACATGGAAAAAACTAGGAGCTCATGAATAGTATAGAACATACTATACATGTGACTCATCCCGAAGGCATGCCTACTCTCGATGACGTCATAATGCCCAAATTCTCGGTATCGCCCTACCTTGCCTAACCGAGGGGCCCAATTCCCTATGAAGGTATCATCCGTACTAAGGGTCACTAGCCAGTGCGTAGTCTAAACTAGTGCAGCAATCATTCACTGAAAATTCGCTCGCTATGATAGGTTACCATGTTCAGACTAAAAAGGGGGGTGAGCCAATAATGTCAAACAAGCAGTCACAAGTACATTCCTCACACACAGTCAACACACACAACAAAGTCACCCCTGAGTCACCCCAAGGAATATTTCCCTCGCCTTTCAACCGTTTGATCACAGGAAAGTCCTACCTGGTGGACCTTCCATAACACATAACTCAACCAAATCAAGGGGGCCACATTCAAGGTGAGTTTTCTTAAGATAACTGGTTTTACAAAAGTGCCAACCGGGCCTCACATAAATTTCACATGCCAACCCATTTCTTAAGAATCACACGCATGCCACTTTGAAAACCATAAAAAAACACTTTGAACCCCATTTAATAAATTCAAATCAGAATTTTAAATATAAAACACATTCACAAGGGCCAAAGGGGAATTTCATCAGGCAATTGATGTGGAAACACAATCAAACCACTTATTGGAACACATTACAAGAAATAAACCACTCCAGTTCAAGATAGAAAATTTTAATAACAGTTCTATATCAATAATTAATATTAAAAATAGGTTTTAAATGCAAGAAATTAATTATTCTTAAATTTAAAGGTTAATGCATAGAGATCCTACCTTGGAGAAGGAAGTGGACCAAGCTGAGACACTTCATCTCTTGAAGCTTCCCCTGAAAATGTCCACACTAGCACACACATACATTATAATACATATATATATACCCTTAATCCATTAAACATATTCCCCATGCCATGAGGGAATATGTGCAAGGAAAATATATATATATATATACACATATGTACCTATGTATGCGTGTGTGCGCACCACCAAGAAGTCACCCAAGCTATAATTAATTAACCTAGAGAAAATAACTCATTTGAAAAAAAAAGAACCATTTTGGAAAACAAGTTTTCAAGGAAATACCAATTTAAAGCATCACATTCCTTTGATGGCACCCCCATGTGTGCACCTAGTGCACCCATGGGTGTGTCAACATCTAGTGACACACCAAGCATTACAAGACACACAAAAACCACTTTTCAAATACTTATACTGTTAATTAGTCATTTCATGAAACCCCTTTGTAAAAATCCACTATTAATGCATTCGCATCTCAAGTGCCTTTGAAAACACATTTTTCACATTCTACATAGTCCTAAAAACACTTCCAAGAAGTACCCTAATGAATCACACATGAAAACATAACCATATCATTTAGAAAATCCTTTTTCACCGTATACTGATATCAAGACATTTCTGAAAAATATTACGCACCACATAAAACATCTAATTTCACTATATAAAACCCAAATTACATTTAACCAAAAACACTTGACACATGCGCACATTGACATAATTGGAGATTCACTTCGAAATATAGTTTTAACAAATTATACTCTCAAGAGAACATCACGATAATTCACTAATTGATTAAGAAAAAATTGGTCATTAGTATGCACAAACATAAACAAGAAACACTTCAAAAACTATTTTTAACATGCTAAAATAATCCATAAACATCATGATAAACTAATTAGATATATCATTAAGCAGTGAACCAAGTAAAAAAATATTTAAAGCAACACAAGCACCAAAATATTGCTTCGGAAGAGGAAGAATATGGATTCATCTACCTGAAAGGCGTGTGATTGTGACGGAACCTTTGGAGGAGGAAGAGTACACCCTGAAGGACCATTCACAACCCCTAGCATCCAAGAAAAATGAACCACACATAGACCCAATCCATTAGGATTCGTTCAAAAATGAAAACCCCAAATAAGAATCACAAAACCAGATTAATTATTACCAGTGGGGAAAGAGGGGAGGTCAAATGCACCGTAGTGAGGAGGGGCGGCTGCTGGAGGCGTTTCATGCCAAAGAGGAGTCCGTCCGAGGATGTTTTTTTGCTGGCGAGGGAGGCGTCGGACAAGGGGGGGTTCGGCCTGATCTGCGCATCAGAGAGGGGTGTTTCCAGATGGGTTTGTGTCCTCAGGGAAGGGTGCCGCCAGACAAGGTCATGTCGGAGAGGAGGTCCGACCGGAGTGGGGTGTCTTCGGTGAGATGTCGAATCACGACTGTTGGGGGATGAGGGCGGAGGGCGAGCATGGGCTGGCGCTAGGGGGTTCGGTGGCTGAAGGTCAGAGCTGCTGTTGGAAGATCCGAGGCAGTGTAGGTGAGGGCAGCGGAGCCAGTGCGTCCACGAGAGGGGATAAGACAAGAGGGGAGGGGGCTCGCACAGTGAAAACAAGGAGGGGAGGTCCGGCCAAAGGGCGTTGTCGGCGCAAGGGGAAGAAGGGTTGGGGATGGATGCGCAGGTCGAGCACGGGGGGGTGCGTCGTGGATGGGGGGAGAAGGGTAGGCTAGGGTTTTGATTAAATATTTTTTTAAACCTACTAATTTAACTAAATCAATAATATTAATATTAATAAAAAATGTATAATAAAAAAAAATACTATTAATAATAATAACCAAAATAATAATATTATTATTATTAAAACTATAATATTATTATTATTTTATGCTTAAACATCTTTTTTTAAACTCTATTTTATTAAATTTTTATTCTACTTCATTTCATTTCACTTGACCTTTAATTAATTTATTTACTTTTTTTTTCTGATGTTGGGAAATCGCATGGCTCGCATGCCATCAAGTGTGTGGTCGAGTAGGCTGCACTCGAACCATGCCATCTGGCACTAACCGCCCATATTTGTCACACAGTTTTGTAAGTTGCGCGCAAGTCGCGCATCAAACCCAGTTGGGGTGTGACAATCCTCCCCACTATAAACACTTTCTGCCCCCAGAAATTCACCAAGTCAAAAAATAGCCAAAGCTTGAGTTCGTGCCCGAATAGAGCCAAAAGGAGAAACAAGATCCTCTGGTTGATGATTCAATCCACAAGTCACACCCAACTGATCATGAATAAACCATGACATAAAATGAGGGGAGAACATGAGAGGGTTCTCCCCACCACAAGAACTCGACTAACACAAAAACTTTAAAACCCAAACAACTCCACCAAGAATTGAATGAGAAACCTACTATAGAGAAACCTGGAAAACCTAGGTCCCAAAAACCATCTTGACCTCTCTAAATTATCCAAACAACACCCTCACCACAACCAGGAACTAGGGAACCCCCAACATGAACCTACCGACTTCTCCACCTGAGTTGAGTGGGACCATTGAGACTTAAACAAAACACCACTACAAGGCCACCCGGCATATCGGGGCACTAAAACAATGAACTCCTTATAACAACACTGTTGTAACTAAGAATTCCCCAAACCGGTTTAAAACTCCCAACACATCTAACTCCCTTAGTACGAGCGAGACAATGCTTCAACTAAAACCTGGAACTCTCGGCACAAGACAAAAAACCCCCAACACTCACATCTCTAAACGATCACTAATGAAATAAGGACCAACCCACACAAGTCCAAATAACCTTTTAAGAAAAACAAACAATTCTAGAGGCCGTATTCATAAGAACACAACTACTATAATCACAAAATAATAAGTTCATCGCACTATTACCATAAAAGATGAACTTACAACAGCGAGAAAAGAAGGACAAGGAAACCCTGAATGTCTCTATTTCAAGACGAAAGATAAAGAACAAAACAAAGCTCTCACATTCCTCTGATGCCCTAATTGTGCATGAGCTTCACCCCGAGACCTGAGGTTGGGGCTCTGATGGCTGAAGCATCTTATGCCTCACAGTCAAACACGAGCATCCACTGACTAGAGCTCCTTCTTCGAACGACACTTTTTTTTCGAAACCTTTCCCAGTGACCCGAACAGTCATACAATAGCAGGACTTCAGAGGGATGAGACTAGATGTCTTGGGATTATTGAACTGGCAACACCAATGGCACATTAGAAATTAGTCTGATGAATCAGAAGTCGACACAGAAAAAATGGATTTCTTCATAGGCAGGTTTCTCTCATACTCCCCACTTGCAAAATGGGGAACCCTTACGAGCGATGAGAGGAACCGGATTTGTCAAGAACTTGCACTCTAGATGTCGACTCCTTAAAGCAGCTGACACAGGCTGTCACCAACCACTGGCCTTGTTAACTACGAATGGTCTCTCACCTCTTTTCGCCTTCACCTCCTCAAGCATGATCCATTGTATGGAGACGGACTTTAACACCTCCCACATCATCCCAACTCCAACTATGATGAAAAATCTACCTCCACTGGTCCAAGGCTGGACCCTCCACTAAACCCAAGACAATATGAACTCTAACAAACTCAGGAGTCCCCAACCACCTGAAGATATGCTCTACTCCCCTCAAACTGCTTCACTACCCCTAACGAACCCCGAATGCCTCAAAAGACAAGAAACACTCTATAGAAACCAGAATTGGTCATGACTCATTAACAACTTTTGAGGACATTTCTGAGTGGAATATTCAGAAAAACATGAAAAAAAAATTGAAACTGTAATCAAGCCAAAACTCAACCAAAAGAAACACCCCGAGCTGAGAAAACCGGCCCAGAATCCTGAACAAGCTCAAACACAACCAAAAGAAACACCCCAAGCCAAGGGTAATAGACTCATAAATCAAACATATCCAAACACAAGAAAAAAATCTACTTTTAAAAATACCAAAACCCATATTGCAAGAAAAACCAAGTTCGGGAATTATTTTTTTAGTCCATTTTATAAAACACAAGACAACCTTAAATTCCAAAACCCCACCCATGGAATCCTATGAACCGTCTCATAAGCCTTAATCCCTTTTTTCACTCAAATTACCCATACATATGTGTCAATGTTCACTTCACGTATCTACCCACACATATGCGGACGATCCTAGGGAATACCAAGGGTTTCACATTCCATTCCATTACCAAATCCAAACATAAGCCAAAATTTTCCAAATCAAAACACTTACTCTTTAAAAATCCACTTCACCAATTTCAAAACAACTTGAAATAAAACCCCTTTTTACCAGTTTTAAAACCATTAGAGAAAGAACCCTTTCAATTCAAAACCACCTTCATTTCCAAAACACTCTAAAAGAAACCAAAATCAAGATAAGACACAACTAACAATGGACAACCGGAGTGAGGAACTAGTACTTATTCCCAACCCAGTGACATGGTAGTGAGCCACGCCCCAAGTAATATATAACACCAGAGGACCTTGAATCGGGCACCTGGGCTCCACATGGGTCACTACTCCATGTGGGGTTACAGTGTGACACCGAGTCACCTCTATTTTCATACCTCAATCCAAAACAAAGACAAAAGACTCAAAACCCAAACTACCCCTGGTAACTCAGGTCTCATCATGAGTGGTGGTGATCAGGAACCAACCCGTAACCTACCTCATGAGCTCTGACAGTCCTAATCTCCTTCTACCAGAAAACCCAAATAACAAGGGACTCCTATGATAGCATTTTTTCACGAACCAACCCGATTCAACCCTGAAACGGTCACCCGATCCGGCCCACAACATGGCCTGAGGGGCGTTCTCAATCCCCACGGGCTGGAAACTAGTGTCGGGCATCAAAACTAAATAATAGGGAATAATTTGGCCCATAAATGAAAGACAAATGAATAAACAAAAACTGAACAATGGAAACAAAAACTAGGAGCAGTGAGAAAACAAGGTCGTACATACCTCCATGTGACCCTATGGGTCACCACCAACCTTAAACCAACATCGCGCTAGGGCAAATGAATCCAAGCAAGGTGCAGCAACCGAAGCTAAGAAACAAAGATAAAACTATAGGCATGAGTATTAAAACTCAGTAGGCATGCCCGAAAAATCTATTCTTATATTCATTTCCTTTAAATAAAAGATCCATCAATTTCAGGTTTGAAATATAATGTATAGAACTAAGTTTTTACACATTTTCTTCTTAAAAACAAAACACAATCCATTATCCTTCATATTTTAAACTAAGTATTTTTTCAAGGATGAAGCTTTAACCTTTTTAGAGAAAGAGGGATAGATAAGTGTAAAACATTTTAAAAACCTTTTTCTACAAAATTTTGAAGATCATTTTTATCCCCTTTAACAAAGAGACGCACCATACATGAAAGCATAAGAAATAATCACACAAGGGCAATGAAAAATAACAAATAAGAGTAACCAATCAAACAAAGAACCTCAATAATATGTTGTAGATAACTAAGTGTCGATATACATGGAAAAACCTAGGAGCTCATGAATAGTCTAGAACGTACTATACATGTGACTCATCTCGAAGGCATGCCTACTCTTGATGACGTCATAACGCCCAAACGCTCGGTATCACCCTACCTGGCCTAATTAAGGGTCCCAATCCCCTAGCAGAGTATCATCCGTACAAAGGGCCACTAGCTAGTGCGTAGTCTAAACTAGTACAGCAATCGTTCACTAAAAATTCACTCGCTATGCTAGGTTCCCATGTTTAGAATAAAAATGGGGGTGAGCCAATAATGTCAAAAAAGCAGTCACAAGTACATTCCTCACACATAGTCAACACACAAAACAAAGTCACCCCTAAGTCACCCCAAGTAATATGTCCCTCGCCTTTCAACCATTTGATCACAAGAAAGTCCTACCCGGTGGACCTTCCATAACACATAACTCAACCAAAGCAAGGGGGGAACATCCAAGGATATTTTTCTTAAGATAACTGGTTTTACAAAAGTGTCAATCGGGCCTCACATAAATTTCACATGCCAAACCATTTCTTAAGAATCACACGCACGCCACTTTGAAAACCATAAATACACTTTGAAACCCATTTAAGAAACCCAAACCAGCATTTTAAATATAAAACACATTCACAAGGGACAAAGGTGCATTTCATCAGGCAATTGATGTGGAAACACAATCAAACCACTTATTGGAACACATTATATGAAATAAACCACTCCAGTTCAAGACAGAAAATTTTACTAATAGTTATATATCAATAATTAATATTAAAATTAGGTGTGAAATGCAAGAAATAAATTATTCTTAAATTTAAAGGTTAATTCATAGAGATCCTACCTTAGAGAAGGAAGTAGACCAAGCCGAGACACTTTGGCTCTTGAAGCTTCTGACGAAAACACCCACACTAGCACACACATACATTCTCATACATATATATATATATATATATACACCCTTAATCCATTGAACATATTCCTCATTCCATAAGAGAATATGTGCAAGGAAGATATAGATATATACATATACACATACGTACCTATGTATGTGTGTGTGTGCACCACCAAGAAGTAACCCAAGCTCTAATTAATTAACCTAGAGAAAAGAACATAATTTGAAAAAAAAAAGAACCATTTAGGAAAAAAAGTTTTCAAGGAAATACCAATTTAAAGCATCACCTTCCTTTGATGACAACCCCATGTGTTCACCTAGTGCACCCATGGGTGTGTCAACATCTAGTGACGCACCAAGCATTACAAGACACACAGAAACCACTTTTCAAATACTTTTACCATTAATTAGTCATTTCATGAAACTCCTTTGTAAAAAACCACTATCAATGCATTCACATCTCAAGTGCCTTTGAAAAAACATTTCGCACATTCTTTATAGTCCTAAAAAACTTCCAAGAAGTACCCTAATGAAGCACACATGAAAACATAACCATATCATTTAGAAAATCTATTTTCACCATATACTCATGTCAATATACTTTTAAAAAATATTACGCACCACATAAAACATCTAATTTAACTATATAAAACCCAAATGACATTTAACCAAAAACACTTGAAACATGTTCACATTGACATAATTAGAGATTCACTTAGAAATATAGTTTTAACAAATTATACTCTCAAGAGAACATCACAATAATTCACTAAGTGATTAAGACAAAATTGGGCATTAGCATGCACAAACATAAATAAGAAACACTTTAAAAACTATTTTGAACATGCTATAATAATCCATAAACATCATGATGGACTAATTAGATATATCATTAAGTAGTGAATCAAGTAAAAATAATATTTAAAGCAATGCAAGCACAAAAAGATTGCTTCGGAAGAGGAAGAATATGGATTCATCTACCTCAAAGGTGTGCTATTGTGACGGAACCTTCAGAGGAGGAAGAGTACACCCTGAAGGACCATTCACAACCCCTAGAATCCAAGAAAAACGAACCGAACATAGAACCAATCCATTAGGATTCGTTCAAAAACAAAAACCTGAAATAAGAATCACAAAATTGGATTAATGATTACTGGTGAGGAAAGAGGGGAGGTCGAACACACCACGGAGAGGAGGGGTGGCTGCCAGAGGTGTTGCGTGCCAAAGAGGAGTCCGGCTAGGGAGGTTTTTTTGCTGGAGAGGGAGGCGTTGGACAAGGGGGGGTTCGGCCAGAGCTGCGCATCAGAGAGGGGTGTCGCCGGATGGGGTTGCGTCGGCAAGGAAGGGCGTCGTCGGACGATGTCATGTCGGAGAGGAGGTCTGGCTGGAGTGGGGTGTCATCGGGGAGATTTCGGATCACAGCTGTTGGGGGATGAGGGTGGAGGGAGAGTGAGGGCTGCCGCTAGGGGGTTCAGCGGCCGAAGGTCGAAGCTGCTATCGGAAGAGATGAGGTGGTGTGGGTGAGGGTGGCGGAGCTGGTGTGGCCATGAGAGGGGAGAAGACAGAAGGGGAGGGGGGCTCGTGCAGTGCAAACAGGGAGGGGAGGTCCAGCCAAAGGGCATTGTCGGCGCAAGGGGAAGAAGGGATGGGGATGGACGCACAGGTCAAGCGCGAGGGGGGAGAGGGTGCGTCGTGGATGGGGGGAGAAGGGTAGGCTAGGGTTTTGATTAATTTTTTTTAAACTTACTAATTTAAATAAATCAATAATATTAATATTAATAAAAAATTGATAATAATAAAAAAAATACCACTAATAATAAGAATAACCAAAATAATAATATTATTATTATTAAAATTATAATATTATTATTATTTTATGCTTAAACATTTTTTTTAAACTCTATTTTATTAAATTCTTATTTTACTTCATTTCATTTCACTTGACCTTTAATTTATTTATTTACTTTTTTTGGATGTTGGGAAATCACACAGCTCGTGTGCCGTCAAGTGCGCGGTCGAGTAGGCTGCACTCGAACCATGTCATCCGGCACTAACCGCCCACAGAGTCAAACTGTGTGTTGTCACACAGTTTTTTAAGTTGCACGCAAGTCACGCGTCAAACCCGGTTGGGGTGTGACACCACCCACCCCCTAGACACCCCCTATCCCCCTGGACAGCCCGGCCACCCCTGTAGACAGCCCACCCACCCCGCTAGACACCCCCTCCCCCCGTAGATAGTCCCCCCCCCCCACCCTGGTGGACAGCCCCCCCACCCCTATGGACAGCCCTCCCACCCCCCTGGACACCCCTACCCCTTGTGGTCATCCCACCCACCCCCTGGAGAGCCCGCCCACCCCCCCCCCCCCCCCTGGACACCCCCTACCCCGCCCCCAGACCACCCACCCACCCCCGTGGACAGCCCGCCCACCCCCTAGACACCCCGTACTCCCTGGACAGCCCCTCCCACCCCCGTGGACAGCCCACCCCACCCCCCTGGACACCACCCCACCCCAGACACCACCCCACCCCCTATACACCCCCCCCCCCCCCCGGACACCACCCCACCCCCTGGACACCCCCATGGATAGCCCCCCCCCCCCCCCACGCCCACCCCCGGACACCCCCATGGACACCCCCCCCCCACCATCACCACCACCTCGATGGACAACCCCCACCCCCACCCCCCACCCCCCTACACACACACACACATACACACACATCCCCCCTGGACACCCCATACCCCCTGGACAGCCCCGCCACCCCCGTGGACAGCCCGCCCACCCCCCCTGGACAGCCCGCCCACCCCACCTGGACAGCCCCTCCCCCTGTAGACACCCCCCCCCCACCCCTGGACACCTCGTACCCCCCTAGAAAGCCTCACCCACCCCCTGGACACCGCATACCCCCTGGACAGCCCCGCCCACCCTCGTGGACAGCCCCGCCCACCCCCTAGACAGCCTCGTCCACCCCCCTGGACAGCCCCTCCCCCCATGGATACCCCCCCCCCCATTGATAGCCCGCCCACCCCCTGGACACCCCTACCCCCCATGGACAGCCCACCCACCCCCCTAGACACCCCGTACCCCCTGGACAGCCCCGCCCACCCCCGTGGACACCCCCTACCCCCTGGACAGCCCCCACCCCCATGGACAGCCCCGCCCACCCCCCTGGACACCCCTAACCCCCTGGATAGCCCTGCCACCCCCGTGGACCACCCCCTGGATAGCCCCCACCCCCTGGACAGCCCCCCACCCCTGTGGACACCACCCCACCCCCTTGGACACCCCCCCCCCCCGGATACCACCCCACCCCCCATGGACACCCCCCACCACCACCACCCTTGACAGCCCCCCACCCCCCACCCCGGGACACCCCCATCCCCCCGGACACCCCCACCCCTCTGGACACCCCTACCCCCCTTGGACAGCCACCCCAAACCCCTGAACAGCCCCCCAACCCCCTGAATTCTGAATTTAATTCTTTATGTATTTAATTAACTTATAAATTATGTGTTAATTCTATATGGGTATACTTTTTGTATGTGTATACTTGTTTTAATTACCTTATGAATTATGTGTTAATTCTGTTAACAGTGTATGTAACTTTGACTATGATGGGCTCTTAGAAATGTGATTGTCCTCTCACCATTATGAGATGTCTCCACCAAAGAAATTGAAATGGGTTAGTTGGAAGAGTGGTTGTCATGTGAAGATTAAAATGGGGAAAACTATGTCGTAGTACATGTCATGGTTAGAAGAGTATCCTATTTTTTATGCAATATTGCAGGTGTTTTTTTGTTCTATTTTAAGTTAAAATTGTTGTATTTTAAGTGTTGTGTTTTTTTGTTCTATTTTAAGTGCAAAGTGAGTGTTGTTTGCAGCTGTGTTTGTAGGTGTATGCAGTGCAACCTGTGTTTGCAGGTGTATGCAGTGGAGGGAATGGGTGGCTGGTGGCTACTGTGTTGTTTTCTGGAAAAACACTATACCAACGGTTTAAAACCGTTGGTAAAGTGTTTTTGGAGAATAGTTTTACCAACGGTTTAAATAAACCATTGGTAATACACTATACCAACGGTTTTGAACCGTTGGTATAGTGTTTTTTCAGAATATTTGTCCCAATGGTTTTAAGGAACCTTTGGTAATACATATACCAATGGTTTTTATTAAATCATTGGCATACTGAAAATTAGAGTGCCATATACCAACGGTTAGAGGAAACCGTTGGTATAGGCCTTTTGTAACAGCTTACTAGCCAACGGTTTGCAAAACAGTTGGTATATAATATACCAATAGTTTTGAGGCCTATACCAACGGTTTCAAACCATTGGTATATATTATATTTCCAGTGGTGAATATATATATACATGTGTGTGTGTGTGTCTACTTGTATACTTTTTCACTGTTACTAGTACAACCCTGAGAAGAAGATGACAGAGTCTAAATCAGCTTCCACTTGAATGTACATGCCACTGACTAATATAATAACATTTATATATATATATAGTTTATTCCAATCAATTAATTGAGCTTCTTTAGAATGATTCCCTAAAAATGATAATATTGTTAGTATTTTAACCTTGTAACAAATAAGGAATACACAAAGTGGGCCATTATTTTGATGTGGGTTACCACTAAAGGTCAAGAGAAGTGAAAGGGATATATCTAGTAGGACAGGAGATCTCTATACATATGGTGAAAATTCATTATTTGTTGTTCGAAGGCTTATGGGTCTGTCATTGACAGTGAAGAATGAGGACGATTTCGAGTTGGGCCATCTATGGGTTGTTTATGTTAGGTTAAGGTCATAGACTTCATCAGAGAAAAAGATAAAGAAAACAGTGGGGGTTCACTTTGGTTAATGCGAGGTTGAAGATGATGTCATGAGGATCGGACGGCTCAGACAAAACCAATTGAATAGCCATTGTTTTAAGAATATGTTTTAAATAGGTTAATAGTGTCCCACATCGATAGTTCAATCGTTTGAGTGCTTTTATGCATGTTAAACACTCTCATAAGTGGTCATGCTAAGGCAGCGGGGATCGTACCCGCAACACACCACACACTCGCCCACCACGGACCACGCCACCTCATTGCACGGTCCACGGGCACCCCGCGGTGCTATGTGTGCCCACCATCATGTTCATGTGTAGGCGTTCACACCTCCCCTAACACCATGGGATGGATGGGTTGATCCTGCCCCATGTGGTAGACCCTATAGGCCCCACATGTATGTTTGAGAGGATCCTTAGTTGGCCGATAGATGACCAATTTTTTTAATATATATACTAAGTAAATTTTAAATTACTTAAGAAAAAATCAAATATTCCAAGTAAATTTTAATTTACTTTAGAGAATTCAAATACAAACTATATAATTTTCCCATACATGCACTTTAAACAAAATATTTATCTTCAAACTTCTAATAATTAGGTTACTGCTTATCATTTTAGTGACTACTTTACTTAATATGGGTTATATTTCTATTATCAAATTAATATTTTACTAACCATAAATTATTATAAAATACTTATATTTTTCTTGAAACAAGAGAAATTAATTAAGATCATCCTTTTGTTTGTAACACATCTTAAGTGATAACAAAAATTATAATTTAAGAAATATTTTAAATTGATTCATGTCTTATTTCTTGGAAATAATAAGTTATTTAAAAGTAACAGTACCAAAACATAAGATCTTGAAAACTATAAATTTTTATATCAAAATAAAATTACTTTTAAATAATTAATATTCATTTTCATTTAAAGGATTATAATTTATGAAATAATTTTAAAATCAATTTTTATTTAATTTTATAAATAATAATGTGTATTTATCATAGAAGAATCATAACTTTTTAAATATTGAATATATTTTAGCTTGTTTAATTCTAACTTTTACTAAAAAAATATTATATTTATATTGAGAAAATAAAATACTATTTCTTGGAAAATAAAGAAGTAATATATTTATAATTTGAATATTTTAACTTAATTTTATAACCTAAATTTACATTGATTATAAAATGGCATTTAATTTTTATGTTGAATCATACTTTAGTTTGGTTTAATTATGAAACAAACCATTAAATTGGAATTTATTAAAAAGAAGAATATTCTAGAATTCTTGGGATGTTATATTGTCTTTGTAGATTTAATGTAATAATGTCTCTTAGTGTTTGTCACATTGAAAAGGTCATAGCAGTTTGCTGCTATGATGAGAACCTTGAAATGCTATTATAATTTTTTTAAATATTGTTTTACGATCGGATAACATTCTTTGATGGGACACGTAATATGTTGACTGTCAGGTGAAAGTACTCATAAGAGGATGAAACTTCGTCTCATGAAGTTCGTACTTGTTAATCTCTCATATGAGAGATTATGAGAACATACCCGCTAGTAGGAATTTCACATGTTTGTGTGTCATTGAATATTCTTGTTTGTGAGCATGTGTAATGATCCTTAGACTTTAAGATTATTATTAATTCATATCAAGACTCACACACTTTGATATATTTTCATAAACTGTGATGACATATGATTACAAAAAAGTTGGGTATGTTGGGTGTGTCATGAATAATGTGTTATTAATGAATAGTTCAATGATTTTTCCCTTCCATCTTCTTTATGGAAGAAGATGTCTCGATCCTTTGATTGAAATAAAACCATCACATTAAATTTTCTGTCCATGGTGTATTGATGAGTTTATTTTAGATAGTCAAAGAAAGATGTATCAAGCATATAGGTTCAGGACACGAGTTTGCAACCTGGTTGATTAGATATTATGATAAAGGAATTATATTGCATAGTGATCATTTGTATGTGTTTGTTGTTATTACGACATATCTTCTTATTTTGTGGGTGTCTTAACACATTACTAGACAGTAATATTAGACTCTAGGTAAGTCTGTCTAATGCCACTCAGAAAGAGGCTAATAGGGTCACATACAAAATGTTTCCATCAATCTCAGTTAAATATTATTTATTTAAAAAATGCAATAAATATTATTCTCCAGACCAAAGAATAATATTTATTCAAGATTTATTAATAGATCACAAATATTAAATGAATATTTACTCATGAGGTAATTGTTTAATTATGCGAATATATAATATTTATTTATCTCTTGATATTCATAGGGTAGTAAATTATTATTTATTCATTAATAAATAATTTATTTAATTACGTGAATATTTAAAAATAGTTATTCACTATACCGTGAATAGAATATTTATTTTATTTAGTGAACGAATAATAGTTTTTTAAATATTTATTCGATAATTCAATAAATGAAGAGGAGGGTGAATGGATTGAGTTTCGGGTTTGATGATAAATATTTATTTATTAGGATGTAAAATAAATATCTATCATTGTGTAGGTTTGCGCATGTCGTAAGTAAAATAATAACAATATGGAATGAGGTTTATTGTGAATTAATTTATAGTTGAGAGCCTCTGGGAAATTAATTGAAATTAAACTCTAACCCTAGGTCTATTTATAGATTGTTATGTCAATCGGAGAAATGTTAATTGTTGTGCACAACAATTTTCTCTCAATATCTCCCCCATCCTCCTTCCTCTCAAGATTGAGAAAACAAAGAGAGATTCCTTCAAGCCCGAAGAAACATGAAGTGATCAAGGCGATCAATGCAAGATGATCAATCATTCACGTTAGCACCCGACATTTCATCAGCATTGTCCATATACTGAAGGAGCACATGTGGATCACCGCTATAAGGGCGCTACTTTGGGTCATTGCGATACAACGACAACACACCTATTAGGTTCAAATGATTAACACCATCAACGAAGAAAGATCTCAAGTCAGAGGTGTTCTTTCTTCTTATTTTTTTTAAAATTAATTATAAAACTAACATGAAAAGATCCTCCCTTGATTCCAGAGAATTCATTTGTCAATATTCTTCGGAAAAAAATTCATTGGTCATGACGTTCATCGTCATGTACATTGTGGGATATTCATTGAATCTGAAAAAAAAAATGAGATAGTCATAGGCTTAATAGGAACTTCTGATGTGTCTGGAACCATTACTCATGTCTCCTAGAATTGATTGTATGACATTTGGCTTAGATATCTGGGGAGAACCAAGAAAAGTTACTCTGGTTTTGGGAAAACACTAGCGTGGGTTATTTTCATGTGTTTACTTAGCTTTATCTAGAACTGTGTGATAAATTGTTTTTCTTTGAAATGTGTTTAACTATTTTCAATGGAATTAATTACATAGTTGTGGAGAGATCTTGCATGGGAATGCATGGGTGTCATGTGGAGAAATCATATTGGCTATTCTTATACTCACCCCGACCCGCACATCTTGATGTGTGTGTTGATGTCTTTTGTCATGATACAAGAAATGACAAGGCTTCGATGCTCATGGTAAATGAATCTTAGGAGTTGTGTTCATGGGGGATGCAACGGTGTTTGGTCATGCGTTACAGGAGGTGTTAGACTATCCATTATGGACAAGTGTCATTTTTTAGTTGGTTGTGTCTTGTTGTACATGTTGGTGGTTATTTACATTGCACTCTATTTGGTTTCTGTTTACTCTAAAAACGGTTTTGGTATAAAAGTTTGGTTTTTGATTTTAAATGAAAATTACATATGCATTTAATATAGTTGGTTCATTTATTGTGAGAGGGAATCACTCTCTAATGATTTTGTTTATCCCTCAATACTAGTTTCCAGCCTTTGGAAATAAGAGAACATGCTTGAGGTCATACGGTGATCCCGGATTGGATCTCAGGATTTAGGCTCCCAGGTCAGGGTCATCACATCCCACCACCCATCATTGATATATTTTAATAAATAAGGATATTCTTTTCAAGGATATTTCTCTAAAAACATAAAATTACACATGAGATACGGTTATTAAGATTTATTTGTTAAATATTCCCAAAAAATCAAATAAGTATTATTTTCTTTATAAAAAGGGTTCAAATCCTAATATTTCATATGAAATTCAATGTTTTTTTATAAAAGTCCTTGAAAAAATATCTTTATTTATTAAAATATACCACAAATGGTTGGTTGGAACTCTTTCCCTTACATTTAACTTGTAAAACACTTATCCTGAAAAAAAAAATGTTTCTCATCCTTTCTTTTCAAACCATGTTATAGAATAGATAAATAATAAATCATGTATATAGAAACATCTCATTTCACTAAAAAACCATGCAAGCGGCTGGGGGGCTAGGGTGTGGGGCGTCGGTCATGAGGTCGAGTCCCCAAACTGTTTTCTTTGTAAGGTGAGTGTATAATGAAACCACCTTTTAATCATTGCTTTACATATAAATTCACTCATCTCATAAGAGGACAATGAGATGATAAATACACGTTTTTACAATCTCCAAATCCATTAAGCTTAAAGTAATCCTTTGCATTTTATTAATCAATTGATATAAAATAATCTAATGAATATTTGATTTTTGTGGAAACTAAATCTAAATAAATCATTGACCTATATTAATTCATCAATCAGTAAATTAATTCATTTATTGATCTAGTGATAAATTAATCCAACAATTAGATGATCTCAAACCATGTTTAAACATAAGTAATCTCAATCTTATTCAATGATCATGAATGGAAGTCAAAACATTTAGTTTACATGTTAAAGTGTAACAAACAAATATAAGAATTTATAAAATTAAAGATGAACATGTAATCCTAAACAAATGTCATTAAGCAAAAATCAGAATATTATTGAATCAATCACCCTTCCATTACATGTAAAAACATGCATGATGCTCATATCTCCATCAAGTCATCATTTCCATCCACATCATAGCTATTATGCTCTGAATGGCCAGTAATTCATTAACTTTGTGAACATTACTGCCATATTGTCTAAGATGTTCATACTAGACACGAGACATGTATCATAACAATTTTATATAGTTCTGATTAAAATAGACACACATAATAGAGCACTAAACCTTTCATATAAGATGAGAAATATATATTAATTAGACAAATACAACTCATGTTATGTATTGTATCCCCATATATAAAGAATGGGGAGGAAGGCAGACTGCAAAGGAAGATACCTTCATAATGATAACAAACCAAAACAACACCTTCCTCTCCACCCCCTGCAGGTGAACTGAAACAGCACTTTATCAAATCAGGGATACTGTTGCTTCTATGCATACACACAGGTTTGCAAACCCAAAACACTAACACTATAAAAACACTAGGAATTCACGGCCATGGCGGACCACCAATTTAGCTGAAGCAGCCATCTTCATTCAATCCAACAACTCTATGGCAGCTGCCAACATTCAGAAGGGCTTCCCGTAATCCTGCGCCGGCTGTTCCCATCCCGGCAGGAAGCCTGCAATCACCAAATTTTGGCAAATCAGTATACAACCAGCCGACAAACCAAAAACCATTTTTACTCTCTTCCACTTTTTTCAAATTTTTAATTAATTTTCTCATGAATAAGTGGAGCATGGTTGCATGAGATAAAGAAAAATGGTATCATCAATAGAGTTCAAGTGAAAACAGAATCAAAACAGCACACAGACATGGGGATCAGTGTGTTCTATAAAAGAAAAGAGTCATACTACTAAATTAAATATCAGGCATACTTATAGGCATTTCCTCCAGAGACAAAAATATTGAGTAGTCATCTCCTAGAATTCCCTGAAATAATCATGACAGCAAAAAAAGTGAAAAGGCATTAGTTTCAGGAATACTTAAAAACAATCCCAAAACTTCAGGAGCAATGTTGCAGAAGTTTCCTTACGATAATGATAAGAATAGCAGCAATAATAATAATATAAAAATAATAATCCATATGAAAAATATGCTACAGAATCCCAAATTTTAATAAAAAATTCAGATTCAGCCTGGCCTGGATACCCAAAACCCCATAAAACTAAAGAATGCAGAAGAGATGGAAACTGTTCGTACTATGATGATGAGGATGCAAAAAACACGAAGTAATGAGTCCATAAAAAGGCAAATGTTGAACAGAGAATCAACTTAGTAATCTTCGACAATGCAGGTACCTCTCCATTATGAAAACCCACCTCATGATGCAGAGAATTCATGTCCGCTGACACTGATGAACTGCCTGCGATATCATTCCTAAACAGATCCATAAAACCAATGCCATCCTGAACATCATTAATATCATTGGAGCTCGGCAGGTTGCTGGGAAATCCATCCAGGGAAGTAAATGCATTCTCTGCTCTGCATAATGAATAAATACTCAGAGATGAGGGATATTGAAAAGGATATACAACGAATGTCACTTTTTGTTACTCTGACAATCAGAAGAACAGATAACAACAGTTGTACAGCAAAAAAAACAGATTAGAAAATCAAAATGCATATATTCAAATCAAAGCACAGTTTTAAAAAAAAAAAACTTACTTTTTCACTGAATTACAGAATGTTCTGTCATCTGGTATGGAACCATTTTGAAAATCAATCACTTCAACACCCTGGTCATCAGCAGCATGTCTAATACGTTCATCGGATATTGTACATCCATTACTCATTGACAAGCTAATATCGATAAGACATTCTTTTTTTGTTTCAGAAATAGAGGGATACATTAGAATCGAATCACTGCCACGATTTTCGTTCATATCTGAAGCTTCCATGAGATTAAGGTCAAATGAACCCGGGAAACACTGTTTCACTTCTGTATATTCTACACATGGTCTGTCATCATTGCCTACAGAAAAGTGAGCAACGTCAACTAAGGCATTGTGATTGGAAACATCCACAACCTCATCACCTTGAAGAGTACTCTCATTTTGTGAAATTGGTTCCTTCAACCTTGAGTCTGAAAAGGTCTCATTCTCATCATCCAAGACAACCACAGAGGACAGCCACTCTCGTTGTTTGATGGTTTTATCACTTGCATCATTGTGCAATGCATCTTGTTCCTCCCCTTTTCCCACCCCTTTTCCCATAACCATTGAGCTGCACTTGTCAAATGCAGGTGGCTGCTGGACTTCTTCTTTATTGTACAGTGAAGACTCATCTGGAAAGGAATGGGATGAAGTGCATTTGTTCTTCTCCGCAGAGGACAAGTGCTCCGGTTCTCCGGTGCATTCTGCGGGCTCAACAGACAGGGTTTTACAAATGTCCGATTCAGGGTTTGAGACTACATCTCCCGAACAACGATCTAGGGAATCATTTTCAATGGACACAATAGATGCCTCTGGAGTGCTAGCATCAGGAATAATCACCAACCCAGAAATTGGAATACTTGCCTTTTTATGCATCAATGAGGAACGGATCCTCTTTGGCATGTCAACAAATCTACATAACTCTTGTAAATTGAAACTCTTTTCTGCCTCGTGATCACCCTCTATGGCAGAATGTTGGGGGTGCATGCCTCCTGTACTGAACTGCTTCTCAGCACCATCAGTGACAGTGTTAGTACCTTCCTTGGCTTCGCCTATTCCTGAATTTGAGGTTCCTACTGCATCATCCATCATTGAAAGATCTTTGTCAACACCAGAAGCCACTGAGTCCATCATAACTGGCAACTGATCTATCCCAGACTTCGATCCCAGATCACATGCATCATCACCTTTTCCTCCTGTTTCACTCTGGAGTGAGGCAGATCTGCCAAGCTCGCCACCAATGTTGCTACGGACCTTCTGATCATCATCAAATGCGGGAGCATTATCAAAATCTCTCTCCATGTCTAAGGGAGGACAGGTTTTATCAGAAGACGAGCGATCCCTTCCACTTGCCCTGCTCGAAGAAGAGCCATGGCTTCCAGATAATCGCAATTTTCTCCGACTTTTTCCCTGACTTCGAGATCCTGCAGAACTGTATTCATCAGCAGACCTTCTCCGACTAGGAACATCATCAGGAACAACATTACCGAGGCGGGCAAGGGCAGACATTCGCCCCCCCTCTGGAGCTCTATGCAACCCACTTCCCTCTTTGGATTTGAACTCCTGAAAATCCCCCACATGCTTCTTCTTTGTGGTGGAAGATAGTGCACTGGCAGGAAGCAGGCCCTGGGAAACCAAATATTCTGCAGCAAGCCGACCTGCTTCCATGAAGACATCTCTGCGTGACGACTGTATGGATTGGTGATTAGACTTTGCCAGACCGCGCCCTAAACTCCGACTGAAGTTCCGATACCCCAATGAATAGCCTCTGGAAGGAACATCCGGTGAGATGCGGGAAGTGGCAAGATCGGTACCCATGTAATTAGATCTGAACCCATTTCCAGGACTGCGGTGATGCCTGCTAGCATGCATGTTTATGGAACAGAAACCCTCAAGCAACACCCCGAGGATTAAGAGGCAGAGGTCTTAGTAACAAAAAATCTGGCATCTGCATAAATCATCCGAAATTGGTTTAGAAAAAAAACCATTTCAATCTAACTTTAATCCGCCCCATGACTAATGATCAAATCCTGCTGCAAGCAAAAGGCACCCTCCAATCCAAATCAGCATCAACCCTAACTGTGATGGCCTTTTGGGCCAGGCAGAAAAATTAGTAACTCAATATACGATAGGTCATTAACAAGGGGGGAAATGAAAATAATAAATGAATTACCAGGAATACGAGGAGCAGAATCATACCGTCCGACTGGTGCTCGCTTCTTCTCGATTCAGAAAAATCAAAACTGCAGCTCAATTACCCTCTAGGGTTTGGTATCTTCTCTGTAGCCATCATCGAGGAGTCACTCCATATGATACACCACTGCCCACAAACACGGTCTTGCCATTAATAAATTAATTAAGCAGGATAGAAAGGCAAAAAAAGTGACAATTGCAAAATTTAAAGCAGTTCAAAATCTAGTTGGATATGCACGAGAAGAAAGGAACAAAATTAGTACAACTCGAAGCTTGGACTCTGAAACTACCTTCATCGCCTTCCGGATGTCATCCATCGGATGATCGACGGACAATGGATCTTGTTCTTCCCCATTTTACTGTTAATTTATTTATTTATTTATTTTCTCCAGCTTCCAAGCTCCTTTCTCCGACCGCGTTCCTTGTGTTCCGGACGGCTACAGCATTCCCCAAAAATATGAAGCCGTTTTTTTTTTTTTTGAAGGAAAATGACCCAAATTAATGCCAAAGAAATAACAGATCGAGGAAGATGACAATTATAAATTCATTTTTTTAATTATAAATTCATTTTTTTAAGTATAAATTCATTTTTTTAATTATAAATGTAATTGATATAATTAAAATAAGCGATATTAAAAATATTTTAAAAACTTAATCAGCAGTATTGTATGTTATATCTTAAAAAACTAAATACTTAAACATTTTTCAAATATAAACATCGTTTTTCTCATTACAATTAAAATAATTCACCCAATATTGTTAAACTTCATTTTAAAAATTTACATTATTTTCAATTAGAGATGAATCAAAATTTGAAAATTCCCAATTTTTTTAGAATTGAAAATTTTCATAACATTAATTTTTCTAATTTTAATTACATGGTTGTTGATTTTATGAATTTCATTACTCATTAGAATTTTTTTATGATTAAATACATCATCTCCATGATTTTGAAATTTGAAAATTTGAGTTATTTTGGTTAAAACATTCTTTTCTGATATGTGGCTTTCTGTAATAAAAAAAATAACTGTTATAATACTTTATATTCATATAATTCTTCGTCTTTATATGATCTAAAAAGTTGTTGATGTAATGAAAATTTATGTCAAATATGACGACTTTGTGTGTCTCTGTGTGTGAAGAATAAGCTTTTAAGATTCCAAACTCATGCCTTATGTATATTTATTTATTTTTGTTAAATATGAATATTGCTAAATCAAATAGGATTGGTATGAACTGAAAATCAATATATGTCAATCGCATGATAAAAGAGTATGAGAATGAGGTTAAAGAGTTCATCAAGTTTGCAAAAGATCGTGCATATGACCCTTCTCAAATCATTTGTCTGTATTTACGTTGTTATTCAAGATTAGTAGTCTGGATGAGACAGAAGAACATCTGATCTGTCACATAATAGATTGAAGTTATAAATGTTAGACTAAACACGGAAAAGAACCAAATGTTGCTAGTGACTGAGATAACACTGCGTTTTATGGATCATTTGATATGATTAAAAGTGTGAACGGTGATAAAGATCATATCGAGGATATGATTACAAGTGTAAATGATGATGAAGATCGTATTAAGGAAATGTCAATGATAGTTGAAGATGAACTTCGTGATTGTCCAAAGCTGTTTTAGAAGTTAAAGAGTTGTGTAAATAAGCCATTGTATGGTGGATGTACTAAAATATACAACATTGTCAGCCATATTGAAACTATATAATGTAAAAGTTGGCAACAGATGGAGTGACATCAACTTTATTGAACTACTTTCTCTCTTGAATGATATGCCACCAGAAGATAACGAATGTAACAACCCGAAATTTTGAATAAATCTTGTTTCCTAATTTCATGTGTTATTTTATTTTTTTATACTCAACAAAAATGTTTTATTTGATAACATGAGTATAATTAAAATGAGACAGTTGGGTTTAGACGGTTATATGACCATTGGTCAATATGACCGCTGGAAACTAAATGTTTTGATTATTGCCTCTAAATACAAGTAATCTTGGTTAATATTTATAGAAAAAAGATTCGATGGCCTCACCCAGTAGTCTTGGACCGATCGAAGCCCATCTAACAGAACTTGGGAAGGAGGTAGCACCACTGGGCTTTGCTCTGGACCAAACCCAAGCCGAACTTCATCGTGTGAAGCTAGAACGGAATCGCCTTTGTGAGAAGTTCAAACTAACAGAAATTATTACTCGTGCGATGTTAGCCGAGCCTCCCTCGGATTCTCTCACCTTAGCACACCTTACACTTAGGTCATATGCTGGTGTGATAAGGGGCTATGTAAGGACACTGTAACTGCCTTGTGTAATCCTTTGTTTTAAATAAAAATTGGGATTTCTTCTTATGATGAAGTTTATGAATTTTCAAATGACCGGATAAATATAGTATGCATATTTTTGATGAATTTTAGAAAAAGGATATTTTAAAAATGGTTGTGTAAACCTTAAATAATTAAAAATGTGTAATGATTTTCGAAAAATGGTCTTCTACAATTATGTTCAGTACGAAATTTAGAGTCTAATAAGATCAACTTAATTTTTGATGAATAGTAAATTATGAATAGTGATTTTATGATTAGGATTAGTAATGTGTCCAAATGGATTAGTAATCTCACTTAAAGAAAGTATTAATATAATCTAGGCACCTTGATTTAAGTAATGTGATTCAATAAAATGGTTAAATAACGGTTTCATAAATTATTATTCAAGTATTAGTTTTTTCGGGTGAATAGTGTTTTTTAATTAAAAATTTAATTAAAAATATTTAGAAAATTATTTTTATAAAACGGATTTCATTTTTGAACTCAGAGCACCGATATTATGCTATGGTAATTTTTGGGGTTTTTTCTAAAAAAAATGAATTTTCGGTGAATAGTGTTTTTATTTAAAAATTAAATTAAAATTATTTAGAAAATTGTTTTTATAAAATGGAGTTCATATTTGTAATCAGAGCGTTGATATTTGGTTAAGGTAAAATTTTGGGATTATTCTGAGAAAGTTGAATTTTCGATGAATAGTGAAAATACAGTTTTTAAGTTACGAGTGTTTAATGACATCATTAAATGATGTATTAAGTTTGTAATCAATATGTTCGAATTATGAATAGTGAGATAAGGTATGAGGTGTCCCAAGTGGCCAATACCATGGGCAAATACCATGGGCAAGCCCATGGTTTTGCCAAAACCACTAATGAGGTGTCCCTTTGCCATTAATGCCTTGTCCTCTCACTTTCCCTATAAATACCAAGCCATCCTCTCATCCATTCGACTCCCCACTCTCCCCCAACGAAGCTCTGGTCTCATTACCTCCCAAGGAGTCCTCCCATGGTTCCCCCAAGCCCTCAAGGTCCCAACCTTTGAGTTTAAGAGTTATGTTTTAAGGTAAGGGATCCGACCTCTCTCTTTAATTTCAAGTAATCTCTTTTATGTCATTCCTTTTATGCTCCATGTTCTTATGTTGTAAGATGTTCTTTTATACTCCTCTTACTGAACTTTTCATGTTCATATAATGAGAGATCCCCTCTTACTCTCATTATTTCGTTTTACGAAGTTTTAAGTGGCGCCGTTAGGCTGCCGAATTTTTAAGTGGTTCTTCACCCTTCTCATTTTGAAGTTCTACTTTCATGTCAATTATTTCAAGTTTATTTTTATTATGTTGGGGTATGATCTCTATATTTATCATACTGATCTTTTATGATCTAATGATGAGAGACCCCATTTGATCTCTTCAATTCAGTATTTTGAAGTTCTAAGTGGCGCCGTTAGGCTGCCGAATTTTTAAGTGGTTCTTCACCCTTCTCGTTTTGAAGTTCTACTTTCATGTCAATTATTTCAAGTTCCTTTCTATTATGTTGGGGTATGATCTCTATATATATCATACTGGACTCTTATGTTCATATGATGAGAGACCCTATTTGACCTTGTCAATTCAATTTTATTGAAGTTTAAGTGACGCCGTTAGGCTGCCGAATTCTCACAAGAGAAATCTTTTTTTTCTTCCTTTCATGTTTTTCATTTCATATGGTATATTTTAAAATTTCATTACCATGTTCTTAAATCCCTTATATTTTGTCCCTCTACTATTTTATGGGTCATTTATGAATGTTTGAACCATGTCCCCTCTCTTTTTAATGTCTTCTAAAACCTCGTAACATAGCCGTTATGCTGCAGAATTTCCGTCTCAAAATGTCTCTCTCTTTTTCTAAAGTTCTTTTATATTATTAAGTGAATACTCAAAGATCTTTCTTCTAAAGGGGTATTCACATATATACCAAAATGTTCTATTTTAAATTCTGGGATTTACATACATGAGACCCACCTTCCTTTTCTGTGGGTTTTAAAGTGACGTAAAGATCATGTCTTTAAAGCAGTTTTTAAAACGTTATGATTATGAAATGAAACCCATTTATTTTATGATATATGGGTTATTTATGAAAGGTTTGATGATTATATATGTGGCTCACATGATAATAAAGGCAAATTTAAGGGTGCGCCCTGATAGCGCTCCAATGCATTGGGTAATGATGTAACCACTAGAGATTACAATTTTCACGATATCTTGGTGAATAACCTTGGTAATTTTCAAATGACACCTTGGGGATGGACCTTGGTGATATGTTCATGATTGTATATATTAAATTTTGTATCCACATCTTCAAGTTATGAAAAATGTTATTTTTATTATAATGTATCTCATTATTTCTTTCTCATGCCTTAAAGTTCTTCTCATGACCTTATTGAAGTATCTCAAGTTCACATGTAAAATGTTTCTCTTGTTTCTCTTACTGGGCTTTTTGCTCACCCTTTCTTTTGATGTATGCTCCCAGGTTATGTGATGCAGTAATGAACCTAGGATGAACATGAGGAGAAGCCTTTCAAGTGTTTTAGAAGAATGTTTTATGTTTTCATGTTTAAAGTTCCTGGTTTCCAAGACACTAAACCTTAAAGATCCTCGGTTTTGTAAAATGTAATGAAAGTTTATGTGATAAGAGGCGGGATGCTATAGTTGGTATCAAATGATGGTTTAGTTATTTGTGGGAATTAGGATATGAAAAATCTAGGAAGAACCCTATAGAAAAGTTTAAATATAGGAAATCTTCCTGGTATTTTGGTGAGTATTGAGTAAGGGGTTTCCAAGCAAATACATCCCTGTCTGGATACGAGCAGGTAGAGGTGGCTCTGGCACAGATGTACATAGGGGTAAAACCTGAAAACACCGCTTTGAGCTAGACTCGAACGAGAACTGGTACACGACAACGGGCCTTGCTGCACTCTTGGTTACGACACTCTCGGGGGATATGCTTTGGTAAATTCATAAGCTTAGTATGAACCATTATTAAAGGAACAAGGATAAAACAAAATAAAGATTCACATAAGAATATATGATCATGGATAACCTAGATTGGAACCTAGGGGATCACAAGTTAGGATATACTTTTATTCTACATGTTTATCCTTTTATGCTTAAAGTTTCCTTTTCATGATTATTAGCTAAGTAAATAAGCCCTAATTATAGTTTCTTTTCTTAGTTAATGGCGGGAAATGGAAGAACATGTCCCAAAAACCAATGTGATAGGAAATGCGACGATTGTCGTATTAATATGACAGAGATGATTAGGGGGTTAAAAATGATTATTATTTTGGAATATGTTCACTATTTTGGGGACCCTATATGATCGAGGTAAATAGATTACTATGGTATTTTCATTGAGGAGTAAGGTTGACTTATATTTTGAAGAATCGATGAATTTATGGTGGACTTATAGTAATTTAGGTTACTTATGGGAATGATTAACCTATCTTGGGTAAAAATATGTTTAGTTTAGATAATTTTTTTTATAAGATATTAGGAGTGGTTGATGTTGTTTGGAGATAAAAAATGAAGTTTATTTTGGAAGACTATGTTATCAAATCCTCCTTGTATTTGGGTTTCAATCTTAGTTTGGTTTATTTTGAGGAATTTTAAGGACCGTTATTTATGGGATGGTCTATGATGAACTTTGGGTATTACCATAGAACATTAAAGATTTAAAATTAGTTTCCATTCCTATGGGATTCTTCCTTTTTGAAGAGTTGTTTAACCTTACCCTTTCTGTTTTTGGGATAATGTTTAAAGATAGAAGAAATAGATAGTTAATCTTTTGTGGATTATGTGATTCTCTAGAAGATGATTATTGTGTTTTGATGAGACCAAGTAGTTTTGAATGCTCATCGTTTGGGAGAAAAGATTAGTTTTGGTAGAAACTTATTAAAGGGTGAAACTCTACATGAAGGTAGATATATTTCCTTATGTTTTTGTTCTATGTTGTAAATGAATTCCTCAAAATTATGAAAAGGAACGTAAAAAAAAACGTTGTTGGTTTACGTTTCCTACTAGGTAATCAAAGATCGTTTACACACATCATAAGTTTGGGATTTTCTCATGGTTAACTTTCTTCTAATCATATTTTCTATCACTCTCCTTTAGAACGTGACCCTTTGTTTTCTCCTCCATGTCCATGTTTCCTACATGGAATCCTAGTATGAGTAAACTCGGGTGGCCTTTGTACTTCCTTTTCTTTCTTTTAAAGTAATAGTGTTACTGACTCTTTTTCCGATGTGGGACTTTCAATGAAATTTCAAAACCCAATTTTTAAAAATTGCGAGGACGCAATTTCTTAAGGGGGGAAGATTGTAACGACCCGAAATTTTGAATAAATCTTGTTTCCTAATTTCATGTGTTATTTTATTTTTTTATACTCAACAGAAATGTTTTATTTGATAACATGAGTATAATTAAAATGAGACAGTTGGGTTTAGACGGTTATATGACCATTGGTTAATATGACCGCTGGAAACTAAATGTTTTGATTATTGCCTCTAAATACAAGTAATCTTGGTTAATATTTATAGAAAGAAGATTCGATGACCTCACCCAGTAGTCTTGGACCGATCGAAGCCCATCTAACAGAACTTGGGAAGGAGGTAGCACCACTGGGCTTTGCTCTGGACCAAACCCAAGCTGAACTTCATCATGTGAAGCTAGAACGGAATCGCCTTTGTGAGAAGTTCAAACTAATAGAAATTACTACTCGTGCGATGTTAGCCGAGCCTCCCTCAGATTCTCTCACCTTAGCACACCTTACACTTAGGTCATATGCTGGTGTGATAAGGGGCTATGTAAGGAGACCGTAACTGCCTTGTGTAATCCTTTGTTTTAAATAAAAATTGGGATTTCTTCTTATGATGAAGTTTATGAATTTTCAAATGACCGGATAAATATAGTATGCATATTTTTGATGAATTTTAGAAAAAGGATATTTTAAAAATGGTTGTGTAAACCTTAAATAATTAAAAATGTGTAATGATTTTTGAAATATGGTCTTCTACAATTATGTTCAGTACGAAATTTAGAGTCTAATAAGATCAACTTAATTTTTAATGAATAGTAAATTATGAATAGTGATTTTATGATTAGGATTAGTAATGTGTCCAAATGGATTATTAATCTCACTTAAAGAAAGTATTAATATAATCTAGGCACCTTGATTTAAGTAATGTGATTCAATAAAATGGTTAAATAACGGTTTCATAAATTATTATTCAAGTATTAGTTTTTTTTGGGTGAATAGTGTTTTTTAATTAAAAATTTAATTAAAAATATTTAGAAAATTATTTTTATAAAACGGATTTCATTTTTGAACTCAGAGCACTGATATTATGCTATGGTAATTTTTGGGTTTTTTTCTGAAAAAAATGAATTTTCGGTGAATAGTGTTTTTATTTAAAAATTAAATTAAAAATATTTAGAAAATTATTTTTATAAAATAGAGTTCTTATTTGTAATCAGAGCGTTGATATTTGGTTAAGGTGAAATTTTGGGATTATTCTGAGAAAGTTGAATTTTCGATGAATAGTGAAAATACAGTTTTTAAGTTACGGGTGTTTAATGACATCATTAAATGATGTATTATGTTTTTAATCAATATGTTCGAATTATGAAAAGTGAGATAAGGTATGAGGTGTCACAAGTGGCCAATACCATGGGCAAATACCATGGGCAAGCCCATGGTTTTGCCAAAACCACTAATGAGGTGTCCCTTTGCCATTAATTCCTTGTCCCCTCACTTTCCCTATAAATACCTAGCCATCCTCTCATCCATTCGACTCCCCACTCTCCACCAATGAAGTTCTGGTCTCATTACCTCCCAAGGAGTCCTCCCATGGTGCCCCCAAGCCCTCAAGGTCCCAACCTTTGAGTTTAAGAGTTATGTTTTAAGGTAAGGGATCCGACCTCTCTCTTTAATTTCAAGTAATCTCTTTTATGTCATTCCTTTTATGCTCCATGTTCTTATGTTGGAGGATGTTATTTTATACTCCTATTACTAAACTTTGCATGTTCATATAATGAGAGATCCCCTCTTACTCTCGTTATTTCGTTTTATGAAGTTTTAAGTGGCGCCGTTAGGCTGCCGAATTTTTAAGTGGTTCTTCACCCTTCTCATTTTGAAGTTCTACTTTCAGGTCAATTCTTTCAAGTTTATTTTTATTATGTTGGGGTATGATCTCTATATTTATCATACTGATATTTTATGATCTAATTATGAGAGACCCCATTTTATCTCTTCAATTCAGTATTTTGAAGTTCTAAGTGGCGCCGTTAGGCTGCCGAATTTTTAAGTGGTTCTTCACCCTTCTCGTTTTGAAGTTCTACTTTCATGTCAATTATTTCAAGTTCCTTTATATTGTGTTGGGGTATGATCTCTATATATATCATACTGGACTCTTATGTTCATATGACGAGATACCCTATTTGACCTTGTCAATTCAATTTTATTGAAGTTTAAGTGACGCCGTTAGGCTGCCGAATTCTCACAAGAGAAATCTTTTTTTTCTTCCTTTCATGTTTTTCATTTCATATGGTATATTTTCAAATTTCATTACCATGTTCTTAAATCCCTTATATTTTGTCCCTCTACTATTTTATGGGTCACTTATGAATGTTTGAACCATGTCCCCTCTCTTTTTAATGTCTTCTAAAACCTCGTAACATAGCCGTTATGCTGCAGAATTTCCGTCTCAAAATGTCTCTCTCTTTTTCTAAAGTTCTTTTATATTATTAAGTGAATACTCAAATATCTTTCTTCTAAAGGGGTATTAACATATATACCAAAATGTTCTATTTTAAATTCTGGGATTTACATACATGAGACCCACCTTCTTTTTCTGTGGGTTTTAAAGTGACGTAAAGATCATGTCTTTAAAGCAGTTTTTAAAACGTTATGATTATGAAATGAAACCCATTTATTTTATGCTATATGGGTTATTTATGAAATGTTTGATGATTATATATGTGGATCACATGATAATAAAGGAAAATTTAAGGGTGCGCCCTGATAGCGCTCCAATGCATTGGGTAATGATGTAACCACTAGAGATTACAATTTTCAGGATATCTTGGTGAATAACCTTGGTAATTTTCAAATGACACTTTGGGGATGGACCTTGGTGATATGTTCATGATTTTCTATATTAAATGTTGTATCCACATCTTCAAGTTATGAAAAATGTTATTTTTATTATAATGTATCTCATTATTTCTTTCTCATGCCTTAAAGTTCTTCTCATGACCTTATTGAAGTATCTCAAGTTCACATGTAAAATGTTTCTCTTGTTTCTCTTACTGGGCTTTTTGCTCACCCTTTCTTTTGATGTATGCTCCCAGGTTATGTGATGCAGTAATGAACCTAGGATGAACATGAGTAGAATCCTTTCAAGTATTTTAGAAGAATGTTTTATGTTTTCATGTTTAAAGTTCCTGGTTTCCAAGACACTAAACCTTAAAGATCCTCAGTTTTGTAAAATGTAATGAAAGTTTATGTGATAAGAGGCGGGATGCTATAGTTGGTATAAAAGGATGGTTTAGTTATTTGTGGGAATTAGGATATGAAAAATATAGGAAAAACCCTATAGAAAAGTTTAAATATAGGAAATATTCATGGTATTTTGGTGAGTATTGAGTAAGGGGTTTCCAAGCAAATACATCCCTGTCTGGATACGAGCAGGTAGAGGTGGCTCTGGAACAGATGTACATAGGGGTAAAACCTGAAAACACCGCTTTGAGCTAGACTCGAACGGGAACTGGTACACGACAACGGGCCTTGCTGCACTCTTGGTTATGACACTCCCAGGGGATATGCTTTGGTAAATTCACAAGCTTAGTATGAACCATTATTAAAGGAACAAGGATAAAACAAAACAAAGATTCACATAAGAATATATGATCATGGATAACCTAGATTGGAACCTAGGGGATCACAAGTTAGGATATACTTTTATTCTACATGTTTATCCTTTTATTCTTACAGTTTCCTTTTCATGATTATTAGATAAGTAAATAAGCCCTAATTATAGTTTCTTTTCTTAGTTAATGGCGGGAAATGGAAGAACATGTCCCAAAAACCAATGTGATAGGAAATGCGATGATTGTCGTATTAATATGACAAAGATGATTAGGGGGTTAAAAAATGATTATTATTTTGGAATATGTTCACTATTTTGGGGACCCTATATGATCGAGGTAAATAGATTACTATGGTATTTTCATTGAGGAGTAAGGTTGACTTATATTTTGAAGAATCGATGAATTTATGGTGGACTTATAGTAATTTAGGTTACTTATGGGAATGATTAACCTATCTTGGGTAAAATATGTTTAGTTTAGATAATTTTTTTATAAGATATTAGGAGTGGTTGATGTTGTTTGGAGATGAAAAATGAAGTTTATTTTGGAAGACTATGTTATCAAATCCTCCTTGTATTTGGGTTTCAATCTTAGTTTGGTTTATTTTGAGGAATTTTAAGGACCGTTATTTATGGGATGGTCTATGATGAACTTTGGGTATTACCATAGAACATTGAAGATTTAAAATTAGTTTCCATTCCTATGGGATTCTTCCTTTTTGAAGAGTTGTTTAACCTTACCCTTTCTGTTTTTGGGATAATGTTTAAAGATAGAAGAAATAGATAGTTAATCTTTTGTGGATTATGTGATTCTCTAGAAGATGATTATTGTGTTTTGATGAGACCAAGTAGTTTTGAATGCTCATCGTTTGGGAGAAAAGATTAGTTTTGGTAGAAACTTATTAAAGGGTGAAACTCTACATGAAGGTAGATATATTTCCTTATGTTTTTGTTCTATGTTGTAAATGAATTCCTCAAAATTATGAAAAGGAACGTAAAACAAAAACGTTGTTGGTTTACGTTTCCTACTAGGTAATCAAAGATCGTTTACACACATCATAAGTTTGGGTTTTTCTCATGGTTAACTTTCTCCTAATCATATTTTCTATCACTCTCCTTTAGAACGTGACCCTTTGTTTTCTCCTCCATGTCCATGTTTCCTACATGGAATCCTAGTATGAGTAAACTCGGGTGGCCTTTGTACTTCCTTTTCTTTATTTTAAAGTAATAGTGTTACTGACTCTTTTTCCGATGTGGGACTTTCAATGAAATTTCAAAACTCAATTTTTAAAAATTGCGAGGACGCAATTTCTTAAGGGGGGAAGATTGTAACGACCCGAAATTTTGAATAAATCTTGTTTCCTAATTTCATGTGTTATTTTATTTTTTTATACTCAATAGAAATGTTTTATTTGATAACATGAGTATAATTAAAATGAGACAGTTGGGTTTAGACGGTTATATGACCATTGGTCAATATGACCGCTGGAAACTAAATGTTTTGATTATTGCCTCTAAATACAAGTAATCTTGGTTAATATTTATAGAAAGAAGATTCGATGACCTCACCCAGTTGTCTTGGACCGATCGAAGCCCATCTAACAGAACTTGGGAAGGAGGTAGCACCACTGGGCTTTGCTCTGGACCAAACCCAAGCCGAACTTCATCATGTGAAGCTAGAATGGAATCGCTTTTGTGAGAAGTTCAAAATAATAGAAATTACTACTCGTGCGATGTTAGCCGAGCCTCCCTCAGATTCTCTCACCTTAGCACACCTTACACTTAGGTCATATGCTGGTGTGATAAGGGGCTATGTAAGGAGACCGTAACTGCCTTGTGTAATCCTTTGTTTTAAATAAAAATTGGGATTTCTTCTTATGATGAAGTTTATGAATTTTCAAATGACCGGATAAATATAGTATGCATATTTTTGATGAATTTTAGAAAAAGGATATTTTAAAAATGGTTGTGTAAACCTTAAATAATTAAAAATGTGTAATGATTTTCGAAAAATGGTCTTCTACAATTATGTTCAGTATGAAATTTAGAGTCTAATAAGATCAACTTAATTTTTGATGAATAGTAAATTATGAATAGTGATTTTATGATTAGGATTAGTAATGTGTCCAAATGGATTAGTAATCTCACTTAAAGAAAGTATTAATATAATCTAGGCGCCTTGATTTAAGTAATGTGATTCAATAAAATGGTTAAATAACGGTTTCATAAATTATTATTCGAGTATTAGTTTTTTCGGGTGAATAGTGTTTTTAATTAAAAATTTAATTAAAAATATTTAGAAAATTATTTTTATAAAACGGATTTCATTTTTGAACTCAGAGCACCGATATTATGCTATGGTGATTTTTGGGGTTTTTTCTGAAAAAAATGAATTTTCGGTGAATAGTGTTTTTATTTAAAAATTAAATTAAAAATATTTAGAATTTTTTTTTATAAAATGGAGTTCATATTTTTAATCAGAGCGTTGATATTTGGTTAAGGTGAAATTTTGGGATTATTCTGAGAAAGTTGAATTTTCGATGAATAGTGAAAATACAGTTTTTAAGTTACGGGTGTTTAATGACATCATTAAATGATGTATTAAGTTTTTAATCAATATGTTCGAATTATGAATAGTGAGATAAGGTATGAGGTGTCCCAAGTGGCCAATACCATGGGCAAATACCATGGGCAAGCCCATGGTTTTTCCAAAACCACTAATGAGGTGTCCCTTTGCCATTAATGCCTTGTCCCCTCACTTTCCCTATAAATACCAAGCTATACTCTCATCCATTCGACTCCCCACTCTCCCCCAATGAATTTCTGGTCTCATTACCTCCCAAGGAGTCCTCCCATGGTGCCCCCAAGCCCTCAAGGTCCCAACCTTTGAGTTTAAGAGTTATGTTTTAAGGTAAGGGATCCGACCTCTCTCTTTAATTTCAAGTAATCTCTTTTATGTCATTCCTTTTATGCTCCATGTTCTTATGTTGGAGGATGTTATTTTATACTCCTCTTACTGAAATTTTCATGTTCATATAATGATAGATCCCCTCTTACTCTCATTATTTCGTTTTATGAAGTTTTAAGTGGCGCCGTTAGGCTGCCGAATTTTTAAGTGGTTCTTCACCCTTCTCATTTTGAAGTTCTACTTTCATGTCAATTCTTTCAAGTTTATTTTTATTATGTTGGGGTATGATCTCTATATTTATCATACTGATATTTTATGATATAATGATGAGAGACCCCATTTTATCTCTTCAATTCAGTATTTTGAAGTTCTAAGTGGCGCCGTTAGGCTGTCGAATTTTTAAGTGGTTCTTCACCCTTCTCGTTTTGAAGTTCCACTTTCATGTCAATTATTTCAAGTTCATTTATATTATGTTGGGGTATGATCTCTATATATATCATACTGGACTCTTATGTTCATATGATGAGAGACCCTATTTGACCTTGTCAATTCAATTTTATTGAAGTTTAAGTGACGTCGTTAGGCTGCCAAATTCTCACAAGAGAAATCTTTTTTTTCTTCCTTTCATGTTTTTCATTTAATATGGTATATTTTCAAATTTCATTACCATGTTCTTAAATCCCTTATATTTTGTCCTTATACTATTTTATGGGTCATTTATGAATGTTTGAACCATGTCCCCTCTCTTTTTAATGTCTTCTAAAACCTCGTAACATAGCCGTTATGCTGCAGAATTTCCGTCTCAAAATGTCTCTCTCTTTTTCTAAAGTTCTTTTATATTATTAAGTGAATACTCAATGATATTTCTTCTAAAGGGGTATTCACATATATACCAAAATTTTCTATTTTAAATTCTGGGATTTACATACATGAGACCCACCTTCCTTTTTTGTGGGTTTTAAAGTGACGTAAAGATCATGTCTTTAAAGCAGTTTTTAAAACGTTATGATTATGAAATGAAACCCATTTATTTTATGCTATATGGGTTATTTATGAAATGTTTGATGATTATATATGTGGCTCACATGATAATAAAGGCAAATTTAAGGGTGCGCCCTGATAGCGCTCCAATGCATTGGGTAATGATGTAACCACTAGAGATTACAATTTCCACAATATCTTGGTGAATAACCTTGGTAATTTTCAAATGACACCTTGGGGATGGACCTTGGTGATATGTTCATGATTGTCTATATTAAATGTTGTAGCCACATCTTCAAGTTATGAAAAATGTTATTTTTATTGTAATGTATCTCATTATTTCTTTCTCATGCCTTAAAGTTCTTCTCATGACCTTATTGAAGTATCTCAAGTTAACATGTAAAATGTTTCTCTTGTTTCCCTTACTGGGATTTTTCCTCACCATTTCTTTTGATGTATGCTCCCAGGTTATGTGATGCAGTAATGAACCTAGGATGTACATGAGGAGAATCCTTTCAAGTGTTTTAGAAGAATGTTTTATGTTTTCATATTTAAAGTTCCTGGTTTCCAAGACACTAAACCTTAAAGATCCTCGGTTTTGTAAAATGTAATGAAAGTTTATGTGATAAGAGGCGGGATGATATAACAAGCTTCCTTGCTGGACATATGACGCTACAAAAATGTTACATTCAATGAGTATGATCACTGAAAGAATACATGTCTATCCAAATGACTGTATATTGCTTTGAAAGGATCACGAATCACTTAAAAAATGCCCAAAGTGTAGTGTATCTTGATACAAGAAAGATGAATAAAGTCCTTCGAAAGTTTTATGGTACTTCTAAACATTCCAAGGTTTAATCGTCTATATGGAAGTAAGGATATTTCATGATAATTAACGTGACACACAAATATAACAAATCAAGATGAGAAACTTCATCACCCAGTACACTCTTCTTAGTGAAAGAAAATTGATCCTAAATATCATGAATTTGGAAATGAGCAGAGAAACCTTTGTCTTGCGCTATCTATAGATGGAGTGAATCCTTTTGGTGTACAAAGTAGCACTCACAATACATGGTTGGTTATGTTGGTAAATTATAACTTGTCACTATTTTTATGAATGAAGCAGAAATACATTATATTGTCTTTGCTTATATGAGGACTAAAACAACCGGGTAATGATATTGATGTTTATTTGGATCCATTGATCAAAAATCTAAAATTATTGTGGGAATCAAGTGTTACTTTGCATGATGCTTATAAAAATGAAGATTTCACATTGAGATCCATGTTGCACGAGACGATAAATGAATTTCCTTCTTATGATTTTTTTTAGGATATAGCATTAAATGAATGATAGGGTTCCCCATTTGTGAGCAAGGTACACACTCAGTTAGTTTGAAACATTCCTCGGAGACTATGTTTCAGAGACATCACAAATTTTTACCCCAACCACATAAATATCGATCTTGGAAGACAATATTCAATGGGAATTCATAAGAAGGTACAACACTGCCTCCACTAACAGGTGATCAACTATTTGAGAAAGTAAAAGATATGGTCACCAATTTTGGTAAACCTTCTTTGAAAAACCCTACGAAAACCAGTTGAAAAAGAGATCACTTTTCTTTGAATTGCCATACTATAATTGTTTATACATCATTCATTTTCTTGATGTCACACACATAGAAAAAAAATGTACATGACAGTGCCATTGACATGTTAATAAATGCACCTGAAAAACAAAGAATGACATTAGGTCTAGGTTGGACATGATTTACATGGGGATGCAAGAAGAGTTGGCCCCAGTGAAGGGTGAAAGGTGGGATTTTATTCATCTAATTACATACACTCATTCCAAGAAAGAGAGATATCATTTTGTTAACTTCTTTAATGTTGTAACGGTTTCACAAGGGTATTCATCGGATATCAAGAATATCATATTAATGATTGATTTAAAGTTAAAGGGTCTGAAATCACATGACTGTCATGTTTTGATGCAAGATTTAATATTTGTTGCTTTAAGTTTCATTTTGCCTAAAAATGTGCATCATACATTAACCAAATTTTGTTTCTTTTTCAAATCCATATAGAGAAAAGTTACATACCTGAAGAAGTTTCCAACTATGGAAAAGGAAATTAATGTCATATTATGTGAATTGGAGATGTTCTTCTCATCATCATTCTTTGATATGATGGTTTACTTGATAGTTCACTTGGTTAGAGAGATCCAACTATGTGGTACTGTACATTATAAATGGATGTACTCCATTGAAAAATATATAAAGATTTTGAAAAGGTATGTCAAAAATTGATGTTGTCTAGAAGGTTGAATTGCAGAGTGATATATTGTTGAGGAAGCCGTTAAATTTTATACTGACCACCTTTTCAATGTGAAGATTATTTGTCTAACAAAATTCTATCATAGTGGGCGACTTATAGATGAAGTAATTTTCAGAACAGATGTTGTTGTAATTACCATTACAGAGAAGGAGCAGGCTTGTCATGACCCCATCACTCTAAAGGTACCCCACCTTGTCCAATAATGAAGGAAAATAAATAACGACGCATGAACCCCGCCCCCAATAGGCTATGGGTTAGCGACTAGCACTGAGGGTATACCAGTCACACACATATGAGATAATACCTTTTATATAGTTTGAGGAGTAAGATATAAGAAGGATAAAACACCAACTGACACTATGCATAAACCAAAATAAATCATAATACATGTAATTTCATACATAAACTAAAAGGAAAACTACAAGCACCAAAAGTAAGATTAAGAAGCGACAATGAACTCTAGCAACTCCCGATAGCTGCTCAACAACTCCTCCAAGATAGTAACATCCATCCCATTATCAACATGTCCTTACTGATCTGAAAACAATTTATATATATGTAGGGCGAGCATGACTTGTATACTAAAAAGGATCCTCCCTGAAACCACTCATGAAAATTGTGAAAGAAGCATACTAAATCCCAATGAATAAACAAATGAAACTAACTCATCACCTAAATAAGAAATTCTAGTTTCCCCATCATCACCATGTACCTATCACAAAATAACAAATAGAAGTAAACCTTTCCATATTAAAAACATATATATAAATAAAGGAACATCACTTACACTCTTCCACTGGTTTGTTACTCTCATATCCCTATGCCACACATCCTATGCTCATCCCTTCCTTAAGTAAGACATCCCCGATATGATTCAAGCCTCGATCCTACTTACCTTAGTCTCGCACAGGGCCCAACATCTAATGTTGGCATTGGTCCATATATCCATATCATTATCATCACCATCCCATCTATAACCAAGTGTTTTCCCAGAAGCCATTATAGCATGTGTAAATGCATTATACCTCAATTCATAACTACCCATGCACGTACACCCATGGGAAGACAAAACCACCATGATCAGATATAATTATGCACCATACCTCAAGCCATTACAACCCACACATAATTGTATAATAAACTGAGATCCATCACATCTTGGGGTAGGATCACACCCCATAACATAAACCATTATAGCCCAAGATATTCCCACTCATCTATGTCCAAAGGGAGATTGGGGATGAGGGATAAGTTAGTCATCTGTGTCCTTTCCATCCTGGATGTTGGATAAAACACCCCCAAAACATTCGTTTGTCAGTTTCCCTACTGATGCAGGTGGGGTAATGTATGAAATCAGAAAATATAAATAGTATCACACACAAACCACACTAATGGAAACTACTTAACCTTATACTCATCTATTTTTATCATTACACAGGACCCCTGGTTTCCATTACTAAGGACCAGGTATCAAGCAATCACAAAATCATGAATTTCATAATTAATTAACTAACTAGACATTAATTAATATTATTCCAAGATTAACATTTTAATATTATTAAGCTAAGGTCCAATGACACTTTTAATTCTCATGCTTAAATTATCAAGTATATCATCATCATCAGAGATTACCATAAACCAACCTTGTTCATTTATTCGTTCAATTTATCATTTCATTAATTATTTGGGTACTCTAGGAATCATCCTAAGCCACCACTTAAAGGATGCACTCATAGTGAATAACACCAAACTGACTCAAGAAATTGGAAACTGATCAAATAAATATCATTTTTCCATATGGAAAAAATGAAATCATCAAGAAAGATATGAATTATAAAGATGAGAAAGCTCCGCTCTAAACTCGCCCCAACCGCTCGATGCCCACACCATTGTGCATAACGTAAATTGTCCTGCTATCTCCGACATCAATCTTCAGTGCACCCTGGGCTCCCAACCCATTACTCCTCAAAGGTTATTAACCACAATAAAGTTATCAATAATCAAAAATAGGTCTCTAAATTCCTAGACCACACATACATTTCAAATGTATAATTTCACACATAGGAAAAGGTCACTAAGGCCATAACATTGAGGTATTTATGCCTTCCGCTCAATAAAATAGGATCTCTCAGTCACATACATTTATTCCTTGATAAAAAACCATTTAAATTCCATCTTGAATTAAATGTTTTATTATATAAAGGTTTTCTGTGCAAGGGGAACCTAGGGTAAAAGCTAATTATAACTAATAAACATGCTTGAAAGCATTAATTCCATGGTTAGTCAATTCCAAAATGAGCAGTGGTCATTCTGGTCATTCCTCTTCCTTTTTAATTATGATCCATATGGATTCATGTTTTCCACAGTTTTAATAATTTTACTATGTTAAACAAACAACAAAAAATACTATTATAGTGTCCTGGCCCAACTCACTCGATAACAATAGATGAACCGGTGGCCACATGGCCTCAAGCGCACCTCCCTAAATACCAAAGGCACCAACTAGTTGCGAGGGTCTATAAGAGTATGGTGGGGAGACTGTACCCTCATGATCAGAGTAAGGAACAATGGTAACATAATATAAATCAACAACGTAAGTATAATAAATAAGTAACTTGTAGTAAATAAGTATATCATCCAGATAAAATAAACTTGTGGAACCCATATCCATATATAAAATGATAATCATGTCATGCTATATAAAATGGGAATACATGGGAAATAGTGCAACAAGCATATAAATAACGATACTTCTTCATAAGACCAAGATTTACCACCCAAGAAGAGGTATGAGACTCTTGAATTAATTCCTCTCATACATCTACAAGCACCTAGACATGCCCATGAAAGCACAAGATGTCAATGACCCAACCAGGCGATGGGCCCTCGCCTGAAGCATTTTCCCTTTGGAAAAATCCTTCAGGATCTAAAAGATTCCCCATATTTACTCTATGCATAAGTGAATAGGTCACTTATAAAGTTGTAAGAATATGCTACCCATGATACTTCTAGACTTCTAATTACATCTCATAAAATAGGTCCATTAAATGACACTCACTACTGGCCACCTGAACTGCCTGTGTCCAAGTCTTCTGTCTCAGAGCATCAACAATGAAATTTCCTTTATTAAGTGTATAAGAAATATCAAAGTTGAAATACTATTGGTATTCAAACCATCTTTGATTCCTCAAATTCAATTCATGATTTGTAAATATATACTAGAGTCTTTTATGGTCTGTGTACACCATAAAACACTCCCCAAGTAAGTAATGCCTCAAAAAATGCAAGGCATGAATTACAACTACTAGCTTGAGATCATGCATCTGGTAATTATTCTCATGAGGCCTCAATTGAAGAGACCTGTATTCCATGAATCAATCTCCCTACATCAGAATGGATCCCAACCTGATGCCTGATACATCACAATAAACCATGTAGCCTCTTCTAGGATCAAGTAAAATTAGGATTGACATTGAAGTCAATATCCCTTTCAAATCCTAAAATACTTTCTCATATTATTTAGACCATGTAAACTTGAAACCTTTCTTATTTAAGCCTGTTAGTGGCGCTATAAGATGTGAGAAATCTTGTATAAATCCTATAATATCTATACAAACCTAAGAAACTCTATATTTCAAAGTTGTTATTGGGATGCTCCCAGTAAACAACGACTCTCACCTTCTCTGGGTCAACTGATACTCCTATTTATGAGATAATTTGACCCAATAAGTAGACCTTATTGACCCAAAAGTATCATTTGGTGATCTTAACATAAATATGGATCTCTTTCAACGTGCTTAAAACGATATCAAGATGTTGGGAATGTTTATGTGAGTACACCAATATGTGGTCCATGAATACTACCACAAATGAATCCAAATATGGGTGAAAAAACCTAATTCATCAAATCCATGAATACTGCTAGTGTTTTCCTAAGACTGAATGACATGAACAAATACTCATACAATCCATATCTACTATAGAATGTTGTATGTGGTATATCCAATGGTATAACATGCAATTGATGGCAGCTCAACCTCAAATCGATCTTGTAGAAAACCCTTGTTCCTTAGAGATGGTTGAAGAGGTCATCAATATGTGGTAGTAGATACCCATTCTTAACCATAATCTGGTTCAACCGACAATAATCCACGCTAAGCCTATGGGTACCATCCACATTCTTGGAAAAAAGAACAGGTTAACCCCATGGGGAGGTACTGGTCCGTATAAATACCTTAGCCTATAAGTCCTTTATAAGATGCCTCTTAATCTCATACAACTCAGTAGTATCTATCCTGTAAGGAGGAATGGATACCAGTGCTACTCTTGGATCTATCTCAATAGCAAACTCTACATATCTCTTAGGAGGTAGTAAAAAAAATTCACCAGAGAATATGTCCCTAAAATGATCAACTACTAGAGGGAAATCAGCCTGACATGTTCCCTAATCATCCATATGAAGACCAACAATCTGAGTTGTCACTTTTCCCAGTCCACGATGCTCTAGTCCAGCTCTACTTATCTGGACATCCCATTCACCCTTATGAATATAACTATCACCCTATGATGATGTGAATAAAACCTTATGATGCTATAAATCCACAAAATCATGATAAGGAGCCAACCAGTCCATCATGAGAATGATATTGAAACCTGTCATCTTGAGGAAAAATAGGTCCCATAATAAATGATACCCACCTATCTCAAGGGGGGACTCCTTGAACTAGAATATAACTTTTGATCAAATTCCCAATGGGGTATCGAGTGTCATCACACCACGTGAATATTGAATCTCTATCCCAAGGATTTCCATAATAAAAATAGATATGAAAAATTAGGAAGTGATGGTATCAAATAAAGAAGGAAGTAAAGTAGAGGCTACTAAGATCACACCTCTAACCATAGATGGACCAATAATCTCCTCCTTAGGGATCATCTTCACTACATACATCTGGCCCTATCCATGACCCTAAGATATAGCCTGATTACCATGATTAGTCCCACTTTGATGGTGTAATAAATTTGTAATCTGGCTCCCTTATCCATGACCACATCTTTAGCTTGACCAGCTGATTGTCCTCTAGCTCGCTACCTAACAAGGGGACGCCGACCCCACTCATGAACACGGATTCAGTGAAAAATATTATCTCAATAGCCATTGGAGGAGATTTTCTATAAAAACTATGAATATGACCCATATTATCGCAATCCCAACACTCAAATGGGTCCTTTTAATACAATAGATCTTTATATGTCCTAGCCTACTGAACTGATGGCATACCACTTGGCTACCTAAGTGCACACTATGGATATTACTATTTATATAAGAAGGCTCAAAATGGTCCTTTATTTTACTAATCAAATCAGTTCTGGGTCTTGGAGCTAAATCGACCTAGCTCACACCTTCAACCTCTCTCAGTTTACCCTCAGTAATGAGTGTCTGATTCACTATCCTAGATACATTGGTTAACCAGAATATTTTCATCTATGATTGGATGTTATAACAACCCTGCTCTTTATTACACACTTAAACATGATTTATTACATAAACTTGTACTTAAGAAAACTTCAAGGATCGAGAGGTCTAGTGTCTTGGGAAATTCAAAAAATTACATAACAACTTAAAACATGAAATACAACATATTTATTTCAAACTTCTTTGACATGACCAACTCATTCCTTCGTACTTAACATTGCATGGGATAACCTGAGGACATACATAAGAAAAGGGTGAGCTATAAAACCCAGTAAGGGAGTAAACAAGGCATAACATGAAGAATAAAATACACATTAGGCAATAGGAATATCAATGGATCATAAGAGAAGCATGAACATAAATTCATGATATAACATGATTATCGTAACATGGAAATGTGGAAACAACATACAACATGATATTAGTGTGAACAAAGTCTCATTGCATAAGGATTATCATGAATAAACCCTAATTACACATGAATTAGCATGAGTAAACCCTAAATGCACATGAATTAGCATGAGTAAACCCTAATTTCACATGGCGTATCATGATACTAAACATTACCCAATGCATTGGAGCACTACCAGGGCGCACCCTTCATAAACATTTCATTTCATGCATAAGTGTGCCACGTAGATCATATAACATGGAATCATTCAACATAATAAGTTATTCCATGATCAAGGAATGTGGAATACATAAATTTAAGTACCATTAAATAAGTATATGTGCATAAAGGTGAATACTCTTGATATAGAAATGAGTATGGTATTCACCACATGATGATTTTGGCTTGGAAAATCGCGGTGCAATTTCGACACCATAACATCATCATATGAAAATTTATAATTTGGGTTAATGAGAGAGAAAGGAGTCCCTAATCATTTATACATGAAATAGGGTGTAAGGGTATCATAGAACATAATATCCCAACATATGAAATGGAATTTAGATTTATAATATGGAATAAATAATTGAATGCAAATAAGAAGAGAGAAACCCCTTACGGAATTTCAGCATGGTAATGGGCATACATGGAAGGTGATAATGAGAGAGAAAGTGGTATATAATAATTAAAAAATAAAGAGTAAAGTATGGGGGAGGTTATAAATCATACCCCAACATTTTTAATTGAAAGTAAAAAGGTATTACAACATAAATAAACTTGGATAAAAATAAGAAAGGAAGGAATTCCTTACTTGAGTATCTGACTTCAAGAGCTTGAAGAGGGGCTTATTGAGAGATTGGGGTGCCTTGGGAGGATTATAGAGAGGGGAGGTAAGAGTAGGGATGTTATACAAGGATTTTTGGTGAATATAAGTGAGATATTGGGTGGGTTTATATAGGAAATGAGAGGGGAATTCTTTAATATTTCACAAACTTAGGTTTTGGAATCTGTATAATTAAATATTCAAAACCACAAAACTTTCCATAGTTTTTGCCCATGGTTTTTGAGAAAGTGGAGTTAAAAAACTTATTTTATAAGTCCAATGGCCGAAAATATTAAAATATTTTCCTTTCTCATGTGGAGGTGAGTCACATTATTAAAGAAATGAACTTAAAATCATAAAATATATTTTACATTTGGGAGGATTCACTAAGGCTTTATAAAATAAGTAAAACAAATATAAAATCACATTATTTTAATGTTAAAACATATATTGTGCATATAATACCCATTATAGTTTTTATTACATCATTTTGGGGTCATTATGATGTCATAAAACACATATTTTATTTATACGGTATTTAATTTTTACCTAAAAAAATCGACTGTCTCAGAAAATTATGAAAAATTCAACATTTTATAAGTTAAATGTCCTGATTCTAAAAATAATATTCATTTTATTTAAATAATTTCCTAAATATGTGAATTTTCACTTTTAAAATGGAAACCGACATTTATTGAAAATTCATGGGTTTTGACAGAAATTTTTTTCAAACATTAATAAAAATTATAGTTGACTTCATAAAAATTATATACTAATTTATTATTAATAAAATTAATTTGATAATAATATTTTATTAAAATATTAATTATTTCAAAAATTCATTAATTCCTTAAAATAAATTCTTTAAAAAAACATTTTCTGTTTTATCATATAAAAATATAACTCTTATAAAAATAATTACCTAATCATTTATAGATAAAGAACTTATATAATTATAATTTATAATATTTTTTTTATAATATTATTAATAAAAACAATAGTTTAATATAATGTATATATTTCTCAAAAGTACCATTTTTACCCGAAAAGACAATTTATCAAATTCATCACTTTTTAAGAAAGACTATTTTCATAAAGTAATTGATGGAATAAGACTTGTATTTATAAAAAGTGATTAAACAATAAATAACTAATACCTTATTACATAACCCCTTATAACAATCGCGTAAGATCTAAAGGTAAGGTGTGCGATGGTGACATACTCTTGGGGTGGCTCGGATAACATCGCCTGAGTGGTAATCTCTATTAACTCGAACTTCTCCCGTAGGCGATTCCGTTAAAGCTTAACGTGTTGAAGCTCAACTTGAGCTTGGTCAAGAGTGAAGACCAGTGATTCTACCCCCTTCCCAAGCTCCAAAAAATGAGCTTCGTACAACTCGAGTCTACTGGATGAGGCCATCCTCTCCTTTGTCCATGTTGAAAGTATTTTTTTAAAACTGTATATTTATATCAATTGTGTGATCATTGTTCAACGACTATATTATCAATGGTAATGATACTTAAGGGTAATTTAAACCCAAAAATAAAAAAAGAGTGAATGTGTTTTCTATATCTATAAGACATTAAAATAAAGGGAATTTTATTCATAAATGATCAGGTTGTTACAACATTCCCCCCTTAAGAAATTTCACCCTTGAAATTTCCTTTTCCCATACTAAACTAGATGAGGGTAACTCTACCTCATCACTTCCTTAGGTTCCCATGTTTCTTATTCAAACTTGTGGTTTCACCACAATACCTTGATGAGGGGAATCTTCTTATTTCATAGAACTTTTTCTCTACAATCTAAGATCTTCACTAAATTTTCTTCATAGGATAGGTCAATCTCTAATGGTACCACCTTTGGATTGAGAACATGCCATGGGTCAGGTATATACTTCCTCAAGAGTGATACATTGAATATATCATGTACTTGAGACAAGTTCGGTGGGTGTGCTAGTCGATAGTCCACTTTTCTAATGTGATCGAGGATATTAAAAGGGCCGATGTACCTTGGACTAAGATTTCCCTTCTTCCCAAATCTCATCACTCTCTTCCATGGTGATATGTGGAGGAATACCATGTCTCTAACATAAAACTCTAGGTATCATCGACGATTGTCAGTATATCTATTTTTTCGACTCTGAGCAGCTTTAATGTGATACTGGATAGTCTTAACCTTCTCCACCATTTCTTCAACCATTTCTAGACCTAGAAGTTTTCGCTCCCCAACTTTATCCCAACATGCCGGTGTTCTTTACCTCTTCCCATAAAGGACTTCATAAGGAGCCATTTGGATGCTTGATTGGAAACTATTATTGTAAGAGAACTCAAACAGAGGAAGATGTTGATCTAATCCTTCTTTGAAGTCCATTGAGCATTCTATCAACATGTCCTCAAGTGTTTGGATAGTCTGATCATACTAGCCATCGGTTTGAGGATGATAAGCCATACTGGAGTTCAACTCAGTATTCAGAGCATGTTGGAGACTCTTCAAAAACATAGAGGTGAATCTTGGATCTCAATCAGATATAATTGATAGCGACACACCATGCAGACTTACCACTTCTCTGATGTATATCTGTGTCAGTTGATCCAGTGATAAATCCTCGCGAATTGCAATGAAGTGTTCAGTATTTGTAAGATAATCCACAAAAACCTAGATAACAATGTTTCCTTTGGATTTCTCCAGAATTCTGATGACAAAGTCCATGGATATGTTTTCCCATTTCCATATTAGTATGGGTAATGGTTTCATCATTCATTTAGACTTCTACCTCTCAACCTTCACTTGCTGATATATGAGGAACTTTGATGTATACTCAACGATCTCCTTCTTTATGTTATCCCACCAATAATGCTCTCAGAGATCTTGATAGATCTTTGTGTTTCCTGGATGAATGGAGAAATTCGAACTATGTGCATCATCCAAAAGTTATTTCTTTAACTCTGGATTTGGTGGAATACATAGTCTTAACCCAAATCTTGCAATTCCTTCTTCATTAACATTGAAATATGAGGATTTCCCTTTTATTATATTTTCCACTTTCTTCTGAATTCCCACATTATCCTTTTGAGAATCCTTTAACCTTTCCAAAAGAGATGGTTGAGCAATCATTTGTGAAAGGATTTATGATTTTCCCTTATTTATGATTCTCATGTCTATCTTCATCAAATCTAAGAAGATTGGATCCTTTTAAATTCTCATCAATGATAGAATTGTTGGGTTATTTCTACTTAGAGCATCTGCTACCTTGTTCGCTTTCCCAGGGTGTTAATGGATTGAGAAGCCATAGTCTTTGATTAGCTCTAACCATCTTCATTGGCACATATTAAACTCTTTCTATGTGAATATATACTTTAGAATTTTTTGATCCATATATATTACACACTTCTCCCCAAATAGGTAATGTCGCCAAAATTTCAAAGCCAAGATTACTACAACCAACTCCAGATCATGTGTTCGATAGTTCTAATCATAAAATTTCAATTTTCTTGAAGCATAGGAAATGAATTTTTCATTTTGCATCAACACATATCTCATGACCTTCTTCTAAGAATCACTAAATACCATGAAAATTTATCCACTTGTGGGTAGTGTGAGCACAAGTGAATTGATAAGCCTTCTTTTCAAATTCTTGAAGCTCTCTTCACATTCATCATTACAAGCAAACTTGACTCCCTTCTAAGTTATCTTGGTAAGAGGGTTTTACAATCGTGATAAATTTCTCACAAATCAGCGATAATATCCAGCTAAGCCAAGGAAGCTTTAGATATCCGTCACAGATGTTAGCCTCTTCCATCCCTCAATTTCATTTATCTTTGAGGGATCCACAGAAATCCCATTGCTTGTGATGATATACCCCAAGAATGAGAATTCCTTCAACCAGAACTCAAACTTGCTGTACTTTTCATAGAGATTATCCTTTCACAAGGTCTCTAGTATAGTTCTTAGATTCTCCTCATGCTCCTCAATATCCATTATATATGTATTCTTGGATATTAGAAATGCCCCAGGTATGAGATCAATCGAGAATTCAAAATCTCTTATTGGAGGAAGACCAGAGAATTCCTCAGGAAACACATCAAAAAATTCCTTCACAATAGACATGTCTTAAAGTATGGTTCCTTCCTTAGAATCAATCATCTAAGCAATATATGTGTGCTTATAGGGTACTAATATCCATACTTGAGATAATAGTGCTAAATAATATTCATCATCCTCCTTGCACTTGTACATAATCGGGGTTCGATTCGCCATATAGATAATGATTTCCCTCTCACGACAATTTATGTTAGATCTATATAGGGAAATCCAATCCATGCCAAGAATTTCATCAAATTCCACCATAGGGAGTATGACGAGGTTCACTGGGAAGTTTAATCCAAAAATTGTGACAAGGGAGGAGTTATATTCATGATATGCAATAATTGCCCCATTTTCCATTCTCACTGACATATCCACTTCCATGATTTGGGGTGGTTTTTGGATTGTTCTACTAAACTTTTGGGATATAAAAGAATACATAGAAACAAAATAAAAAAATATGTTCTCTATTCTTGAATGAATAACTAGCGCACCTGTCACCACTTCATTGTTAGGATTCACTTCAGTAGTAGTGATGAAAAAATCTCACCCTTGCTACCTTGGAGGTTGTTAGTGGCCTCCGAAAATCCTTGGCTTAGGGAACTAGTTTGCAAAGTGCCATGTTTCTTTGTAGTTGTAGTAATAAACAATGTGTTGAGGGTCGAATAGATTGTTCCTTTCCTCTATCGTAGTATAAGGTTTTTCTTATCGATAGTTAATGGCTAAGTACCATTCTCTTCCACACCTAAAGCATTTCCTTGTCCCCTTCAGGCAATTTCTAGGGGTTTTTTGCACCTTTGGAAAGTGGGGTGCTGTAATTTCTTAGCATCATTTGATTTATCCATCAGACCACTAGAATTAAAGTTCACTTTCTGCTTCTTATCCCCATGATACCCCTAAGATTTTCTGATCTCCATTTTAACTTTGAGGGAACATCAGACAATTTCTTCATAGCTATCAAAGTCACAGATCGCTAGGGCTTTCCATAGGCTTGGTTTTAGCCCACCAAAGAAGTGTCCAACCTTGTATTTAGGGGTAATTACAAAGCCATAGGCGTATCATGAAAGACTTGTGAAGTTTTACTTGTACGCTCCGATAGATTTGCCATCTTTTTTCTTAAGGTCAAGGAAGTACCTTTCCATCTTATGTCGGAGGGTATGGGGAATATTTATCAAAAAACATTTTCTGAAAATCCTTCTATTCCAATGCCCCGATCTCTTCCTCAGGCTTCATATTTTTGATCAATTTCCACCATTGATCAGCTTCACCCTCCATACGATAAGCAACAAGAAGAACCTTATCTTATTCAAAACATTGAAGGATGGAAAAGATATTCTCAATGAAGTTGATCTATTGTTCAGCGATTGAGGGACCAGATGATCCATTGAAAGTAGGAGGCCTTTGTCTCATGAAGCTATCAATTGCATCTTGTTATTTATTAGGGGGGGGGGTTGGAAATTCTTATTGACCCATGTTTCTATTCAAAACTTGAGTTAACTGAGATAGTATCATGACAAATTTTGCGATTCCCACTCCCATTGGATTGAGAATCTCATTAGAACAATTATCACACTGATCTTGACATCAGTTGTTAGCCCGATTCCTCCTATTATCGGACATTGGCTAGAATAAAAAGAAAGTTAGGGGTAAGTTTATTAAAAACATAAAGGGGAATCCAATGAAAAAAGGGATAACTTATAAATTATATTTATTTTCTTAACTTATGAATTTATAGGCTTCACTCTATGTTATCCATGATCTACTTCCCAATATATATTCTTAGGGGAATTTTTTTATTCCCTTAATAATGGTTCGTACTAATTTTATGAATTTACCAAAGAATATCCCTCGGGAGTTTCGAACCAAGAGTGTAGCAAATCCCATTATTGTGCACCAGTTTCTGTTCGAGTCTAGCTCAAAGCGGTGTTTTTGGGTTTTACCCCTAGATACATCTGTGCTAGAGCCACCTCTACTTGTTCGTATCTAGACATGGATGCATTTTCTTGATAAACCACTTACTATATACTCACCAAAATTTAGGGATTATTTTCTTATACTAATTCTTATTCCTAAGTCTTTCCCTAGAGTTTTATAACCCTAATCCCAAAAATAACTAAACCTATCCTCTGATACCAACTATAACAACCTTTCTCTTTATTACACACTTAAACATGATTTATTACATAAACTTGTACTTAAGACAACTCAGATGTAAATAAGACATTTTTAGTAGGAACTATTGAAATACATAAAATCTTGTAATTGAATAATTATGTGTATACATGTGAATGTGACTATGGAATTTATAGATTTAATACATAACATAAAATAAATAAACAAACATATCATGATAGTGATCACTCAATATAAAAGATAGTATGATATAAAACTTCTCCCACATCACCAAGAGAGTATATATTAAAAGTACCAAATTATAACTCTTACACCACCAAGATGATCCATACTAGATTTGAGACCAAGCTTAGAATATTTTTAGAACAAACTAAACATCCTCAATGTAATATAAAGTGGTAAAATGTATTATTTACATCCTATATATGAAGTAAAATAACCACACACACACACAAACATCCTTAATGTGAGGAAAAATAACCATGGTACATGTATAATTATAAACATATCATCATTTATACCAATAATAACAAATAAACTAAAAAAATTGATAATTAACATGTCTAGAAAGAATATTTACCAAACCAACTAAATGAAAATGTATAAACACTTTCCAAGAAGAAACCCATGAATACTATTTAAGTATAAAAATAATGTAAATCCACATAGAATAATAAAATATATAGGCTGGTATGTCAAATGGTAAAAAATCCCAACTCTCTCCAATCATGTAATTATCTTGTACGATGTAATATTGAAAGTTTCTAAGAACCACAATCCTAATTAGAAAAAATACACACTCTGCTGATCCTATAAATTTCACAAGTAGGTTTCCATTACCACCCATTACACTTTACTTCAATTAACACCTTGAATCAAAACCCAGATAAAACAATTCATCCAAATTATAAATACTCAAGAGTCTATAGCCCCACTATGACCACTAGAATTCAAGAGTATCTTCCCATGGACACATACTCCCTCACATATCATGAAATATGTATATCACCAAAGTCAATCCCACTTCTTTGTTACATCCATACCACCACTCTCACTAGACATTCTCAAAGTTGATACTTATAGTTCCTAATCCAAAAAAAAACTCATACCACTAATATCTCACATAAATTAGCAACAAATAAATACATCACTAATAAATAAAATCAAAGAATAAATTAAAGGGGAAATTAGAGAGGAAGTCCCAAATAATATAAATACCCTTAAACTAGAAAAATAAAAAAATAAAAATAAATATGGACCATATACATACTAAACAATAAGATAAAATGGAAGAGGAATAAAGAAACAAAAGAGAACCAACCCAAAGAATCTAAAAATCTATACTTTTGAATTCATACCTGAAGAACTACCTCATATTATTATCTCAAATTAATCATCAATGACTAAGATACCACATCCTCATACATCTATTGTCATCTAACTTAATCCTAATCAAGACTACTCTCCCACCTATGGGATATTATCCCATTTAACCATACTTAATGATAAGAAGTTTGGAATATCAAAAATTTTAGTTAAACCATAAATTTATTTAAGATAATTTCTATTAATACTAAGAACTAAACCATACCTTCACATCTCCCAATACTCATCCATTACAATGCCACCAATGAAACCTATTTACTGAAGGTTTAGTTTCATTAATTGACTTGTAAATCATTCAGGTTCTTAAGGGAAAGTAATGGTTTACCCTATTTAATCATAATAATGAACTTAGGAAATCATGATTAATAATGAAAAATGAATATAACAATGAAACCTAGTCAAAAAACCAAACATAGGTCATATGGGTAATACCACAAGAATCGAGGGAGCTACAAGGCAACACAAATTTAGGCATACCTTGGTAAACATTTTTTAAAACTAAAAAAAGTTAACACAAGTTTTACCAGAAGAAACCATCATAAATAAGAGTAGAAATGGATTATCACTAATCATTAAGTCTACATGGTAACATATCAAGAGGTAAAAATACAATAAGAAATCCAATAATAGTTATTATATTCACATAAAATTTCTATAGAAAAAGTTTAATTTAACATGGTAAAACATTTATAAAAGCCTTAGATTTATATTATTTTTAAAAAAATGTGATTTTTAGCAGAGTTTTGAAAATAAATTGATAGCCACATCATAGGATAATCCCAATTAAACACCAAGGGAGTTGAGACACTATAATAAAAATGTTATTTAGCAGTGGTTTTCAAAACTATCACTAAATGTTTCTTTTTTATTTTTTAAGGATGGTTTTATTGATGAATTTTAAAAAACCATTTCAAAATTAATAATAGTTAATACTAATAATAATTAATTGGTTAAATTTTAAATTACTTATTAATAATTAATAATTATTTATTTATTTATATATTATGTAATACTTATTAATTACTATTTATAATTATTTATTATTTAAAATTTTAAATAATTAAGAATTAGGAATTATGAATTATTGGCCAATTATTAATTAGTAATTATTCATATATGTATATATTTACATATAAATATGAAAATATATACCAATATATATATATATATAATCTTATTTTTATATAATTATAATTAAATATAATTAATCATTTTTCAAAGGTGGATCCTTACCCTAGGGTTTTAATGCACAATTTATTACCATAATTCCAAAGATTAAAAATTCTTGTGAAATCAGACAATTCAGACCAGTTCTGCTTGTCAACACCATTTACAAAATCATCACAAAGATCCTTGCTACTAGACTTGAAAGAATATCAAACAATATTATTTCTTGGAACCAATTCGGCTTTGTTTATGGAAGAAATATACAAGACTTCCTGATTATTACTTCAAAATGTGTGAAATTTCTAAGAAAGTCCACAAGGGGGGGAAACATTATGCTCAAACTTGACATCAAAAAAGCATTTGACATAATGGATTGGGGATTTTTCTGTAATGTTCTTAAACGCTTTGGATTCAATGATGTATTCATCAATTGGATCAAGGATCTTATTGGGTCGACACATATTTCTATCCTCATCAATGGATATCCAAAAGTCTATTTCAAGTGCTCAAGAGGGGTGAGGCAAGTAGATTCCATCTCAGGTATTATATTTTCCATTACTGAAGACTATCTCAGTAATCTCCTTATTTTTATGGTGGAAAACATGCATATGAAAACTATCCTGGTAGAGAAAGGTATTTCAGCTCCCTCTCATCTCTTTTTTGCTGATGATACCATTATTTTCACTCAGGGAGATAGAAGGAATATTAAGAATATCAAGAAGACCATTTCCCAGTATGAAAGCATCTCAAGCCAGGAAATTAGTTAGGGAAAGTCATTTATTTATTTTAGAAAGAATATCATATCCCCTTGGAAGATGTACATGATCAATGATTTGGGAATCAGGAAGATATCTTTACCTTTCATCTATCTTGGATTGCCTTTGTTCTGGGGATGACCACGGGCTTTGTACTTTTCTAGAATCCCGAGTCATATTAAAACATCTCTTGCATCTTGGAAAGGAAAATCACTATCAAAGGATGAGTGGGTATGAATTATTAAACATGTCATCATCTAAAAATTAGTGTACTCCTTTATGGTTTACTCTTGGCCAACCTCCATTATAAAATCCATTTATTCCTTGACGAGGAACATCGTTTGGAGTGGAATCATTCTGGAGTGGAAGATAATTACAGTCCCATGGACAAAATTCTACCCACCTCATGCTAGAGGGGGACTTGGGATCAAGAATATTTCTCTCTTCAATTATTCCCTACAAGAACATTTTATATGGAAGCTTCTCAATTCTACATCAGAAGCACTGAACTTTCTTCAACGTAGGTTTTTCCAGAAACTGAAAGAAGGACATATATCCTACATGATATCTTCGGTTTGGCTGGCCTTAAATCATTATTTTGCAAAATATTCCTAAATTCATATTGGCTAGTCATTCATACTTACTCTCTCATGTTTTGGACTGATAAATATACTAGAACCCCCCTTATTGATAGTATTGACAACATTTTTACTGATATCAATTATAGCATATCCTTTAAGGACCAAGTGAGTAACCTAATCAATCTTCCACCTACAATTATTCAAACTGTCAGAAGTTACACCTTCTCAAACCATGGTGACATGATAGTTTGGGAACCAGCCTCAAATAGACAGCTAGACTCTAAGTCCCTTTACAAACATATCACACAAGGCCCTAAAAATTGGATTACATCTCTCAACAAGAAATGGATTATTCCCTCTAGATTCACCATGCTGTGGAGGTTGTCTTTCAATAAAATATTAGTAGATACTAATATTCAGAAAGTGGGTTTCTTATTATGATCTAGGTGTGTCCTATTCCATCAACACTGCAAGGATGTAAACCACTTGTTTCTTTGCTATAAAATTGCTTCATCCTTATGAAAAATCGTATTTGATCTCTTTAAGGTTTGGCCTCTCCGGTCTTGTGAGATCAGTGCTTTTTCTTCCTTCTTTGATCAATATTTCAATGTATGGATAGATTTCCATCCTCTTCCAGGTTTCTTGTGCAGAGGTAATTCATATAATTTAGAGAGAGCTTAATAAGGAATTTTGTAAGCAATACTGATTCAATTCTAATGCTACACTGTATGATATTCTAATGGCTATCCAGCATGCTGACACGCTACACTCAGCACACTTCAGCACTTTAGTGACTGATTTTTGTGTCCTTAGACGGTTGAAGTTCTATGGTTGCTACCCCCCATCACATGATAGAAATTATATGGACCCCTCCCCTAGATAGATGGATAAAGTGAAACATGGATAGAGCCTCAAAAGAGAACCTTGGGTCTGATAGTTATGGGTTTGTGTATAGAGACTCAGAGGGAGATGTTTTGGTTTATTAGTGTGGTTCCTATGGAATTAATACATCCCTGGAGGTAGAAATGAATGGTATGATAAATGTAGTCAGCATGGCACAACAAAAGAATCTGAATAATATTTGGTTTGAGTGTGATTCCACAATGTTGGTCCAGGTTGTTAGAACTGGACAAGTTCATCTCTCTTGGAAGTTAACAATGAAATGGACTAACTTCCTTGATCAAACTGCCTAAATGAGTTACATCATCACTCATGATTATTGGGAGGATAAAACTATAGTAGATGCACTTGAAAACAAGGGAGTGTATGAGGAGGCTTGTCTCCCTCTCAACTCTCTTCCTCCTGATATTTTTCCATTGTTTCAAAAGGATAATTGTAAACTTCCCACTTTTAGACTATTGTAATTTTATTTTCTCTTTAATTCAAGAGCCTATGAGATCATCTTTCTAAAAAAATATGTGTATTTATATATATTTATATATATTTATATATATTTATTTGTATTCATATATATTCATATATATTTATCTATATTTATATATATTATTGTAGGTTCCAGGTGTCGCAGAAGCATCCTTTGATGGCATGATCAACTCTACTTTTAGTCTTAATTTATGTGTAATCATTACCACACATGATCAAAATATCATGTCCAATGAAAACTGTATATTACTTGAATATATTAAAATGATGTAAATAAAATAGGAGTATCTTCACATGTAATTTATAATTAATTTATGAGTAGATATAGAATTACCTCACCTTATAATTCTCTTTTCATTGATGATACAATTAACTATATCTCATTATATCATCATTGTGCTATAGGATCCAAGTGTAGAATCACTCCAGAGGTGATCCACATGTGAACCAAAATCTCCAAACATCACCTAGAATCATCAGGTGATAGCATGGCCGATCTTTATCACTAACATTTTTTTGTGGTTGATCACTACAATATTCTTCTCGAAGAAGAAAGAACTCTTGATGCTCACTCAAAGGCTTGAGAGAAGAGGGAGAGATCACTCATTATAGATATCTATATCTCTCTCTAGGTATTTATAGAGTATCTCTATATCATTTGTACACACAAAAAGTGATTTAGGAAAGAGTTATAATTAGATATTATGACAGGTTTAAGTTTGGAAAACCACACACATGCTCCCAACCATCTTTAATATTCGTAGTTAACCCCATTACCATCAATAATAATAGTAATATTATTATTATTTTTTTAACATGTGTAGAACATTAATAATATAAATAAACATCATTAATATTATTTCTAGTTAGACCATTAATTTCGTTATGCTTTCCCTTGTCGACATTTACCTATCCTAAAAAATGACTATTTAATAAATAAATGTCACTACATTATTATTTGATAAACATAATAAATATTATATTTTATGAAATTTTAAATATTTATTATTATTATTAAACTCACTTATCCTTTCAAATAACTTGTGATTAAATTATGGAAATCAATCAAACCTGAATAAATCTTATTTTTTCTAACTTTTTAAATTCATTACTTGAATTTAACTGAGATTGTAGATACACTAAGTGTGTGACCCTCTAAGATTGTTTATCATGATAATTAGGCACAATTACCTAAATTCTATGTTTAGTATCTTACAATACACCAAGTCACCCATCGAGAAAGAAGTTAATGGAACAAAACATCCAACCTCCTATGAATGCTTATCATGTAATATAATACCTTTATCATGATATCTTAAATCAAGAAAGTTGTATGATGGTGAAATAAACCTATATGATTGATGTCTCTTTATTTGAATTTCTAAAAATGAACTCACCCACTAAAAACTATGTCCATGCATTTATGTAGGTAGTTATATTCCCATAAAAAAGACTAATATATCAACTTCTGTCAAGGGAAATAATGGATAAATCCTTTCTCACATTGTCCATTAATAAAATATTACATATGACACACCCAATGTGATCACCCAACCTATATTCCACTGAAAGATGCACCAAATCAGTGGGCCACATAGCCTCAAGTTCACCTCTCTATATGGCAGAGTGTTTCGACTAGCAGTGAGGGCCTAGGGTGTGTCTATGGGGAGACTATGACCTCTGATCAGAGTAAAATGGTGGTATAATTAATTAATAAATAGAGGAACCATATAAATAATTTAAAAGATAGTGGAAGCATGTATAAACATAAAAGCACTAAATAATAATCAAAATTAGTAATCTAAATAATTTACAAAATATGATGATGTCATATCTCTATAAAATAGGGAAAACATATATACGTGGTAGCAGGAAATAAATATAGTACATGATACAAAAAGAAACAAAAGGAAAAAATATATCTAAGCATCCCACGATCTAGCCTAGTCATCAGATACTAATCTCCCATCCTAAGTCACATAAGAAGTCACAAGTCTATAAGTGGATGTTTCCCCTTATCTACACCTGAAAGCATATAGTCTTCCCAGGTACTATCAGCAGCCCAGATAGGGTGTGAGATAAACCCAGTAGGACACCACTAATGATATCTATAAATATACCGTCAGTGCATATAATATGGCATTGTGTAGGTAATAATGTAAAGTCATAAATAAAACTATAAAGGGTTGGCTCTAGTTCTAGATGGACTCCAGACTAACAGTACCTACTTCAGCCTTAGCTATATAGTCTGAACATGTAACCATATGTATACACATAAATGGATATTACATGAAGTGACTTATACAACCATACATGTGACTAATACCACAAGCCTAGAACCGATGTGTAACTCAAACATACATAAGCTGTATCATGAGTATAACATGTATCAAGGGACTCCATGCCCAGTATCATAGGTATATGGGATTCCATGCCCAGTATCACATTAGTAAGGGATGCCATGCCCATTATCATAGTAAGGGCCATCATTACCATATATAACCACAACGTTTATCATGTCCGTATATCACAGTAAGGGGTCACCATGCCTGTAACACATTTGTAAAGAGTTTCCATGTATGTATCACATTTATAAAGGGTCACCATTCCCATATCACATATATAAATGGTTTTTATGCTTAGTATCACATTTATATAGGGTTTCCATGCCTATATGACATATATAGGGTCATCATTCCTGGTATCGCATATAGGGATTCCATGCCTGTATCAAAGTATGGGGACATCATGCCCATATCATATGCATAAAGGGTATCCATGCCCATGTATCACATATAATGAGGGATTCCATTATTTTATGTATATATGTAACATGTAAAAAGGTCATCATGCCTATACATCAATAGTGATAAGTATTCATTGGCTGTAATACGAGCTAATACATAATTCATAACTCATTAATATTTAATAATAATAATGGCATAACCATTGTTCTATTTAATTGGGTGACATGGTAAAATCACCCAAAAATTAGAGGAGGGAGGTAAGTTATAAGTCATTAAGGGAATTTTAGTAAAATCACCCAAAAATCACTGGTTCTCATGGTTTGACCACACGATTTTCCAAACCATGCGCCAACTATGTATCCTTCACTATCTAAGGAGGGAACCCACATGGTTTGGTCACACTGTTTGAGTAAATGTGCACCAACCATGCTATATGGCTCTACTAAAAATTTCAAACAACCCACACAGACGTATAACCTTGGGTGCATGGTTAGGAAAAACTACGCACCCCAATTGTACCTCTATCTAGCCCTCGCATGGTTACTTAAACCATACAGACTAGGTTTCATAGTTTCTACTAACCATACAACCCAGTTTCCTTTTCCAAAAATCAATCCTATGGGATCTGAACAAGTCTTGGACACCCTTGAAACTCTCATGATCTCATTTTAAATCCATATTAGGTACAAAATATGGAATTAGGTCAAAATTAAAAGGATCTATACCTCATAGAAAATACAAGTTGTTACAGTCTCACCCCTTAAAGTAACTCATCCCCACGTTCAACTTCTAGGGGTATAGAAATACTATCAGAGAATAACTTTGGCCACTGAGCAAGTATATCGGCCTCCCGCTCCCAAGTTTTGTCTTGTACCCGATCATGATTCCATAAAACCTATACTAAAGGGTCATATCAGCATCAGAGAGACTTTGTTCCCCAGTTAATGATGTGTATATAATACTCCTAAAAGGAATCATTAATATCTAAATCTACGTCCTCAGGATCAAAAGTTTGATATGGGTCGACATGATATCAGAAAAGCTGTGAAATGTGTAAGACACCATGCATGTCATGGTACCTATGAGGTAATATCAACCAATAGGATACTAGATCGAATCTATCTAGAATCTCAAATGGAATGAAATAATGAGGTTATTTCTTCCCTTGCATCAGTATCCTTCAATTCCCAAGTCTGGGTGATACCTATAAGAAAACAGGATCCCCAACCTAGAACTCCAGAGGTCATCGACCACGATCAACATACAATATTTTTATAGACTGAGTAGTAGACATCCACTTACTAATAATTTGAACCTTCTCCAAAGTCTCATAAATGAGACGAGGACCTAGTAGTACAACCTATCCTACCTCTAACTAGCATAGGGGTGAACATAATGAACTACCATATAGGGCCTCATAAGGATCCACCTTAATCACCACCCACATTTTTTTTATTATAGGTGAACTTGATGATGGGGATGTGCCTCTCCAAAGAACCACTTAAATCAAGGATTCATTCTCAGATCATGTTCTATAACACATGTATCATCTATTTTAACTATTCATCAGTCTGAGGGTGAAAAGCTATGCTCAAAAGCACCTGTGTACCCATAGATCTCTGTAACCCCTACCAGAACCTCCATGTAAAACTAACATACCTATATGAAATGATAGTATGAGAGACCCCATGTATCCATATGATCTCATAGAAATATATCCTTCCCACCTCATCAAATGAAAAAGTCTCCCAGATAGGAAGGGAATGAGCTAGTTTCATTAGATGATCCATGACTAACCAAACCACACCACTACCTCAAGTAGACCTTGGTAAGACAATGAAAAAATCCATTGCAATGTCCATTAATTTTCATTATAGGGCCAACAAAGGCGATAACATTCCCTCACATCACTGTAGCATAGCATTCAACTGCTAACAGGTGGAACACCTATTGATAAAACCTTCTATCTAATGTTTCATCACTGGACACCAATACTGTTGGTGCATATCATGATACATCTTGGGGATACCTGGATAAACTTCCCAATGAGAAGCATATGACTCCCACATTCTCTCCTCTCTCATATCTATGGGAACCCATATATGACCATGTATATACAGAACATTATCACCATTGATAGAACAATCCAAAGGTGGGTCCTCACTAGAACTACTCTCTCACAGGACCAAGCCTTTTGGATCGAAAAACTACCTCATCTTCAGCTTATCTAGAAGTGAAGAGGTCACTTATAGCAATGAAAGTTAATATTGTCCATGATGGGCTTACACCTCTATATGAATCTCAAAAAATAGGGCCATAGGATTCCACTCACTACTAGCCTCCAAAACTATCTGTGTCTGAATCCTCTTACTTTGAGCATTGGAAACAACATTACCTTTTCTAGGAATATAGAAAAGCTCTAATTAAAAATAATCTAGGTATTCAACCCATCTTCACTACCTAAGATTCAAGTCAAACTATTTAAAAATATACCTGAGGCTTTTGTCATTTGCAAACAACACAAAATACTCTCCCAATATGAAATTCCTCCAATAATGCAAGGTGTAAACCACAACTGCCAACTCGAGATCATGCTTTGGGTAATTATGCTCATGATGCCTCAATAGTCACAACCTGTACGCAATGACTCAATCTTCCTATATCATAACTTCTACTATACCGATACCCGATGCATCATAATACATAGTATAGATTCTACCTTGCTCTATAAAAATTTAGATCAGTGATGAAGTCAATCTATATTTCAGCTCCTAAAAGGATGTCTCACAAGATTCATACTATATAGACTTCAAAATCATCTTAATAAATCACTTAAGAGTTTATATTAAGTCTAAGAAGAAGAAAATAAAATTCTTTTAGTAAATTGATAGTCCCAAAAACTCCATAGATCAATGTATTTATTGGGATACTCCTAGGCAACCACAACTATCTCCTTCTATGGTTCAACTAAAACTCCCACCTGTGAGATAATATGACCTAGGAAGTGTACCTTGTTTATCCAAAAGTGAAATTTCCTGATCTTATCATATTGTTAGTTATCTCTTAGTGTATTCAAAACAATCTTAATATGTGTGACATGGTTTTACCGAGTATGAGAATACACCAAGATTTCATCTATGAAGACCACCATGAATGAATTCAGATAGGGATGGAAAACCCTATTCATAAAATCCATAAAGATAGGTTTTAAATTCATAATATAGAAAGACATAATGAGATACTCATATAATCAACATCGACTACAAAAATCAATACATGGAAAATATGAAGGTCTAACTTGAACATGATGATAGTCCGATCTCAATTCGATCTTCAAAAATTCACTCGCTCCATTGAGCTAGTAAAAAATATCATCTATGTGAGCTAAGGGATACAAGTTTTTCATAGTCAAATGCTTTAATCTATGGTAATCCATGAAAATTTTGATGGTTCCATTATCCTTATTGGTGAAAAGGACTGGTGAACCCCAGGGATAAGTACTCGGCAAGATAAAACACATGGAATTTAAATCCTCTAACTGAATCTTGAGATCCTATAACTCATTAGTATCTATACTATAAGGAGTAATTTATACCAGTGAAGCTCCAGTTACTATATTGATAGTAAAATCTACCTATCTCTCTTAAAAGGTAGTATAAAAAAAATTTGGAAAAAAAAATCCATGAATCTGTCAACTATAGAAGGGAATTAAATCTCATGTAATCCCTGATCATCTATGTAAAGGCTAGAAATCTAGGTGGTCACTCCACCAAACCCAAGATTCTATGTTCTGGATCCACTTTCCTAGACATCCCACTTTACCTTGTGAGTATACATACGACCCTCTAGTGATTTAAAAAATAACCTCTAGCGATAAAAATCCACACAGGCATGATGGGGGACTAACCGGTCCATCCCAAGAATGACATCAAAGCTGTAATGACCCACTAATTCCCATTAGATTGAGAGTACAATGAGTCATTACTGGGCCTTAAGTGACATCCCCAAGATTCCAAAGGTTGGTAATAAATTCTGAAGGGTTTCAAAGCAAGTGGGGGATGATTTACCCTTTAATGTATAAAAGCAACAACCCAAAAAACCATCCACAAACAACTCACTATATGATTCACGAAATAAACTAAGACATTTAAAATCATTCCATTTAAAACAACCAACCAAGGTATTATATAACATAAGATAAACCAACATCAAAGTAAATAGTGGGAAGACAATTAATAAACTCCAAGACGACAACAAGACTCCATGCTCCACAAGATCCATGCTCCAACATCACCAAGTAGTCCAAAGTATCAAGACATGGTGCTAAAGAAGTGTGATACTTTACCTTTTCCAAAGTCCCAGAAGGTAGCATCTAAAAAAGAACCAAAGTTCCAAAGTAGGGGTGAGTATATAACTTAGTAGTTTTTCCCCAATGACTTCCCTCCTCAACCCACTAGGATAGAATATCCAACAACATTTACATAAAACAGTTTATATAAAACAATTTCTAAAAACAATTATAACAAAATATAAATAAGTTCCAAAAACCATTTACAACTAAGTTAAAACAAAACTAAATAAAATCAATTTCCAACAAGTTATTTTCCAAAAAATAACTAATCAAGGCTTAAAAACTAATTCTTATTATCATTTTGGCATACCCATTCCATATAGTTCACGACACACCCACACATGCATGCTTCATTCGACAGTTCTATACTCATGAGCAGTCTCTAGTAAAAATACCTTATGTCCTAATGAACCCTCCCCAATCTAGGGTCATGCACCTTGTACCCCAATGGTACATGTACCTTATTCATGGGAGCATCGATCATGAACTCACACAACCCCATGTATGCCAAAACCATTCCAAATAACCATTTCAAACCATTTCAATAAAACTGTACTTTTATTGAAAACCAAAGAATAAACCAATTTTAAAACAACCATTTTGTTTCAATAAAACATAACCTCTTTATTAAAAACATATAATCAAATCCATGTTCCACAATTCCAAAAAATCCCCATTTTTAAAATTCATATTTTAAAACCAAGAACAAAAGCATTTTATCCAAAACACTCAATTTTCCATATTTCTATAATTTACCAAACCATCACAAAAGAAGGTTTCCAACAATTCATAACAATCCAATTCATGATCAATTCATCAAAAGGAAATCAATTTGAAAGCATGACCAATAGTTCTATCAATAGGAGTCAAGAGTGAATCCACCTACCTCAAAGGTTTTGACTAAACTTTACACGGACGAAGAATGCTTAAGAAAAATGGGTTGATTCTTCATAGAACCTCCTTAGATCTTGTATCCTAGAGGGATCAAAACCAAATATTAACTTATTTAGAATCCAAACTTATAGATCTACCCATAACGAGTGTAGATATGAGAAACCAAGAAGAGAGGAGAAGTAGATCTAAGTAGATCTAAGAAACTGATCAAGAACAATGAAGAACGATCACATACCTCAAGAATATGGGTTTGAAACACTAAGGGAAGCCTTTAGATTGACCCAAAATCACTCAGGAGAGGTTATTATGCCTTCAAGGAAGAGAAATATAGAGTTATGTATATTTAGGAGCAAAAACGAGTCACTTAGAGGCCAAAACGTGTGAGATCCACGTTTTTAGGATCTCACTTAAACCATCAGCATGATTAGTTCACACAGTTAGAAAAATCGTGTGCTAACCATGCATTAGATACTTCCTTGAAATACCCTCACATGGAATCCTCACACAATCTCCCTAACTGTACACACACCGTTCCAAATCTCTCTACCTCAAACTTTCCATTGCGCATGGTTTCAACTAGGATGACTGCACAATTTGGATAAACCGTGCACAACCCATGCGCCTCTCCTTTTCCCCCCAAAACTTACTGAAAGATCAAAAAACTCTTCCCACTTTCCCTCTTATACTTTATATCCATAAAAACACAATGAAAGGGTTAATTACCAGAAACTAGGGGTACTACATTCTCCCCAACTTTTATCTTTTTTTCACCAGAAAGTAGAAAACCATTACTGATCTGAAAGAGTTCTGGCTATTGCTCTTTGATTTCCTTCTCACATTCCCAAGTCTCTTCCTAATTATGACCATACTTCCATAAAACCCATACTAGACTGATGCTTTTTAAATGCAAGACTTTCTATTTTCTATCCACAATCCGCATCGAGATATGTATCAATGAAGCATTCTACTCTAGGTCAACATGATTCCCATCTGATCACATGGTCAGGATCAGGCTGATACTTTTTCAACTGAGATACGTGGAACACATTATGCACTGAAATGAACTATGGTGGTAATTCCAACCAATATTCCACCTCTCCAACCCATTCCAGTATCTCTAAAGGGCCAATGTTTTGAGGAGATAACTTACCTTACTTCCCGAATGATGATTTACAAGTCTTGAAGAGATCCTCAAGAACACATGATCACTCACAGTAAAGAACAACGACCTTCGATGATGGTCTGCATAATATTTCTGATGACTATGAGCTGTCTCCATACTCTTTCTAATTAACTGAATCTTCTCCATTTTTTCCTGGACAAGGCTTGGCCCAACTAGTGAAGTTTCACCTCTTTCCACCCAGAATAGTGTAGAATGACAAGGATGCCCATATAATGCTTCAAATGGATCCATATGTATCGAGTCTCGATAACTATTATTATATGAGAACTCCACTAAGGGTAAGTTCTCCTCCCATGAGCCACCAAAATTCATTACACAAGCCCACAACATGTCTTCTAATGTTTATATCGTCTGCTCGGATTGCCCATCTTTCTGAGGATAATACATCGTGCTCATATTCAAATGAGTGCCAAGGGATTTCTATAAGGATTTCCAAAAATGAGAAGTGAACCTCAGATCTCTATTTGAGACTATTGACACTAGTACACCATGTCTCTTTACCATTTATTTGATATAGATTTTTAGACTGATCCTCCACCGTATGAGTTTTACGAATAGGTATTAAATGGGATGACTTGTTAAGCCGATACACTATCACCCAAATGGAATCGTTTTTTCAAACCATTCTTGGAAGACCTATAAAAAAATCCATCACTAGCTACTCCCATTTCCACACTATAATAGGTAAATATTGAAACATACCTACAATTATCTGATGCTTGACTTTAACCTATAGACAAGTTAAGCATCGCGAGACGAACTCGACTAACTTTTTTTTCATGCCGCTCCACCAAAACTATTACTTAAATTCTTTATACATATTCTATGTTCTAGGATGTACAACCCATATCAAATGGTGGTAATCATGAAGGAGTTGTTTCTAAGAATCCATTGGTACAACTATACGATCTCTAAAGCACAAAACTGAACTCCCATCAAGTTTCCAACACTCAATGGTCTCACCACCATTGATTTTTGAACTCATAACCAGACATTCTACATCAGATTTTTGTTCCTCTTTGACCATATTTACCAAATTAAGAAAAAGTGTAGCTAAAAATAAAACCTCAACATCACCTCGGCCTTTACATTCCACATTCATGTCAGCTAGGACTGACATCAACTTCCATTCATCGGATGCTTCTTTTTCCAAATTAGCATATGAATTTATACTCAATGCATCTACCACCGAATTCTCTTTTCCTGGTGTATACATCAAGTCAAAGTCAAAAATTTTAAGATACTATATCCATCACCTTTGTAAAAGATTCAAATATCACTGTGAGAAAATGTGTTTCAAGCATTTGTGGTCTGTGAACACAGTAAATTTCTCACGAAAGAGATAATTTCACCATGTTTTCAAAGCATGGATGAATGTAGCTAACTCTAAATTGTGATTTGGGTAATTATTCTCATGCACCCTCAACTGTCTTGAACCATAAGAAACCATATGGTCTCATTTCATGAGAACACATCCCAACCCTGATCCCAGAGCATCATAGTACACCACATACCCCTGTCCTAATTCTGGAAAAATCAAGATAGGTGTTAATGTAAGATAAACTTTAATTTTGTGGAAAGACTTATTAAATTACTCTATCCATTAGAATAGATCATTATTATTTATCAGATATTTCATTGGCAAAGCTAGTCACGATAAATCACACACAAAGCATCATTAGTAACCATCTAGACCAAGAAAACTTCGTATCTTGAAGACATTATTCGGTGGTTTCCACAAGATAATAACTTCTATCTTTTTAGGATCTATAGAAACTCCTTTCTCAGAAATTACATAGCCAAGAAAATGTACTTCATGTATCCAAAAATCACACTTTGATAATTTGGAATAAAAACGGTGATCTATCAAGATTTGTAACACTGTTTCCTAGTGTTTCTCATGGTCATCCCTTGTGTTTGAATACACAAAGATGTAATCCACAAACACCACAACAAAAGAGTACAGATATCTTTGAAATATATGATTCATCAAATCCATGAATACTTCTGGTGTATTCGTTAGACCAAAAGTCATGACTACATATTCATAGTGTCCATATCTACTTCTAAAAGCTATCTTTGTAATATCTTCCTTCCAAACTTGCAATTGGTGATATACTGATCGAATTTAAATCTTGAAGAACCAACGATCTCTCCTCAATTTATTGAAAAAGTAATTAATGTGTGAAAGTGGATATTTGTTCTTTATCGTAACTTGGTTCATCTTGTGATAATCAACCCACAACCGAAGATTTCCATCTGTTTTATTCATGAAAAAGATCGAATATTCCCACAAAGACGTACTAGGCCAAATTAAACCCTTTCTTTCCAGCTCCTCTAACTTCACTTTCAATTCCCATAACTCTGTTGGTTCCATCCTATAAGATGTAATGGAAATATGACTAGTCCCTAGAAGGAGATCAATCATAAAATCAACTTCCCTTATAGGTGGTAACCTTGAGAAGTTTTTGGGAAAGACATCAAAAAATTGATCCTCAACTATTGGAAAACTATTTTCCTTGATCTATTCCATTGATTACAAAGTCAATGCTGCCAACTGATAAGAGATTGTTCCCACCGTTGGTGCCAACAATCTCTTTCCACTTTTCTTTAGCATCCCTTCTCCTCTTAAGAGATGATCGATGTGGTCCTCAATTATAAAACTAACTATTCTCCTATAACAGTCGATGTGATACTTGAACATTTTCAACCAATCCATACCCAGGATTACATTATAGACATCCATGTCTAACACCGAGAAGTCCCATTTCAACTCAGCTCCATCAATAGTTTTAACACATGCTCTACACTTAAAGGCTTGACATTCTCTTTCCCCAGGAGGAGTTTTTAGTTTTAAAATAGAAGGCATCATTTCCAACTTTAAACATAGAAAATAAATATCATGATAATAAATGAAAGAATTCAATGCACCAGTATCAAATGCCACTTTCAAAAGGGTAGAATTCAAAAGAATCATACCTCTCACTATAGATGGTCTAGCATGATTATCGACAATCATCTTCTCAACTCCATACAATTGATTCTTCGATGCACTATTCTACTTGTTTCCTTACTGAGATTTCCCTGGTTGAGGAGTCTTGGTATTTATAGAATCACCATGGATAACTATGCTCTACTAATGATACTGGTTCTGCTATCCTCACCCCGTTGAAGCATACGATTCTTGTGACACTTGAGAAGTGTCTTGAGCACCTGAACTTAGAGCACTGTGATAATAGCACTGAAGATGGCATATATTCTTGAAGTTATGTCATGATATAGGTTGTGTCATATACTCTTGCTTTATGCGGACAAACGAACCAAATTTAAAACAACCTTCTTTTCTCTTGGGTTGTGGAGGAAAGTTCACTGATCTAGCCGTCTGATTCTGATTTCCACTTCCAACATGGAAATAGGTGCCCCTTTTCTAATTTCTCCCAGCATTTGAGTTCCCTCAATTTCCTGTAGGTATCATCATATCTCATCCCATAGATCCTGAGATATCATGTTCAACCATAGCCGCTCTGTTCACAATCTCTTTATAATTCGTAATATAGAGAACTACAATCTTTGACCGAATCTCTTGCCTTAGCCTCAATTCGAAAATGTGTGCCTTCAAGGATGCACTTACCACAAATTCTGGTGAAAATCACACTAAATTAATGAATTTATCTGAATATTCCGGGATAGAGAGATTCTCTTATTTTAGGCTGAAGAAGTCCATCATTTTATGGATTTTGAATATACGAGGATAGAATTATTTGTTGAAAAATTCCTCAAAATCCTCCCATGTAAGGCCTTAATATAATTTAGCCTGCACCGCTAAATCCCACCACTGGCGTACAATATCCTTGATCATATAAGCCTCCAAATTGACTTTGAGCTCCAATGTTATGCTGATGAAATTGAAGATATGATTCATCCTACTCAGTCACACCTCTGTTTTTTCGGGTTCTGCATCACCCTGTAAGTTAGGTGGATTATGATTCATGAACTGGATGGTATGATCCACATGCCTTGGATCATTCTTCTAGTTTTCCATATCCACTTGTTAAAAATCTTGGACAATACTCTGAACCAACTCTCGGTTCACCCATGGTTCAGGTGAAACCACATTCTCCACAACTTCTTTGGGATGGTTTCGATGATGCCTACTGGGTGCCATATTATAAACCAACAATAAACTCCATCAATCTCACTCTCTATCATCTGATGGGTTTGCATTTAAAATTCTATCACATCAACTATCACAACAAAACAACATTTTTCCATGTTCAACCATTTTTGAAAAATCTCATTCTTTTTTTTGAAAATCAAACCATTTTCAAAATATATCAACCATGCTTTTCAAAGTCTTTCATTTGAAAACAGTATTATACTTTTTCAAAAATCAACATTTTTTACACAACATGAATCATTACTAGAAATTATTTATTCACTCTTAGTGGTAATTAATTCAGCTACAATTCATATAATGCTCATCTCATTGGCTAAACCAATGAAAATGGGATTTCAAACATTCTTGAAGTGTCTCTAAAACACTTAAGTACCCAACACCCTGGTAACTTGAAGTTCAGAATAAACGGGTTAGAAACATACTTTTATGTTATACATTTCAAGTTCTAAAAATTCCACTCCATTATAAGACTCCAACCCAAGGAATAGACAATAAAGAATTCCAACTCCAAGGCCAAGGACACTGATTGCTACTTGTTAGGTAAGGACCGAACAAGATGATACCATTTGTAATGACCCACTAATTCCCATTGGCTTGAGAGTATAATGAGTCATTACTGGGCTTTAAGTGACATCCCCAAGACTTTAAAGGATGACAATAAATTTCTAAGGGTTTCAAAGAAAGTGGGGGATTATTTACCCTTTAATGTCTAAAAACAAAATCCCGAAAAACCATCCACAAACACATCACTATATAATGCATTAAATAAACTAATACATTTCAAATCATTCCCTTTAAAAACACCAATAATGGTATACTACAATAGAAGAAAAAACAACATCAAAGTAAATAGAGGAAAGAAAATGAATAAACTCCAATACAACAACAATACTCTATGATTCACAAGATCCATGCTCCAACATCACCAAGTAGTCCAAAGTATCACAACATGGTGCTAAAGAAGGGTGATACTTTACCTTTGCCCATGTCCTAGAAGGTATCATCTGAAAAATCTCCAAAGTGACAAAGTAGGGGGTGAGTATATAATCAGTAGATTTTCCCCAATGAATTCCCTTCTCACTCCACTAGGATATAAGAGTTAGAAACATTTACAAAAAACAGTTTATATAAAACGATTCCTCAAAATAGTTATAATGAAATATAAATAAGTTCCAAAAACCATTTACAGTCAAGTGAAAACAAAACTAAATGAAACCAATTTCTATCAAGTTATTTCTTTTAGAAAATAACTAATCAAGGCTTAAAAACCAATTCTTATTATCATTTTGGCATACCCATTCCATATAGTTCACAACACACCCACACATGCATGCTTCATTCGATAGTTCCATACTCATGAGTGGTCTCTAGTCCAAATACCATGTGTCCCAATGACACACGCCCCCGATCTAGGGTCACACACCTTGTACCCCAATGGTACACATCCCTTATTCAGGGGAATATCAATCATGAACTCACAAAAACCCATGTATGCCAAAACCATTCCAAATAACCATTTCAAACCATTTCAATAAAACTATACTTTTATTGAAAACCAAAGAATAAACCAATTTAAAAATAACCATTTTATTTTAATAAAACATAACCTCTTTATTGAAAACATCTAATCAAATCCATGTGCCACAATTCCAAAAATAAACCCATTTTTAAAATCCATATTTTAAAACCAAGAACAAAAGAACTTTATTCAAAACACCCAATTTTTTAGATTTCTATAATTTACCAAACCATCACAAAAGAAGGTTTCCAACAATTCATAACCATCCAATTCACGATAAATTCATAAAAAGGAAATAAATTTTAAATAATTACTAACAGTTCTGTCAAGAGGAGTCAAGAGTGAAGCCACCTACCTCAAAGGTTTTGATGAAACTTGACACAGACAAAGAATGCTTAAGAAAACCTGATCGATTATTCATAAAACCTCCTTATATATCTTATCCTAGTAAGATAAATAACTAATATTTACTTATTTGGAATCCACACTCATATATCTACCCATAACTAGTGTATATATGAGAAACTAAGAAGAGAGGAGAAGTAGATCTAAGTAGATCTAAGAAATTGATCAAGAACGATGAAGAACGATCACATACCTCAAGAATTTGGGTTCGAAACACCAAGGGAATCCTTAAGATTGAACCAAAATATCTTGGGAGAGGTTCTTATACATTCAAGGAAGAGAAATACCAATTTATCATTGCTTAGGATAAAAAATGATCCACTTAGAGGCAAAAATGTGTGAGATCCACTTTTTTAGAATCTCACTTAAACCATCCACACAGTTAGTTCACATGGTTAGACAAACCGTGCTCTAACCGTGTTTTAGATAATGCCTAGGAAGACCCTTGAAAAAACTCCTCACATAGTCTCCCTAACTATACACACATCGTTCCAAAGATATCTATCTCAAACCTGCCATTGAGCACAGTTTCTACTAGGATGACCTCACAATTTGGATAAACCATATGTAGCCAGTGCACCTCTCCTTCCCCCCCAAACTTACTGAAAGATCACCAAAATCTCCCCACTTTCCCTATTATACTTTATATCCATAAAAAAAAAAATAAAGGGTTATGTACGAGAAACTGGGGGTATTAAAAAAGCCCATCATCTTGAGGATGAAGAGGTACCATAAGAAATAATGTCTACCTACCGTAAGAGGAAAGTCCCTAAATTAGCATATAACTTCTGAATGTATACCCAAAGATGTATCAAAAATCATAACACCACTAAAGTACTCAACATCAAGCCCAAGGCTCTCAAAAATTGGCATAGATATGAAGGAATGTGATGCACCTGTATCAAATAAAGAATAAATGATAGTAGATGCTACTAGAATAGTACCTTGAATAGTAGATGGACCAACACCCTACTCCTATGGTATGGGATATACTGAATAAATCTGTCATGATCTCCAGCCTTATGTTGTAACATGGCCATCTAAATAGGGTCCGCTCTACTGTTGATGAGAATTTGGAGTCTGACTACCAGACTATGACCTCTTTCTCCACATATATAGCCAATAGTACTACAACTACTTGCCTAAAAAGGTGCTACAGATACCGCTCTTGAAGGTGGAGATGATATGGATCCTCTCCCACCCAAAAAATATGGGAAGGTCCTACAGAAATTCTGAATATTTCCCAATATTCCACATCCTCAGAACTCAATGTGGTCTCTAGGACACTAAGGATTCTTATGCATAGGATTCTCACACTGGTGAAAAACCATGTAACCATCTGAGTGTGACACCTCGTAGCTGCTCCTCATACACATAGTCTCAAAGCATCGCTTCCAACCACTAGTTTAACCAGGAAAATGTCTGGGTTCTGAACTTCCCTAACTCACACCGTCTACTTCCCTTAGGTTCTACTCAGAGATAAGGTATTGGTTCACTATATCAGATATCCTAGTAACACATAAAACATTTACTTGATAATGAATAGGATCCCTCATCCCATCCTCAAATTGACTCTCTTTTGTTGGCTCATTAGTATCATAGATAGGCATAAAGAACTGGAACTATATAAAATGAGATCAATAGTCAATAAATAAAATAGAAACCTAATTTAGGTTCATGAAATCCCTAGAACAGTTATCCCTTAGGCTATTAGGGAATAAATAGTCATAAAATCATGATTGGAAATCCCTCCAAGTCACTTCTCGATATTGACCTTCCTGGTTCAGAATATCCCACCATTGTTTCATGGATCCTCGAATAATATTAGTAGTTAGTTTCAATATCCTCTAAGGAGGTGTCTCTAGATGCTTGAATATATACATAATCATCTTGAGTTATAGCTCTGTAGCATGGAGATCACCATCCCCTGAAAAATTCAATGGATGCCACTGCTAAAACTCTTTCATAAGATCACCAATAGAAGGGTTAGAGCATGGATCTCCCTATATCACCTGAATTATCCACAGAAAATCCCATAAAAACTAGAAATCATCACCTGAATTTGGGATAATAGGAGGTTCCACATGAAAAACTAATGGAGGTACTGCTGGAAGCTCATGGCTTACCACCCCAAAGCATGGTCGTCAAAACCCTCCTAGATAATGACTAGAGGATTTTGTGGTGGAATAGCTCTACAACTTCCAAAAACACACCTCATATAGGATTTAATAGTGACAAAATCATAGATACATGGATAAGATAGGTACAATACTTCCTATGTAATAGTCATACCCCTCTACCTACTCAAGGAGTCAGATCTGGGTGATATGGATGTTTATATATAACATAAGATATGTTACCTACAACCCACTACTAAGGTTAGGTCAGGGTCAAGCTTTGTATTTTACTACACTCAATTACATTTAAATTCATACTTTTATTACATTTAACATCAAATGGTTGAACTAAATGGTATAAAACTTCCGATAAAAAAGGGACCATACAACTAATGAACTAAAGTGTGGCATCCACTTAATCTATACAATAACACATTCTAGTACATGAAACCAATGGTCCATGACTCAACATTCCATAGTTTATTTCTTCGGGTTTCTGATGCAGCCTAAGCAAGAAAACACTGTTTAGGTTATGATAGAAACTATAAGTATCAACTATGTTTCCCAATTACCTATATAAAATGTTAGTAAAAAAACATTTATTTCATAGAAGGAACATATAATAAGGTCATTCATTCAATAAATGCATCCTATATGGCATGAAATAATGCATGACATGTGATTTTTAACAAGTACCTAAAATGATGTATGATATGGCATGAACTCATCTCATCAGGCCATTCTAAAATCAAATCCTCAATCATATAAATAATAACATCACAATTCAAGTTCATCACCCAATGGTGGAATCAAATCAATTATAATAGAAATAATATTGAACAACTTGTCCCATCCTAGGTAATTTGGATTTTCCCTATACATGGGCTAGATACTTCTAGGAACAACTCATTACCAAATACTAATAAATTTCTAATCTAATATATAATATTCCTAACAATAAGACAAAATAAAAAAATTCCTCTGATACCACTTTGTGACAACCCGCCTAGATGCCACTGAATGGTGCCCCATGCTGGTGGGACACATGGAATCAAGTGTGCCTACCCATATGTGAGAAGATGCTGATTAGCAGCGAGGGTCTAGGGTGTGCCCATGAGGAGAAAACTCCCTTAGGCCAGAGTATCACAATATTATATTCAATGGATAAATAGAAAAAATATATCAATAATAGAAAATAAATTGGAAGCTCATATAAAAAACCAAGCAATAAATAATAATCAAAAGTAGTAATTTGAATCATATACAAAATATAATGATGTCATGTCTCTAAAAAATAGGAAAAAATGTATACATGGAAGTAGGAAATAAATATAGTACATGATACAAAAAAGGAACACAAAGGCCAAAAATATATCCAAGAATCTTGAGCTTTATCCCAGTCATCTTCTACCAAGCTCCCATATGAAGCCATGCCAGAATTCATAAGTCCATAAGTATATGTTTCCACTTTTTTACACCTACAAGTATATATTCTGCCCAGGTATCATCAGTTGCTGAGATAGGGTGTGTGATAAACTCATTAGGCCACCACCAAAAATTTCTATAAATAAACAGTCAGTTCATATAATATGGTTTTGTGCAGGTAATAATAGTAAGCCATAAATAAAACTATAAAGGTCCAGATCTAGTTCATGATAGACACCAAGAAGATAATACCTACTTTAGCCTTGTTTGGATAGTATGAACATGTAACCATATGTATAAACATAAATAGACTATATATGTAGTGACATCTACAACCATATATGTGTCTAATAACACATTCCTAGATCAGAGGCATAACTCAGACATCCATAAGATATAGTATGAGTATCCCAAGTATTAAGGGGCACTGTTCCCCATATCATAGGTATAGGGGAAACCATGCCCAACATCACAGTAGTAAGGGGCCCCATGCTTAGTATCATAGTAAGGGTTATAATGCATGAATATAACAACAAGGTTCATCATACCCGTATATCATAGTAAGGGGTCACCATGCATGTATAAAATTTATAAAGGATATCTATTCCCATATCACATTTATAAGGGGTATCCATGATCGTATCATATACATAAAGGTTATTCATTAATAGTATCAAATTTAAATAGGGTCTTCATACCCGTATAACATATATAGGGTCATCATGCCCAGTATCACATATAGGGACGCCATTCTCAGGTCATAGTATGCAGACGTCATGCCCATATCATATATATAAAGGTTCACCATTCCCATGTATCATATAGTAAAAGGGAGGCCATTCCCATATGTATATATATAACATGTACAAGGGTATTCATTCCCATACATCAACAATGATAAGTAGTCATTGGATTTAATATGAGACAATTCATAATTCATAACTCATTAACATTTAATAATAATAAGGGTGTAAAATTTGTTCCATTTAATTGGGTGATGTGTTTATACCATGCACCTCCATTAAATTCATCTTAAAATGATATGTGTGTTACCCATGCTATACCACAATGATTATACATTTCCTTTATGTCATCACAATTCATAAATTCATTCCAAAAACCATTTAAGTGATGTTTTTTCAATTCATTCACTCATAACCACAATGGAAATTTGATCGTCACACTGCTAGGGGTGGATATAATTGAAGAAGGACCTATACCAATATGAATCATGTGATTCGAGGATAACTCTATCAAGGAAGATCAATTAATCATGGTTTATATATTTTAAGGCAATGCATGGAGAATTTAGTATGAGAAACACAAAACATGTTATAAAACATCAATAATTTAGGGGATAAATACTAGAACACCTACCTTATGACTATAAAGGATCACTCATCTAGTATTGGCCTTTGGTTTGGTCTACATTGGGAGAAATCAGGAAAATATACGAACAGCCTAAAAATAGGGCATACGAGCCTGATTCAAGATAACATCATCAATGGAAATAAAAATGAGGATTTGAGCCTAAGGATTGAATATCTTACCTAGAGGAATCCAACAAGGCTAATTAATCTCGAATATGAGATCGGATAATAAAACAAGATAAAAAACTATGAATAGGGAACTTTGGAGCTCCAATGGAAGAAGAAAGAGCTTTTTGTGTGCTAAAAATAATAAACAAGTGGAGGGAGGTGCATTATAAGTCATTATGGGAATTCTGGTAAAATCGCCAAAAAATTACATGTTTGCACAGTTTAGCCACACTATTGGCCAAACAATGAACCAACCTTGTACCTTTCACAATCCAAGAATGGAATCCACATTGTTTGGCCGCACAATTTAAGTAACTATGCGCCAAGCATTCTATATGAATCTATTAAAATTTACTGACCACCCAAAAATGAATTCTGATCTTAATGAACTTTTAGGGAAAACCATGTTCCTTGCTTACCCTTCTATCCCATCCTTGTATGATTACTCAAACCATGCAGACTCGGTCACACGATTTCTAATAATTGTGCAACCCAGTTCCCTTTTCAAAAACCGAACCTCTGGGCTCTGAACAAGACCCAGAAACCATTGAAAATTATTTTATCACATTTTTAATCCATATTAGGTCCAAGATAAGTAATTATACCAAAATTAAAAGGATTCATACCTCATTGAAAAACTGGGTTCTTACACCATATGTATCCTACCTCACCATGATCATATGTTAGACATGTTTTTCCCTGTGGACACTCTTCTCATAATAACTTCACCTCATTGAGAAAAATTACTTAGGAGATGAAAATTTTAAATTATTTACTTTTCCCTTTAGTGTGACTTTTGATACTTAGAGAGATCCATCACTATAGTGTTATCATAGTAAATTGTGTTAGGGTCATTACTACCATGATACCCCGAACATAGTTTTATGTGTAATAATAAAATTTTAATAGTTTTAATTGTTTTACATGAATTAATTTTCATTTGATCCAAAACAACGTTTTCAATATAAACATGAGACATATTTTATTCAATAAAATACTAGAACATTACATTTCAACAAGGAAAAAGTACCATAACTAACCTAGAATTCCTATAAGTAGACCAATCAAAATTATAGGGAGACCCCAAAGCACCACAAACATTCCAAGAAAGTAATGGAAGTCCTTTGGATCTGCCACAATGAAAAATAGAATGTAAATAACAAAGGCCACCATGCTGAGCATTAAGGGTATGAAGAACACCATCTTCACCAAGTTGCTTATAAAGTTTGAATACCCTAAAACATATTTTTATAAGGCCTTTTGTGATCGTTGGTAGCCATCACGGTCCTTAAGTGACCATTGGTTTTTGAAACAGTCATAAAATACTATAACTGTTGGATTCCTTTAAGAATTTAAATTATTCTATTTATCTTAAGTACTTTTTAATATTTTAAGTATTATATATTTATAAGAATTTTTAATGTTATAAGTATATTTTAAAATGATTTAAAGTTATAACTTGGAACATGTTTTAATTAAACTTATCCTTAGATTTTGAAAACATAATGTTTTAAAACTTGAAATGAACATGGAAATCAAGATCTTAATGTTTTAATGAATATATAAGGAGAATTAAATATGTTTACTTCAATTAATTCAAAGAGAATTATGAATTTTTTTATAGTACAAAAACTATTTATTTGAATTTAAAAACATGTTTATGGATACTATTATTAATTAAAAGTTATACTCTTGGTTATGTGATGAAAAAATGATTTATATGTTGATTTGTGTACTTTAATGTTCCAAAGTTTAAAATAAAGTAGGAATAATGTTTAATAAAATTAAAGATATTCCTTATTTAATGAAAATGATTATTTGTATTTTTCATTTCTTTTTTTCTTTGGTTTTAGATTTGGTTTATTTTTGAATGATTTAATTTTTATTTTATATTTGAATGTTGGGTTTATAAAAAATATATATCCCATAGGTCCAATCCTATAGCTGGGATGAAGGAGGCAGCTCGCACTACTAAAGGAGTAGGCGGCCAAGCCTAGGCCCTTCAGTCATAGCATAGGGCATCCCATGGGTGTGTGTGTGTGACTACATGCACACATGGAGGAACCGAGTAGCGCGCCACCGTGCGGGGCAGAACGGTGGCAAGGGTGGGTGCAAAAGCATGCCCGTAGAAGACTGGTATGGGGTGGTACTAGGAGGGGGAGGAGAATTTCTAATGAAGCGCTGGGAGTGCTAGGCTTATAAAGATGGTCCGTGAAGCGCTTCGTTTCGATGTGTGAAAAATGTTTTTAACAGAGATTGAATCTCAATCGTCCGATCACACCACATGGGATCTGGACCATTCGACCAGTCCTCCCTTCGAACTCCACTACCGCGGTATTAATACTGCATTTTCTCTGGACCGTCCGATTGCAGAATCGACTGATCTCCACTATTCGAGTAATTTTGAATCTCGTGGCTTCCTGCAGCTGTACGATCAAACCGAGATTTAATCTCATCCCTCCATCATATTTTAAAAAGTGCAGAAATTCCCTAGTTATCCGATCAGACCTCGTGTGATTGGAACCGTACGTTTCTTTTCCATTTTTCTTCTCTGTGTTTCTTTTTCCTCCTCGTGTCAAACCAGTGGCCACCCACCATTTTCTTCCCATCTTCTTCTTTTTTTCTTCTCCATCTAGGTCCTCTATCTTTCTCTTCGGACTAGCCATCGATTTCTACCGTAAGTCTCGATTGATCTTCTTTTTATTATTTTCTTTTCTCCAACTTTAAGTTTCTACAAGATTTATGTGTTTATATATATATAATAATATAATCATTGTTTGGTTTCAGATTTATTCAAAGTAAGATGATGTATTTAGTTTGTTTAAGTCATATTTTGAGTCCTTGTTTATAATTTATGTGTGAAACGTTATATATAAAATATATATGTAAAACTCCTATATAAAGCCTATTTTTTCACTTGTATTTCTACCCAATCCTTTTGCATTGAATCACCAAGTCCACTGCCGAACCCTCTCTCTTGAAGCCATGTGAGGGATTAATTTCAGTTATTTTTTTATCATCTATATATGCTGTGTGTTTTTATGGATATATATATATACACATATATATACATTTTTAAAGGTTGGGGCTGAAGCCTCATTTATTATTTAAAGAAAAGCAAAGACCTCTTTTAACTGGGTAGAGGGAGACCCATTACATAGCACGAAGGCCCAGTGGGCATTTAGCCCATTACATGACCCATAGGCATAAATATTTTGCCCAAGGACCATTCTATGAATAGTACTACTACAATATTCCACATACTATAATATTTCATAGTATCTTCCGCTGCTAAAGTACCCTATCGCAACTACAGTGACCTGCCACCGCTATAGTGCCCGCTGTTGCTACAGTGCCACCACTGCTACAATACACTACAGTACTGCTACAGTCCCTACCCCCAATGGGTATTGAACCCCCATTTTTCATGTAGGATTACGATGTGCTTACCACTAAGACAAACCCAAACTACACACACACACACACACACACACAAACACACACACACACACACACACACACACACACACACACATATATATATTTGTAGTTTATTCTCTAATTCCTAAACATGTTTTTCTAAATATTTTTTGAGAGTGTAAAACTCATGAAGGGGAGTTATTTATTCCTCGACTTCAACATGAAAACCCCTTCTCGTATAATATTTCAATTTCATGGATTATATATGTATATGTATATAATTTTATATGGATTTTAATCCAAACTTGTTTTTGGGTTTTATGATTTTAATTGATGATCAGTTGTTTTTAAATAATGTTCTTAAAACATGTAATACATGAATGGGTTTTATTTCATCTTATTTTAATATGAAAAATCCTTTTTTACAATTTATGTATATATGGTTATGTACAAACACACACACACACACACACACATATAATTTTATGTAACAAATCCAAATTGGGTTTTCATAAAACATATCCTTATTGATTAAATTATGTTTGTGAAGGATACAACTATTTCAAGAATTTATTAAACCTTGGTTTGGGTTGTGCAAACCCCAAGTACACACCTTGTGTATATAGGGTTTTATATTTTTCAAAACCCACATATACACATATATTTATTTCAATTTTTTTTCTCATGTAATACCCAAAGATTTCATAGTACGTTAGTTCTTCAAAGTAATTCAATAACTTACACTACACACAACATCGAGTTCAAGCGCACCATGACTTACCAAACTAGCCGTTCAAATACGGTTATGAATAGTATTAATTTTTTTTGAACTTTATATAACCCTTATAATTTTAGAATCCATATTATGAGTTTCTTAGACATAATGTAAGGACAAATTAATTTTTTTAGATAAAAGAAGTATTTTTCAAAAAAGCAATTTTACCGCCTTTTAATGGAGAACCTTTTTTAAATCCAATATTTCAAACTTTTATATATTCAATTTGACAAAATAAAATTCTTCTTTGGGATTAGAACACAATAATTTAGTTTCAATGATTTTTTGGTATTTTTCTGATAACTTTCATATTTGGATGAATAGTGAAAAATAATATATTTTAACTGAAAACAAAGTTTTTAATCAAAATAATTTATAGTGTTCAATTATACACATGAATGGTTTGAATGTATAATTAGATTATTTTTTTACCATTTAATCCAATTTTGGTCATTTGAATTAATTTCACTTTGAAATTGGACACAAACAAATATCAATCTTTTGGTAGTTATTATTTCATAAAAATACACTTTTTGGTTTTGAGAACGATAATTAATTTTAAACTAATAAATGAAATTTATATGTTTTGAATTTGGTAAAATATAATTCATTTTTGAATTCAGAATATCAAAATTATCTTAGGGTGAATTTTTGGTATGTTTTTGAAAACTTTTAATTTTTGATGAATAGTGAAAAACAATGAGTTATAGTTTAAAACTGATTTTTTATTTAAATAATTATTTATTTTATTTAAATTTATTTTTGGTCAAAATAGATACATAATAACCATATAATTTCAATGTAATTCATTGGAGTCATTTTGTAATAATATTAGATATATAAAATTTTATTGAACTCTTCACCGTCTTTTACCCACCACCAAGGAGAATTTGTAAATTCACATAAAACTTAATTTTACCACTTATGTGAGTTGAATTTCAAAAATCTGAGAGACACAGTTAATATCAAGGAGTAAAATTTGGTTCAATAAGATAAAAATAATTTTTTATGAATAGTAACTTTTTACTTTTATTTACCACGGTTAAAAGTAAATAGGGTAATTAAGGGTAAAAATGATATTATTATTACCCTAAAACATGTCATAATTCTATTTAATTAGTATAATTAGACCAAAAACAACCTTAGGAATAAAATATGAACCTCTTTGGTCCACTTGGATTAGATTAGGACATTTTTTATTATTTAATTCAAAGAAGAGTTAAAAGAGTTAAAATAAAAGTTTAATAAATAAAGCATTTTTAATATAGGGTTAAACATAAGATAAATTCGACTATAAATATTAATTATAAATATAAAAATAATTCCTACATAATGGTATTTTATTTATATTTTTTAGACATTAAATAATTTAATTTATTAATGACACAATGATGATGCAGTAACTACCTAATTAATGAAATATTAAAATAATTGATATTATAAATATCCAAATAAATGTAATTTGAGACTTTTTATGAATTAAACTAATTTTATAGGTTAATATGACATATTAGGGTTGGTTAGAGGATTTTTTTTCTAAGTAATAATACAGTTATGAATTTAGAAAAAACAGAATACCAAATAGTTTCAAAATTGACATAAAAGAGTTTTTAAATAAAATAAAATATTATTAATTGATATTCTATTCCTAAAAATATAATGTTTGTCCAAAGGAATTATATAATGATAGGTGTATCATTAATGAACCAATTGGGTTTCTCTTGGAAGTATATAGTAAGTTTATTAACCATATAATATAAAAATACAAAGAGACATGGTAAATGTCAAACTATTTAACTAAGAGTTCAATCTAAAAGTTAAGGTTAATATAGTGACACAAACCTCTATAAAACCTATTGGTTGAGTGGTTTTCGAACCATACCCACCTTATCCTTTAAATAATTCACTTTGGAGCCATTAGAAACTAAAAATGATTTTATTATAAAATAATATTTTAAGTTTTTCCTAAGGTGACCCTCACCCCTCTTATAAAAGGGCACTTACCATTTTCTCAAATTCACACCTTAAAAGCACTTTGGATAGGACAAACCCAGACCAAATATCCTCAAAACTTCCCTCAATTCATCCTATAGGCCCTCCTTTGGTCAGAAATCCAACTTAAGGAGCCCTTTTGATCAAATCAAAAGGAAGAACCCAAAGAAGAGGTAATAATTTCACCACCCTCTTTCAAGTTATTTTCTTCTTACACTTATTCTTTCTTTGTTATTTAGATTATAAAATAATAACTCCAGTATCTTCTATATAATGTGATTTTATTATAAATATGGTACAACCATATTCATTATTCTATCCATCCTTTTAATGACATGTCACCATACGTGCGTACGTACAGATTACCGTCTCCACGTCGTGCTGTAATTGTTATTCAATACATTATTATTTGGATGCGTAAAATAATGATGTGTAATTAATGTAAATAATAAAATATAACATGATAATGATTCTGTATATATGATATACCATCCAATTATATACTATTTTAATATCAAAAGAATGATATTGTTGCTCATGCGTACGCACAGATTGCCGTCTCCACGAACATGATGAGATTCATTTCCCATCGTATCCATTCAAGACTGAATTTCATTTGATGATTAAAAAAATAATGTTTAGAGACATGATATAATTCTGGATATGAATAAGATACATCCCATCCATAACAAATATGTCTCACATAACAAATAATATAAAGGAAAACTAATCCGTTAACACCCGAAATGACGATAATATTAAGATATTATTAACAAATCATTGTTAAAAGATCATATATGATATCATATTAATGTATATGATTCTTGTATAATTAAATAAAAATTATTTCACCATTATAAAGGAGGTTAACCTACCCTTTACCGAGGAAAAAGTACAAAGTAAGGGGTTTCTTATCTCACTTTTAATTCCATGAGATTTCCATTGTTCACCACTTATTTATTGCATGTGGTGTGTGTACTGACCATGATTGTATTCATTGTGTAATATAATTTAATTTATGGATATTTAAATCATCATTGTATGATCCTTATTTCATGGGTGTATGTTTCGTAAATTACTAAATTGATAAGGGAATTTGAAATTTCAATTTCCACTCATTCGGCTTTATGCATAATTCATTGATTAGTTTACTCCAAGATTATGTGTGGAATCACTATTCATTTGCTTATGTCATAATTTCCACTCCCCTTTCTGTGGATATACTTTTGATACACATAATCACTCCATTGATAAATTCTCAAGTCATCGATATGAACTTGATAAGAGTAATTTTAACTCAATCTCCATTTGTTGAGTTAAATATCCAATTCATTGGTGTTGTTTTTACAATAATATGTGTGAATGTCCTATAATTGATTTACACTGAATATCCAATCACATTTAGTGTATTTATATTTTTCACACATAATTATGTCATTGATTTATCCTTAACCTACGGATATAGTCTTTATAAGAGATTTCATCACAATTTACATTCCATTGACACTTCTTTGTTGTTATACACCAAATCACTTTTATATGGTGTATATAATGTACTTTGACATAGTATATCATGAATCCCATTATTCTCATGATATTAAAAAGTTTTTATTACCTCAATTATTTGTATTCAAGTGTCTCTCTTTTGGTTAGGAACTCTAACTAAAATATTATTTTAAATGTTTTAAATATTTATTATTCTAAATATTTCTCATTAATGTCCATGTTTTAAAAATGGTTTTAAAGATTTATTTATATGGACATTAAAGTTTTAAAATTAAAATTAATTTTCAAAGTTTCAAAGTGGTATGGGACACTTTGATTCAGAAATCTATTTTTAAATGGATTCTTGACAAATAACGTGACTTTTAAATGATTTCAAGAAAAATTGGGATATTTCCCTCTAATAGTTTTGATAATTATTTTCATCTATGTCAATATCCTTCATTATTCTCGATTGAGGTTAATCTGATACAATACAATCTTCTATATTGTATCGAATGAGTTATGTTTGATTGTGGATGTGCTCTTTTTATACCATTCATGGTTTGTGGATAAATTATTGACATTTTTTATGCTAGTTTTAATACAAATGTTTATGTTATGTTTCAAACTTTTCATATGAGGAATGCATTGGACGTAGTAAGTGACGGGTGGAGCCCGCTATAGCTCCTCAATGCATCAGTAGGTCTCATGAGACAAACTAGTGTCTTGGCACAAGTCCTTGACAAAATCTTATTTGTAGTCTTGGCACAAGGCCTTGATATGTGGTTATGAAAGTCTACAATTATGCATTCCATAATTATGAAAGTGGTTATTGATATTGTATGTGATTATTCAACTAGTAGAATATCCATGTGAATAAGTAAATGGCATTATCTCATTTTATTTTTTCCATATTATACTGAAGTTCAAGTTTAAAAGGCTTTTGTTTTAGTTATACATTGACTTAAATGTTTATTCTTATTTATGAAATTTTCCGCTATATTGTTATCCTTAATGAGCATTTGAGCTCACCCCTTTCTATGTTTTATTTTTCCCAGGATGTGATGAAGTTAGTTATGAGTGACTTTCAGGAATAATTTAATAATCTTGGATGTTTCTAATGGAATAATTTAGTGTTGTTTTTCTTTTCAAGTTGTAATTTTGACCTTATGAATTTATCTATTATTTCCAAGGCTACTAAACTAATCGGTCTTTCGGGACATGATTTCCTTGTATCATGCCAATGTTATGTAATAATGCACCGAATCTGGGTAACTGGGGTCGGGACGTTACAGTTGGTATCAGAGGAAGTTTAGTACACACCTTGGAAGATATATTTAGATAAACTCTGATTAAAACACATATCCCTAAGATAGACTTTGAGGATTAGTATATAAGAACTTCCCAAAATTTTGGTATTGTAGAGATTTTTTGAGTTTTCCAAGCAATACATCCCTATCTGGATAAGAGCAGGTAGAGGCGGATCTGGCACAGATATACCAAGGGGTAAAACCCAAAAACACCGCTTTGAGCCAGACTCGAATGGGAATTGGTGCACGACAATGGGCCTTGCTGCACTCTTGGTTACGACACTCCCGGGGGATATTCTTAGGATAATTTACATTTTCTTTAAAACCTGATTTGAATTATTTTAATATAATATTAGAATAAATGACCTTGGTTAATCCTAATGTGTTTCAAATTGAAAATATTGTGTCATGATATTCTCTAAATGATTTTATGACTACTGTTACTCACACAATGCTTTCTGGTTTTAGTCAATGGATGGATTCAAAGGAAGTCATAGTAACTTTGAGAATGATGTACAAGGTGGGAACAATGGTGGAAATGAGAAAAAAATGGAATGTTGATAGGCGTAAAAGATATCGTGTTCATGCCAAATCATTTTTCCAAAAATATGATCAACAACATATATATTAACCAACTCCCAGACTCAACAAAGAAGAGAAAGGTGACGAATGATAAGAGCTCCAGCAGTGAAGACCATGGAGAAAAGAATCCTCAATTTCTATCATGTAGGAAATGTGGAAGGAGACACCCAGGAAAGTGTCTCAATGGAATAAAGAAATGATTTACGTGTGGGAAAGCAGGACATAAAGTGAAGAATTTCCAAGGAAAAATGAAGAGTACTATGGAAGAAAATAAAAATGGTCCCAAGAATCCATTTTCAGTTATTTACCATAAATGTAGGGGACCTGGACATTACCCGAGTGAATGCCCTATTCTATAGGATATTTTCTTCATCAAAGAAGAAGCTATGAGGAAATAAATGGTTGGAGAAATTTTTAAAAGTACCAGTACTCCTTGTTGATGGGATTACTTTGGAATAATTTTCTCTTGTATTTGTCACCCTATAGTTTGTCATGTGAAAATGATATTTTAGGAAGACTTATCTTTTCTCTTTTGGATATAGTTATAAATAACCATATGGTTTTATATGATCATTGGGTTTGAAGAAATTACAAGTTATTATATTTTGGGATGAAAATGAAAGGTATGAGATAACATTTGTGGTTAAATTATGTTATTGTTATTTTGAGGAATTTATATCATTTTGGTAATGTTATAAAATATAGTTTTTGAAAAAGGACAACACGCAGACCGTGTGAAAACCCGTCGCGTCAGAAAAAGCTGTGGGAATCGAACCCACAACCAGAGTGCGATTGAGATTTATCGCCTACCACTGGACTACGTGAAGTACCTGGTTAGTGTGACTAATTATTTTTAGTTAAATTATTTTAATGATCAATAATAAGTTGATTTGGGATGTTTTGTCTTATCAAATGAATACCCTTAGTATAGGAAAATGATTTGGTTATTAAGTGATAAATGTTATTTTGGAAGATGTTCGCTTTGTTGGGAACACTATATGCCCAAGGAAAATAGAATACTATGAGATTTCATTTGAGGAGTAATGGTGGGTTTTTATCTATGTTTTTATTGTGGATTTATAGTTATTTGGGTTATTTATGGAAATGAATAACCTATAATAGAGAATATGTTATTAGGTTAATTACTTTTAAGCATGTGACTTTAAGAGTTATTGATGTCATTTGGAGATACAATTTAACGTGGAAGACTACATAACCAAATTATTTTAAGTTTTGGGTTTCAATATTAGTTTGGATTATATTGAAGGATTTTAAGGACAATTGTTGATTGAATGGTATTTATTTAACTTTGGGGTATTGTTGGTTTAATTTTAGAAATTAAGATTAGTGTTTCTTTCTCTAAAGGAATATCCTTTTGGGGGATCATAAGATATTTTACTAACCGTTTTGGTTTTGATTAATCTCTAAAGAAAAGGTAAATATATAGTTTATCCTTCGTGGATCATGTGATTATATAGAAGTTTATTATTGCTCTTTCGGTGTGACCAAGTCTTATTGAATACTCATAGTTTAAAAAAATGAGTTAGTGGTAGAAATTTATTAAATAATGAAACTCTACTTAAAAATTAAGTATATCTCTTTATGTTCTTAGTCAATCTCATAAATGAATTCCCCATCTTTATGAAATGTAACTTAAAACAAAAAAATGTTGTCCGTTTACTTTTACTACTGGGAAATTAATGGCCGTTTGTCCCATCAAAAGTTTTTATTTTTCTTTTTCTTAACTTTCTCCTGACCATGTTTTCTATCCCTCTCTATCAAAACTTGACACTTAGTTTATCTTCCATATCCATATTTTCCTACATGGAATCCTAGTATGTGTTATCTTGGGCGACCTTTGTACTTCTATTTCTTTCTTTTAAAGTGATAATTTTATTGCCTCTTTTTCCGATGTGGGACTTTCCATTATATATCCAAGCCCAATTTTAAAAATTGAGAGGATTCAATTTATTGAAGGAGGGAAGAATATAACACCCAAAGATTTTATAGTACATTACTTCTTCAAAGTAATTCAATAACTTACACTACACATAATATCAAGTTCAAGTGCACAACGACTTACCAAACTAGCCGTTCAAAAGTGGTTATAAATAGTATTAACATAATTTTGAACTTTATATAACCCTTATAATTTTAGAATACATATTATGAGTTTCTTAGACATAATGTAAGGATAAATTAATTTTTTTTTCAGATAAAATAAGTATTTTTCAAAAAATGCAATTTTACCGCCTTTTAATGGAGAACCTTTTTTAAATCCAATATTTCAAACTTTTATATATTCAATTTGAAAAAATAAGATTCTTTGGGATCGGAACATAAGAATTTAGTTTCAATAAATTTTTGGTGTTTTTCTGATAACTTTCATATTTGGATGAATAGTGAAAAATAATATATTTTAACTGAAAACAACTTTTTTAATCAAAATAATTTATAGTGTTCAACTATAAATATGAATGGTTTGAATGTATAATTAGATTATATTTTTACCATTTAATCCAATGTTGGTCATTGGAAGTAATTTCACTTTTAAATTGGACATAAACAAATGCCAATCTTTTGGTAGTTATTATTTCATAAAAATATGATTTTTGGTTTTAAGAACGAGAATTAATTTTAAACTAATAAATTAAATTTTTATGTTTTAAATTTGGTAGAATAGACTTCATTTTGGAATTCAGAATATCAAAATTATCTTAGGGTGAATTTTTGTTATGTTTCTGAAAACTTTTAATTTTTGATGAATAGTGAAAAACACCGAGTTATAGTTTAAAACCGAATTTTTATTTAAATAATTTTTTATTTTATTTAAATTTATTTTTGGTCAAAATAGATACATAATACCCATATAATTTTGATGTAATTAATTGGAGTCATTTTGTAATAATATTAGGTATATAAAATTTTATTGAACTTTTCACCGTCTTTTACCCACCTCCTAGGAGAATTTGTAAATTCACATAAAACTTAATCTTGCGGCTTCTGTGAGTTGAATTTCGAAAATACGAGATATACAGTTAATAAAAAGGAGTAAAATGTGGTTCAATAAGATAAAAATAATTTTTGGTGAATAGTAACTTTTTACTTTTATTTACCACGATTAAAAGTAAATAGGGTAATTAAGGGTAAAAATGATATTATTATTACCCTAACACATGTTATAATTCTATTGGATAAGTATAATTCGACCAAAAAAAAAACCTTAGGAATAAAATATTAACCTCTTCGGTCCACTTGGATTAGATTAGGACATTTATTATTATTTAATTCAAAGAAGAGTTAAAAGAGTTAAAATCAATGTTTAATAACTAAAACATTTTTAATATAGGGTTAAAAATAAGATAAATTAGACTATAAATATTCATTATAAAACTAAAAAGATTTACTAAATAATGGTATTTTATTTATATTTTTTCTACATTAAATAATTTAATTTATTAATGACACAATGATGATGTCGTAATTACCTAATTAATGAAATATTAAAGTAATTAATATTATAAATATCTAAATAAATGTAATTTGAAACTTTTTATGAATTCCACTAATTTTCTAGGTTAATATAAAATATTATGGTTGGTTAGATGATTTTTTTTGAAGTAATAATGCTGTTTGAATTTAGTAAAAACAAAATACCAAATAGTGTCAAAATTGACATAAAAGAGTTTTTAAATCAAATATTTTATTATTAATTGATATTATATTCCTAAAAATCTAAGGTTAGGAAAAATGACTTATATAATGATAGGTGTATCATTAATTAACCACTTGGGGTTCTCTTGGAAGTATATAGTAAGTTTATTAACCATATATTATAAAAATACAAAGAGACATGGTAAATGTCAAACTATTTAACTAAGAGTTAAATCTAAAAGTTAAGGTTAATATAGTAACCCAAACCTGTCTAAAACCAATTGGTTGAGTTTTTTTAGACCCATAACCACCTTAGCCTTTAAATAATCCACTTCAGAGCCATTAAAACTGAAAATGATTTTATTATAAAATAATATTTTAGGTTTTTCCTAAGGTGCCCCTCACCCTCTTATAAAAGGGCACTTATCCTTTTCTAAAATTCACACCATAAAATCCTTTTGGCTCGGCCAAACCCTGTCCAAATATCGTCTCAAATTTCCTCACTTCCTCCTAGAGGCCCTCCTTTGGTTAGAAAGCCAACTTAAGGATCCCTTTTGATCAAATCAAAAGGAAGAACCCGAAGAAGAGGTAATAATTTCACCACCCTCTTTCAAGTTCTTTTCTTCTTCCACTTCTTCTTTCTTTGTTATTTCCATTATAAAATAATAACTCCAATATCTTCTATATACTGTGATGTTATTATAAATATGATACATCCATATTCATTATTCTATCCATCCTTTGAACGGCATGTCACTATACGTGCGTACTTACGGATTACCGTCTCCACGTCGTGGTGTAATTGTTATTCAATACATTATTATTTGGATGAGTATAATAATGTTGTGTAATTTATGTAAATAATAAAATATAACATGATAATGATTCTTTATATATGATATAACATCCAATTATATATTATTTTAATATCAAAAGAATGATATTTTCGCTCGTGCGTACGTACAGATTACCGTCTCCACGAACGCGATGAGATTCATTCCCCATCTTATCCATTCAAGACTAAATTTCATTTTATGATTAAAAATAATGTTTATGTACATGATATAATTCTTTATATGAATAAGATACATCCCATCCATAAAAATATAGCTCACATAACAAAGAATATAAAGGAAAATGAATCCGTTAACACCCGAAACAACGATAATACTATGATATTATTAATGAATCAATGTTAAAAGATCATATATGATATCATATTAATGTATATGATTCTTTTACAATTCAATAACAATTATTTCACCATTATACAGGATGTTAACCTACCCTCGACCAAGGGAAAATTACAAAGTAATGGGTTTCTTATCTCACTTTTAATTCCGTGAGATTTCCATTGTTCACCACTTATTTATTGTATGTGGTGTGTGTACTACCCATGATTGTATTCATTGTGTAATATACATTAATTTATGGATATTTATATCATAATTATATGATTCTTATTTCATGGGTGTATGTTTCGTAAATTACCAAATTGATAAGGGAATTTGAAATTTCAATTTCCACTCATTCGGCATTACGTATACTTCATTGATTATTTTACTCCAAGATTATGTGTGGAATCAATATTCATTTAATTATGTCATAATTTAAACTCCCCTTTCCATGGATATACTTTTGATATATATAATCACTCTATTGATAAATTCTCAATTCATCGATATGAACTTGATAAGAGTAATTTTAACTCAATCTCCATTTGTTGAGTTACATATCCAATTCATTGGTGTTGTTTTTACAAGAATATGTGTGAATGTCCTCTAATTTATTTACACTAAATATCCAATCATATTTATTGTATTTATATTTTTCACACATAATTATGTCATTGATTTATCCTTAACCTATGGATACAGTCTTTATAAGAGATTTCATCTCAATTTACATTCCATTGAAAATTCTTTGTTATTATACACCAAATCAATTTTATATGGTGTATATAATGTACTTTGACATAGTATATCATGAATACATTTATTCTCATGATATTAAAAAGTTTTTATTACCTCAATTATTTGTATTCAAGTGTCTCTCTTTTGGTTAGGAACTCTAACTAAAATATAATTTTAAATGTTTTAAAGATTTATTATTCTAAATATTTCTCATTAATATCCATGTTTTAAAAATGGTTTTGAGGATTTATTTATATGGACATTAAAGTTTTAAAATTAAAATTTCTTTCAAAAGTTTCAATGTGGTATGGGACACTTTGATTCAAAAATCCATTTTTAAATGGCTTCTTGAAAAATAGTGTGACTTTTAAATGATTTCAAGAAAAAAATGGGATAATTCCCTATAATAGTTTTGATGATTTTTTTTCATCTATGTCAATATCCTTAATTATTCTCGATTGAGGTTAATCTGATACAATACAATCTTCTGTATTATATCGAATGAGTTATGTTTGACTGTGGATGTGCTATTTTTATACCATTCATGGTTTGTGGATAAAGTATTGACATTTCATATGCTAGTTTTAATAAGAATGTTTATGTTATGTTTCAAAATTTTCATATGAGGAATGCATTGGACTTAGAAAGTGACGGGTGGAGCCCGCTATAGCTCCTCTATGCATCAGTAGGTCTCATGAGACAAACTAGTGTCTTGGAACAAGGCCTTGAAAAAATCTTATTTGTAGTCTTGGCACAAGGCCTTGACTATGTGGTTATGATAGTCTGGAATTATGGATTCCATCATTATGAAAGTGGTTATTGATATTTCATGTGATTATTCGACTAGTAGAATATCCACGTGAATAAGTAAATGGCATTATTTCATTTTATTTTTTCCATATTATGCTGAAGTTCAAGTTTAAAATGCTATTGTTTTAGTTATACATTGCCTTAAATGTTTATGCTTATTTATGACAGTTTCCGCTATATTGTTATCCTCACTGAGCATCTGATATCACCCCTTTCTATGTTTTATTTTTCCCAGGATGTGATGAATTTAGTTATGAGTGACCTGCATGCATAATCTAAGAATCTTGGATGTTTCTAATGGAATAATTTAGTGTTGTTTTTCTTTTCAAGTTGTAATGTTGACCTTATGAATGTATCTAGTATTTCCAAGGCTACTAAACTGATCGGTATTTCAGTACATGATTTCCTTATATCATGCCAATGTTATGTAATAATGCACCGAATCTGGGTAACTGGGGTCAGGGAGTTACATCTCAAGTTTTAAATAATGCTAGATATGTTAGTAAATTGTATAATTTTTTTCATGATTAAGCACAAAATATTTATGTATATGCATAACCGCATGTGATTAATTACCTTTTCTTTTCTACATGAATACTCCACATGAAGTAATGATTTTTCATCCATTCATTGTATTCCAATTTTTCACTAGAAATGCCTCTAATTATTTAATTTTATGTTTTAATCTTTATGATATAACAATTAACATTGCATGGATTAAATGAGTATCTTAAAGTGAAAATATGTAAAACATGGCTTGAAAAGGTTCACATTAACAAGGGTTTAATGAAAAAGTTGTTATTTTATGCGACAACCCATTATTTTATGTGTATTGGTTCTTACAACATGTGCAAGAGTATGTCGTTTTAGTCCATGCACGTCACGGTTAAATCTGAAACTAACAAGTCTAGTGATTTTTTACATTTATAACATAATTCATTTCAGTTATGAGTATGTATGCAAAAGGATTATGGAATAAGAATGTAAGTATTCAATGTAGTATGAAAAAATATGAATATAAGACTATACTATACATATGAGGAATGTATTGGACTTAAATGATAAGATGGGTGTGCCCAGATAGCGCTCCAATGCATTGGGTAAAGTTGAGTATCACGAGACGTTATGTGTGACGGTCTTAGTAGTTTTCCTTGGATTGTGATACTATGGGAAATGATCTTGGTAGTTAGCCTTGACTCATACTAACTCATGTTTTATGTATGGTCTTGGTGCAAGGCCTTGAAAAAGTCTGGAATTATAAATTCCCTCATTATGTATTGGTATATGACCAACTAAGGGACTATTCGACTAATAGAATACCCCTTGGCTAAAAATCTTCTATGATAATGGTGATGAATTCATAAGGAATAATTAAGTATGAAAATGGAAAGTTATACAAGGAAGGGTTATCTAAATTTAAGGTTACATGAATTTAATTTTAAGTGATAATGAACAGTGACATGATTACTTATAATTATATTTATAATTTTGCATATCACTTTTAGAGTTAGTTTGATCAATTTATGAATTTTGCATCTTCATGCATTCCTGTACATGTATGCACACTCTGATTTATGATTTACCTACTGTTTTTAAAAAAACACATATGATTCATATGTAAAAGGTTTTTCTGATAATATCATCAAGTAACCTTTGAAAACTAATGACAACGTTCCTCAAGTAAATGTTTTGTGAATATTTCAAAGGTTGTTGTTAAAAAAAAGAATTTCTTTCAAATGTTTTAAAACCCCTTATTGGGAATTATTATGTTCACCCTACATTTTCAATTTATTTTATAGGGTTTATTATATTATTACAAGATTGAGCACTCTTATGTGACAACACCAATATGAATCTAAACTTTGTTAAGTTTTTTGAAGAAGTGTATCATCAGCATCCGTTTTTTCAGAACCTGAACCGAAACGATCCTTTGTATTGAACTAGGATGTTTAATTTTTGTATTCATGTTTCTATTAAAAAAATTACACACCATGTTTCTGGCACCTACTTTGGGCTTCTAGGGTCGGTGCTTTTACAGTTGGAATGAGAGGATCAGTTTAGACAACTATGGAAAATTAGAACAACACTAAAAATTTTATTCTGTCTTACTAAGTAAAATTATTTTTTCAAATTTTAGATGGAAAACGAAACAAGTATTTTGTCTCTTCCAACCAAAATAATATAGATTATAGTTTCCAAGTCATTTTTAGAAGTATATGAGACGTTTGAAAGCTTTCATCTATCATGTAAACAACTCTACTATGTATCAAACTCTCCTCGTGTACTTCAACTCCACTGAGGATCTAGCTTTGAATATTTCCTTATGATGCATGCTCAACTTCTATTCTATGCACATAAGGGAAAGTAATTTGAGGGTTTGTTTAAATTATTTACCCTAGAATATAATTTTACATCTTTAGAGGACTACCAGGAGGCCTCATGAGAGAGTGACCTACGAGCATCATATATTTTTCAACTCTTGACCTATGGTCTCAATGGTCAAGTTAGGGATTTCTAAATTATTAGGGATGAGTCTTCCCATTTTTTTTATAGACTTAAAGTTCATTCTGATTTCTCCCAGCTTCAGAGACTCATTATTTTCTCTCATGGAACTTTATATGTCCACATGAGGTTGATCCAAGTTTACCGTGCTGCATTTGGACTAAAGAGATCGAAAAGTTTGGAACCACTTTAGGGATACGTCTGACTGGGAACTGGGGAAATCTTCAACACTAGTGGTACTTGTGAAGGGACATCATGGTGGATGTTAGGAAGTCCATTCCTATGAGTTTGTGAGGGAACTAATGAATATTTAGAACCCTAAGTTTCATGAACCCTGTATTAAATGAATGATGTTATATTTTTTACTTTATTGTGTTTTTAAAACATAACACCTCTGTTTTAATGTGGTTATGCTTTACTGAATAGACATTTTTCCTTAAAAATTTTTAGATGGAAGACGAGAGGTCACCAACTAACCTTTTGTCTCTACCAAATGTCATACTGGAAACAATAATTCTAAATACATGTTCGGATGAATTTGAACCTCTCATAAATCTACAGTTATCATGAAAATATCTTTATCAGTTATCCAACACTTACAATATGCTTCGATTCTTTCGAGGATCGTGTTTCATTTATTTACTCTTGGAACATGCACAACTTTCATACTATGCATGATGAGGAAGTTATTTTGAAGTACTCTTCAAATGTTTCACCATGTTTAAAAGATATCCAGCTATAGAAAAATTTTGGGAAGCCACCGAAGAAGGTGACCTTCACACAACTTACCTTTTTCAACTCCTAAACATCAGTGGCTATAGGAGGATTTATCATTTGAAAATTCTAGAAAACAAGTTGGTTTGGCTGGTTTATAGGAATTGAAACCATTCTGATGTCTCCGAGATTTTCTTCTCCCATTACTTTTATATGATGTCTAATCACTGCATACATGAGTATAGCTCTGACTGTATGAGATGTGTCTGGACTAAAGAAACTAAAGAATTTAAATCTTCTATTGATTCCATGGAAAAAGAAAACCACCAAGTCATGTGGTACTGGTAAAGGGACGTTGGGGTTTATGTCTGAAGGGTTGTGGTGTAATAGAATTGCAAGGGCACAATTCTTTGAAGGAGGGGATAATGTGATACCCCGAACATATTTTTATGTGTAATAGTAAAATTTTAATAGTTTTAATTTTTTTACATAGATTAATTTTCATTTGATCCAAAAAAACATTTGAAAAATAAAAACGAGACATATTTTATTCAATAAAATACTATAACGTTACATTTCAATAAGGCCAAAGGACCATAAATAACCTATAATTCCTATAAGTAGACCAATCAAAATTACTGGGAGACCCCAAAGCACCAAAAACATGCCAAGAAAGTAATTAAAGTCCTTTGGATCTACCACGAAGAAAAATATAATGGAAAGAACAATGACCACTGTGCTGAGCATTAAGGGTATGAAGAACACCATCTTCACCTAGTTGATCCTAAAGTTTGAATACCCTAAAACATCATTTTATAAGGCCTTTTGTAACCATTGGTAGCCATCACAGTCATTAAGTGACTGTTGGTTTTTGAAATGGTCATAAAATACTACAGCCGCTGGATTCCTTTAATAATTTCAATTATTCTATTTATCTTAAGTACTTTTGAATATTTTATGTATTTTATGTTTATAAGAATTTTTAATGTTCTAAGTATATTTTCAAATTCTTTAATGTTATAACTTGGAACATGTTTTAATTAAACTTATCCTTATATTTTGAAAACATAATGTTTTAAAACTGTAAATTAATATGGAAATCAAGATCTTAATGTTTTAATGAAAATATAAAGAGAAGTACATATGTTTATATTAATTAATTAAAATATAAGTATGCATTTTTTATATTACAAAAACTATGTATTTTAATTTGAAAACATGTTTATGAATACTTTTATTAATTAAAAGTTATACTCTTGGTTATGTGATGAAAAAGTATGATTTATATGTAGATTTTTGTACTTTAATGGTCTAAATTTCAAAATAAATTAGGAATCATATTTTATAAAATTAAAGATATTCGTTATTTAATGAATTTGATTATTTTTATTTTTCATTTCTTTTTTTTCTTTGGTTTTAAATATGGTTTATTTTTGAACGTTTTAATTTTTATTTTTTTTTGAATTTTGGGTTTATAAAAAATATATACCCCGTAGGGTCAGCCCTCTAGCTAGGCCGAAGGAGGCAGATCACACTACTACAGGAGTAGGTGACTGAGCCTAGGGCCTTCAGCCATTACATAGGACAACCCATAGGTGTGTGTGGATGCCTACATACATGCATGGAGGAACTGAGCAACGCACCACCATGTGGGGTGACATGACGGTAGGGGTAGGTGCAGAAGCACGCCTACAGAAGACCAAAACAGGGCGGTACTGGGAGGGGGAGAGGGATTTCTGGTGAATCTCTGGGAGTGATAAGCTTATAAAGATAGTTCGAGAAGCGCTTTGTTTTAATGTGGGATGAAATTTTTTAACGGAGATCGAATCTCAGTCGTTGGATCACGCCAAGTGGGATCTGGACCATTCGATTAATCTTCCCTTCGAACTCCACCACCGCGGTATTAATACTGCATTTTCTCTGGACTGTCCGATTGCAAAATCGAATGATCTCCAATGTTCGATCCATTTTAAATCTCGTGTCTTCCCACAAACTTCCAATCAAACTGAGATTTAATCTTTTCCCTCCATCATTTTTTTAAAAACTATGGAAATGTACTAGCCATCTAATCAGATCCCATGTGATCGGGATCGTTCATTTCTTTTCATTTTTTCTTCTTCATGTTTCTTCCTCCTCCTCACTCCAAACCAGTGGTCGCCCACTATTTTCTTCCCATATTCTTCTTATATTATTTTTCCTTGAGATCCTCCACCTTTCTCTTCAGAACAACCATCGATTTCTACTGTAAGTCCCGGTTGATATTATTTTTATTATTTTCTTTGCTCCACTTTCAAGTTTCTGTAAGCTTGATGTGTTTATATATATAATAATATAATCACCGTTTGGTTTCAGATTTATTCTACATAATATGATGGATTTAGTTTGTTTAAATCAGATTTTGAGTCTTTATTTTTTAATTTATGTATGAAACGTTATATATAAAATATATATGTACAACGCCTTTATAAACCCTATTTTTTCACTTGTATTTCTGCACGATTATTTCACATCAACTCACCAAGTCCACTGCCCGACCCTCTCTCTTGAATCCATACAAGGGATTAATTTGAGACATTTTTTTATCATCTATATATGCCTTGTGTTTTTATGGACACACACACACACACACACACACACATATTTGTTGTTTCTTCTCTGATTCCTAAACATGTTTTTCTAAATATATTTTTGAGAGTTTAAAACTCATGAAGGGGAGTTATTTATGCCTCGAATTCAACATGAAAACCCCTTTTCATATACTATTTCAACTTCATGGATTATATATGTATATGTATATAATTTTATATGGATTTTAATCCAAACTCTTTTTTGGGTTTTATGATTTTAATTGACGATCAATTGTTTTTAAATAATGTTCTTAAAACATTTAATACATGAAAGGGTTTTATTTCATCTTATTTTAATATGAAAAATCCTTTTTTACAATTTATGTATATATGGTTATGTACAAACACACGCACACACACACACACATATAATTTTATATAACAAATCTTAATTGGGTTTTCATAAAACCTATTATTATTGATTAAATTATGTTTTTGAAGGATACATCAATTGCAATAATTTATTAAACCTTGTTTCAGGTTGTTCAAACCCCAAGTATACACCTTGTGTATATAGGGTTTTATATTTTTCAAAACCCACATATACACATATACACATTTCAAATTTTTTCCTCAAGTTTTAAATAATGATTGCTATGTTAGTAAATTGTATAAATGTTTTCATGATCAAACACAAAATATATATGTATATGCATAAGCACATGTGATTAATTACTTTTATTTTATAAATGAATAATCCACATGAATTAACGATTTTTCATCCATTCATTGTATTCTAATTTGTCACAAGAAATGTCTCTAATTATTTAAGTTTATGTTTTAATCTTTATGATATAACAATTAACATTTCATGGATTAAATGAGTATCTCAAATTCAAAACGTGTTAACAATGGCATGAAAAGGTTCATATTCATAAGGGTTTAATGCAAGAGTTATTATTTTATGTGACAACACATTATTTTATGTGTACTAGATCTTACTACATGTGCAAGAGTATGTTGTTTTAGTCCATGCACATCACGATAAAATCCGAAACTAACAAGTCTAGTCTTTTTTACATTTATGGCACAATTCATTTCAGTTATGAGTATGTATGCAAAGGATTATGGAATAAGAATGTAAGTATTCAATTTAGTATGGGACACTATGAATATAAGACCATACTAGACATATGAGGAGTGTATTGGACTTAAATTATAAGATGGGTGTACCCAGATAGTGCTCCAATGCATTGGGTAAAGTTGATTCTCATGAGACGTTATGTGTGATGGTCTTGGCAGTTAGCCTTGGCTTGTGATACTATGGGAAATGATCTTGGCGGTTAGCCTTGAATCGTACAAAGTCATGTTTTTTGTATGGTCTTGGCGCACGGCCTTGAAAAAGTCTGGAATTATACATTCCCTCATTATGTATTGGTATATGACCAACCATGGGAATATTCGACTAATAGAATACCCCTCGGATAAGAATCTTCTATGATAATGGTGATGAATACATAAGGCATAATTAAGTATGAAAATGGAAAGTTATAAAAGAAGGGTTATATAATGTTAAGGTTACATGAATTTCATTTTAAGTGCTAATGAATCAGGAAATGATTACTTATATAATTCTATTTACAATTTTACATATCACTTTTAGAGTTAGTTTGATCAATTTATGAATTATGCATCTCCATGCATTCCTATACATTTATGTGAACTCTGATTTACGTTTTACATGTAGTTTTTAAATAAACACATATGATTCTTATGTATTTTTTTTCCTGAGAATATCGTCAAGTAACCTTTGAAAACTAATGATGACGTGACTCAAGTAAATGTTTTGTGAATATTTCAAAGGTTTTTGTTTTTAAAAAAGAATTTCTTAAAAATGTTTTAAAACCCCTTACTGGGCATTCTTATGCTCACCATACACTTTCAATTTATTTTACAGGGTTTAGTGGATTATTCCAAGCTTGAGCACTCTTAGGTGACAACACCAATATGAAGCTTAACTTTTTCATATTTTTGGAAGAAGTGTATCGTTAGAATCTAGTTTTACAGAACCTAAACCTAAACGATCCTCTGTATTGAACTAGGATGTGTTGTTTTTGTATGTATGTTTCTATGAAAAAAATTACACACCATGTTTTAGGCACCGACTCTAAGATTCTGGGGTCGGGGTCGTTAAAACTACTAGGAACCACATGGATCTCTTGGAAAAAGTTTCAAACCCATACTATTTACATGGCTATATCGGAAGCCACAATACACTCGAACTCCACTATAGAATCAGTAACTGGATTATTTGAACTCTTCCAGATCAAAGCTCTTCTGTTGAGACAAAAGATATATCTAGACTATGAATTTAGACCATTATGATCTATCTAAAATCTATAATTTGTGTATCCTCTTGTGACTAGTTCTTCATCTCCTCCATACACCCAGAACATATCCTTAGTTCACCTCAGATTCTTAAGGATAAACTTAACAATAGTCTAACACTATTTTTTGGTATTTTCTTTATATCTTCCTACCATGATAAAAGCATAGTGAACATCAATACTCATACATAACATGGTATAAATTATGGATCCTATCCCAAATTCATATGAGATCTTACTCATTTTCTCTCTTTCCTCTTGTGTATGAGGAAACATTTTCTTGGAAAGATGTATACCATGTGACATTGGAACCAATACCCTCTTGGATTACTCAATACTAAAATTATTCAGTATCTAATCAATGTATATACCTTGACTTAGTCCGAGAAGTATCATAAATCAATAAAAATGATTTTGATCCCTAGAATATAGCCTAATTCACCTAATTACTTCATGGAGAAGCACTTTCTCAACCATACCTTAACCTCTTTTAAGGCTAGTATATCATTTATAATTAGTCATATTTCATCAATATATACTACTATAAAATCAAATTTACTCCCAATAAACTTTTTATAAACTCATGTATGACATTCATACTTAATGAAACCAAATTATTTTATGACTCTATCTAATTGAATAATCAATTACCTAGATTCTTTATTTAATCCATAAAGAAATATATAAAACTTTAATACATTTTTTAATTTCTTGGAGTTAAAAACTCTTCTTTTTGTGTCATATACACATCCTTTTGAAGGTCCCCATTAACGAAAGCAGTTTTGATATCTATTTACCAAATCTCATAGTCCTGGTAAGATTCCATGGAAAACAAAATTCTGATGGATTTAAACATGGAAACTGGAGGAAATCTTTATTCATAGTTAATTAATTAATGTTTTCTAAACCCTTTAGACACTATTCATTCATTATAGTTAATTAATTTAACTTCTATGTCCAAGTTTATTTTGAACACCACTGTACACCCAATGGGATTTACATCAACTGGTAGATCGATCATAACACAAAATTTGTTTTAATATATGGAATACATATTAGAATTCATGGATTATTTCCATATTGTAGCTCTTGATCTCTCTAATTCCTATTTATAGGTGATAAGACCATTATTTTAAAATAAAAAGTTACCTTTATCAATGACTAGATAACCATATCCCTCTGGTACTCTTACCCCTCTTGAATTCCTATGCAATACTTGTGTTTCAGAAACAAATTATTCCATGGGAGATTATGTAATTGGTTCCTGTACAAACTCTTGTGTATATTTATCATCAAATTTATTGAAGTAAATAATTCTCGCACTTTCCTTCATGATGATGTGCTCCCTATCAAGAAAAATAGTCTGTCTTGTGACAATCAATTTATTTTATGAAGGGTTGTATAGATAATATCACCATGTTTTTATAGGATACCCTATAAAGAAACACTTCATTCCTCAGGGTTCTATTTTGTTTCTTGATCTAGAATTAAAAAATTACTCACAATACCATGCATAAACATGTTATAAAACTTGTATCTTTCCACTCCATAACTCAAAGGAAATACCATTTTCTACTTTAGTCAGTACTCAATTTAGTAAGTATGATATCATCTGTAATGAACATACCCAAAAGGATAATGTAAGTCTTGCATGGATCATCATCAAAATTTCTATTTCCAATAAGGAACATTTTATACTTTTACTAACACCATTCCATTGTGGTGTATATGGTGGATTAAGTTGAGATAAAATCTTATAATCCCATAGATGGTCGATAAAATAAAGGTTAATATATTCACCACCTCAATCTGATTGAAGTTAATTTATCTTTTAACCAAGATTATTCTTAACTTCATTCTTCAAATATTTTATTTTCTCAAAGTATTTAGACTTATACCACACTAGGTAGATGTAACCATTCCTTCTCAAGTCATCAGTAAATGTAATAAAGTATGAGAATCTACCTCTAGCCTCTACATGAAAAGGTCAATACACATCAATGTGTACCAAATCTAGAAGATCTGTGGCCCTTTCACCTTGACCTCAAAATAGTGGCTTGATTATCTTACCTAGTAAACAAGAATGAAATATTTTAAGTTACTTAATCTTAAAGGATTTAAATTAACCATATTGATAGATCTTTGTCAAATGTTTCTTATTTATGTGACCTAGATGGTGATGCCACAACTGGATGTTATATGAGTCACCTGTGTTTGTTTCATTATAAATTTCTAATATTTGGTTTTAATAATTTACTACATAAATAACGTTATTCAAATGTGCCATACCATAATATATTTTATCTTTATAAAAGTAGAAACCATTATTTTAAAATCTAAAAATAAATCCATTTATATCTAAACAAGAAATGAAAATAATGTTCTTGGTAACACTATACACATAGTAAAAGTTATTCAAAACCAAAATCAATCATGTAAATAATGTTAAATAGTAGTATTCAATGGTTAGAGAAACCAACCTTGCTCCATTGGCAGCCTGTATATCCACATCATCAATGGAAATATTCCAAAATCTACTCAGTTATTATATTTGGATAAAAATGTGTGCCCCATAGGAAGTATCTAATAACCAAATTATAGATATGGAAAGATTAAACTCAATAATGAATGAACCTAAATATTCTCCTTAATTATTTGGATAGATGAAATTCTTCTTCTAGTGGCCCTTCTTTACACATGGAAAAAATACTGCATTCGACTCATTTTCTTGCTTCTAGATCTTCTTCTTCTTGGAAGGATGGTGCTCTAGAACTTTAGACATGGAATGAGTCTTCATACCATTTTCATTGTTTTTCATATCTTTATTCACTATAAAGAAAACATGTTTTTCATGCCCCATTACTTTATGAACTTGGTGAATATGTGTAAGAATTTCTGAAAGGGTCTCTTGCTATTGTTTATATTATAATTCATAATAAAATTGGATAAGTTCTTAGGTAGTGGGGACAAAATGATATCTCTGCACATCTCATCTGAGATCATAAAACCCAAGATATCCAAGTGTACATGTATCCAATCATCTTAACCACATGTTCCCTAGGTAGAACTGAATTTTCAAGATTTCATGTGAATAGTTCATTAGAGATCTCATATCTCAATGATCTCACCTTTTCTTGATAGAGATCCTTAAGGTGATAAACGATGATATGAACATCCATATCCACATATTTCTTTAGAAGATTATTGGAAATGAAGGATAGCATGAAACATTGGACATCTATAGCATCATCCACATGCATAAAATAGGGACATAATTCTTCCTCATTAGCCTCTTTGGAAATAAACTCAGGAATTGGGGTTTCCAACAAGTATAATTTCCATTCATGACATAGTATAATGCACAAGCACCAATATCATTTTGGAAATTCATGATGACTATAAGTCTATCCTTCTCAAGAATGGATCACAATGATATTGTTGAAGTTGTTTGATTTTCCATTTATATAAATTAATATCAGAAAATTAGTTCTTGTTTTGATTATAAAAACATATTAATAAATTTAAAATTTAATTAAATTCCATTAGTCTCCCATTATGTTTTCAAAATTCAATAGTCCTCACTATTAGTTTCAGAATATATTCTCACTTAGATATTTTAGTTTTAAGGATCTATATTCCCCTTATCATAAACCATACTTGGGCCTAAAAGTCTATTTTAAGGGTTTTAGGTATGTATACCTTTCCAACTACATTAAATCATAGTTCTTTGATCTATTGAGTGGACTCCCCAATCATTAAATCCTATTTTTTTTCTAATTTATTCAATCATTTCCTCTTAGTTACACCATTTACTACTTGGTAAGTCAACCCTTGATGTAAACTAAGTTAATTCAACCCAAAAAATTCAAGCTAAAAGTTCCATGATAATTGAAAGCACCCCAAATTAGGTTGTCTAAGCATGTTGAACTATGAAGTCATTTATAACTTAAGTAGTAGAAGTTTATACCTACTTAATATTTTAGTTTGAGGTTTTATTTATTTATTTGTAAATCCTATTTGAACTTTTCAAATTACTTTTTAATATTAAGTGTATCTAACTTAAGTGATTAACCATTTCTAATAAAACAATTACACATAATCTAGTTATATTTTATTTCATCTTGAATGTTTGTTAATTCATTTATTAGGTGATCATGTAACATTAACAAATATAAATAATTAACCATGAAACTGATATAAATAATCTATAAGTGGAATGATCATGAAATTATCTAATGGTTAGTTTATCTAGTGGATGTTAAACTAATCCTCAACCATAGGGGAAAACACACCTTGAACTATAACTTGGTTTATGTTGCAGTATTCCACCATTGTTCCTATGAATTTCCTTGATTGGATTCACCTCAGCTCCTTGACTTGAACTAACTCCTCTCAACTAGGATCTCCATCCTTACATAATATTTTACTCACACATAGGTGAAGGGAGCTAATGGATTGGATAAAGGGGGTTTATATAAAAGAAACCATGGTCATGCAGACAATTACATAATAATGGAAGGGGATGACACACAAACCATCATTCTAATTTAATCAAAATAAATTAAAAGAAACCAATCAAATAAAAGGGGCTGGTCTAATCTCATGATCATACACAAATAAATAAACAAGTATATATTTTCAATCTTATTATCAATTACTTTTACTCATTATTTGATTAAGATAATATACCATGAATTAATTCAATTAATTCAATTTATCTTGATTCAATCCAAGAATATTTAACCCAATATCATCTATAATTTAAAACAAAATTAATTTCATTTAAAATCAACGAATTATAAAAGAGTAATTAGTGTAAAATTCATATTCTTATCCAAAATTTTAACATGGAATATATTTAATATGTTTGTATCAATCATATGAAATGGCATGTACTTAGTCAAATAGATAACACATGGAACACATGTGAATAAGCTTGATTATATATTTAGTATTTCTTTGTAAAAATCTAGATACACTGTCTTCAAAAGACAACATAGTGTGTACTATAGTACACTATGTTTACTATCTTATACCCATGTATGAAACCCATGCCTTGGGTATAACCATGTTGCCTACCATGGATGAGTTTGAGGTATATGGAATGTTGTCCAAATTACATGGAGTGTATCCTTAGAGTTATATGACATGTATATCCTTGTTTTGTGTATCCAATACATGGAACACTAGGACACACCGTGTTCTCAGCCGTAAGAAACCCTAGAATACACATAATTTAAAGTGATTGTACTCCATATAATTCTTCAAATAATGTTCCAGCTTGAGTGGATATGCACTCTGATCCATTTTTGTTAGATCATAGATCTGATTACCTCATATCTAACTATATTTATCATGATATCTAAATGAAAAAAAATACACATGGTGTATGCAGGAAGTATATTCCATGTACTTTATTTTTGTCTAGGAAAAGATTTTGGCACCTCTAGTTGATTTGAATCAAGTGATTCTTTATTTATAATCATTAACTGATTATAGGCTATGTTATCAAAAATGATGAAAGGTAAGAGATGAAAATTTTCAGATATTAAAATGAATCATTTTAAGTAAAAGAAAACACAAACACATTCAAATAGTCAATGAATAATAAATAATCAGAAATCAAACATGTGACTACTCTGATACCACCTGTAGGTTTCAGCTATAGCAGACACATCCTTTGATGGTATGACCAACTCATATTTTAGTCTTAATTCACATATAATTGTTATTGTACATGATCACAACATTATTTCCAAGGAAAATCATAGATTGCATGACTATATTAAAACACCATACCTAGAAGAGGAGGACCTTCACATGTAATTTATAATTAATTGATGAGAAGATATAGAATTTCCTCAACTTGTAATTATCTCTTCATTGATGACATGGTTATGTTTATCTTTTTGAACCATCATTGTACTATAGGATCCAAGTGTAGAATACATCTAGTGGTGATTCACACAGGCACCAAAGTCTCTGAACATCACCTATAATCACTAGGTACTAGTGTGGATGATCTTGATCGCTTGCATTGTTTAGGGTTGATCACAACAATATTCTTCAAAAATAAGAAAGAACTCATTATAATCCCTTGAAGGGATGAGAGAGGTTGAAGAGAGATATATTATTCTAGATATCCAGATCTCTATATATGGATCTATAGAGTCTCTCTCTATCTATTGTGCACACAAAAATTTATTTAGGGAAGAATTATAATTAGATATTTATTATGGAAGGGTTAGGGTTGGTAAATCACACAAAATCCCCTAAATATATTTAATATTACTAGTTGACCCCATTTCCATCAATAATAATAATAATATTATTAATTTCTTGAAATGTGAAACTCATTATGAATATAAATAAATACCATTTATACCATTTATAATCAAACCATCAAGCTCTGTCCGCTTTAACTTATCAAAATTTATCGATATTTGAATAATGACAATTTAATAAATATATGTCACTACATTATTATACAATAAATATGACAAATATTATATTTTCCAAACTTGAAAATATTTATTATTACTATTATTTAACTCACTTATTATTTCTAATAAATTGTGATTAAATTATGTTGATCAACCAAACCTAAATAAATATTATTTATTTAACTTGTTAAATTAATTATTTAAATTTAACTGATATTGTGGGTACACTATGTGTGTGACCCTATAGGCCTCTTTATTAATGGAATTATGCATAACCACGTAAACTAAATGGTTGAAATCTTGAAACATTCCAATTCATCCTTATAAAAAGAAATTATGTTTTTAATGACACCCAACCTTCTACGAATGCTTACCATTTAATATAATCCATTTATTGAGATATCTTGAATCAAACAGGTTTCATGCCAGTTCTATCAACCTATATACTTGATGTCTATTTCTTTGAATTTCCAAAAATAAACTCACCCACCAAACACCATGATCATAGATTTATGTAGGTAGTTACATTCCCATCAAAGGGTCTAAGATATCAACTTCCATCAAGGGATATAATGGATAAATCCTTTCTTTAATTATCCATTAATTCAATATCACTCATGACACACCAAACATATCCTAACTCACCATAAGAATGTGTAATCATAGTTTTCATCAATACATAATACTATGTGATTCATGATATCCATTAATGATAATATTAAATTCAAATAATCAATACACAAATATGCATATAGGAACATCCAATGACACACGGAAATGCAGATTTACTATTGAAAAGGCTGTTCTCATAACCTCAAATCATGGAGATTAACAAAGGTTAACACCATGAGAAGTTGTCTTGATATCTTATGAGACACCTACCTCTAAAATATTTTATTTTATGTTTCTTGTTAGATAATATCATCCGCCCATATAACATATATTCAAGAACAATGTTAGGAAACCTCTAGGTTCTTATCATAGTGGGGAACTTCTATAACCTTTCAGTGCGACATACATTATTATGAAATTATCACATACAAGATTCATGAAAAGGAACAATTATTATGTGATAATAAACTTCATTAATAATAAAAAAACATGCAATCAAGTACTAAGAAATTTGGATCTAGGGAACCAACTCCAACAATTATATGGGTATATATATGGATATAGATAATCATATGTATATGCATATGTGTGTATACTTATATGTGTTTATATCTATATATATATATATATATTAATGTAAAATTATTTATAATAATATTTATTTTTAGATATTTATATACATCTATGTGTATTTATGTATATTTATATATATTACGTGGTTATATGTGTGTGTGTGTGTGTTTATGTATTTTTAATTTTTTTTATATATGTATATATGTATTTATATATATTTAGGTATATTTAAATATATTTAAATATATTTAAATATATTTAAATATATTTATATATATATGTATATTATTATTGTTGTACCCCAAGAGGCCCTGATAGGGGAGGGGTGAATCAAAGTATCAATTTTTTCTTTCGGTTAAGATGGATATTATAACAACCCTGCTCTTTATTACACACTAAAACATGATTTATTACATAAACTTTCACATAATACATCTCTGAGGATCTAAAGGTCTAGTGTCTTGGGAAATTAGGGTAATTTCATGACAACTTAAGACATAAAAATACAACATATTTATTGAAAACTTCCTTTACATGACCACAACATTCCCTCGTACCTAGCATTGCATGGGATAACCTGAGGACATACATGTGAAAAGTGTGATCTATAATGCCTAGTAAAAGATTAAACAAGGTATAACATGAATAATACAATACATGTTAGTCAATAGGCATATCAATAGAGCATAAGAGAAACATTAACATAAAGGCATTATATAGAAAGATTATCATAACATGGAAATGTGGAAACAACATTTAACATGATTTTAGAATGATCCAAGACTCATTACACACAGATAATGAGTAAAACCTCATTTCACTTGATGTATCATGATACTATTCTTTACCCAATGCATTGGAGCACTATCAGGGCACACCCTTCTTAATCGTTTCATTTCATGCATAAGTGTGCCACATGGATCATATAACATAGAATCATTAAACATCATAATTTATTCCACGATAAAGGAATGTGGAATTCATACATGAAACTATATAATTAATATGTAAATTTTCATAAAGGTTAATACCCATGATAGATAAATGAGCATGGTATTCACTACATAATGACTTTGGCTTGGAAAATTGCGGTGTAATTTCTACAGCATAACAACATGAAATAATAATTCATAAAAATGGTTGATGAGAGAGAAATGGGTGTCTCATCATATGTAAATGAAATGGAAAGTAAGGGGGTCATATAGATACATTTCCCAACATATTCAATGGAATTTAGATGCATAATACAAAAGAATTTCTTGTATGTAAATGAGGAGAGAGAAATTTCTTACGGAATTTCAGCATGGTAACAGGTGTACATGGGAGGCATTAATGAGAGATAAAGGGGTATATCATCATTAAAAAATAAGGAGGGAAGTACGGGGGAGTTTATAAATAACACCCCAACATTTTTAATTGAAATTAAAAGGTCATAACAACATAAGGAAAGTTGGAAAAAAATGAGAAAGGAAGAAATCCATTACAGAATTTCAGCATGGTAACAGGTATGCATGAGAGTCATTAATGAGATAAAAAGAGGTATCTAATCATTAAAAAATAAGGATGAAAGTATGGGGGAGGTGAGAAATCATACCCCAACATTTTTAACTTGAAATAAAATGGTATAGCAACATAAAGAAACTTGGACAAAAATGAGAGAGGAAGAAATCCCTTACTTGGAAGTGTGATCCGAAAGGTTTGGGAGAGGCTTGAGAGAGGCTTCTTGGGAGCTTGGGGAACCTTGTGAGTATTATAGAGAGAGGAGGGAAGGGGTTGGTTGGGCTCCAAAGTCTTTGAGTGAAGAGGAAGTGGGAGCTTTGGTGGGTTTATATAGGAAAGAAGAGGGAACTCTTTATTATTTAGGTTTTGGACACCACACATTAAACTAATCAAAACCAAAAACCATCCCTTGATTTTTTCCCATGGTTTTTTCCTAAGGATAGTGGAAAAAATATTTTATAAGGACAATTTCCAAATTTTTTAAAATATTAGGCTTGCTTATGTGTTGGTGAGTCACATTCTCAAGGAAATCATTTTAAAAGTTAAAATGTATTATAAGTCTTGGAGGGTCCACTAAGGCACCAAAAAATTAACCAAACAAATATAAAATCAAATTATTTTAAATATAAAACATATATTGTCTGAAAAAATCATTTATATTATTTTATTACATCACTATTGGGTCATTATGATGTCATAAAATATATTATATATTTAAACGGTATTGAATTTTTACCAAAAAAAATCAACTCTCTCAGAAAATTATGATAAATTCACCATTGGATAATTTTGATATCCTGATTCCAAAAATAATATTAATTTTATCTAAATAATTTTTTAAATATGTGAATTTTTACTTTTAAAATAAAAACCAACATTTATCTAAAATTCATGGGTTTTGACAAAAACAACTTTCAATCCTTAATAAAAATTACAATTGTATTCATAAAATAATATAATCATTTATATTTAATAAAAATTAATTTAGTAATAATATTTTATCAAAATATTATTTAATTTAAAAATCCATTAATTAATCAAAATAGATTTCTTAATTGAATATTAACTAAAAATACTATTTCTGCTTTTAAAAATATTTACAAAGTAACAATGATAAAATGAATGTATATTCTTTATAAAAAATAATGTACATAATGTTGAACTCCTCATGTGTTAATCATGTTTTAATAATAAAAAATCCTATACATTTTGTTATAATGCATTTCATTGATAAATGATTGAGTCTAATCCATTCTATGAATATTACTGTATACCTATATTTGGCTAAGTCGGAGACACCGGGACCCAGACACCGTGACCAGACACTGTGACCAGACACCATGAATAGACACAGTAACCCAGACACCGTGACCTAGACACTGTGACCCAAACAACTTGACCAGACACCATGACTAGACACCAAAACCAACTTCAGATCTGTTGAAGTCTGTGACACTGGTTCCATTCTGAGACACCATTTAAAGTTTGGAAAAGGACCAAACACCATGATCCTAACACCACATCTATGCTACCAGTTACTGATCTCTATATAACTATGCCATCATAACTATCTCACCGCTCAAAGGTAAACATGGAGACACCATTTCAATGAGACACCATTTCTAGACAGACTGTAACACCGTTTCTTAATCTGTTTTATCGTTTTTCAATTTAATCTCTAACGGTCATATTTGAAGCTTTTAAATACACTAACATAATTAATGTTTCTTTGAATACATGTCACCTGATAGTACAAGGTACGAGGTGCAGAATACATGCATCCTATCATCTCCAACACATGCACTCCAAGAATAAAAAAAACAGCATGACCAAAAACAAAAGAAGAAGATAGAGAAAACAAGTGTGGGTGATAATGAAGAAGAATGGGAATTATTGAGAAAACTGACACATGAAACTTTACGAAGAACACATGAAGCATTCACTATGATACCATAGATCAGAGTTGAGAACATCTTCTCAATACAGACTCCACGGAGAACACATGTCAGATCTGAACCAGAGCACCAGACTTGCGATACTCTGTTTCTCACAAGAGGACTTAATTTCTACATTTTCTTCATCCTAGAAGTCCAGAGCTATATAGAATAACACTCAGAGCACATATAACCTTATCTCATCATCTTTTATCTATTGTGTATTGATTTTAGATTTTGATTAGTGTGTGCATATCTATTTAAAAACACACATTGTCTGCTGTATTAAACTGAAGGATACAAGATATACTTCCTATCACATCTTTTTACACTTGTTTATTCCCACAGATAAGTGTGGAAGAGGTACCTATGTGATTAGATAGTTCATACCCAAGAAAAATTGTGGAAGAGGTCATGTGACCTAGAAAGTCCTGTGTACTATTGTTTACCCTGATCCAAGGTGTGGATCAAGTTTATTAATATAAACTGCTTGGTGGCAGGTGATCACCAGGTGGAGTGTATTAGTTATTGGCTTGAGATTGAACAACTTGTTTTATATCCACCGTGTTATTTAATTTAGTCTTCTATATTTTACTATATAATTCATATATCACTAAACTTTCTTTGATAGTTAATCTTGGAAAGATTTCATAATTGATTTAACTTATTAGAATAGCTTAAAAAGTAATGTTAATAAATGATATTAATATTAATGAGAATTAATCAATATTCTAAGACGTTATTTAAATAGTCAAACTTTCATAACTGTATTACTTGGAATAACTGGGCTGTATTTATTTTTATTGGGTAACCTTTTAAATATACAATTCAAATAGAAATTTTTATAGATACTCAATTCACCCCCCTCTTGAGTACTCTACTCCGACCAACATTTGGTATCAGAGGATATTTGTTATTACTGTTAAGACTATATTTTTGACCCTATTCAACTATGATTTTAGTTGTAATTTAAAGATATGTATATTTATATTAATTATAAATTTCTAGGTCTTTCAAAGTAGCTCTTTATTATGGATAATAGACTAGAAGGTGCTACAATAAATATACCACTATTCTTTAATGGAACCAATTATGCTTAATGGAAAATTAAAATGAAAATGCATTTAGAAAGTATTGGTTTTGAAATTTGGTCTTCAATTATAGATGAGTATAAGATTCCTATTACTAATAGAATGAATTGGGATGAACCAACCAAGAATGCATACAATAAAAATTTCAAATCCATGAATGCTTTATATTTCTCTTTAGGAGATTAGGAATTTAATATAATTTCTTCATGTAAAACTGCCCATGAAATTTGGGATACTTTTCCTGTTTCACATGAAGAAACTTCTAGTGTGAAAGAAATGAGACTTAATACTTATACTATTAAATATGATAACTTTAAAATGAAACCTTATGGGACTATTTATAATATGTATCTCAATTTCAACGAAATTGTCAACACAATGATTTCTCTTAGAAGAGAAGTCACTGCTAAAGAACATATTATGAGGATTCTCAAATGCCTACCTGATAGATGGAGAGGAACCTTTGTCTCTATTAGATAATCATGCAAAATCAGTAAGTTACCTATAAAAGAACTCATTGGGAAATTGATGATGTATGAAGAGGAGCTGAAAGGTAACATGGAAGAGGGGGATGAACCAAAAAGAAAATATTTTTCATTCAAAACCAACACTTCTAAAAACAAAGAGAAAGGGAAGTTGGAAGCCTCTGTAGAAAGTTCTAATAGTGAACAACCATAACCTGACAATGATGAGGAGATGGCTCAATTATCTAGAAGGTTTAAGATATTTTACAAGAAGAATAAAATTTTCAGAAAGCCTAACTTCAAGGGAAGATATGATCAAAAAGAAAGCTGGAAGAAATATTGGAAAAGAAGTAACAAGTCTGATGAGATAGTCTGCTATGAATGTAAGTGATGGGGAAATGTAAAGGCTGACTGTACCAAGATAATGTACAAAAAGAAATATGAGGACAAAGATAGGAAGTATAAAAAGGAAATGAAAGCAACATGGAGTGCTTCTGAGGATAGTTTAGGTAACTCTGAATCTTCAGATGATGAACAAGCTAACAAATCCAATATGTGTTTTATGACAAACACATCTGAGGTAACATTGGAATCTACTGCACAAAATTCCTATTATTCTAGAGATGAGAGTGACTCTGAAAACATGTCTAATGAAGAAATGTTTAAATAGTGTAATATGATTGAAGAGACATGTAATGAACTAAAAGATAAATACAAATATTTGAAGAAACAACATGCTCTTTCCTTAACTATTAAATCTTAACTTACTAGAGAAATGGAGAAAAATTCTCAATTACTCAAAGAAAAAAATGAACTAAATCTATCTAATGATCAATTGAAAAAGGATATTTAAAGGTTTATTAATGGTAAAGATACTCTAGTACAAATTCTAGATAAAAAAATTGCTCCAAATATACTAATGGTATTGGATATCAACCTGATAAAGGAAATTTTGGAAGAACTAATTTTGTTTCTAATTCGAGGACATACAACTTTACTCCTAGTTCTGGAAAACATTTATCTAGTTCAAGTTATGATACACTCTCTACCATTTCAAGCTTTTCTGGACCAAATAGTGTTTATTTTTTAAGCACTTTGCATAATGCTTATAGGAAACCTGTGAGGCATATATGGGTTCCTAAACCACTAGTCACTAATATTATTGGACCCAAAAAGGTATGGGTACCAAAATATATATTTATCTGACTATTTTGTAGGAAAGCTGTTTAAAGAGCTCCTATAAAAGCTTATGGTACTTGGACAGTGGGTGTTCAAGACACATGAGAGGAGACTATTCATGATTCAATAACTTAATAAAAATTGATGGTGGACATGTCACCTTTGGTGACAATGACAAAGGAAAGATCATTGGCCTTGGCCAAACCGGTAACTCTAACTTAGTTTTAATTTCCAAAGTACTTGTTGTTGATGGATTGAAATATAATCTACTTAGTATTTCATAACTATGTGATGATTTATTTAATGTTAAATTTTAAAATGATGCTTGCAATTTTTTCAATTCTAAAAATGAATTCGTATTTTTTTCTTTAAGAAATGAAAATGTATACTCTATTATCTTAGTTGCTTTAATTTCTCAAAATGCTTCATTTTTAAGTTTATTTCACAAAGAGTCTTAGCTTTGGCATATGATACTAGGAAACTATAATATTCACTCCCTTATAAAGTTAACTAGAAAACTCTTAGTCAAAGACCTACCCAAACTTGAGTTTCCAAATGATAAAGTGTGTAATCCTTGTCAAAAGGGAAAGAAACACAAAATTTCCTTCAAAACAAAGAAATAAGTGTAAACTTCTCAACCTCTCGAATTGGTTTACATGGATTTTTTTTGTACCATATAGAGTTTCTAGTTTAAATGGGAAGCACTATTTTTATGTTATTGTAGATAACTTTTCTAGATATACTTGGACTTTCTTTTTGGCTCACAAAAGTTAAGCCTACTCTCATTTTACCAAATATGCCAAAACTATAGAAAATCTTAAAGGACTTACACTACGGGAAAAATGGGTATTTGCGACGGGTTATTTGCGACGGGAATAAATCCCGTCGCAAATAGTCCCGTTAAAAACTTATTTGCGACGGGGGTCTTTACCCGTCGCAAATAAGTAGTCTTTTGCGACGGGATAGGCTTCCCCGTCGCAAATAGTTTTCCCGGGCTTTGGCGCCAAATCCAGGGAAAACTATTTGCGACGGGGATGCCTTTCCCCGTCGCAAATAACCGGTGGCGGTAAAAGGTATTTGCGACGGGAAAGTATTACCGTCGCAAATAACCGGCGGCGGCAAAATGTATTTGCGACGGGAAAGTATTCCCGTCGCAAATAGTATGTTATTTGCGACGGGTCCCGTCGCAAATAACTATTTACCGGTTGACCGTAATAAATGCGGGCGAAGGTATTTGCGACGGTGCCCCGTCGCAAATAATACTATTTGCGACGGGATTCCCGTCGCAAATGGACCCGTCGCTAATAATCTAACCTATAAATACCCCCATCCGTTTTTCTCAAATCATTCTCATTCTCCACCTTCTTCTACTCTAAAATTTCTATTTCTAAATTTGAGTTTTTGTTCAGTTTAATTTTTTTCTTCGGAGCTGTTATTAAAGTTTTGAAGAACGATCAGAGCTCATCAATTTTCAAGGTATTTATGTTCATTTTAATTTAATATTTATTTTTAATTTTGTATTAATTTCAATTATTTTTGATTAGTTGTAATTTAATTATGTTTATATTGTTTTCTTACTTAATAAATTTAAATTATTTGTATTGTTCATAGTTAATGGTAATTAGGAATAATTTGTAATAATTTGTAATAATTAAGAATAAATATTAATAATTAGTAATAATTACCAATAATTAGTAATAATTAGTAATAATTAGTAATAATTAGTAATAATTACCAATAATTAGTAATAATTAGGAATAATTAGTAATAATTAACAATAAATAGTAATAATTAGTAATAATTAACAATAAATAGTAATAATTACCTATAATTTGGAATAATTACCAATAATTAACAATAATTAGTAATAATTAGTAATAATTGCCAATAATTGCCAATAATTACCAATAATTGCAAATAATTAGGAATAATTAGGAATAATTAGGAATAATTAGGAATAATTAGTAATAATTAGTAATAATTAGGAATAATTAGTAATAATTAGGAATAATTAGTAATAATTAGGAATAATTAGTAATAATTAGGAATAATTAGTAATAATTACCAATAATTAGTAATAATTACCAATAATTAGCAATAATTAGCAATAATTAGTAATAATTAGCAATAATTAAAAATAATTAGCAATAATTAGGAATAATTACCAATAATTAGGAATAATTACCTATAATTTGGAATAATTACCAATAATTTGGAATAATTACCAATAATTTGGAATAATTACCAATAATTTGGAATAATTACCAATAATTAACAATAATTAGTAATAATTTGTAATAATTACCAATAATTTGTAATAATTAGGAATAATTAGTAATAATTAGTAATAATTAGTAATAATTAGGAATAATTACCAATAATTACCAATAATTTGTAATAATTAGTAATAATTAGTAATAATTACCAATAATTACCAATAATTGCCAATAATTAGTAATAATTATCAATAATTGCAAATAATTAGGAATAATTGCAAATAATTAGGAATAATTAGGAATAATTAGGAATAATTAGGAATAATTAGTAATAATTAGTAATAATTAGTAATAATTAGGAATAATTAGGAATAATTACCAATAATTACCAATAATTGGTAATAATTACCAATAATTGCAAATAATTGCAAATAATTAGGAATAATTAGGAATAATTAGTAATAATTAGTAATAATTAGGAATAATTAGTAATAATTAGGAATAATTAGTAATAATTAGGAATAATTAGTAATAATTAGGAATAATTAGTAATAATTAGGAATAATTAGCAATAATTATCAATAATTAGTAATAATTAGGAATAATTAGTAATAATTATCAATAATTAGCAATAATTACCAATAATTAGTAATAATTACCAATAATTAGCAATAATTAGCAATAATTAGTAATAATTAGCAATAATTAGGAATAATTAGCAATAATTAGGAATAATTACCAATAATTAGGAATAATTACCTATAATTAGGAATAATTACCAATAATTTGGAATAATTACCAATAATTAGCAATAATTAGTAATAATTTGTAATAATTACCAATAATTTGTAATAATTAGGAATAATTAGTAATAATTAGTAATAATTAGTCATAATTAGGAATAATTAGTAATAATTAGGAATAATTAGTAATAATTAGGAATAATTACCAATAATTACCAATAATTTGTAATAATTAGTAATAATTACCAATAATTACCAATAATTGCCAATAATTAGTAATAATTATCAATAATTGCAAATAATTAGGAATAATTGCAAATAATTAGGAATAATTAGTAATAATTAGGAATAATTAGGAATAATTAGGAATAATTAGTAATAATTAGTAATAATTAGTAATAATTAGGAATAATTAGGAATAATTACCAATAATTACCAATAATTACCAATAATTGGTAATAATTACCACTAATTGCAAATAATTGCAAATAATTAGGAATAATTAGTAATAATTAGTAATAATTAGTAATAATTAGGAATAATTAGTAATAATTAGGAATAATTAGTAATAATTAGGAATAATTAGGAATAATTAGGAATAATTAGTAATAATTAGGAATAATTAGTAATAATTATGAATAATTAGGAATAATTAGTAATAATTTGGAATAATTAGGAATAATTAGGAATAATTAGGAATAATTACCAATAATTTGTAATAATTAGTAATAATTACCAATAATTGCAAATAATTACCAATAATTGCAAATAATTAGGAATAATTAGGAATAATTAGGAATAATTAGGAATAATTAGTAATAATTAGTAATAATTAGTAATAATTAGGAATAATTAGTAATAATTAGGAATAATTAGGAATAATTAGTAATAATTAGGAATAATTAGTAATAATTAGGAATAATTAGTAATAATTAGGAATAATTAGTAATAATTAGGAATAATTAGTAATAATTAGTAATAATTAGTAATAATTACCAATAATTAGTAATAATTACCAATAATTTGTAATAATTAGTAATAATGACCACTAATTTCCAATAATTACCAATAATTGCCAATAATTACCAATAATTGCAAATAATTAGGAATAATTAGTAATAATTAGGAATAATCACGAATACTCATGAATACTCACGAATACTCACGAATAATCACGAATACTCAGGAATACTCAGGAATACTCAAGAATACTTAGCAAAAAAAATTATATTATCAATATTTATGAAAAAAATATTAATATTATTAAAATAATAAAAATTTATAAAATATTAAAATTATCAATATTCACAACAGATTTTGCTCTATTCTTAACATGTTCAAATCTTAAAGGGTCGCTAATTGTCAGGTCATGCGCAATAAAAAGTTTGTGTGAGCCATGTCCAATGTAAACTCTATAATTGTCCTTGCATGGTCGATCACCTCAAAAGTAATGTTGCAATCAGACAAACCAAGTCATTCCCTTCTTATCTATAAGAATCATCTCACATGAACCTTTACATAGACCATTCTTCCTTGAAAATTTAAGGGAAAAATAATGATATCCCCTCAAATTTTTAAGGAAGAATGATCTATGTAAAGGTTCATGTGAGATAATTCTTATAGATAAGAAGGGAATGACTTGGTTTGTCTGATTGCAACATTACTTGCGAAGTGATCAACCATGCAAGGACAATTATAGAGTTTACATTAGACATGGCTGACACAAACTTTTTATTGCGCATGACCTGACAATTGGCGACCCTTTAAGATTTGAACATGTTAATAATAGAACAAAGTCTGTTATGAATATTGATAATTTTAATATTTTTTAATTTTTGTTATTATTTTAATAATATTAATATTGTTTTTTCATAAATATTGATAATATTTTTTTTATTACTAATAATTAGTAAACGAAATCTGCTTGGATAATGAAGGGAAAATTTATAATCATCTCCACAACGATGATTACCAAATTTCCTTTCATTATTCAAGCAGTTTTCCTTTTGCTAAGTATTGCTAAGTATTGCTAAATTAGTAATAAATAGTAATAATTAGCAATAAATTGTAATAATTAGTAATAAATTGTAATAATTAGTAACAATTAGTAATAAATTGTAATAGATTGTAATAATTAGGAATAATTAGGAATAATTAGGAATAATTACCTTATTACATGTGGAGACAGAATGTGAAACACACAGATGAAAGGAGAATTGTATATAATATAAAAAATTATATTATTTTAATATTAATAATAAAATATACTAATAATGTAATGATGTTATTATTATATAATTAATATTTATAAAAAAAATTATATTAGTATTATTAAAAAAAATAAAAAATCAATATAATATTAAAATTATCAATATTTGTAACAGGTTTTGCTTTATTCTCAATATATTCAATCCTTGCTTGAGTGTTTTTTCTAACAAATTATTCAAAACCAGTAATGCTTTTATATTTTATAGAAAAATATGGAACAACGAGGTCGTCAACAGTCATTATTAGATGACCGCATATGGATAAATCAACGTAGAAATCCAAATGGTTCTGGTTTAAATCCAGTATATATAGAGGGTGTGGAGATTTTTTTATCATTTGCGGCATCAAATTCAGAATTTGTTTCAGAAGGAAAGATAAAATACCCTTGTAGAAAATGTGCATTGAGAACGTTTGACACGTTTGACAAAGTAGGGGAACATCTCTTGCGTTTTGGTTTTCAAGCAGATTATGTTTTTTGGTATCAACATGGTGAACGCAGTTCCAGAGCAGGTGATACCAACTTGATTCCAGATCCATCCCGGTTTCAAGATTTAGTACATGATGTTGCAGGTTCATCTGTTCAACATACAAAAACTCCGGCTGATATAGCTTCAAATCCTGAGTTGGGACCGTCTGAATTTTATGAGTTGTTGAAGTCTGCTGAGGATGCATTATATCCTGGCTGCAAGATGAGCAAATTAGAAGCAGTTGCAAAATTTATGGCTATCAAATCAGATAACGGAATGTCAAACACATGTTTTGACCAGATATTTTCATTGCTGAAAACACTGTTACCCGAAGGAAATGTTTTACCTGCAAATTACTATGAAAGTAAGAGGTTGGTTCGAAATTTGGGACTTACTTGTCAGAAGATTCATGCATGTTCAAATGAATGCATTTTATATTCAGGGGAAAATGAGTCGTTGGATAGTTGTCCCACATGTGGGCAACTGAGATATAAAGAAGGACAACACGGGAAGTCTGGTTTGATTCCTGTAAAACAGTTGAGATATTTTCCGCTTACATCCAGACTTCAGCGTTTATTCATGTCTAATAATACAGCGACAATGATGTCATGGCATAAAGAGAATATTTCAACCGATAAAAGCTTGAATCATCCAGCCGATGGTGATTCATGGAAACATTTTGATAGAGTGCATCCATCATTTGCTTTAGAAGCTAGAAATGTTCGACTGGGCCTTTCCACTGATGGTTTCTGTCCGTTTGGATCTTATGGTAGTCAATATTCATGTTGGCCTGTTTTTTTAACTCCGTATAATTTACCTCCATGGATGTTGATGAAGGAGCCATATATCTTTTTGACTTTACTAATTCCAGGACATCCGAAGAAAAATATTGATGTTTATTTGAAGCCATTGATTGATGAATTAAATTTATTGTGGAGTACTGGTGTCAGTACATATGATGTTGCAACGAAACAGAATTTCATACTGAGAGCAGCATTGATGTGGACAATAAGTGACTTCCCGGCTTATGGGATGTTATCTGGCTGGAGTACACATGGTCAGAAATCATGTTCTTACTGTATGGGAGAGAACAAAGCATTTATGCTCATTCATGGAAAGAAACCTTGTTATTTTGACTGTCATCGCAGATTTCTTCCAGCTGATCATCCTTTTCGCAGAAACAGATCTCATTTCAGAAAAGGAACAGCTGAAAGGGATGGACCTCCAAAAATGCTATCAGGTTCGGAGTTAAAATCGGTTGTATTTTCATTACCTCCCATCACTTTTGGTCCCACAATAAACCAACAGAAAATTTCTGGTTTTGGGAAAGAACACAATTGGATTAAACGTAGCATATTTTGGGATTTGCCATATTGGTCTGATTTGTTGGTCCGACACATGTTAGATGTCATGCATATTGAGAAGAACTGTTTTGATAATTTGTTTCATACAGTTTTGGATACGCCAGGAAAGAGCAAAGACAATGTAAATGCACGTTTAGATCTTGCCCAAATTTGCAGGCATCCAGAATTGGAACTATTTGAGAATGTCAGAACAGAAAGGTTACTGAAACCAAAAGCAGCTTATACACTGTCTAAAGAAAACCGTTTATTATTTTGTCAGTGGATTGCAGATTTGAGACTTCCAGATGGCTGTGCTTCCAATTTGGGTAGATGTGTAAAGAATGGTCATATTACTGGATTGAAAAGTCATGATTGTCATGTTATAATGGAGAGACTTCTACCCATTGGATTAAGAGGTCTGTTGAATTCTGTGATTTGGGATTCCATAACAGACATGTCTCATTTTTTTCGGGAAATTTGTGCGGCTACGGCAGATTATGATGCTCTAGGCAAACTTGAAAAAGATGTTGTTGTAATTATATGTAAACTAGAAAAAATATTTCCGCCGTCTTTCTTCGACTCAATGGAACATTTGATGTTACATTTTCCATATGAAGCCAAATGTGGAGGTCCGGTACAGTTTCGATGGATGTACCCATTTGAAAGATGCATGCAAAAATTGAAAAGAAAAGTACGCAAAAAAGCATCTGTTGAAGGATCTATTGCAGAAGCTTATTTGCAAGAGGAAATATCTTTTTTCTGCTCCCATTATTTTGAATCTGAGTATCCTTCAAAACACAACCGAATGGGACGGAATGAGAGGAATATTGATGAAATCGACAATCAATTATCTGTTTTCAACCAGTCAGAGCTTGGTTTTGGTGGAGTTTCTGAACGCTGGCTTTCAGATGATGAACATCATAGAGCTCATACGTATGTTCTGCTCAACTGTGAAGAGATGACATCAGTTGTACTGTAAGTGTTTATATCACTTATTCTATCATTTATGTTACAGTAAATAACTTTGGTTTTTATAGGTTGTATGATAATCATATCAAGAAACAAATTCCACAAATTACAGCAGCTGCTCTCGAAGAACGTCGACTGAAAAATTTCTCTCAGTGGTTTCAAAAACTGGTAACATAAATTATTTATCATTTAGCAACTCATTCAATGTATAGTTTACTATATTGATAATTATTTCACAAATCTTCAGGTGTCTCGACATGCTGATAAAATTGAAAAACGGCTGTGTGTATTGAGTAACCCACCTTCCAAACTTGTTAAAACTTATAATGCATATGTGGTGAATGGATTTCGATTCCACACACATGCATATGGGGAATCGAAAAAAACAATGAACAGTGGAGTTAGCTTGAGAGGATCTCATCATCGAGAAAATGAAGTTGACTTTTATGGCATACTTGATGAAATCATTGAACTCTGTTATCTTGGACAACATTACATAACCATGTTCAAATGTCGGTGGTTGGATACAGAGAGAGGCGTGCGTGTTCATCCGACTCATGGAATCATCGATATTAAATGTAAAAGTGTTCTCGCAGTAAATGAACCATTCTTATTGGCTCAACAGGCATATCAAGTTTATTATGCAAAGTACTGTGCAACATCAAGAGACTTGACTGATTGGTGGAGTGTAATAAAAATCAAAATTCGAGACAATCAGTTTAGTCAAAGTGAATGTGCTTTCACTGATGTGCAAAGAATTGAAGTTTTTCAAGAGAGTACTCAAAATCAATCTTTTTTACAAAGAGATATGAGTATCGATGACGACACCCCACATTTAAGAGTCGGTGATGACGATGATGTTAATGATGTCACACATGAATTTGAAATGATAAGAGATGAAGCAACTGCAACTCGAATGGATATCGATGATGTTGAGGAGGAATATGAAGATGACATTGACATATATGAAGATGATGATGAAGATGAACAATTATAGAATTCCATGGTATTTATATACAATCATAATATGTATATATGTATATATAATAGTAATTATCAATTATTTGCTAATATTAACATTTTCTATTTCAGATGGACGAGGCCACATTTCGTGAGTTGGCGGAGGCTGACCTGCCTTTCGATGCGGATGAGTTGCTGGCAGATGACCCTCAGCCTGCAGGCGCTCCAGGGAGTATGCGGAGGGGGCGCGGTCTTGCACGATTGATGATTCCTGACCCCGTCCCCGAGCGACGTCCACGTCTTGGGTTTGATCCGCGCACCCGGAGGTGTGATAACCTGTGTAATAACCTGTGAATTTGACTAAGATTTCATTAATCTATTCACATAATAAATGTTTATTATTTTTTCAGTTTTTCGCATATAGCAGTCGGACAGGGCAGCGCTATTTTGCGCAACTATTTCTCTCAACCGTGGACCACATGGGAGCAGATTCCCATTGATGTGCAGCAGGCCATGTTCGGCCATTGGTTGGTACGTACGTAAATAAATAATTTTTATTTTGAAAATTATTTCATTTCTAACTTGATATTTTGATTTATTTGTAGGGTTTATGGTATCCGATCGAGGATACCATGCGTGACGCCATCCACGAGGCATGGGAGGTGGCCATGCGTGATCGCCTTCGTCAGTTTTTGCACAATTTAAGAAAATCTGCGATGAAGAAAGCAGGAGTGTCAGATTTTGATGAGTCATGTAGAGCACACCGACCAGAGTACATTTCATCCCATGTATGGGATGGATTATGTGCGCACTGGTTGAGTGGTGCCTTTCAGAGGAGATCATCGGTGGGGAGGCAGAATCGGGGGAGGCAGAAGGTGACTCATCGAGCTGGGAGTCGTTCTTTCAGTACTCATAGACAGCATCTGGTACGTACATTATTTATAAATATTTTATATAACTATAAATATTAACAGTTTATTTTTTATTCTTATAGGCTGTCGAGCACCCCGATATTACAGAGTAGGACGTATATCGGAGGATGTATAGTGATCCTGCTACTGGGGAGCTCAGAGGTGATCGTCAGCATCACATCGTGGTCAGTATTATTTGTTTTCAAGTTTAAAAATTAACTGCATATAATATATTCACAATTTTAATTTTAAATTGCAACTATAGGAGTCATATGAGGCTGCAGCGGCACAGGCCCGGCCTGAGAGTCAGGCCGAGGCATCAGATCAGACCACTGCCCGTCAGTTTGATGAGGCGGCATGGATGCAGGCCACCCAGTATGCCTTCGAGAAGGGCCGGATAGTTGGTATCGGCTCTCGACTGACTCCCGGAGATTATTATGGCAGTGCTGCGATGTCGGCGTCCAGCTCAAGAGGAGCTCGTGCATCTTCTTCTACACAGTATGAGGAGCAGTTGCGATCTCAGACTGCACAGATAGAGAGTCTCCGACAGGAGCAGGAGCAGATGCGTCAGCAGCATGAGGAGGAGCGTCGACGCTAGCAGCAGCTGTACGAGGAGCAGACGAGTCGGTGGCAGCAGCAGCATCAGGAGCAGATGGAGTACATGCGCCGACTCACTCATGCTTTAGGGATGGAGTTTCCTCCACCACCATCTGCAGATCCCCCACCTCCCCCCCTCCCCCCCTCCTACAGATTAGAGTTTGTATTTCTGTTATAAAATTTGTGAAATCAAAATATTTTTTTTTTCTATTCGTAGTTTCTGTCTCATTATAAAATATTAATAATATTATATTTTTAAATAACAATATTAATATGAATAATAATAATATTTATATTTTATAATATTAAATTTTATATATATATTAAAATTTTATTTATATAATAAAATTTTATATATATATTAAAATTTTATAATATTATAATTTAATTATTTTTTTGTAATACTTGAATTATTTTAATATTTGAATGTAAAATAATTCTATTATTTTTATATTAATTAAAATAACTTATTAATATTTTTTTTATTTATGAATTATAATTATAATATTATTATATTAATTAAATTATTTATTAATATTCTATTATTTTTATTTTTGAATTATAATTCTACTATTATTATAGTAATTAAAATAATTTATTATTTTCATTTGTAAATTATAATTCTATTATTATATTAATTAAAATAATTTATTAATAATTTATTTTTTTTATTTTTTTTATAGTATTTGCGACGGGATACTATGCCCGTCGCAAATACTAGTATTATTAATAGTTTTTTATTTTTTTTTAAAAGAGTATTTGCGACGGGTCCCGTCGCAAATACTATGAATCGTATTTGCGACGGGTCCCGGTTCCCGTCGCAAATACTAGTATTATTAATTTTTTTTTATTTTTTTAAAAAAGAGTTTTTGCGACGGAACCGTCGCAAAAACTATTTGCGACGGGTCCCGTCGCAAAAGGTATTTGCGACGGGCCCGTCGCAATAACTGTTTAAAAAGTTTTTTACAAAAATACGGAATACTATTTGCGACGGGGAGAATGCCCGTCGCAAAAAAAGGCTTTAGCGACGGTCCCGTCGCAAATAAGTTTAGTTGCAACGGCGTTTTCAGCAACGGGCTATTTGCGACGGGATCCCGTCGCAAATAGCCCGTCGCAAATACCTGCTTTTCTAGTAGTGTTAGAGGTAAATAATTAAGAAGTTACCATGGTTGTGAGTTTGAAAATCAAGAGTTTGAATGATTTTGCTCAAAAAATGGCTATAGTAATAATTTCTCTTCCCCTAGAACACCTTAACAAAATGGAGTTGTAGAAAGAAGAAATAGAACCTTGCAAGAGATTTCTAGAACCATTCTTAGTGAATATGACTTACCTATTTATTTTTGGGATGAAGCTGTAAATACAACATGCTATATTATCAATAGAGTATTTATTAGAACTATTCTTAAAATAACTCCATATGAGTTATGGAACAATAGAAAACCCAAAGTTAGCTACTTTAAAGTATTTGATTGCAAAGTCTATATCCTTAATACTAAGGACAATCTTGAAAAATTCGCATCAAAGAGTGATGAAGGAATATTTATAGGATATTCCATTTCTAGTAAATCCTATAGAGTGTTTAATAAAATAAATAAATGTGTGGAAGAATCTATCCATGTCAAATTTGATGAAACAAATCCACATGAGCTTAAGACCACTCTAAAGAACTTGGATGATGATGTATCAAATCTGAACATTAACTCAAAATCCTTTAACCATCCTATGAAGGAATCTGTGAAAACTTCTAGTTCTAGAAATTCCTTAGATTCAAGTCACATTGAACTTGAACCTATTGATGAACCTGACATTACTAGTCCTTATTTTTCTAGAGCTGTTAGAACTCTCAAGAACCGTCCTTTAGATGCTGTTATAGGATGCTTAGATAAAGAAACTCAAACTAGAGGTTCTATTAGATATCAATTTGAACATCAAGTCTTCTTGTAACAACTTGAACCTAAAAACATTAATGATGCTACAAATGATGAATTTTGGGTGATGGCTATGCAAGAAGAGATTAATCAGTTTGAAAGAAACAAAGTTTGGAAACTTTTTAACAGACCCAGAGACACTTTCACCATAGGCACTAAGTGGATGTTTAGAAATAAGGTAGATGAAGCCGGTAACATAGTTAGAAACAATTCATTAATTCAGGGAAGAGTATACTTGTTCTTTATCATGATTTTTTGAGCTCACGATAATCAATGCAAAGGTGCATTGACCCATCCTTCTTCTTGATGAAGAGGACTGGTGCACCCCATGGTGAAGTTCTTGGGTATATAAACCATTTATCTAGATTATCTTGTAGTTGTTTCTTCAGCTCCTCAAGCTCCATAACAACCAATCTATATAGAGGCTTGGATATTGGAAATTCCCCATGTATAGGATCAATTGAGAATTCAACATATCTTCTAGGAGGAAGACTAGACAATTACTCAGGAAACACATCACTAAATTCCCTCACAATAGGCATTTCTTCAAGGATGGATTATTCCTTAGACTCAATCATCTGATCAAGCTATGCATGCTCATAGGGAAGTAATATCCATGCTTGAGATGATGATACAAAAGAAGATTCATCCTCTTCCTTACACTTGTACTAAATCAGGGGTCGATTCGCCACATGGAGAGTGATTTCCCTCTCACGCAAATTTATGTTGGATCTATATAAGGAAAGCCAATCCATACCAATAATTGCATAAAATTACACCATAGGGAGTATGATGAGGTTCTATGGGAAATTAATACCACAAATTTTGACAGGGGAGGAGTTATATTAATGGGTTTAAATGATTTCCCCATTTTCTGTTCTCACCGAAATCTATACTTCCATGATTTGTGATGGTGTTGGGATTATTCTAATAAACTTTAAGGATATAAAAGAATGCATAGAACCATAATAAAAAAGTACATTCACTATTCTTGAATGAATAACTTGTGTACCTATCACCACTTTGTTGTCGAGGTTCACTTCTGCAGTAGTGATGGAAAAATCTCACCCTTTCTGCCTTGGAGGTTGTTGGTTGCCTCTGAAAACCCTTGGATTAGGGAACTAGTTTGCAGAGTGCCCTGGTTCTTTATAGTTGAAGCAATGAACAATGTATTAAGGGTCTAATGGAACGTTCCTCTCCTCTATCGCAACTATATGTTTATCTTGTCGGTAGTTAATAGACAGGTTCCCTTCTCTTCCACACATAAAGCATTTCATCGTCCTCTTCATGAAATTTCTAGGGTGCTTCTTTCCACACATTTGGAAAGTGGGGCGATAGACTTTCTTAGCACCATTGGATTTTTCCATCATACCAATATAATTAAATTCCACCTTACACTTCTTATACCAATGATACCACTGAGATTCTCCGATCTCTATTTCGAATTTCAGGAAACATCAGACAATTTCCTCATAGCTCTCGAAGTCATGGATCTCTAGAGCTTTCCGTAGGCTAGGTTTTATCCCTCAAAAGAAGTGGTCAACCTTGCATTCAGAGGAAACGAAAAAAACATAGGCATATCATGCAAGCCTTGTAAAGTTTTCCATGTACACTCTGATGGATTCATCATCTTTTTTCTTTGAGGAAAAGGAAATACCTTTCCATCTTAAGTTAGAGGGTGTAAGGAAAATATTTTTCGAATTTTTTTTATGGAAATCCTTCCATTCCAACTCCTCGATCTCCTCCTCAGTCTTCGTAGTTTTTTTTATAAATGTCCACCATTGATCAACTTCACCCTCCATACAATAAGAAGCTATGAGAACCTTATATTGTTCAAAAAATTGAAGGATGGAGAAGATATTTTCAATGGAGTTGATCCATTGTTCGACAATTGAGGGATCAGATGATCCATTAATAGTAGGAGGCCTTTGTCTCATGAAGCTCTCGATTTCAATTGTTCTTTCTTAGGGGGGTTGAATGTTCCTATTTACCAATGTTTCTATTCAAAACTTGAGTTAACTGAGAGAGTATGGTTATAAAGTTCACAATTACCACTCCAATCGGATTGGGCATCTCATTAGAATATTCATCAAATTAATCTTCACATTGGTTGTTAGATCGAGTCCTCCTATTATCGGCTATTGGCTGGAATAAAAGGAAAGTTAATGGTAACACATAAAGGGTGATCTGAGGATAAAAATGGATGACTTATAAATAACTTTTATTTCCTTAAATTAGGAATATATAGGATTCAATCTATGTTATCCATGATATACTTCCAAACATATATTCTTAGGGGAATTTTTTTATTCCCTTAATAATGGTTCATACTAAGCTTGTGAATTTACAAAATCATATCCCCTGGGAGTGTCGTAACCAAGAGTGAAGCAAGGTCCATTTTCATGTACCAGGATACCCTAGGTCAAGCCCAAAACTCCTTGTCCGAGTTTTTACTCCTAGGTACATCTGTGCTAGAGCCACCTCTACCTACTCGTATGAAGACAAGGATATATTTTCTTGATAAACCACTTACTAAATACTCAAAAAAACTTAGGAATGTTTTTATTATACTTAGTATTATCCCTAAGGCTTTCACTAGGGTTTTCTAATCCAAATCCCAAAAATAACTAAACCTATCCTCTGATACCAACTATAACAACCATACTCTTTATTACACACTTAAACATGATTTATTACATAAAATTTCACTTAAGACAGCTATGAAGTTCGAGAGGTTTAGTGTCTTGGAAAATTAAGGACATTACCTGACAACTTAAGATATAAAAGTACAACATCTTTATTGAAAACTTCCTTTACTTGACCACAACATTCCCTCATACCTAGCATTGCATGGGATAACCTGAGGACATACATGTGAAAAGGGTGAGCTATAAATCCAAGTAAGGGAGTAAAAAAGGCATAACATGAATAATACAATAAAATTTAAGCAATAAGAATATCAATAGAGCATAATATAAACATGAACATAAATGCATGATATAGCATGATTATGATAACATGGAAATGTGGCAACGACATTTAACATGATTTTAGCACGGGCCAAGGTTCATTGCACATGGAGCATTAGTTAAACCCCATTGAACTTGAATTAGCATGATTAAACCTTCATTTCACTTGAAGTATCATGATACCTTTATTTACCCAATGCATTGGAGCGCTATCAGGATGCACCCTTCTTAATCATTTAATGTAATGCATAATTGTGCCACATGGATCATATAACATAGAATCACTAAACATAATAATTTATTCCATGATAAAGGAATGAAAAATTAATACATGAAACTATATAATCAATAATTAAATGTTTATAAAGGTTAATACCCTTGATAGAGAAATGGGCATGGTATTCACTACACAATGACTTTGTCTTGGAAAATCGCAGTGAAATTTCGGTAGCATAACCGTGTGACATTAGAATTCATAAAAATGGTTGATGAGAGAGAAAGGGGTGTATCATCATATTTAAATGAAATGGAAAATAATGGGGTTATATAGATTCATGTCCCAACATATGTAATGGAATTTAAATTAATAATACAAAATAATTGCTTGGATGTAAATGAGGAGAGGGAAATTCTGTACAGAATTTATGCATGGTAACATGTGTACATTGGAGGAATTAATGAGAGAGAAAGGAGTTTATCATCATTCAAACATAATGAGGTCATTATTGTGGGGGTGTGAAATAATATCACAACATTTTTAATTGAAATCAAAAGAGAATAACAACATAAATAAAGTTAGACAAAAATGAGAAAGGAATAAATCCCTTACGGAATTTCGGCATGGTAACAGGTGTGTATGAGAGGAATTAATGAGATAGAAAGAGGTATATCATCAATAAAACATAAGGAAGACAGTATGGGGGAGTTGATAAATCATATCACAACATTTTTAATTGAAAATACAATGGTATAGCAACATAAATAATCTTGGAAAAAAATGAGAGAGGAAGAAATCCCTTACTTGAAAGTGTGATCCCAAAGGCTTGGGAGAGGCTTGAGAGAGGCTTTTTGGGAGCTTGGGGAACCTTGGGAGGATTATAGAGAGAGGATTTAAGGGGTTTTTAGAGCTCCAAAGGCTTTTAGTTAAGAGGAAGTGGGAGCTTGGGTTGGTTTATATAGGAAATGAGAGGGGATTCTTTATTATTTTGGTTTTGGACACCACACATTAAATTAATCAAAACCACACACCATGCCATGGTTTTTTCCTATTTTTTTTATAAAAGGGGAGTGGAAAAAAATATTTTATAAGGCCAATGGACAAAATTCTTAAAATATTTGGCTCCCTTATGTGGAGGTGATTCAGACTCTCAAGGAAATAATTTTAAAAGTTTAAATGTTTTATAAGTCTTGGAGGGTCCACTAAGGCACCATAAAATTAATCAAACAAATCTAAAATCACATTATTTTAAAGGTAAAAAATATATCATCCGAAAAAATAATTTATATTATTTTATTACATCACTATTGGGTTATTATGATTTCATAAAATACATTATATATTTAAATGATATTTAATTTTTACCCAAAAAAAATTCGGCTGTCTCAAAAAATTATGAAAAATTCACCATTGGATAATTTCGACATCCTGATTCCAAAAATAATATTAATTTTATCTAAATAATTTTTTAAATATGTAAATTTTTAATTTTAAAATAAAAACTGACATTTATCGAAAATTCATGGGTTTTGACAAAAACGGATTTCAAGCCTTAACAAAAATTACAATTGTATTCGTAAAAATTATATGATAATTTATATTTAATAAAAAGTAATTTGATACTAATATTTTATTAAAATATTATTTAATTAAAAAATCCATTAATTCATCAAAATATATTTGTTAATTGAATATTAACTAAAAATACTATTTGTGCTTTTAAAACTACTTACAAAGTAACAATAATAAAATGATTGTATATTCTTTATAAAAAATAATGTACATAATCATCATGCTAGGGTATTATTACATAACCCCTTAAAACACCCTTATAAGACCTAAGGGTAAGGTGCACGGTGGTGATAGACTCTTGGGATGTCTCAGATAACATTACTTCAGTTCTATTAACTTCTACTTATCCCGTAGCCAGTTCCGTTCGAGCTTAATATGTTGAAGCTCGGCTTATGCTTGGTCAAGAGCAAAGCCTAGTGAAACCACATCCTTTCCGAGATTTGATAAATGGGCTTCGTATGGAGCAATTATACTGGATGAGGCCATCGCTTCCTTTATCTGAGTAAATTGGATTTATTAATGCCCTATATTTATACTAATCATGTGATCACTGTTCAATAACTATATTAGCAATGGTAACAATTCTTAATGGTATTTTGAAATCCAAAAACATAAAACCAAGGAAGTTCATATTTTATATAACCATTTTACATATTAAGACATTTAATTATATCAAGATAAATTTTCATTAATAAAATGTTGGGTCATTACAGATCTTGTCCTCATGTTGGTAGAAATTTGTTAAACTTGTCCGATTATCATGCCCATTAATTGAATAAACAAATATAGAATAAAAAAGAATACAAAAATTTTAGGTGGTTCACCACAGAGGGCTAGTCCAAGGATAATACAAAGATGATGGGTCAAAATTACATGAATCAAATGAGATTCACTATATTTTTTGAATTACAATGTTTTGGTCACCGTTACTTTGTGCTAGGCGTACTGCCTTTATAATGATTTCAGGGGCTTGCACTGCCTCTCTCAGATCACTTTCGTCTACTCCTCCTTGCACATTTCTCTGAATGAAGTCTCCCTCAATTTATTAACTTGAAGTTCGCCTCCACATTTTCAAGAAAATATAATTTTATTTGCATCATTAAAACCTTAATTTTATATTCTAACTAACTCTATTTACTCCAAAAATAACCACCTGTGAACTTCATGTGAAAATACCTACTTAAAACTGACTTATGTGAAGTAATAACATGGAACAAAATTCACTGCCTACTCAAACTCACAGACTGCATATTTTACATCATATATCATGATATAATGTTTATATATATCCCGCACAGGCTACCTTTGGGCACTGTGTACTTCCCTTAGCATACCACATACTCCTCATAAGTTACTTTTGATCACCGTGTATTAACCCCATAGAACACGTACTCCCCTTCATGAACTGGCTTCATAGAACAAATCTACATTCGGAAATATTTTAGATAAACTCATATATATTATTTTAACTTATGATATATACCAAATGAATGGGTTAGTGAGTAATTTATAGGAATGGTCCACTGAATATTTTTCTAATCCATAAAATTATTGTTCAACCCTTTTATAAAAAACCCTTTGTGGAACTAAAAAAATATATAATTTTTAACTGAGTACACCACTGAGGACCATGTACTATACTTATTTGATAAATAATATACTTCTCGAACATTTCAAAAACACCACTCCAAGATCATGTACTCTCATATCAAACCAATAACTCCCAAATAAAATTGCATACTCAATTGTGTGAGTTGCGAACTTGCTATTTTATAACCTCTACCACCAAATCCTTATGCATTCTATATAATAAAATAAATGAACCACATACTTTAATATGAAAAAATCATACTTAAATACAAATAATACATTCCTTCACCCTGAATACATCATAGAACTTAACTAGAATCTCCATTTGTTTGAGCCCAAAAAGTTAGCAAACACTAGAAAGAAACACCATTGAGAAACATTCATTAAAACTTCCACCATTATTCCATTATTAATAAAAAATATTTCAAGATCTATAAAATTCTTTGATTAACTCTATATCCTCTTAAAAGTTATATATCCAAAAATATCCTAACTAACTTCAGTAAATCTATTGGAGAAAACATTTATTAAGCATCAATGTATTCAATATGTGAACAACCTTTACAAACTAAGAACGCCTTATTTTTTATTACATTTCCATGATCATTGAATTTATTCTTGAAGATCCAATTTTTTATAATCAAATTATTATTTTATATTCTTAAAAAAATCTCATAATTCCAATTTTTATCAAAATGATAAAATTGTTCCTTTATATATTTAATCCATGATTCATCTTTCACTGCTTCTTCAAATAAAGTTGGTTATACTATTGAAAATCGATCCATATGATTGATATTTATTATTCTACCTATCTATTTTAGTGCCTATATATCTCTAATTTTATTATATGAATCAACCTATGATCTCTTATTTCTATTTTGAGGTGCATATTTCTCTTTTTCAACAACCAATTCCTCTTATAACTCAGCCTCAGAGTCTTCATCATCTACATAACTTTGTATTAATTATATTATTAAAACAAATTAATATTATTCTTCTTCACATAAAACATCAGTATTTGTGCCTTTAGAATTATCCACATATTTCTCATCAATGATTTTGATGATGTTTCTCTCCATAATTTTACTCATCTTACTGTTGTAGAATTTCATAAACCTTACTCTTTATTGAGTATCCTAGAAATAATCCCTTATTTACAACATTACCATACTTACAATGATTTATTTATTTGTTTTAGATGTAGAAGTTACTTAAAGAGACACAAAAGTGTTTCTATTGGGTCCCCTTTAGGCACCATGAGAGGGAGTGAATCAAGGTGTACTTGATTTAAATCCTTTTTCACCTCTTTATTAAATTTTTAAGGATATTTTTCTCACCTATGTAGGAACTATGTTCAACCATTCTCTTGATCCTCAACCTCACCAAATCAAAATATGAATTCCAAGATGTAATGAATGCATGGAAAAAATATTTTTTCTTGGTTCACCCATAATAGGATATTTAAAGGAGTATACTATCAATATTATTTCAATAGACTGATTAACCACTAGTCTCAATGATTTCAATTTTTAAAAGGCTATGGTCACTCCATTCTTAGCATCACTACTCTTAAAAGGTTTAGGGTTATCACACTACCACAAAAGGTCAACGACTTTATCCTCCTCCTTTGTGTACTACCTTGAGGTAGGATCCCATGATCTCACTGATCCCTCCTACTCCTTTTCTCACTACTCCAGGGAAAGGAAATCACATAGTCTATAGACCAATATGTCTATTCATATTCAGTATCATATGGGATGAATTCATCCTCAATTACATATGAATGTGTTGATAAAATCATTTTCACTTATCCTTTATAGGGTTACTATGAACTCCATCATCCCAAATTTTTATTTATTTATAGAATAAATCTATAATATATTATTTAACAAAAAATAGTGATTCCCCATTATTATTTACTTTTCTATGTAGATTAAACTCCCATATTCTTATGAGAAAACAAATCTTGAAGAATGAACTTTGTTCTCTTGTTCTTTGAAATGTAGGAATATTTTCTTCAAACACATGACACATTCAAAATACTACTCTTATACCTTTTAATAGATGTGTAATTGATTTTTAAAACAACTCTTATGATTTGTATATTACTTTTTATGTAGATATAAATATACAATAGAAATACCCTCTATATATCGATTCTATTCTTGGATAATTAATAACTATATTTCAATGAGTATTTCTCTTCATTTTCAAAATGTGGAAGCCTGAGAAGACTTTTGTAGAGTGCCATACTAGAACTCCCCTTCTTTGTTTAACATTACATATTTCTATATGATAGAAAAATGTATATTTAAAATACACACAAGTCTCAAGTTTTTTAACTTATATTATGTCACTTACTTTGTTTTTGGCATGTTGTGTGGATGACCTCTATATTTTAAAATTCCTTGATCTCACATCACATGTAGCCTTAAAAAATTATAGTTTGAATAAATAAAATAATATATTCAACCTTTATGTAGGTGGGATACTTCATTACTATATCTCCTCATTTGTGGCATGAAACACTACACTATTGCTTGAATAAATTTTATTTAATTTACTGCATTTCATATGTAACTTGCTTCTTCAATTTCGACTTGAATCATGAATCAAATTTGACATTCTATGATGTTTTGAACACTTTATAACAATTACTTATCAATATAAAGTAGTTTCATAGATGGAAAATATTCCCAAAAAACATATAATAAATACCCTAAATATCTAAAAATAAATTTGCATCAGAAAAAATTCACATACATGGCTAAATTCTCCTACACAGCCCATCACATTTTCAAATTGCCTACATCATTGGATTGCATACATGAACTTATTCAGAATCTATGTATGTGGGATTCCTTACATATCCAAATTTTCTTACATCATTGGATTTACGTTATGTAGAACCTCTACAAAGTAAATTTCATGTATGTGGTATTTTTCCAAAATCGAGTACGTCGGAAATCCCATATGTGTGTACTTAGTCATTTTTCTGAATTTCTACCACACTTCTAGATCTGAATCAAGATGCTCCCAGATCTCTTTCCCATTACTATTGGACTTACTAGATTATCTCATGAACTAAACAAGGGTTGTTACATGACCTCCTTCATACATATGAAACTTTTTCTCTAATATAATATCTAACTCAATCCCTAGGCCTCCACATCTATTTATAAAAAACTAAACATGTATAGCCATATGATACATTTTTAAATAACTTAAAGCATCACCTCAACCTCATTGTCAGCAATTACAACTCACTTATGGGTTTCCAATAATCTCCCAAAATACACAATAAAAACATTAGGTTAAGTGTACAACTCTTGTCAAAAAATCAATCATAACCTAAGGGGTGTCTAACAATCTCTACATTTGGATTTTATTGAAAAAACCATTCCAAGATATATCCCATTTTGTTAATGAAATAAAAATGAGATAACTATGAAAAGATTTGATCCTTTATTTTATCACCTTGAGGTGTGATAAGAAATGATCCCCCTTCATGATAGGGTTCTCCACTTTCAACTCAACCCCCTTTTGAATGGGGTCCTTTTTTAAACTTTTTATCCCCTTTAATGTGTGGGAAGAAACTAGAATAAATCTCAAATACACATTCTTCCAAGAAGGGTTTACTCATGATATTATTTATCTCTTTATGAGGATGTGGAGGCTTATACTACATTCTATATACCCTTTATCTATTCACTCCATCCTTTGGATATGTTAAACATTTTTTTTTATTTTTTAGTTAGACTTCCCAATACTATAATTTCCTTTTCTTACATAGTTTCACTTCACTAAGAAAATTAGTGAGTGAATTTACCAATTATCACTTGGTCTATCATTTTTTTAAGTCTATAAAGCCTAAGATTTGTGTAGGAAGCAAGATTTTATGTAAAAAATAAAAAAATATGTTTATGTCACTCATGATTCTAATAAAAATACTAGAATATTTATCTTTCACTTTCCCAAACCAAGAAAATGTGATTTCCATCAAACTTTTACACAAAAAAATTCATTTATAATTTGGAAACTTATTGTGTGTGAGACATACAACTTGGAAAAATAATTGATACCAATTTTTAAAACTAAAACATTGATACCACTTGAGGTCCACGACTTTAACTATTCACATGTGTAATACATTTACAAATGAGGCTTAACAACCTTTAATATACATATCAAACTACCCCTAATTATTTATAATCTAAAACCAAATATTTAGATTTTATTCAAATTGAGGTTTTCTTATTATTTTAAAAACATTTATAGTTCATAAGAAATGGGCATCCTTTTCATGGTGATAACTAATACCAAATGTTAAAAAAAACACAAAAATACATGAAGTAAAAAAATGTTGATGCTGTTATATTCAAGTCTATTCAATTCACATCAGTGGTATATTACCACTAATTTCATTTTCTGATACCACATATTATAATACATTTTCATTATTATACCACTATTTTCTTAAAACATATGATTTTAAACCTTTATAGATTCATTTTAGGCTAATTCCCCTATCCAAACTGTTGTATACTATGAGCAGATTTTTCTTTCCAGATTTGAAATTTGATTCATAAAGGAAACTTATAGATAAATACTTAGTGAAAAATTTTATGATAGAAAAATCTAGATCATTTTGTTCATCCTTAAATTATTTTTTAAGGGTTGTTACTAATATGGAATTAAAAATACTCTTAACTTTCACTCATTGTATGAAATTTTTAGATTTGAGAAAATATTACTTTAGGAATAATTTAATGTGTTTTATTAGCATGCCTATACCATAGATCATTTATCACCTATAAAATTACACCACCTCACAAATAATTTAAAAAAAAATTAATGAATGGGGACATAGGTACCTCAAATATCCTTAAGTAGAGGAATGAGGCTATTAATATTTTACCAACCCATTGTGTTCCACCTTTCCTTATGCCAATTTAAATTTTAGGGAGAGGAATTCCATAAATTTATTTAACTACTTTCATTTCATATAATTATCCAAGGTGATCATATTTTTCATTAGATTACACTTTTTTCTATTATGATAGAAATCACACTTATTTATTTTTGTTCCCTTGATGTCCTTCAATCACAAATTCAATTAATTTTCCTCTTACATTAGAGGAAACTTCCACCAATCTTCTTTCATTTTCTCATGTTTCTTTTTGTAGGACCACTTGAGCATGATTTTTTCCTTTATGGCCATAAGATTCATTTTAGATATCTTCTTAATTGGTGGATTATTTTATTCTATATTAACTAGATAATACTTGTAGACTTTCATTATAACTGAAGTTTTCACTCTAGGGCGACCTTCTTTTTTTACAAGAGTATTTTTTTATTTAGATGACTTATAACTTCTTCATATTGTACTTTACTCTTGAAAATATTCTTCAACTATCCCCTTAAATCTGTTCTTGATAGATGTAGATCTTTCATTTAGTTTAGTATCATTTACCCCATGTGCTTCGACGAAGATCCTCTTAGAATTTCCACTTGATAAATGGTTAAAATAGAAATAATAATTAGGATAAATCTGATACCTTTGTTTCTATTCTTGGTATCTCATTTTTTATGTTTTTTTCTTTATTCACAATAGTTGACATATTCCCTTACCTAAACAAAAAAATTGTAAATTTTCCCATGCATCCCACAATAGTATCACTTGTTTCCATTTCTTCCTTGATTGATCACTCGAATGAATTTACCTTTTATAAGGACATTTTTTGAGTTTCTTTCCACCAATTCTACAAATCTTTCTCTTCTTAGTAACTCATAAAACTATATTATATTCATAATTTAGATCTTCCTTGGAAATTTATTGATTCATAGACAAAAAACTCATCTCCCAAATGCTTAATTTTTTTACTTTTTAAATCAATTTGAGCATCCATATTTTTCTTGACTAGTTTTCCACTATACACATATTCCTCTAATACATGCCATATCTTTTTCATTTTGTCACTTTGCTATTTTATCATAGAATTAATGTAAGTAATTTTGTCTCTAAGGATCACTTTTATGTTATTGTTGTTATTTTTTCTCCTTGAAAAAGTCTTCCATTTGTTCAACTAATTCATATCTCTTGGATTTCAGGTTTTGGAATTCTTCTTTCGAGTTTATTCACATTTCTTTATAATCACCCATGAGTATTTCAACTATTTTGGACATATACTTTAGCTCATCAACATAAAAATCATTATTTACTTTTAAATTAGTATCTAATTTAACAATACTCTTATTTAATATTTTCAACCTTTCAACCTCAATTTTTAGAGTCTTGAAATGTGTGTCTTGTGATTTTTTCTCACCTTTTAGTTTAATATTTTCTTTTAGTAACTGCCGATATAATTCTTCTGATAGGTGAGAAGCTTACACCTTTTAACTCCTTAGGATCTACTTATCATCATTAGTCCCAAAATTACATGGAATATTAGATTATTGAGACATTCCAACAACATATTTAAACATGTATATAGATTCATAATTTGCACTATCTATACCTTACATTTGATAGCTTTTGGATTCTCCCATTTAAATCAATATTCTAACAAAAACTATTCCATATTATGGAATTCATTTAGAGGTATACTTAATTATTAAATATAATCCATTTACCATTATGTAAAAAATTTATGAGGGAAGAACAACTCAACTCTAAAAAGTACTTTAGAGGTTAAACACACTCATAATATTAGGTTTTTATACTAATTATTAGGTCCCCTTTAGACACCCTAAGAGGGAACTGAATTAGGGTTTTCCTGATTTCAAATCCTTTTCACCCATTTACAAATTTTAATTTAAGGATATTGTTCCCAAATGAATAAGAAATATCTTCAACCATTATCTTGACCCTTAAACTCACCGAATCCAGATATAAATTTAGAGATGTAATGCAAAAAAAAAACACAAGATTTTTACTTGGTTATCCTATACTAGGATACTACAAATATAGGGACCCATACTTTTCATACATAAATATTAGATATTATTAGATGAATTTTTAATACATAACATTATGATCCATACCCAAATCATATAGGTTTAGTGTCTTTGAAAAATTGGATACATAAATAAATTATTCATAAGAGATATAAATAATCTCCTATTAAGATCTCTGTAACTAATTCACTTATTAAAAATATCATACTTAGAACTTTTCTTCACAACCCAGGGAGAAGAAAACATAATAAAGGGTGAGCTTAAAAGTTCAGTAAGAGTAAAAAAAGGAGATATCACTAATAAATTAAGAATAAGATGAGTATAAGGGTATGAGGAGATTAGATTAACATTTGAAAACCATACCCTATATACCATAGATCAAAATATTGAGTCATGGCATAAATCATGTTAGTCACATGATATTAGTGATGAGGGAATTAAATAACATGATCTATGAGAGCATAACATTGGAATAAGACATAAGTTTTTATCATACACATAAGCATAGAAAATATTTTTTTAGTTAAGGATTGTTGGAACCGGGGATATTTTTTGGAAATGGATTTTGGTTTGCATTTTTTTTCAATGCACACTGGGTTGATCAAGGAGTTTTCAAGAAAAGTGATATTATAATGAAGGCTGATAATAGTGTTGAAGGTGGTGTCATTTACTAGTGTTTGCCAAAATTTTGGGTTCAAAATCCAGATAAAGAGGCTACCATCATGAAAGGTTGTTTTCTGGAATCAACTCTTCATAAATATGGTAAAGGAATAGGTTTCACAAAGACTAGGTTTCAAAAAGGTGACTTTAGAGAGTTCAAATTGAGTTGACGGTGTTCTCTATGATTATGAGAGGAGGAGATTCATTTTTGTGTGATGCATTTACGGTGATCTCCACGACTATGAAAAATATTACCAGAGATTCATGAAAGGAGGATATTCATGATGATGTTTTAAAAAATTTGAAAAATGAAATGGATTCGGTGGAGAATCAAAAAGGGACAATCTTATATATATATGAGGCTAAAACCACTTCATTATACAAAAAAATTAGAGAAAATCTGAAATCATTTTGATTTAATGAAGGTAGAGAGATTTTTGAATAAAATTTTCTATGTGAGCTTGAGCATCGTGAAAATTCTAGATTAGTATTTACTAATGATAATGATTCTAAGTAATGAGTGATTTGTGATAATGGGGTATTTTATGATGGCCCATTGATCCTTATAAAGGTAGTTTTATTTTCTAAGGAGTGATATTTACAATGACGATTTGTGAAAGGAAGTTTTGAACATCAGTTTTTTAGTGAATAGTGATTTTATAGTGCATCAACTCAGGTATACAGTGAAAGCAGAGCCTCATGATAGTTAGTTAATAATACTTTAATTCCAATATACTGAAGCAAACTTCATGTTGATAAACTGAGTAAGAATTCACCAAAGGCATTGAGCAATGGGGATTTGATGGAAATGTTCAGAGGGATGCAGTGTGCTATCCCTAAAATATTGTAAAGGTAGTGTGCTTGGGTCAGAGTGACTATGTTTGAACTATTGTATTCCACAACTAGTGAATATTAGTGGATTTAGGTATGATCGACACATTGTAGTTGTATTCTCCTTAGAATATACCTTAGTTGTGAACCAAGTAAAATTAATGTGTTATCTATTTTCATGTGATTGTTTATTTTCTACAACTTCCTATAAGATTGGTTTAACTTGTTCCTACCAATGTCGGAACAAGATCCATCACTTTAGAATAAAAAGCTGATACCCTGATTCACCCCTCCCCTCTCAAGGTGTTCTATGATCCTTCAAGGATCACTTATAAGACCTTCATAGTGTATTAGGTTCACTACCCATTCCATCATATCATTAGTCAAGGTTTAATCCTAAGAATATCATAGTGAATATATTACCTTATTGATCTAGGTTAACTCCCCATTATAGTTCTTATTATCTAATGAGATATCCAACATTCCCAAATTCATTCGAGAACTATCTAATTCAGAGACCATCCACCACATAATTAAAATCATACATATGTCTTCCAAAATATCATAAAACATTCATCATAACATAGCACATGGAAAGGTAATCGGTTTAATAAATATTTATTCATTCATCATAGTATAACCCATGGATAATAAACAGGTTTTATAAAGGTTTCATCATAACATAATTAACCCGTGGAAGGAAATGGGTTTTATATGACCATACTTATATAATAATCATAATAATACATAAAAATAAATAATGTGTATGGTATCATTGGATCATATACCCAGTAAATTATAAGTAACATAAAAGGATGTTATCAAAGTTGAAAAATTACATTAAAAGATCACTAGATTTTTTTTGAGAAAAACACTCTTTTCACTTTGAAATCACATATTTAAAATCTAAAAATTTCCTAAATACCAATGTAAAACTTTATTTGAAAATAACCTTGGAAATTGTAAAGGAAATTTAAAGGAATTTAGTTTTTATGACAATGGTAAATTTCATTTGTTCTGTTCACATTAAAATATATATCTTTTACATTTTTGGTAAAAAAATCCAAAGTACGTCATTCTCAAAATGACATGAAGATTCATTTTTAAAAATTTCGTAAAAAAATTAAATCACAAATAAAAATGATTTTTAAAAATCATAATAGAATAGAAAACACACTCTTTAAAACATTTTTATAAAACATAGATATGGAAGAAAAATTTTTTTCGACCCAAGAGAGAAATAAAGTCAATTTTCCTTAAAAACGTTTTTTCAGTATATTGAGTTCTTAAAGAGAATAAAATGGAAGGGAAACTTCTAATATATTGAAATAACTATATGAGAATAAAATTAACATGTTTATTTATAATTATATGAACAATTTTCATTATTAGAAACAAAATCATAAACAATCTTGATAAAAAATGATATTCTAACATAAATCCATTACCTTGAATTAAAATTGCTTAAAAACACTTTAAACTACTGTATAATAAATTTAAATTTATTATAATTATATAATAGAATGATTTATATACTTATAATATCATATATGATCCAATTATAATATTTTAACACCCATTTATTAAAAAACATTATTAAAATATTTTTTTAGGTGTTAACTCTTATTTTTTTCATGAGAATTTTTGTTCGGTAGTTTTGGTATATATAATTTAATCATGGTTAGATGATATAATTTTTTTAATTATGATATTAACATCTTATATACTAATTATATATATATATATATACTTATATCCATCCATAAAGGATAGATATAGACAAATGAATTACACCATTTATTGAGATAGTGGGTTGTATGTATGGATGAACACTGTTTTCACTTTTTGATGAATGGAATTAAAGATAGGTAAACTATAACTAAAATTTATAGGATAATTATTATATCATATAAATAATATATATTCACTAAATATTTCTTTATTAATATCCACGTAAATAGGAAATGAAAAATGAATCACATCACTTCATGGAGGTGGTTGTCCACATGTATGCCCGAGAAAAATTATCATTTTCCAATAGATATGAAGGTGATAAGTAAGATATGATATTATAATTATAGAAGAATAAATATTTCATAAATATAATATATAAACTTTAAAACCATAAAAATAAACATCCATAAAGTATGGTGATGTAAAATTAATTGTATCATTACGTGGTGGTAGTAGTCCACACATACGCACAAGCGATACTTTCACTACCCATTTGATGGAAAAGAGGGTGGATAAAGGTAGTTTCAAAATTATAATAAAATTTAATTATATTTATTATTATGAATTTATTATTTTATGATGAATATCATATTTTTAGAGGATTTATAAGAATAAATAAATTGAAAAAGGCTGGGTAAGATGATTACCTCTTCTTCAGTAAGCCTCCTTTAGATTCTTTCTTAAGAACCACTGGAATGGAATTTTAAGAAGAAAATAACTATAATTAATTAATATGTAAGTTTATAAAATAATTGGGAAGGGTTTGGTGAATCTGGATGGATCAATATGGTGTAAGTAAAATATAGAAGTGGTGTCCTTTTATAAGGGACGAAAATGATGCACTTGGAGTTACTAAAAATATTTTTACATAATTAAGGTATTTCTCAAGTATAATGCTTAAAAATAGTTATGAATTTAAAAAAAAATAATATATGGAAGAAATATCACCATAAAATTAAATTAATATAGGTTTTAGTGTAAATTAAATCCATATACTTTGGTTTAACCCCTTCATTAACCGATTTTAACCTTAACTCTAGTAACGACTTTTTCAATATTAATGGGTTATAATTTTACTTATAAGGTAAAAATTATCATAAAATTTACAATTAATGAAAATTTTGTCCATTTATAATTCTAATTGTAATATTTCAATATTTTTATGATTTTTAAATAATTTAATAAAATATTATTTAACATAAAATATCATTAATGTGAATTTTGACACTATTCATTAATTTAACTTTAAAGATCTGAAGACCAATTTGGAATCAAAATATAACTAATTTTACCATCTATTATATATTATTATTAACTATAAAATTAATTTTACATAATAATTAATCCAAAAAAGTATTACTTTTGATGATTTTAAAATCATATACTTTGATTTTTCTACCACTTGAACTAGCACTGTGTTGGCGTTGTGTAAGAATTTAAGGAAATGATTTCATCAAAATTTAAAATAAATTAACATGAAAAAATATTAATTTATATTTCAAGTAAACAATTATAATTTACATTATACACTTTTTATCTTTATGTAAATTTTTTAGAGATATTGAAGTTAAGAGAGTGACATTTTGGAATTTTCTTTACTTAAAATAATATAAATGTCAGTATCAAGGGAAAATGGAACCAAAATTCCATATATTAAAATTTGTGTTTTATATTGTTAATTTTTTCAATAAAATAAAATTAAATAATTTTTTGGGTTAATTTTGAGGCCTTATCTCATTTTTTAACAGTATATTACCCATTTTACCCTTACCAAGGTGACAAATATTTACCACAATTACAATTCATAATGACAAAAAATAAAAAGCAAATTTTTAAAAAATTTTTAACCTCTTAATTCAAAATATGGTATCCATTTTTAAATATTAAATTCATATAAGAAGTATAATTTAAATTTAAATTTGACCTAAAAAACATGATGAAAAATAGTTTTCAAGAAAAAATGATTTCTAAAGTATAAAAAGTTTTTATACTAAAATATATTAAAACATTAATTATAATGAAATTTTTTATAATATAAATTTTATAATGTAACTTTGGAAACATTTTTAGATAAAATGTTTTTTTAATTGATTAAAATGAAAATAAAAATCATTATTTTTCACTATTCATTGAAAAAAGAAATTTTTTAAAAAAATTATAAAAAATTAACTCTAAGAAAATTTTTACACGATGATTTAAAAAATGAAGTTAATTTTTTAAAATAATTTTTTTAATGTGTAAAAAATTAATTATATTAGTTTCTCACAAAAATTTTAAAAAACAATTTTTGAGGAGAAATATATTTTTAAAGCATATAATAACATTTCTAAAAATTGAGTACTTATATATTTAATTTATCTACAAACTTTATATATATATATATTTTAAATTATAGATATTACTATTCAATCCTCTAATTTAATGACTAGAATCTCACCAAATAGGATGGCATTGGCCACCAATATTTTAGAGGGGGATTTGTCGACACCCCAATAAACTTCGACGTGTTCAACTAAGGAGGAAGGCACCCTATGAAATGTCTAAATTTTCTATCTCAAAGAGTAAGTACCATTATATCTATTTTTCCACTGGTGTTTCTTAAGTTATGGAGGACTTGGTTCCCCTAATGAAGGCATTGTTAACTAATAAATGTGATCATCATCTTTTGACCTTATTTTAGGACAGTGGCCAGATTACTCATTCAAAAGATAAAGAGGTCTATAGATCGCTTTGCTAAGGATTTAATAATGGAACCCTAGGACTAAAGGCCCATTCTCTTATTTATCAATGATCTCCATCTTTATTTGGAATGCTGTGGGATTGGGGGATTGGGATAAGAGTGCTTATATTTCATCTGAAGTTTGTTTAAAGTGTATATCCTTGTTGACAGTTATTAAACCAAGGAAATATGGAAAGCTCATATCAAAATTTTATAGGAGATGGGTTTCTCAGAATATATTCATGGAATCCCATGAAATAATCATATTTTTTTTTGTAAAAGTAGCATCTCAGTGGAGATCATTTATGTCTTCACTCAAAGTATATATACCAAGGTTTCTACTAGGGGTTCTATTTTTTGTTTCAATTTTATTTTTTTAAATGTGATCCTACGGAAAGAGAGACTCTATGAGATTACCTTTATAATTTTAAAAATGAGGGATTTATCTTTGTTTTTTGGAGGAGACTTCAACACAATAAAAAAAGGTTCAGATAAGAGAAGAGGGGATGTTAATAATTCCATGCATGAATTTAGAGGATTTATGATGAAAAATTCCCTACTTGACATAGTATTTACCAGGGATCCATTAACCTTGTGCAAAAATCAAAAAGGAAGCGGTAGAAGATGGAGTATCTTGGATCGGTTCATTTCTAACTTTTAGGGTGCCAAATCTTTCCCTCAAGCCATGATCTTACATATGACTCATTCTCTATATGATCATTCCCCACTCTAAGTTCAACTTAAGGGTGAAGGTATTAGTGGAGGGAATCTTTTCTTATATTATTCTAGCTATTCCCTAGAAGAAGACTTTATGAAGAACATAAAGAGATCATGGGAGTAGCTAGTACATGGTTCCTCTTATGAGAGCCTAAATTATTAAACAAAAAGGATTAAGAAGGATATTTAGGAGTGGGTATCAGAGTAGGTAAATAATGAATCTGATATAGAATAGTTCAAGTTGGAAATAAATAATTTGTAGAATAAGATTCAGGAAGGTTGGAGTAATGAAATATTTATAATCATGGTGCATAAAAAAATATTATCTGAGAAGCTAATGGAAATTGAGAGGGTTTTTAGGGAAAGGAAAAGTTCTCTATGGATTCAATAGGGGAATAAATACCACATACTTTAGTTATTACTTAAAGGAAAATAAGGTCTCTAAAAGAATTTACATTTATGTTGAGGATGGATTATTCACCAGGGACATGAAGGTTTCAAGGTGTCTAGCCAAAGAGAATTATGGAGGTCTCCTCTAAAGTACTTCTATCATGGGTGAAGGGGTTAATTTGGGGGTGATCAAGAAGGGATATTTTCTAAGAATCATCCCTTTGATAGGGGAGGATAAGAAAAATGAGGAACTGGAGGCTATTCCTGGAGATAAAGTGATCTATAAAAACTTATGTAGTATGAATCTAGATATCTCTCTAGGTCCTGATGGTTTTCTAGGTTCATTTTATTTTTCTATATGAGGTATTATTAAGAAACAGGTTGTTAAGGCTAGTCAATATTTCTTTAGAGGTGGGGTGCTCACAAGGGAGACTTGTTCTTATACCATGGTGTTGATTCTGAAGGTCAAGTACCCCATTTCTATGAATCAACATAGACCAATATTCCTACACAAATTTTCATATATAGTCCTTTCTTTCCTTCCGAACAGGAGACTTAGATATATTTTTCAAACAATTATTTTAGAGGAAACTCATGGTTTCATGATGTGTTATAGAATTTAGGGGGTAATTGGAATCTCCATGGATATGGTGGATGAATTAATAAGACTCTAAGTTATAATATAATGAGAAAGGTTTACATGGAAATATCTTATAAATAGATGGAGAGGGGATTCATCATTAAGGCCATGAGATATCTTATATTCAAGGAATGAGTGTGTGATTTATTATTCATATGTTATGCTTCAACATGGTTTTAGATTTTTATTATCGTGAGGATATTGAGTTTTTTCAAGACTATTCATGGTTTGAGATAGGGAGATTCGATGTCTCCCATCCTATTTATCATTTCCCATGAGGTACTCACTAGAAACATCAAATGTGATGTGGAAAATATGAAGATATTTCCTTATAGAAAAATATACAGGTTCAAATTTTTTACCATGTTATGTTCACTAATTACATGTTGTTTTTTATCAATGGAAAGAAAAGGTCAATTTATGACTTCTATAGGTTTATGGAAACATGCAATGGTTGGAGTGGGTAGTGGATCAACCGGGTGAAGAGGTGTGTTTATATTTTGAAACACTATGCCCATAGGTGGAGTACTCAAATCCATGAAATGTTGGGAATAAAAAAGTGAAAACTTATATTGAAATATCTAAGAGAACCCGTTTCTAATATTAGTATCAAGAATGTATTTTTTTAAAACATCATTCATAGTTTTTGTACCCGTATCTGCAACTTGAAGAACACATTTCTTTCATTTTGAGGGAGGATCACACTAGTGAACAATGTTCTTATGTATATACCATCACTTATCTTATTCAATATCATGTGAGTCAAATGAACTATTATATCTCTTGAAAAAATCATGTTTATTTTAATCCGGGACACCAACCAAGAAGTTAAGTATCACAAAACAACCTGGGTGAACCCCGAACTAGTCATTTGAGCTGGACTGTGATAATGACTAAGAGGCATTCTCCATCCTCCCAGGCTAACAACTAGTACTGGGTAGAAAATTTACTCCATTGGGAATGGTTTATACCAAAAATTATAGATAGATAAATGAATATAAACTAAACAATAAAAATAAAAACTAGCAGAGGAAAGTAATAAAAGTAGACATACCTCTGCGTGACCCTATGGATCACCACCTACCGCTGAAAAAGCGTCACTCCACGGTGACTCTATCTAAGCTGGAACATTCAATTGAAGTTATAAACAATGATGAAGGTATATTCATACGCATTAAAACTTAGTATTCATGCCTAAGTAAAACTATTCCCTATGCATTAAATAAAATATCCATTTACTACAAGTTTGAAATACAATAATATAAACATAGGTTTTCATATATTTAATTTCAAAAAAAATCATAGTATATTTCTCTATTTATTTAAAATATATTTTTCTAAAAGGGAAGGTTTTATTATTTTAAAATAATGGGGAAGAAGGGGGGGGGGGATAGAGAGAGAGTCTGAATAATCTTCAAAAACATTTTTCATGCGAACATTTAAATAAAAAATATTTCAATTTTTTCAAGGGATAAACATAACCAAAGGAGAGAAACATAGATAATACTATCTAGATGGATTTGGGAAATTAGTAATCAAGTAACCAAACTAGACAAGGTACCTAGATTATCTATCATAGATAAATGAGTTCTAGGGAACATAGGAATACCTAGGAGCATAGGTGAAAATCTAGAGCATATTATAACCTGATCCATCCTATCGGCACACCTGATGTGATCAAATAGACCTAAGTCTTGGCCATACACTACCTGTGTTAACCGAAGAGAATCATTCTAAAATAGAGAAAAGTCCATACTGAGGGCCACTAGCTAGTGAATAATCCTAAACTAGTGTAACAAGCATTCTAAGACAATCCAATAGCTATTATAGACTCACTTGTTAAGTCTAAAATTTGGGTGATCGAATGAGTATCAAGAAATCAACCATATATAGAGAATAAAACAAAGAAAAACACAAGAAACATACACAATCATCACCCTTGATCACTAATGCAAGGAATCTCCATTTCCCTTAAACCACTAATAAAGGGGGGGGGGGGTCCCATACTGAGGATGTACTAATTCCTCGATCAATGGTATGCAAAAGTGACACATCCCAAGGATATTTTTATAGAGAAAAATTATTTCTAAAATTTCTAAATGGGACTCACATGTTCTTTGGATAAACAACTATTTAAAAAATATCCAAAAACACCACTTATAAATCTAAGTTTTATTTAGAAAACCTCTTGAAAACCCAAAACACAATTTATAACTTAGGATCCATTTATAAAGTAAAACTAGGAATTTCAAACAATATTTGGTGTATAAGGCTCAATAAAACAATTCCACACTAAGCATTCTGAATCAAAAAACAAATTTATTTAATTCCAAATAATTCTTCAGAACATCATATATTAGTAATTAGCATCAAAACATGGTATAAGAAACAAGTAATCGATAATTATTAAATTTAAATTCCAATGCATAGGATTACCAACTTCAAAACATGATTCCTTTCGAAATAATCACTTCACACTTACATGCATATACACCTTCATATATATATATTTACCCTTTGAACCAATGTACATATTCCCATCTCCATGAGATAATATATACAAGGAGGATATATATATATGTGTGTATGTGAGAGAGAGAGATAGATATTTCATATGTATTCATATGCAAGTATCCTTCAACATTGGTGGCTTGAAACCACCTCAAGGAGGTCCAAGAAGCATTAAAAGAGACGGAGAACTTTCTTCCTATGATATATGAGACCTAAAACCACCTTAATCAGGTCCATGGAACCTAAAAAATATTATAAAAACCTAAACACAAAGATAACCCCCAAAATAGGACCATTAGAAACCCATAGGGTTTGGCCAACCTCATTCTGTAGAAAGGGAAAAGAAAAAGTGGAAGATGAAGGTGACATAGAAGGAGGGAACATTACCTGGGGTGATCGCACAAAGAATCGGTAGGTGCAACAAAGTGGAGAGGAGGCCATGGGAGGGCGATGGAGGGGGTGGTGGTATAAAATTAGAAGAGGGAGGGGTTTGGGTCGTGTGAGTAGGAGAGTGGAAAGGGGGAGGATGATAAAACCCTTTGAGTTTTAAAATATTAATAAAAATAAATAATTAAAATAAAAATAAAATAATAATATTAAAAACATTTCTATTTTATTTATTTATTTATTTATTTATTAACCTATAAGGATTCATGTTTTGGTAGCATTGTTTTTGGGGCCTAGAACACAACCATACACCTGACCATGTGACCTAAATAGAGCCATTTTCTAGGCCACACAGGTTTCCCTAGTTCGGTGCATGGTTTCTTTTAAATGTGCACCAATGAGCACCTTCTTATATCTACCTATACATCATAATCTTTCCTAAAAAACACCTGAGAAATCCATATAATAAAGGTAAGACCAAAAATAAATAAAATAAAATAGAAGCTTAGAGTTGAGGTGTGATAATTTTCCCCACCATTAACAATTTATTCCCATAGAAAGTCCAAAAATACTTGACTAACTGTGACACAAAAAAGACAAAACCCAAATTAAACCTCAACCACTTGGGGAACAAGAATCAAAATATAAATTTCCACCCAATACATGAAACTTTGAGATCTAAAACAATATGGAAATACCATCCTCAAATAACTAACACATCATTCGAAGAGACCACTAATGAGGTGAAAGGAATCAAACTAGAAAATGAAGGGATTAAGGCTGAGGAACACGTATCTCGAAATGTAACCTCAAAACAAGGAATACCCAAAACCCTAACATAATTATCACTAAGAGACATACATAGTTTTCTATTCAATATTTCCCCAAGCATATATCACATGACCCACTTCCCCAACTATACAAACTACTGTGATCAAGGTCGGGTAGGGAAGTAATAAGAAATTTCCATTTTGTGAACTCCTTGAAGACCGAGTTTTCTACAAGCTCATCCTATGGTGGTCTACCAACAAAATTAGGATTATTTACCAATAGTTATTTCCCCAAGTTGAAATAACTCACACATATAAACCAAACCTCTAACACTAGTGTGATGTAAAGACCCCGACCCTATTTGCCTAAAGCTGGTGCCTTATATTAACACATTAGTATAATAGAAAATAAATTAATATCCTAAAGGACCAAATACTTTAGTATTTTTTGAAAACTAGATACAAACATAATATTTACACTATAGATTTAAAGGAAATACAATATATAAATTCTATTGGAAACATCCATAACTCCTATATTATCCCTACAAGTCATTTATAATATTCATCTTCACATCCTGGGGAAAATAAAAAATAATAAAGGAGTGAGCTCATATGCTCAGTATGGGTAATTAATAGAACATAAGTTATTATAAACATAAAAATTGGGCATGGTGAATAATTAAAAGCACGTGACTTTAAAAATAAACTTGAGCATAATATGAAAGAAATTAAAGACGAGTAAACAAATCCATATAACTAATCATAAGAGAATAAACCTTAATCATAGATATTATACCAGTCAAATATCACATGTTTTATCAATTAATAATATCATAATGAGGGAATTAATAATTTTGGACATCTGAAACATATCATCAAGGCTTCATCCAAGCCATATGAAAATACTAGTGTAAGGCCTTAGCCAAAACCCAATTTTGTTTTGTCTCATGAGACCTACCTATGCATCAAGGGGATATAGAGGGAACCACCGATCAATTACTAAGTCCAATTAATTTCTCATATGTACAGGGATAAACATAAACAACATATATATATGAAATTTAAATAATTTTTCATAATATATAAACATAATCACTAACCTTTCAGAGTAGTATGGTGAATGGTAACAAGATAACATATCTGTAGTCAAAATTATCATAAATAATTTAATAAAATATTGTGGATGATAAAAATAATATATCAATCTCAATAAATCATAAAATATAACATATATTTTGAAATAAATTAAAATACTCTAATAAAATCATTGATAAATTCTTGAGAGAAATACCCTTTTTTTACTTTATAAGGAAGTGTTCTTTTAGAAAAATCATTTGTATTTGTAATAATTTTTTATATAAAACCAAAAATGAAAAAATATGGTCTTAATTACAATAGTATTAAATTAATAAAAATAATGGATTTTTAAAACATATTATGTATGAAACTTGAAAATGTGTAAGAAATCAGGAAGCTTCCTTTAATCAAGCTTGCGTATCAGGAAGAAATGAGAAGAGAACCTTGTAAAAAATTTATTCTCCCACAAAAGAATAATTAAATGATTTGGATATATGATTTTGGAACATATATAATTAAATTAGAAGAAATATATAAAAATAATGAAGATTTACATTGGTGTATAGAGGAAGAAATCATAACCCATATGAAAATGGAGGTTCGGGATGAAAACCCTTACCTTATGTTCGAATGTGTTATGTACTTAACCTTAACATCATGGATAATCAAATTAAATCCATTAATTAATTAATTAATAAAATTATCTAAATTTATTTTATTTATTATAATTTTATTATGTTCATTTATGTTTTTTTTGATGAGTTATAAGATACAATTTTATTGCTCTGTAGCATTCACTTCCTTGGTTTTTATGATCAATATACCTGTATATTAGTATAGAAGTACATGTGGAATGGGTATATTTCTCCAGAATTGAATTTATATGATATAAATGAATATAAATAAGTTTCAATGGTTATATATATCATTTGGTTATATGGAATGAGGATGAATCATTAGATAAGACATTTAGTGATAATCATTTACATTATTACATCAGTTATTGATCATAAAAAATTCATTTTATTTTATCATTTAGTATTATGAAAATATGTTACATCCAAAAAATAAGAAAGGTTGGAATAAATTTATTATAGTCTATTTTAAACATAAAAATTATTTCATTAACAGCCTTGAAGGATAAATTTAAGAATGATAATCCATCATCCATGAAGGTTGTAAATCGACACCTCACATATGATGATTTTTTTTAAAATAAAAGAGAGTGAGAAAGGAGTTTGATGATTTATTATTCCATTAGAATAAAATTAAAGTACATTTAATGTACTAGAGATATAATTCTATTTGGATTATGTGAGGTGAGGAGATAATAATAAAAGAAAAGAACTTGGAAAGGAATTAAAAGGAAAAGGAAGAGGATTTTACCTCTTGAATACTCCTCCTTGAGAATCTCCTTAAGGGGATTGGTTTTGATATTTTGTTAATACGGAGAGCTATTGGACATGGGGGAGAGGCTTGTGGAGAGTATTGGGTAGAAATATTAAAATCTTTAAGTCTTAGAGGTGTGAGGGGAAGTGGTGGTGAGGGGTGGTATTTATAGAGGAGGAGAGGGGTGATTTCTCATTATATTATTCATTATATTATTATTTTTCTCAAGAAAAGAAATAATGTTGTTTATTATGACTAAATATAGTAATAAGTTCATGTGAGTTCTAACCAAGGGTTATTACATCATCCAAACATCACATATGACTCAGTGAATCATGTATTTTTTATTTATCATAAATTATTGTATTTTACTATTCACCAAAATTCAGGTATTTTAGAAAATACTAAAAAATTTACCCTAACCATTTTTAAATGTGTAGAATTTAAAAATTAACTTCATATTATCAAAAGAAGTTTCTAAATATGAGAAATTTAATTTTTAATTAAAACCATCATTTACTTGAAAAATACAGATTTTAAATCTATAACTGATTTTATAACCCTTTCAAAAATTAACTATGGTCTCATAAAATTATCCTGAAATCATTATAAAACAAAATTTTAATTTATAAATATATTTTATATAAATAAATTTTATTTTAAATCATTTTATGAATTATAAAATTGTAATTAAATATTTATGGCTTACAAAAATACCAACACTTAATTTAACAATATTTAAAATATCATTTACTTATACTATGATATAATTATATGATACTTTCATTTATAAGGTACCTAAAATTTATTTATAATTTAATGGGTGATTTTATTATTCATTAGTCCAGTTTACTATTAATAAAGTTCATATTACTATTCCTATGGTTAAGTTATTATTTCATCAATATGGGTTCCTTAACTTCTAGAAATATCTCTTATTTCATTCATTCTTTATTTATGATGTTTGTATTGTGTTATATAAGTGATTTTATGTGATCTATACAATATAAACCTAAGAAGGGAAATTTCATTGAAAGAGTTTTGGGTCATTACATGTGACCTCTTAAATTCTTGAATTACACCTGACTAGTGTAAGTGAAGACATCACCGAGATCCGTAGTGGGTTATTCCACCATTATGGAACTGACTAGTATGGATGAAACCCCAACACAAGGGTGCCCCAAATAAAGTGACTAAAATTAAGCACAATACCAAATCAATATTCATAATTTTTACAAGACAAAATAATATCTGACATGCATTACTCCAAAACTAAAACCATTCCAAAAGAAATCCATAAAAATCACCAAAACAAAGTGTGTGTGTGTGTGTGTGGGGGGGGGGGTTCCAAAATAGACAACCATGATTAGGGAAAACTCAAATGTCTTCTTGTCTGTTATCAGAGATGAAAATTTGGATCTACATTTTTTCCACACCTATAAATTCCCCACACCTAGAATTTCCCCAATTGCATGAAAAGCATCACTCCAGAACCTATGGTTAGAGCCCTGATGTCTTGAAGCGTCTTCTACCAAGAAGTTGAGAATTGTTAACCTCCAATCAAAGATTCCTCTTCTAGGAACACAACTTAAAAAAATTTCCCATGACCACACCATCAATAACCCTTCAGAGAATTATGCCAAATGACTTAAAGATCCCAAACTGAATATATAGGAAGCAAAAAAGTGGGTGGTTTAATGAATGATAAGTAGGAAATAATTAAGGACACACCATAGTAATTGGATTCTCTAGTTCAAACTCCTCACCGAATGGGGAACCTTTCATGATAATCTCGTGAAACTTGACTACCAACTACCAAAAACTTCCCTCTACAAACCAACTCATCTAGGGACACCTTATTCACCAAATTCCTAAACATATCTTGACTTGATTAGATAATGTGATCCTTACTATATGAATAGAAACCCCACACGAAGAGAGTATATTTCAACTAATCCCTCGATGCTAACTCTAAATAAAATAAACTAACCTATTCAAGATGATTAAAAAAATCCCTTACCATATATTAACCTAGATGAACACTCATGAGCTATGATATCCTCCAACTTATAACTATCATCGAAGACCATTAAAAATAGGAAACTATAGAAAAGAACATGACTCCTCCACTCCACTAAGAGTCTAGACAAAACCAACAACTAGAAGAAACTCCTTATAAATCTTTGATGCATTTTTGGATGGAATATTCTAAAAAATATAAAACATAGAACCATGTTAATATCAAAGGACATATTAACCAAAAATCAACCGAGGTAACATTTTAACACAAAAACACCAATTATAAAAAAACCAAACACCACATAATGGAATCAAAATCCCATTTTTGGAACCACCACTTTCATTCTGAATTCAAAATAAATTTCCAGATCAAAATAATATGAACATCAAAACCCATTTTAAAACCCACTTACCCTTTCAAGTCCTCTTGAACTAAAATCATCCCAATGCACACACTTATTAAAACATAATAATACCTTTTTAAAAAATATTTACACAAATAAAAACAATCTAAAAAAGTTGGGCACTTGCTGATTATATTCCCTGAATCCCTACACATACACTTTCACTCTCTAGATCAATAACACATCCACAAATACCAATAAATATCCCATAACCACATACATACATTCATGTGAGCGTCCATAGGAATACAAAGGGTCAAATAGAAAAATCTCTTTCTAGGAAAATCTTTAAAATACGACTAATCAATTTTCAAAACCACCCATTATCATTTTAAAACAAAAGATTTTCAAATTCCCAAAAAAATTACATAAAAATTTCCAAAAAACTTCACAAAATACCAAATCACTTTCTAAAATGAATCCCATTTTCAAAACAAAAAATTTCAATTTCAAAAAGATTCAAAATTTTCATTCTGAAAATCACATTTTTGATAAACCATTCACTATTTTTCTAAACAAAAAATCATTTTAAAATATAAATAAAAATCCAAATTAAAATTAATAAAATACCAAAAAAAGATAATATAAACCCCAAAATTGATAAAAAATCTCCAAAAATCATAAGAACAACAACTACACATGGATTGGACGCATGATTTGGAAGGCCATGTGCCAACCAGATGAGCATATCAGAGGTCATTAGAGGCAGTTTTATGGTATGTTCATGGTTTTTCAAACTGTTCATAGAAACCATAAACCCTCTGAATCCATCTTATAATAACCATGAAATCCAAAAAACCAACCAGAAATGCTCAAACAAAAACCAAGGACCTTGAAGACAACTGAGGTCCATGCTTGGATTTTAAGGTGAAACCATCCCAAACTACCATGGAAATTCATGAATCCATCTAAATAGGTGGTGATAAAAAATGTACTCATGAATGACTGATTCAATTTCAAAAATAATATCTCCAAACTACTAGATATCCCCAAATAACAAGGGACAATCCTCTAATACAATTTTTTCCAGGAACCAAACCTGGTAAACCTCAAACCGATCACTCGATCCATCCCAAGATAAGGCCCAAGAGGCGTTCCCAATCCTCACAAGCTAGAAACTAGTATTGGGAATCAAATAGAATTAATTTGGAATGGTTTAGACCATAAATGATATAAAAATAAATTAATATAAATAGAACAATAAAAAGAAACACTAGTCATAGAAAGAAATAAAAATTGACATACCTTTATGTGACCCTATGGGTTACCACCAACCGTTGAACCAACATTACTCCATGGAGACTGAGGCTGAGCTGAAATCTTCATCTGAATATAAAAAAAGATGAAGTTAAAGGTGTGAGTACTAAAACTCAGTATGAATTACCAAGTAAAACTATTCTCTATTCATTTCCTTTAAATAAAATATTCATTTAATATAAGGTCAAAATAAAATAATATAAACATAGGTTTTTAATCCATTTAATTTCAATATAAATCATAGTTGATTTCATTATTGATTTTAAATAGGTTTTTCTAAAAAGGGAAGGTTTTATAATTTTAAAATAAAGTGTAAGAGATAATCAAACATTTTTTGCAAATATTTTTCATGAAAAAATTTATGAAAAATAAAACATTCAAGTTTCACAAGGGATAAAAATCACTAAAGGAGAGAAACAGAGATAATACTGTATAGATGGAAATGGGGAAACAGTACACAAGTTACAAAAACAGATGAGACACCTAGATTATCTACCTTAGATAAAATTTTTTTAGAGAACATTGGAATAATTAAGAGCTTAAGGGAAAATATAAAACATATTGTAACCTGATCCACCCTATCAGCGTGCCTGATCCAATCAAACAACCCTAATGCTTGTTCATGCCCTACCCAACCTAACCAAGCAGCATCATCCCAAAGTAGAGAAAAGTCTATACAAAAGGTCACTAAACATTGTATAATCCTAAAGTAGTGTATAAATAATTATATTAAAATACACTAGATATGCTAGGATCCAATGTTATGTCTAAAATGTGGGTGATCCAAGGAGTATCAAGCAATTGACCGTATATATACTATAAAAAAAGAAACACACAATTGACATAAAAAAGCATCACCCCTGAAAACCACTCCAAGTAAGTTCTATTGTCCTTAAACCACCAATGCATAAAGGAGGTCCTATACCAAGGACATACCCATTCCCTTAACAATAATAAGGAAAGAGACACACCTCAAGGATAGTTTTCCACAGAAAAACCTTTTTTGAAAGTTCCAACCAGGCCTCACATGTTCATTGGGTGAGAATCCATTTCAAAGAGAGACAAACACACCACTTATAAATTGAAATTTCATTTAGAAACCCTCTTGAAAACCCAAAACACTATTTAGAAATTAGAATCCATTTATAAAGTCCAGTCAAGAATTTTAACCAAAATTTGGTGTCAAAGGATTAATATAACAATTCAATACAAACCATCCCAAAGAAGAAAACAACTTGATTCCATTAAAAATAATTCTTCAGAACATAATATAGTAATAATTAGCATCAAAACATGTTATAAACATTAAGAAATAAATAATTCATAAATTTAAAGGCCAATACATAGGGATACCTACCTCAAGACATGCTGCATATGGTCACTTCACACTTATATAACTATACACCTCCACATATATATATTTACCTATTGAACCAATGTAAATATTCCCCTCTCCAGGTGGGAATATGTACAAGGAATATATATATATATATGCTTACCTATGCATACATGTGAAAGTCACCTTCAACATTGGTGGATCGAAACCACCTCAAAGTGATCCAAGATGCACTGAAACCAATGGATAACTCACTGAATTCGATGTGCAAGACCGAAACTCACCTCAATTTGGTCCATGGAACCACACTAAGTAGAAGAAAACCCTATTCACAAGGAAATCCCCAAAATCAGACCATTACAAACCCCATAGGGGTTGAAAAACCTCACACCATAGTCAGGGAAAAGAAAACGTGGAAGAAGGAGGTGATGTAGGAGGAAGGAACCATACCTAGGGTGATGTAACCAAGAATTGGGAGGTGAAATAGAGTGAAGAGGAGGCCATGGGAAGAGGGGAGGTGTCACATGTATGAAATATGGAGGCCTAGGGGGTTGGTTTGTATGAGAATGAGAGGAGAAAGAAGGAGGAGGATAAAACCCCTTTGGGGTTTAAATTATTTTAATAATAATAATAATAATAATACAATAATAATAATAATATTAAAACCCTTTTCTTTTTTTTTTATTTTTTTTATTTTTTTTAATTTGGAAGGTTGTAGAGTCTTCCAGACCATGGGATAACTATACATAGCCTCTTTCCAATAAGGAGGAGAGGCTGCATAGTTTCTAGGGGCTAGTGAATGGCTATGTTCCTAACCATGAATCCTAGATAGATCCATTGTCTGGGCCACACAGTTTTCCCTAGGCTGGCACACAATTTCATCTAATCATGAACCTTCTTATGTCCTCCCAGAAACCATCATATTTCATGAAAAATACCTAAGAAATCCCTAAAATATTGGTAAGACAAAAAATAAACAAAATAAAAGAGAAGTGTTGGGTTCATCTTTGACATATGTGTGACTAGGCCTCTTGGGGTAGAATGGAAAGGCCAATCGAGGAGGGGGGGGGGGGTTAACTTATATAGCATTTCAGATATGATGCAAAGCATGGAAGCGAGTCTTGTATATGAAACTATTTAATGGGGTTCAATCTAGGAGAAGTTTTGAAGGACATGTATGTGGAGGATTTGTGAGGTTGGTTGGATCTATATAGGAGAACATTTTACCTCATGAGATACATGATATATCAACTGGACTATTTTAATGATAAGTCATGTTGGGTGGTTGGACGTAGAGTTATTAGTTACTGAAAATATGACTGTATGAGATATTATCTTCTTCCCAGGGTTTCCAATTCTTTATATTTCTTTTTGGGAGGAAAGATTATATCCAATTTTCCTTGATGTGACTCTTTATGAGGAGAAAAAGGTCTTTCATGGGAAAATTAGACTGGATGATGAGCCTAACATGTGTTCTTTGGGGACGTCATTAGGATTTTTCCATACTCTGTCATTACACACTCTGATTTAGGAAGTTTATGAGTTTTATGAATGGGTGAGTAAGCTTTGATTCTGTGAGATTTAGATAAGGAATAGTTTTTTGGTCTAGCAGAATAGGATGAAAGATATTTCCATGGATGATTGTGTGTAGAAGAGAGGAGTTTACCTAGATTCTTGGTGTTGGTGTTGTAAGAATCCATGTTCAGAATTGGTCAGAAACATTTTATTTAAGGGAGATTGGTTCATAACCATTACATACTTCATTTTCCAGTGGATAAGGATTTATGTGCAATGAGTGATGATTTAGACCTTTCTCTAGGTGTGGTTCTAGGGGTGGATCTTTAAGGTAATGAAACTAAATCTCTTGGAGTGGGTTTCTCTATAGTGTGTTGGGGACTTTGGGAGGCTAGGGACAACGCCAGAGAGGGAAGAACTTCTTCCCACCTTAGTATCCATGCATGGTTTGTAACACCTCAAGATTCCACGATATGTTTCTCTTTGAATAATGCAATAGCTTGCATTGTACGCAACTTCGAGATTCTAACACATCACGACCAATCAAAATAGCCGTTATGAATAGTAACACCAAATTTTTGAAATTTTATATATTTTATCTTACAAAATGGACTTCATTTTTGGATTTGGAATATCTAAATTAGCTTAGGGTAAATTTTTGGTATTTTTCTGAAAACTTTCAATTTTTGATGAATAGTGAAAACACTGAGTTATAGTTTAAAACCAAATTTTTATTTAAATAATTATTTATTTTATTTAAATTGATTTTAGGTCAAAATAGATACATAATATCTATATAAGTTCAATGTAATTCATTGGAGTCATTTTATAATAATTTTATATATATAAAAGTTTAATTGAACTTTTTACCATCTTTTACCCACCTCCTAGGAGCATTTGAAAATTTACATAAAACTTAATTTTACTGCTTCTGTGAGTTGAATTTCAAAAATCTAAGAGACATAGTTGATATCAGTAAGTAAAATGTGGTTCAATAAGATAAAAATAATTTTTGGTGAATAGTAACTTTTTATTTTTATTTACCACGGTTAAAAGTAAATAGGGTAATTAAGGGTAAAAATGATAATATTATTACCCTAACACATGTCCTAATTCTATTGGATAAGTATGATTCGACCAAAAACAACTTTTGGAATAAAATATGAACCTGTTTGGTCCACTTGGATTAGATTAGGACATTTATTATTATTTAATTCAAAGAAGAGTTAAAAGTGTTAAATTCAAAGTTTAATAACCAAAAAATTTTTAATATAGGGTTAAAAATAAGATAAATTCAACTAAAAATATTAATTAGAAAGTTAAAAATATTTCCTACATAATGGTATTTTATTTATATTTTTTAGACATTAAATAATTTAATTTATTTATGACACAATGATGATGTAGTAATTACCTAATTAATGAAATATTAAAATAATTGATATTATAAATATCGAAATAAATGTAATTTGATACTTTTTATGAATTAAAATAATATTATAGGTTAATATGACATGTTAGGGATGGTTAGATGAATTTTGTTCTAAGTAATAATATTTTTATAAATTTAGAAAAAATAAAACACCAAATAGTGTCAAAATTGACATAAAAGAGTTTTTAAAACAAATATTATATTGTTAATTAATATTCTATTCCTAAAAATATAAGGTTTGGCCAAAAGACTTATATAATTATTGGTGTATCATTAATGAACCACTTTGGGTTCTCTTGGAAGTTTATAGTAAGTTTATTAACCATATAATATAAAAATACAAAGAGACATGGTAAATGTCAAACTATTTAAATAAGAGTTAAATGTAAAAGATATGGTTAATATAGTAACCCAAACCTTTCTAAAACATATTAGTTGAGTGGTTTTTGACCCATCCCCACCTTATCCTTTAAATAATTCATTTTGGTGCCATTAGAAACCGAAAATGATTTTATTATAAAATAATATTTCTAGCTTTTCCTAAGGTGTCCCTCACCCCTCTTATAAAAGGGCACATCCCCTTCTCTCTAATTCACACCTTCAAAGCCATTTGGATCATCTAACCCCTGTCCAAATATCCTATAAACTATCCTACCTTAATCCTAGAGGCCTTCCTAGAGTAAAAAAATCCAACCTATAGAATCCTTTTGATCAAATCAAAAGGAAGAACCCGAAGAAGAGGTAAATATTTCATCCCCTCTTTCAAGTTCTTTTCTTCTTCCACTACTTCTTTCCTTGTTGTTTCCATTCTAAAATAATAACTCTAGTATCTTATCTATACTGTGATGTTATTATAAACATGGTACAACCATATTCATTATTCTATTCATCCTTTGAATGAAATGTCACCATGCGTGTGTACGTATGGATTACCATCTCCACGTCGTGGTGTAATTGTTATTCAATACATTATTATTTGGATGGGTATAATAATGATATGTAATTGATTTAAATAATAAATACAACATGATAAAAATTCTTTATAAATTATATTCCATCCAATTATATATTATTTTAATATCAAAAGAATGATATTGTCGCTCATGCGTACGTACAGATTACCGTTTCCACAAACGCGATGAGATTAATTCCCCATCGTATCCATTCAAGAATAATTTTCATTAGATGATTAAAAATAATGTTTAAAGACTTAATATAATTATGAATATTAATAAGACACATCCTATCCATAACAAACATTACTTACATAACAAATCATATAAAGGAAAACGAATCTGTTAACACCCGAAACGACGATAATACTAAAATATTATTAACAAAGCAATGTCAAAAAATCATATATGATATCATATTAATGTATATAATTCTTGTATAATTTAATAACAATTATTTCACCATTATACTGGAGATTAACCTACCCTCAATGACGGAAAAGTACAAGGTACGTGTTAATTTCACAACCTCTTCATTATCTGAGGTTGTTTATATGTAATTATCTACTAGGACCACTTTATCATCCACATCCATATTTCTTAAAAATGTATTTCAAAACATTATTACTAATTTATAGACTATGGGTTAAAGTAATTCATACACTTGTTAGACTTTTATAAGATGTTTATAAAGTAATATTTCTGTCGTTTTCCAAATAAGGTACCTTATAACCTTTTTGACAAAATTAATGTAAGAATGTTTTTTTAACTTATACGGCCGGTGCGGCTATTTTCCACCGTCATAACATCATAGAAGCTTCCCTTAAAATATTATAGGAATATTTTAAAATATAAATGTTTTATTTTATAATTACATGACTTTTAAATAATTTCAAAATAGATAGAGATATTTCTCTAAAAATATTTTTATTTCTTCTATGTCAATATCCTTTTATGGATTTTAAGTTTATTTGAAGTTGATTTGTTATGATACAAAAATTCCACATTATATTAAATATTTTGTGATATGTTTGACTGTGGATGTGTTATTTTCATACCATTCATGATTTATGGATAAAGTATTGACATTTCATATGCCAATTTTAATACGAATGTTTATGTTATGTTTAAACCTTTTCATATGGGGAATGCATTAGACTTAGTAAGTAACGGGTGGAGCCCTCTATAGCTCCTCAATGCATCGGTAGGTCTCATGAGACAAAATAGTTTCTTAGCACAAGGACTTGACAAAATCTTGTTTGTAGTCTTGGCATAAGGCATTGACTACGTGGTTATGAAAGTCTGGCATTATGCATTCCATCATTATGAAAGTGGCTATTGATATTGCATGTGATTATTCGACTAGTATAATATCCACGTGAGTAAGTAAATGGCAGTATTTTGATTTATATTTTCCATATTATGATGAAGTTTATGTTGAAAAGGCTTTTGTTTTAGTTTTATACATTTCCTTAAATGTTTATGCTTATTTATAAAAGTTTCTGCTATATTGTTATCCTTACTAAGCATCTGAGCTCACCCCTTTCTATGTTTTATTTTTCCTAGGATCCGAAGAAGTATATTATGACTGACCTATAGGGATAGTCTATGGGATCTTAGTGTTGTCTATGGAAGCAATGTTGTTGTAGTTTTCCATTTTATGATGTAATGTAAACCTTATGAATGTATCTAGTACTTCCATGGCTACTAAACTGATCAGTTTTCTGAGACTTGATCTTTTGTGATCATGCCAATGTTATGTAATAATGCACCGACTCTAGGTAACTAGGGTTGGGGCATTACAGTTGGTATCAGAGGAAGTTTAGTACAAACATTGGAAACTAGATTTAGATAAACTCTGATTAGAGCACATAGCCCTAAGATAGACTTTGAGGATTAGTATAGAAGAACTTCCTAGAATTTTGGTGTTATAGAGATTTTGTGAGTTTTCAATGAAATAAATCCTTCTCTGGATACGAGCCAATAGAGGTGGATCTGGAACAGATTTACCTAGGGGTAAAACCCAAAAACACCGCTTTGAGCTAGACTCGAACAGGAACTGGTGCACGACAACGGGCCTTGCTGCACTCTTGGTTACGACACTCTCGGGGGATATGCTTAGGATAATTCTCATTTTATTTACAAACCATTATAAAGGGTTTATGAGTATATACTTCCTCAAAGAAAACATTTTTTATTATTATGGATTATATCCATAAATTTTTCAATTTATGTTAAGTGTTTTACAAGTTTGGAATTATGTATTTCGATTCATAAACTAATCTAGTTTATGCCATTGTTTAGAAATGGCGCATAGTGGAAGGAATTGAAACCGTATTAATGCATGCACTCCATGTAGGGATTTCACTCCTACTCAAGATAATTATAGTGGATCTGGTGATGCAACTGGTAATGATCATCTAATCACCATACTGGGACAACTCACTCAGGTTATGAATAATAACCTTACCCGTATGGAGAACCCAGATCCGTAGCATAGAGGATCAATGTTAGATCACTTCATGAGGCAACAACCACTAAAATTCAATGGGGGTATAAATCGACTAGTAGCTGAGCAATGGATAAATTCCTTAGAGAAAATATTCCATTCCTTGGGGAGTAACGAAAGGGAAAAAGTTGTAATGGAAGTTTACCGCCTCACTGGAGATGCTGATCAATGGTGGTCATTGATTCAAAACAAAAAGGAAGATGAGGAAGTATTAATTATAGAATGTAGGGAGTTTAAAGTGCTTTTCTTAGAAAAATAATTTCTTTGTGACCATCGAGCGAATATGTAATGATAATTTCTAAGTCTAAGGCAAAAGGAGGATGAGAATGTCGCAAAGTATGAAGCTAACTTTACAAGGTTAGCGAGGCATGCTGCAGATTATATACATAAACCAAGAAGTAAGATTTATCATTTCTTTGATGGGTTAAAACCATTTCTCCATCGAGCATTAGTCTCAGAATCCTTCTCATCATACGAAGATATTGTCTCATGTGCTATCAAGACAAAAAAATAATTCTCTAAGTCTTATGACTTTAAAGCATAACAAGAGAAGAAGAGATCTGCTGAACACTAGGGAAATGGAAATAAGGGGAAGAAGGGAAAAGTTGAATATCCATCCTATAGTAAATGTGGGAAGAAACACCCTGGTACTTGCCTGAAGGGAATGAGAGTCTGTTACAAGTGTGGTGAAAAAGGCCACCAAGCTTGTGATTGCAAGGGGAAGAAATAGGCTATCAATGTTGAATGCTACAATTTTAGAGAAAGGGGTAATTATTCGAATGAATGTCCTAAGTGTCAGGGGAACTTACCTTAGAAAAGGCCAAGGGATCAAGGAAAATATTATTTTATCACTACTGATAAGGTTGAAGCTTCGAAAGATGTAGTGGTGGGAAATTTAATGGTTTTCTCAAGTTTAGAAAATGATTTATTTCATTCTGGATAATCTCATTGTTTCATATCTTCTCATTTTTCTAAGAAAATTAGATATTTCCAATTTGATTTAACAAGGGAGTTCTTAGTCAAAACTCTTAAGGGAAGTATCATTGCAACAATGTTTTGCGAATTAGTCCCCATTAGGGCATATACATGTTCTTTTTCTGCTGATCTCATCATAATACCCATGATTGAATTTGATATAATCTTCGGTATGGATTGGATTTTGGACCATGATTCAAAAATTTATTATAAAAAGAAGGAGGTTACTATTTTTGAGGACGATGATAAAAGACACCTTATATTTAGAGCAGAATCATCACCACCAAATTCTTATCTAGATACACCCCTAGTAGCTCAACTAAATTTAATTAATCGGGAGGAATAGAATGAAATAACTATGGGTGAGGAAAAGAATGTTCAAATAGAGGATGTACCTATTGTGAAAGAATATGTTGATGTGTTTCCAGAATATTTACTTGGACATCCTCCAGAATGAGAAATTCAGTTTTATGTTGATTTAATTCCTGGATCAAGGCCTATATCAAAAAACCCTTATATAATGGGCACTATGGAATTAGTGGAACTAAAGAAATAACTAGAAGAATTTAGTAATAGGGGATTTATTTTCCCTATTGTTTCTCCATGGGGATCCCCTATCCTTTTTGTTAAGAAGAAAGATGGATTTATGAGGTTTTTCATTGACTACAGGGAGATCAATGCTATAACAATAAAGAACAAGTATCCCCTACCTCGCATTGATAATTTATTTGAACAAATTTATTGAGATCAATACTTTTCAAAGATTGAAATTCGATCTGGATATCATCAGTTGTGTGTGAAGAAGGAAGACATTCCGAAAAAAGCATTTTGAACCAGGTACGGGCATTACGAGTTTACAATAATGCCTTTTGGATTGACTAATACACCCTCTATCTTCATGGATCTAATGAATAGAGTTTTCAAGGAATATTTTGATGAATTTGTAGTGGTATTTATTGATGATATCTTGCTATACTCCAAAATCTATTAAGATCATGAAAATCACTTGCGCATTATCCTGAAGACTCTTAGAAGACACGAATTATATGGAAAGTTTAGCAAGTGTGAATTTTGGATTCAAGAGATTTCTTTTCTTGGCCATATTTTCTCTAATGATGGAATCTCTATTGATCCTTCTAAGACTAAGGCAATCCAAGAATGGCCAACACCGATGAGTATAACTGAGATACACAGTTTTATTGGTTTATCAGGTTATTATCAACATTTCGTCCAAAATTTTTACGAATTGGCTAACCCATTAAAAAATCTCACACAAAAAGGGGTTAAATTTGTTTGAAAAAATGAGTGTGAAGAATGTTTTGAAGAACTTAATAGAAGATTAGTCAATGCTCCTATATTGACTCTACCATTGGGGAATGGTGGGTTTTTTATTTGTAGTGATGCATCAATGAAAGGACTTGATTGTTTCCTTATGCAGAATGATAGGGTTGTTGCCTATGCATCATGACAGCTAAAAATTCATGAGAAAAACTATCCTACTCATGATCTTGAGTTAACAGCTGTAATCATTTCTTTAAAGATATAGAGACATTATCTCTATGGTGAAAAATGTGAGATATATACCAATCACAAGAGTTTGAAGTATATATTTTATCACAGAAAGAACTCAAAATGAGGAAAAGGAGATGGATTGAACTACTTAAGGATTATGATTTAACTATACACTACCACCCGGGGGAGGAAAATAAGGTGGCAGATTCTTTGAGTAGAAAGGATCTTGGATTTTTGAACAGGATGAGAGTTGAAAAGGATCCTATGTACATGGATCTAGTAAATATAGATATGGGAATCACCATGGAAGGTGAAACATCAATAATTTTTCAAATGGCTGTCAAGCCATATTTATTAGAAAGGATAAAGAGTTCTCAGACCCGTGATGAAGATTTTCAAAAGAAGATTAAAGCTGTGAATGATGGGAGATTGAGTGAATTTGTGTATGAAGATGAAAATTTTAAATTTGGGAAGAGACTTTGTGTTCCTGATATAACTGATCTAAAAAGGGAATTGTTGGATGATGATCATAGCTCCAATTTCTATATACACCCTGGGAGCACCAAAATGTATAGAGATTTGAAGGAACATTTTTGGTGGGACAACATGAAGAGAGAGATTAATGATTTTGTGTCAAGATGTATGGTTTTTCAACAAGTGAAAGCTGGAAGGCAAGAGCCTGGAGGAGTCATGCAACCTCTTCCCATACCTGAGTGGAAATGGGATGACATCACGATGTACTTTTTCATGGGGCTACCAAAGACTCCTAGAAGAAACGATGCAATATGGGTCATTGTTGATCGTCTTACCAAGTCAGAACATTTTCTTTCTATAAGGGAAGACTTACCACTTAAACGTTTAACAAGAATATATATTAATGAAGTTTTCATACATCATGGAGTACCACTATCGATTGTTTCTGATCATGATCCCCATTTTACATCAAGATTCTGGAAAAGTTTTCAGAAAGCCCTGGATACTGAACTTCTTTTGAGCACTGCCTACCACCCCCAAACTGATGGACAATCAGAACAGACTATCCAAACCTTAGAAGACATGTTGAGATCATGCTCACTTGACTTTCAAGGTATTTGGGATCAATATTTACCTATGTTAGAATTTTCCTATAACAATAGCTTCCATTAAAGTATTCAAATGTAACCATATGAAGCATTATACGGAAAGAGATGTCACACACCAACCTGTTGGGATGATGTTGGTGAAAGAAAACTTGTAGGCCCAGAAATTGTTGAGGAAACTATAGAAAAGGTGAAGGTAATCCAAACCCACATCAAAGAAGCACAAAGTAGGTAGAATAGATATGCCGATAACCAAAGGATGGATTTGTAATTTCAGGTAGGAGATCTTGTTTTCATGAAGGTATATCCATGGAAGGGTGTTATACGTTTCGGTAAGAAGGGAAAATTGAGTCCCAGGTACATCGTACCTTTCAAAATTCTAGAATGAATTGGGGATGTAGCTTACCATTTGGCAATACCGCCAAGTCTCTCCAAAGATCATGATGTATTCCACGTATCATTGTTGAGAAATCACATGACAGACCCAACGCATGTACTCACCTATGAAGAATTAGAACCGGAACCCGATCTGTCTTATTGCGAAGAGACTTTCAAGGTTCTTGATACAAGAGAACAAGTGTTGAGAAACCAGACAACTCACCTGGTAAAAGTTCTATGGAGAAACCATAAGATAGAAGATGTAACGTGGGAACCCAAGTAACTTATGATGAAGAACCACCCTCATCTTTTTATGCAGTAATATTATAGAAATTTTGAGGAAAAAATTATTTGTAGGAGGGGAGAATGTAACACCTCAAGCTTTTATGATACGTTTCTCTTTGAATAATGCAATAGCTTGCGTTGTATGCAACTTCGAGATTCTAACACATCGCGACCAATCAAACTAGCCGTTATGAATAGTAATACCCACTTTTTAGAATTTTATAACTTTTATCTTACAAAATGGACTTCATTTTTGGATTCGGAATATCGAAATTAGTTTATGGTAAATTTTTGGTATTTTTCTGAAAACATTCAATTTTTGATGAATAGTGAAAACACTGAGTTATAGTTTAAAACCGAATTTTTATTTAAATAATTATTTGTTTTATTTAAATTTATTTTAGGTAAAAATAGACACACAGTACCTATATAAGTTCAATGTAATTCATTGGAGTCATTTTATAATAATTTTAGATATATAAAAATTTTATTGAACTTTTTACCGTCTTTTACCCACATCCTAGGAGCATTTGCTAATTTACATAAAACTTAATTTTACCGCTTCTGTGAGTTGAATTTCAAAAATCTGAGAGACACGGTTGATATCAATAAGTAAAATGTTATTCAATAAGATGAAAATATTTTTTGGTGAATAGTAACTTTTTACTTTTATTTACCACAGTTAAAAGTAAATAGGGTAATTAAGGGTAAAAATGATACTATTATTACCCTAAAAAATGTCCTAATTATATTGGATAAGTATATTTTCAACCAAAAAATACCTTAGGAATAAAATATGAACCTCTTTGGTCCACTTGGATTTGATTAGGACATTTATTATTATTTAATTCAAAGAAGAGTTAAAAGTGTTAAATTCAATGTTTAATAACTAAAAGATTTTTAATATAGGGTTAAACATAATATAAATTTGACTATAAATATTAATTATAAATATAAAAATATTTACTATATAAAAATAATTTACTTATATTTTTTAGACATTAAATAATTTAATTTATTTATGACATAATGGGGATGCAGTAATTACCCAATTAATGAAATATTAAAATAATTGATATTATAAATATCCAAATAAATATAATTTGAGACTTTTTATGAATTCAAATAATTTTCTAGGTTAATATGACATGTTAGGGTTGGTTAGATGAATTTTTTTCGAAGTAATAATGCTGTTATGAATTTAGAAAAAACAAAATACCAAATTGTGTCAAAATTGACATAAAAGAGTTTTTAAAACAAATATTATATTATTAATTGATATTATATTCCTAAAAATATAAGGTTCGGCCAAAAGATTTATATAATGATAAATTTATCATTAATGAACTATTTGGGGTTCACTTGGAATTTTATAATAAGTTTATTAACCATAAAATATAAAAATACAGAGAGACATGGTAAATGTCAAACTGTTTGACTAAGAGTTAAATCTAAACGATTAGGTTAATATAGTGATACAAACATTTATAAAACATTATTATTGAGTGGTTTTCAACCCATACCCACCTTATCATTTAAATAATTCATTTTTTATCCATTAGAAACCGAAAATGATTTTATTATAAAATAACATTTCTAGCTTTTCCTAAGGTGCCTCTCACCCCTCTAATAAAAGGGCACTTCCCCTTCTCCCTAATTCACACCTTGAAAGCCATTTGTCTCAGACAAACCCTACCCAAATACCCTCTCAACTGTCCTCCATTAATCCTATAGGCCTTCCTTTAGTCATAAAGCCAACCTATGGAGTCCTTTTGATCAAATCAAAAGGAAGAACTCAAAGAAGTGGTAAATATTTCATCACCTCTTTCAAGTTCTTTTCTTCTTCCACTTCCTCTTTCCTTGTTGTTTCCATTCTAAAATAATAACTCCAGTATCTTCTATATACTATGATGTTATTATAAATATGGTAAAACCATATTCATTATTCTATCCATCCTTTGAATGACATGTCACCATACGTGCGTACGTACGACTTACCATCTCCACATCGTGGTGTAATTATTATTCAATACATTATTATTTGGATGGGTATAATAATGATGTATAATTGATCTAAATAATAAATATAACATGATAATGATTCTTTATAAATGATATATCAAAATAATGATATTGTTGCTCATGCGTACGTACGGATTACCGTCTCCATGAACGAGATGAGATTCATTCCCCATCGTATCCATTCAAGAATAATTTTCATTATATGATTAAAAATAATGTTTAAATAATTAATATAGTTATGAATATGAATAATATAAATCCCATCCATAACAAACATTAGTTACATAACAAAATATATAAAGGAAAACGAATCATTTAACACCCAAAACGACGATAATACTAAGATATTATTAACAAAGCAATGTCAAAAAATCTTATATGATATCATATTAATGTATATGATTAATGTATAATTTAATAACAATTATTTAACCATTATACATGAGTTTAACCAACCATCGACCAAGGAAAAGTACAAGGTAAGGGTTAATTTCCCAATCTCTTCATTATCTGAGGTTGTTTATATGTAATTATATACTCGGACCTCTTTATCATCCACATCCATGTTTCTTAAAAATGTATTTCAAAACATTCTTACTATTTTATAGACTATGTGTTAAAGCAATTTATACCCTTTTTTTGACTTTTATAAGATGTTTATGAAGGAATATTTCCATCATTTTCCAAACAAGGCACTTTATGACCTTTTCAACAAAATTAAGGTAAGAATGTTTTTTTAACTTATACGGCGAGTGTGGATATTTTCCACCGTCATAACATCATCGAAGATTCCCTGACAAGATTATAAGAATATTTTTAAATATTAATGTTTTATTTTATAATTACATGACTTTTAAAATATTTAAAAAAAGAAAGAGATATTTCTCTAAAAAGTTTTTGATTTCATCTATGTCAACATCCTTTGATGGATTTTAAGTTTATTTGAAGTTGATTTGTTATGATACGAAACTTTCACATTGTATTGAATGTTTTGTGATATGTTTGACTGTGGATATGTTATTTTCATACCATTCACAATTTATGGATAAAGTATTGACATTTTGTATGCCAATTTTAATACAAATGTTTATGTTATGTTTAAAACTTTTCATATGAGGAATGAATTGGACTTAGTAAGTGATGGGTGGAGCCCTATATAGCTCCTCGATGCATCGGTAGGTCTCATGAGACAAACTAGTGTCTTGGCACAAGGCCTTGACAAAATCTTATTTGTAGTCTTGACACAAGGCCTTGACTATGTGGTTATGAAAGTCTGGCATTATGCATTCATCATTATGAAAGTGGCTATTGATATTGCATGTGATTATTTTACTAGTAGAATATCCATGTGAGTAAGTAAATGGAATTATTGTTATTTATATTTTCCATATTATGAAGAAGTTTATGTTTAAAAGGATTTTGTTTTAGTTTTATACATTGCCTTAAATGTTTGCGCTTATTTATGAAAGTTTCTGCTATATTGTTATCCTTACTGAGCATCTGAGCTCACCCCTTTCTATGTTTTATTTTTCCCAGGATGTGAAGAAGTATATTATGGATGACCTACAGGGATAGTCTATGAGATCTCAGTGTTTTCTATGGAAACAATGTTGTTTTTGTTTTCCATTTTATGATGTAATGTAAACCTTATGAATGTATCTAGTTCTTCCAAATCTACTAAACTAATCATTCTTCTGAGACTTGATCTTTTGTGATCATGATAATGTTATGTAATAATGCACCAAATCTAGGTAACTAGGTTTGGGGCGCTACATGGTTGAAAGAAATGGTGTCCAAAATTGGATTCCTCATTCCTAGATGGAGTTCTATGAAATCTATTAGGAACGTCCTTCCATAAAATGGTGTTTTTTATGATTATCATGTGACATATATTTCAAGGTACTAAGTCAGGGAACCTTATATTTTTGGATTTAAAATTAATGTTTATTTTTATTTTTCTAATAGAGAAATGGGGGTGGGGGTGGGGTGGTCTGGTTTATAATGGAAGGGGCTCAGTTCTCTTCAGTTTTGGCACATTCTATGCTCTAGGTAACTCTATTATGGAAAAGAAAAGGGAACTCCATAAAAAACTCTCATTGTAAAAGCTATATAACATCCATATCTCTTTGGTGAAGTTTGATTATAAAATATTGGTTGGATTTCTTAATGGAAATGAGAGAATTCAATGGGACTAGACTCTTTTCATTAGGATATGCAAGATGCTCATTTAATGAGGCATAAATGTTTGTCACACTTGGAGGGAAGGAAATTTTTTAATCAAAATCTAGCTAGTAATGGGAGATTAAGTGATAGTCTTATTCTTTATCAATGTACTAGTTATTTACCTCTTGACTGTATTTCCCTTATCTATGGTGATTCCCTTAGGCTTCACCTCTTTCACCCCTTGAGGCTCAGTGTTTTATTTTGAATAAGTAGTTAACTGAGTGAGTTTATTTCTACACCCTTAAAATGAATTTTACCCTTTAAATTTCATCACCTTGATAAAAAAAATGATGTTATATATATTTTATCACATATTTGTGTTCCCAAGTATATTTTTCAAATTTTTGATTCTTCTAGAGAAATATAACCATGTGAGTAGTCTTATTACATAACACTTTATCTCTATGATTCAAGATGTAAACTGGTCGTTCTTCATGGGAAATTTCAATCTCTAGTGATACAATCTATGAGTTCAATATATGTTATGAATTAGGTATATACTTCTTCAATAGAGATATCTGGGACACATCATGAGCTTGAGATAGGTTTGGTGGAAGCTCCAAGTCACATGATATCATCCCTACTAAATCAAGAATATCTAAAGGGACAATATACATAGGGATTAACTTTACATTATTTATAAATCTCATAACCTTATTCTATAGAGAAATTCATAGTAATAACTTCCCACCAACTTCAGATTATGTATTTTAATAATTATTATCAACATAAATTTTCTTTCAAATCTTAGATTCCTTGATGTGCTGATGAACAATTATTAATTTCTCTTATATTTCCTTAGATATTTTAAGTCCCAATAGTTTTCTTTCTTTATATTCATCCCAACACATTAGAGTTTAACACTTTTTCCCATAGTGGTCTTCATAAGGATCCATCTAAATTCTCAAGTGAAATTTATTATTATACGAAAACTTGACTAGAGGAAGGTGTTGATCCCAACCACATTTGAAATCCATAGAACAAGAACTTAACATTTACTCTAGGATTTGAATGGTTATCTCAGACTGACCATCTATTTTTGGATGATAAGTAGTACTGAAACTAAACTATGTATCTATATCCTGATAAATAATTTGGCATAACTTAGAGGAAGACCTTGGATCCTAATTAGTAATAATATAATGTTGTAATTCATGCAACCTTACCACTTATTTAATGTATATTTTGAATTTTTTTTCTAGATATAAATATTCTCTAATAGAAATGTATTGTTTTGACTTTGTCAGGTGATGAACTATAACCCAAATATTATTATGGACTTTAGACGTTTTAGGGAGTCTGATTAAAAAATCAATGGTGATGTCTTCACATTTACATTATTGTATGAATAATGGTTATGAAAGACCCTGAGAAATCTATATCTTAGACTTAACTTTCCGACATAACAAGCACCCAGATACATACTCCATAATATCTCAATTTATGTTTTCCCAACGTAATTACTATTTAAAATCTATATACATCTTCGTACTTCTAAGATAAATTGAGAATGTTGAACTATGTGATTTATCTAATAGATACTTCTTCAAGAATGGTCTTGATGGGACACAATCATGGTTCATAAAACTTATCATTCCATCATAATCAAAGTTGAAATTAGGAACATTTTTAACCTTCTTTTATAGTTATACATATTCCTTTTGTGCCTTTTTAATCCTCACAAAGGTGGATGGTTGGACATAAATTCAATAAAAATATGATCCGTCCCATTTCCTTATGATTTCACGTTTTATATTCTATAAATAAATATGTCTTAGATTTATTTCAATCCTCATCATTTACAAACTAGCATGGTTCTTCTGACTCAGATCATCATTCACCTTGATTGCCTTCCAAGGGTAGTGATGTATTGGATAATCATAATCTTCAATAAACTCTAAAAATATTCTCTTAAACATATTCAACTCTTTCTAAGTGAATATATAAATTAATTATTTTGATCATTATATATGTAACACCTTTATCCATAAAGATAATTCCTCTATATCATTACTGAAAAAATTACCGCAACTAAATCTAAATCACAAGTTGAGTAATTGTTTTGGTAACTTTTAATTAGAGTGAGGAATAATCTATCACCATATAATTCGACATGAGGATGCATATGATCCCCTCAATTGATGCATCACTATAGATAAAAAATCCTTCTTCATTATAGGATAATATAACTATTGGTGTGCTAACTAACCTTTTATTAATTTCCTTGAAATTTTATTTATATTTATCTATCCATAGGAACTTAGCTCTATTATGAGTTAACTTGATGAGTGGATTAGATAATCATGATAAATTTCCTAAATAGTGTCAATAATAGCCATCCAAACTAAGAAAACAACAGATCCCAGTCATAGTGGTTGGTGTGGGTTAACATTCTATAAATTTGATTTTTATGGTTCCACTAATATACCATCGCTTTAGATTATAAGACCCAAAAATAAAACTTTTTTTTATCCAAAATTCACACTTGGTATATTTTATTTACAAGTTATCCTTCCTTAAGGTACCTAGTACAATCATTATGTGATCTTTATCCTCTTCCTTACTATTATAATATATAATAATATCTTTAATAAAAACTACAAAAAACTGATCAAGGTAATCGCTACAATATCTATTCATTAAATACATGAATATAAATGGGGAATTAGTAAGACTAAATAGAATAACTATAAATTCATTGTGTACATACCTCATAAGGAAGTATTTCTTGAAATTTCTTTGCTTTTTAACCTAAACTGACAGTATCTAGATCAAAAACCAGTATTGGAAAAATATTATAGTCATTGTAATTGATCAAAAAAATCCTTAATACAGAGAAAAAGATACTTAATATTTATTGTGATCTTATAATGTTATCAAAAATAAATTCAGAGTTGCATTGATCAAAAATTATTCTTAATAAAAAGAATAGCTGTACCCCAAGGTAACATACTTGGTTGAATGAATCCCTTATCAATATTCCCTTGTATTTTTTTCTTTGATTCCTACAACTCAATTGGGGCCATTCTATATGGAGTCTTTGAAATAGGTGTAGAAATAGGTCTGAGTTCTATTGAAAATTCAACTTCATGATTTGGTTGAAGATTAAAAAATAATTGAAAAAAACTCCCATATAATATGAAAATCTTTGATGTTTATTTTCTCCCAAACCATCTGAGATAAACACCCCTTTTTAATAGGAATAAAGATCCATTAAATGGATGCAATTTACATTGGAAGTTAATATTTATCATTTCATGGGTAGATGATCATAGGTTGGTTCAGAATGTAAAACATGACTTCCCTTACTTTGAAATTTATTTGGGATTTATGTAATAAAATACAACCCATGGATAAGATAATATCAAATTCAACTAGAGGGAGAATAATTTGATTTTGAGGAAGCACATTCCCACAAACTTCATTCAGAGAAGAATCATAGACTTGATATTCAATCATCATACCATTATAATCTTTCAATACTAATTAAACATCTACTTGTTGGGGGTGGAATTGCAATACCATTAACAATTTTTTCAGATATAAAAGAGTGGGTACATCCAGAATCAAATAGGACATTAGCAGTTCTAGAGTGAATGATAAGTGTACGTTTCACCACTTCATTATCATAACCCACATTGGTAACTATTATTTCATGATATTTCCCTTTGTATTTGGGATTAAGAGGTTCCTAAAATATATCATTATCATTAACCTTTAGATATGAGAACTAGTTAGCATAATTGCCATACTAATTTTATTTGAAACATTAGAGTGCGAGTGGTGAATTATGTGGTGATTTATCTCAGTCATTAGCTAACTTCTTATTCCCATAAATTTACCATTATATTTCCCAATGACCTTAATTTCTATACTTAAAACATTTAATAGTCCCCTTAATAAAATCTCTATCATGTTTCATTCCACACTTCAAGAATAAAGGAAATATTATCTTCCTCTCTCTATTATTTTTAGAATTTCCTTTAAATTATATCTTTATTTTTTTTCAAACCCATAAGATTGATGGGAAACTCCAATCTCCATTTCCACCTTGATAGTACATATAAACATTTATCCATATCTACTAAAGTCCCTAATGGATAACTCTATCAGATACTTTGTTTTAAGACATTAAAGAGTCAATCAACCATACTTTCAGGTCGAATGATAATAACCGAAGCGTACCTCACAAGTCTAGTAAAAGTTTCCTCATAGGTACTAACATATGAATCATCATTATAATTTAGCTCAAATAATTCCCTATCAATTTTCTTATAAATAATATAAGGAAATTATTATTAAAAAATAATATCTTAAACTCATTCCACTCCATGGAGTCAATTTCCTCTAATTTCCTCATATTATTGATAAGAGTTTACCATTGTCCTACTTTTCCTTTCAGACGATAAAACTATAAAATAAAATTTTCATGTTCTAAAAAATAGAGAATGGAAAATATATTTTCAATGGTACAAATTCATTTCTCATTAACTAGTGGATCAGTATACCCACTAAAATAATTTGTTTTTATTATAAGTACTTAACCTTAAAAATTACATAATATTGAGTTTTAATTCAAGAATTAATTATATTACATTTGAGGATATTTTAAGTATTATAGTTTTAAAGAATTAGTTCATAATTTATAGATAAAAATACCACAAATCCAAAAGAGGATATTTATGAATAATATAGATTTTTTCATAATATAAGACTTTAAAAATAAAACATGATTTATTTTCCTAAAAAATATTCAAAACTTTGAACATGAATTATTCCTTTCCTTTACCCATCCTTAAAATTTGTTAAAAATATTTTAAAACTATGGGATAATCACAAAAAACATATTTAGAGACATAAAAATAATAAATTTTTTATTACAATGAAAAACAAGAAAACCCATGAATAAAATTTTCTTCAAAATATACCTTTTTACCCAAAAGGGCATCATTTTCCTTTAAAAAGATAATTTTATTATCTTTTGAAATCTTAAACTTTCCTTGAAAACCAATTTAAAAAGTTATGTTGGTTCCTTGGGATATCATATTTTCAAAACTCTTACAAAACCCTTATAAATTTTAATAACCATATGGATGACTCCCAATATAATTCTCTAAAGAACGAAATCACTACCCAATGGATCAGAGATATATCTAGGCATACCCATCATATATGTTATATCGGGATCACCTGTGAGATATAATGGGACTCAACCCATTTTATAAAAAATTTAAAAGGAACATAACATGGATAACATAATTTAATATTTCAAATTTTCATCATAAAACCATTGAAAAACTCATTTAAACCCATATGAAAAATTCTCTTGGATGTCAAAATACCTTTTTCTTTTAAAGTCCAATTTTCAATACCAAAATACCTAGAAAAATAGAAAGAGGGGATTTTTATTTAAAGAAAACATATAAAATTATAAATTAATCTAAAATTAAAATATGGGTTATAGTGGTGGAAAAAGTCATTGTCACCTTATACATTAAAATAGTACATTCATTTTTTCTTTTGTAAAGAGAGTCAAATATTCTATAAAATGATTTCTTTTTGCTTTTTTGACATAATGTAAAAATATAAGTAAAATTCACTTTATAAGTATTTTATTACCATATAAAAACGTCCCTAAAATAATTTATAAAATACGGACATGGAGGAATAAGAGTTGAAAAATAAATCTTTAAAATAATACTTTTTAAAAGAATATTTTTTTAAAAGAAATCCCCTCACACAAAACCATAAACGTACTCATTTTTTTGAATTTTTTTTAAAGAAAGTAAAATATCGTATAAAATGAAATCTATATTCAATTTATGAATAAATAAGTATATTATTGAAAAATTTATAAGAAAATGATCATGAAGGATAAATATTTAGAAAATAATTCATTAAAACATTTAAAATTAGGTTTTATATTTAATTGTCCCTTACCTTAATTCCAAATCATTTCAAAAATTCTTTATCTTCATGAATAATAAAATTATTAAAATTATTTTATTTATTAATAACTTGTTTCAAGTTTATTATTTCTTTTATTTTATCTTTTACCATTTCATACATGATTATTTAATCATTTAAGTTCATTTTAAGAGTTTTGAAGGTATTCGTCTTTTATATCAGCAATGACTTAGGTAGGTTGAAAATGGATAGAGTTTTCATTATTCTATTATATCTAGAATGATAATCATGAAATAATTATAATTTATATACATAAATTATATTTTTAGTACTAGTAATTATATATGGTTATGGAAAAATGAACCAAGTTATGATCATGGAGACGGTAGGTCATACATACACATGATCAACATTTCCATTTTTTCCGCGATCACTATCAAAAGAAGGTAAGTATTATTTTATCTATCCATAATGATAAAGTATCATAAATAGTATATTATTTATTTAAATATACTTATATATATATATATCAACCATGTGATGTGGTGATGAAAAAAGAATCGCATTGCTCTGTTGAGGTGGTAATCCACAAGTACACACGAACAACATTATCATTTTTTCATTAAATAGAAAGGTAAAAAGTAAATAATTTATGATATTTTCATAATGATAAATATTTAATTATTATAATATATGAAAATTAATCCCCTAATTATAAATAACCATGAGACACGATGATGGAAAATGAATTACTTCGGTTCACGAGGTGGTAGTCCGCTGTACACATAAATGATGGTTTCATTTCTCATTAAATAGACGAGGGGATGAATTTAGGTTATAAAATTAACATAATAACATATAATTATATTTTATATAGTTTTTTTATTATATAATCATAGATGAATAATATTTTAAGGAGGTGTAAGAAGAATCAAAACAAAATCCCTCGGTTAAGAACGATACCTCTTCTCCAGACCACCTCTTTAGAATTATACATAAATCCTCCCTAGATTGATTTTTTAGAAAACAAAATTCTGTATGACATCATGAGGGAATTAGTTAAGGCATTGTTTCATGTATTGGATGAACCAAAAGGCTTTGGAAGTGTGAATAGGGTAGGAGAGATGGTGGCCTTTTATAAGTGGGGTAGATGACATACTTAGAATTTTTGAAAAGACCCACATTATTCACATACCAAAAGAATATAAAATGGAAAATTACCAATACTTAGATTAAATAATTTCTAACTATAATCATAATATATATATATATATATATATGTTTTTAGGTCATTTTAACCCTTATTTCTTTAGTTTAACCCCTGGTAAACCCGTTTTTACCTTAACTGTGTGGAAATATTTTTTCTATTTTAACTATTAATTGTGGCCAAAAATTAATTTGAACATATTATATAATATAAATTATTATTATTAAAAATATGGAATCAATTTTACCAATTAAAAATAATATAATTGGTATAATTTGATTTAAAATTAAACCCACATACGTGAGGAAAAAGAGGGTTTTCAAGAAATGTATTTTTCAAGCATAATATGATTTTATATCAACTCTATGACTAGTAATTATTGATATATGAATTTAAATTAATATTTATAGATATATAATTTATAAATTTAATTTAAATAATTCTTCATTAGGGGTTATTTTAATTAATTAAACTGTAGAAGCATTAGTAACATTAAAATAGTTTTCTGAAAAATGCGTTTTTAAGCCCAAAAATAAACTCATACTAAAATATATTATAAAGATGATTAAAATGTTATTGATTAGATTAAATATAACTAAATAATACTTATGTTACTTTAAATAAAACTAAAATCATAATGCTACTTTTAAATTACTTAATTTATTTAAAAGAAATGACCGTATATTAAAAATTGGTAATTTATAATGCTACTTTTAAATTACTTAATTTGTTTAAAAGAAATGACCGTATTTGAGAAATTGGCAATTTTCACTATTAACAGAAAAATCAATATTTTCCAAAAAAGACAAAAATTAAACCCTAATTTAATTTTAATATTATGATTTAAAAAATTTATATAATTTCATAAAATTCATTTTATAAAAGATCTCGATATTTAGTTATAACATTTTCTCATAAAAATTAATAAAAATATTTTTCAAAGAAAAAATATTTTCGGAGACTCAAATAACTTTACTAAAAATTGATTGATGTTTTACTAAGAATTTATAAATTAATTTTTATTGAGTAGGAAATTTATATATATTTCATAAATTAATTAATGTTATTTATACACACCAATTTAATTAGCAGGTTATAATGGTCATATTTAAATTATAATATTTTTTTTGGTTCATTGAAATTCAGTGTTGTGTATCTTGTCCACTATCAAACATGGTTATATTTTATGATATATCAATGTGTTACATCCTCAACCATTTAATAAACTTAATCCTAATAATTTTTAATTGATCATGGAAATAAATTATCTTACATTTGAAAATACATTTCTTGAAATACCACAACGTAAAAAGGGTTAATGAAACTTCCTATTGATAAGAGAGAGAAGAAAATATAAAGGTCACCTGGAATTGCTCTTAAATAGGTTTCCAAGTAGGATAAAATTTGTGGGAAGTGAAAATATAGACATGGATAAAATAATAATTCCCATATAATGATGGGGAGTGACATATATCATTGATCACAAGAAAGTGAATGATCATGATAAAGTCAACAATCATAAAACCCTAAAACAAAGAGGTGTGAAGAAGACTATTAATTTCTTTAGAAATAATGAAAATAGGATAAAATTTTCATTTTAATAACCCCTTTACTAGATTTTAGGAATTAGTTACCATATTTACTATAAACATAAAAAAATATACTTACATGAAAAGTATAATTTCATCCTTTAATCAATTTCCAGTATAATATCATCTTTTTCTCCAAACAATGAGTATTTAAGATGATTGTTTAGAACCAAATCCCTAATATAAACTTATAATGGATCACATAATATATAAAAGGATAAAAATATATCCCTTAAATCTGTATCCATTAACCAAAACCAAAATGGTTAGTACAAGGTAAGATATTTTCAAAAATGAATAGAGCATCATATCATTAATCTCCAAAAATCAACAATGATATCCAAAGTTCAAACTAAATCATTCCATAAATAAGTATCCTTAGATTTATTAAAAATATTTTTGAATATGATTAAAACCAAATGATTATAATGATTTGGTCATATATTCTTCAAAGATAAATTTAACATTTATCTCCAAATAATACCAATCACTTTTAAAACCTCATGCCAAAACATGCATGTGCCCTAATAATATAATCTCCAAGATATACTAATTATTTATATAAATAAATTGAATCAGAATAATTCCATTGTAGAATCATATGTGCTTACAAAAGATAATTAAACTTTTATTCCTTAAAAATGAAATCCCATAATGTTCATTCCACCATAACCGTATAAGGTTCCTAAAATCATGAACTTATTCTAAAATGACATTAATAACCTAATCATAGAATCACTTTTTAATCCCATGGTTATCTATATGATTAAACATATGTTCCAAAAATAAAATTAATCATTATATATTAATACATTTAATTAAAAACCATGTCATAATGACAGGGTATCATATAGGCCTGTGGTAGTCACTTTAACCTTGGCACCCTTTGGTTGTGAGTTCAAACCTCACGACATTTTGGAATGTGATTGGCTGTCCTTTTTCTAAAACAATTCTAATATAATTCTTATAAAACTTTCAGAAATATATTGAAAAACCTCAAAAATAATTATTAATCATCAAATATCATATAAACCCTAAAGTTTATTAATAAATTTAAACTTAAGTCCACAAAATGAAAAGAGAATTATCCCTCAAATAGAATTTTCTCATGTCAAACTTAGGGTTACATGTACCATAAGAATCAATAAAAACTTAATAAATATATAAAACATTACCCCATCATATAAAACCTAAAAATATTATTAATTAATTTATACTTCTGATCATCCTTAAATCAACCACTAAATCAAAACTCTTGAATCCCATTATATAGACACCTTAATCACTCAATGTTCTACATAATCCATAAAATATGATTTTCCATTTTATTCCTTAATAATTTCCTCATAAAAAACATTAACCATATCATAATATTCAAAAATTTCAAAACTTAACCCAATATATAATCCATACCTTTCATATGTCATTTGTAGTTTCCTCATCTTCATATATAATGAAATTAGGCATTACAAAAAATTCATCTATACAGTCTTGCTGATCTCATTCATGAGATTTCATCCTAGGAAATAGATTTTCATAATGACCATAATACCTACATTTAAATCACTAAATTTATACCTTGGGAAGATTTTTCCCTCTTCATGGTGTTAACCAGATGCTTCATTTTTTCCTGGGAAGATTATTTCTTTATTCCCACCTTTATCACATAAAAAATTATCTTCCCATCCTTTTAAGACATTTTCTTGGGTTCTTATTCCCACATTCTTGACAAATATGTTGTTGAATACTTTTAATTTTATTATTATCAACTAAACTTCCACAGTGATTCATTTATCTATTATTAAGTGTGTTAGGAAACTCACCTAGTCTTATGTTGTTAATCATAACTCATGATAACTGGTAAAGAATAACCATAAGATTTTCCACTACATATCCCATTCTATTTTTCTTTCTCAATTCGAAAACCACAGAATTTTCCTTCATATAAATTATTAATTTAATTCCTAATGGATATTTCTATTTATTAAAAAATGGTTAGTGTGATTATATCGAATAAACCATAGTAAACCATCTTATGTGGAGGATAAATAATAAGATATCCTTAACCATACCACCCCATATTCAACTCTTTCTATTTATCCAAAATAACTTTAAATTTTCTTAGCTTACCAACCTTTGTTGTTATGAATTATTTTTAACATAAGCTCAAATCCTAACAACTAAATTTATCTAAAACCTCCTTTGATACCAAATACAATGCCCTAACTTTAAAGAATACATAATATTGAATTTTATGTTAATAAATTATTCTCCTACATTTTATGATCAATTTAGGTTTCAATATTTAGACAATTAGTTCATAACTCATAGATAACAATGCCAAATATTAAAACTCATACACTTTCAATAAATATCCATTTTTTCCATAATATATGACTTTAATAATAAAACATGTTTTATTTTTAGGAAAAATATTCATAACTTTCAACTTAAATTATTTCTTTCCATTAACCATCCTAAAACCCAATGATTTAAAAAAAGTATGGGTATAAAAATCTCAATAAGTGACATAAATAGAAGAAATACATTAGTCTAGTAAAGAACATGAAAACACATGAAAAATCTTTTATTCAAAACATACCTTTTTACCCTAAAGGGAATAATTTTTTACTTTAAAAATATCATTATATTACCTATTAAAATCAAAACATTTCCATGAAGACTTATTAAAAAGATTCATGTGGTTTCCTTCAAACATTGCATTTATATAACCGTTATAGAGTTCTTAAAAATTTTAATAACCATACATTCGAATTCCATTATAATTCTCCATAGAACATAATTATTAACCAATTAATTGGAGATCTATTTAAGCGTATCCATCATATAAGCTATATTGAGATCACCTTTGAGCTATAATGGGGATCAATATGTCTTATAAACAATATCCAATGATTATAACATGAATAAAACAGTTTAATATTGAAAATATTCACCATAAAACTCCTGAAAAACTCTTTTAAACTTGTATACAAAACTCTTTAAGAAATCAAAATCCCTCTTTCTTTTAAAAAACCATTTTTAAAAACAAAATACTAAGAAAAAGTAGAAATTTTTTATTTTATTTTAAGATAAGTTGAAATATTATAAAGGAATAAAAACTTAAAATAATTGATACAGTGGTGGGAAAATTCATTTTCATCATATACGTTAAAATAGAACATTCCTTTTGTATTTTGTAAATAAAGGAAACATTCCATAAAAAAGATTAATTTTTAAAATCCTTTGAAATAAGTTTAAAAAAGACATAAAATTTCATTTATAAAACTTTTATGTCCATATAAAAACATCCCTAAAATAAATTTGAAAATATTTACATGGAATAAAAATATTTTAAAAATAATTTGTTAAAAGAATATTTTTTTAAAAACATGGTAAAGAAAGTAAAATATGGAAAAAATTTAAAGTTATCATCCATTATAGAATAAATAATTTTTTTATTGAAACATATATAAGAACATGGAAATGGAAGATAAATATTTATAAAATATGTCTTTAAATCATTTAAAATGAGTTTTTAAGTTAAAGGTACCCTTGCACTGAGTCCAAATCCTCATGTACATCTTAATATTCTTGAAAAATAAACTTATATTAATTATTTAATTTTATAAATTTTTTTGTTCATGTTTAATATTTACTTTATCTCTTACCAATCTATACAAAATTAGTTAATCATATAAGTTCACTTCGGGAGTTTTGGCGATATTCAGCTTAAATATCAAAAATGACTTTGATAGGTTGAATATGGTCAAAGAGGATATTATTACATAATCTTCAAAGTAATAAAAATTAAATAATTATAATTTTAATAAATAAAGTATAATTTTAAAACAAATCCTTAAATATTGTTATGAAAAATGATCTATGTCACGATCATGGAGACGGTTGGCCATACTTACGCATAAGTAACATTTACATTTTTCAATGATCACTTTAAAAAAAAGGTAATTATTATTTTATCATTATATAATGAGAATAATATCATAAATATGATATTATTTCTCTAAATATACTTATATCATCCATGTGATGTGGTGATGAAAAAAGAATCACATCGCTTCATGGAGGAGGTAGTCCACACGTATACACGAATGACGTTATCATTTTTCAGTAAATGGAAAGGTATAAAGTAAATAATATATTATATTTTCATAATGATAAATATTTAATTATTATAATTTATAAATATTTATTCCATCTTTATAAAAATCTTTGATAGGTGATGTTGGAAAATAAATTACACCAATTTGTGAGGCGGTAGTCCACCGTACACACAGATGATGGTTTCATTTCTCATTTGATGGAAGATTAGTTGGATTTAGGTTATGAAATTAACATAACAACATCTAATAATATATTATATACTATTTTTATTACATCATCATGGTTTAATAATATTTTATTTTGGTGGAAGAATAAAAAACAAAATTGCTCAGTTACGAATGATACCTCTTCTTAATACCACCTCTTTAGGATTATACTTAAATCAATAATATAATATTTTTATGATAAAAAATAACTCTAATATATATAGAGGTAAGTATTAATGGTATTTGGGTGGGTATTTTATGAACCAAAAGGCTTTCAAGTGTGAATATTGGAGGATATAGGGTGAACATTAATAAGTGGGGGAGAGAACACATTTGTAATTTTTGAAAAGTAAAAGCTATAAACATTTTTTTCACATGAAAAAAAGATTAAAAAGGACCATTATTGAAAATTATATGGTATTAAGTTTAAATATTTCCATAAAAAATATTTTAGACTAGTTTTTTGGTCATTTTAACAATTATATTTTTAGTTTAACCCCCATTAAACCTATTTTTACCTTAAACGTGGTAAAATATTCTTATTGATTTCAATATTAATTATGATAAAACAATAATTTGATCTTATTTTATGATATACATTATAATGAATTAAAATATGGAATCTATTTGATAAAATTATATTCATAGAAGTGGAATAATTTAATTTAAAATTAAATGCTCAAATGAGATAAAAAAGATGTTTTCAAGAAATGTATTTAAAGCATAAGATGGTTTTATATTAATTATATGACTTATAATTATAATTATGTGAATTTAATATATATATATATTCAATAAATTTCATTTAAATAATTCCTAATTATGGTTTTTTAATTAATTTAAATGGAGAAAAATTATGTACTTGAAAATAGTTTAAAAAATGCGTTATTATGATCAAAAATAAAATTATACTAAAATCCAGTATAAAGATGATTAAAATGTAACTAATTGGATAAAATATAAATAAATAATACTTATTTTAATTTAAATCAAATTCTAATAATAATGGTACTTTTAAATTAATTAATTTGTTAAAAAAATAATCGTATTTGAAAAAATGGGTAATTTCATCTATTCCCTGAAAAATTAATAATTTTCCAGAAAACTAAAATTCATACACAATGTTAATTTGGATTTTATAATTTTAAAAATTAATTTATTTTTATGTAATATTTTTCTAAAATTTCTATAAATTAATTATAATATTTTCTCATAAAAAGAAATAATAATCATTTTGGAAAGAAACATATTTTTAGAGAATAAAATTAATTTACTAAAAAATTATAGATTATTTACTAATAAATTATCAATAATTTTTTATTGAGTTAGAAATTTGTATATATATTTCATAAATTAGTTAATATCATTCTTACCTACTTATTTAATAGCTAAATTATAATGGTAATATTTAAATAATAATATTTCACAGTTCATTTATGTTTGGTGTTGTGTATCTTATATGCTATATTACAAGTCTTTATTTTCTAAAATATCATGGTGTTACATATATCCTCATTAAGGAATCAAGAGAACTTTATTACATCATTTCTTATTTGGAAGCTCAACATGATTCATGGATTGATAAATTTCTATAAATATATAAAGATGATTTTTAATTCTAGCTCCTGTAACAATTGGATTCCCAAGAAGAAAATCATTGAATTTTATATCATATTAAACATTAACATGGTACCTTCAGGTTCCATCAATTGAATAAAAAAAATTATAGCATGATAAATGATAACCATAGTCTAAAACCATATAATCTACATCTTATCCAAAATTTAGGATGTTATCTTATACTTAAAATTATTTATTGGGTTCTCACTAATGTTTTGTCCTCCCACTTTCCAAAGGTAACTAAACTTGATATAATTCAAAGTATAGAGACCAATAATTTTTATACATTAATATTACATCATATTAAATGAATATTCAATACATAACATTATAATACACTCCATAATCATATAGGTTTAGTGTATTTAGAAACTTGGATACATAAAAAACTTATTAATAAGAGATATATATCATCTACTAATATGATCTTTATAACTAACACCCTTCTTAGACAAAACATACATAAACATTTTCTTCATAACCCAGGGAAAGGAAAACATATAAAAGGGTGAGTGCAGATGCTCACTAAGGGTAAAAAAAGAGATATATAAATGATCACTTAAGCATAACATAATAATAAGGGTATAAGGAAATGAACTTGACATTTGAAAACCATACCCTAAATATCATAGATAAAAATCTTGATTCATGGAATAAATCATGGAAATTCATAATACATGATTCATAAAGGAATCAAAGAACATTAACTATGATATCATAACATTGGTCTAAGATATAAGTTTATGTCATACACATAAGTATAAAAAAATAATTTCTTTAATCAAGGATCACTTCCAAGACTATCGTAGTGGATTGGGTTCACTTCCCATTCTATTATATTATTAGTAAAGGTTCACTCCCAAGACTATCATAGTGGATATATTCCCTTACTACATTAGGTTCACTCCCCATTTTAGTCATTATTATCTCATGATATATCAATATTTACCTAACGCATTGGAGGGAAATATAATTCTAGGCCCATACATTGAATAATGAAAATATTACATATGTGCACTGCTAGATCATAAAAAATTAACCATATCATAACCTATAGAAAGTAAAAAGGTTTAAAAAACCTTTAATCATATCACTACCTATATAAAAGAAACAAGTTTCATAAAGGTTTCATCATAACTTAATTAACCTGTGGAAATAAATGGGTTTTATAGATTTATCCTTAAATCATCATCATCATAAGATATTAAAAGAATGAAAGTGGATGGTATCATTTTATCATATACCCATAAAATAATAAGTAACATCAAAATATGTTATTATATACGAAAAGTTCCTTTAAAATATCAATGAAATATTTTTTTAGGAAAATACCCATTTCACTTTGAAATCACTTGTTTAAAATATAACAATTTCATAAAAAATAAGGATTTTTTTTATTTTAAAATAACCTTAGAATATTTTAAATTAATCTTTAAAGCATTGAGTAGTTATAATGGAATGAAATTATAATTATTTTGCATACATTAAAATTAATATTCATTTCACATTTTTGTAAAAAGTCAAATGCAACTCATTTAGAAAAAGACAAAATGATTCCTTTTAAATAATTTTTTAAAAATTAAATCACAGGTAAAAATTAATTTAAACAATTAAATGATAATTTTAAAAACATTATTGAAACCAGTTTTAGAAAACACAGATATGGAAGAAAAAGTTTTTTTAGTTGAAGAGAGAAATAAATTCGATTTTCCATAAAAATAGTCTTTCAGTCTCTTGAGTTATTCAAGGGACAGAAATGAAAGGAGAGTATATAATATCAAGAAATAACCATAGAATAAGAAAAATAATGAGTTTATTTATATTTATATCATAAAATTACATTATCAGATTCTTAATCATAAACAATCTATATAAACAATGGGATTATAACATAAATCCATTACCTCTAGTTTAACTTGCTTCAAAATAGCTTTAAATACATGTATAATAAATTAATATTTATTATAATTATATAATAGAGTCATTTAAATACTTATAATATCATATAAAATCCACTTAAAACATTTTAACACCAATTTATTAATAACTCTTTATTAAAAGTGTCATTTCCTAGTGTTAATTGTTTCATTTTTTCATGAGAATTTTGGTTTGGTAGTTATGGTAATTTTACATTAATATATGTTAAATAAGATTTAATATTTTAATAATGATATGAATATCATATATATTCATTATATATATATTTAGATTCATCTATAAAAGATAAAGATAGAAAAAATGAATTACACTATTCACAAAAATGTTAGGTCGTACGTACACATGAACACTATTTTCAATTTTTGATAGATGGAATGAAAGAAAGGTAAATAATAATAATAAATATTGTTACAATAATAATTATATAATATAATATATTCATTAAATATGTCCTTATTTTCATCCATTTAAAATGGAAATGAAAAACGAATCACATCACTTCGTGGAGGTGGTAGTCCACACATATGTACAATCGACGTTATAATTTTCTAATAGATAGGTAAGTAAGATGGAAGATATGATATTATAATTATATAAAAAAATTTATATCATAAATATCATATATTAACCTAAAACCCATTATTATAACCATCCATCAATGATGGTGATGAAAAATTAATTGCATCGCAACATGGAGGTGGTAATATACATGTACACACGAGTGATACTTTCACTTACCATTTGATAGAAAAGAGGGTGGATAATGTTAGTTCCATAATAATAATAAAATTTTATTATATTTAGGATACACAATTTATTATTTAATTATTAATACTATATATTTAGATGAATTAGAGGAAGAAATAAATTTAAAGGGGCTGGGTAAGATGATTACCTCTTCTTTAGAATGCCACCTTTAAGTTTGTTATTAAGGAACCTTGGAATAATATTTCAAGAATAATGAAATCTATAATTCATATATAAGTTTAAAATTGAATCATGCGGAGTTTTTTCATTCCAGATAACTCAAATTAGTGTAAATAAAAGAGAGAAGATGCATCCTTTTATAAGGGAGGGAAATGACATACTTGGAATTACTAAAAAGATTTAAATATAATTAATTTATTTCTCAATTATAATGGTTCAAAATAGCCATGAATTAGAATAAAAATAGGAAATTTTATAATTATCACCAAAAAGTTAAATTTATAAAGGTTTTTGTGTTATTCTAAACCTTATCTTTTGGTTTAACCCCTTTGTTAACCAATTTAAAACTTAACTATGGTAAAAAATTTTTGTATTTTAAAGGGATATAATTTTACTTATATAGTAATAATTAGATCAAAATTTCAAAGGGATAAAATTTTAGAACATTTATCATTATAATTTTTCTCTTGAAAGTTTTTTATGTTTTTAAATAATTTAATATAATATTATTTAACATAAAATATCATCAATTTGATTTTTGATACTATTCATTTAATTTGACTTTAAATACATGAATAATGGTATGGAATTAGAATATATAATATTTAAAAACCAATTATACATTATTAATAACGATTAAATTCATGTTAAATCTTTTTTTAATTCAAAAAATATAACTTTTTTTATCTTTTTAAAATCTTTTACTTTTATTTTTCTACAACCTACACAGGTACTCTGTTGGTATTGTGTATTCATTTAAGGTAATTATTCTATCAATAAAAATTAAAAATAAATTACCATGATAAAAAAATAAATCAAACCTTAGAATAAACTTTTATAACTAAACTAATCCTATTTTTATCCTAATGTAAAAATTTTAGAGATATAAATGTCAAGAGAGAAATTTTTTAATTTTATTTATATAAAATAATATAAATTTCACTATCACGGTAAAATGGAACCAAAATTATATATATTCAAATTTTGGATGTATATGGTTGAATGAAACATATAAAGTGAAATTAAGGGATGTTTTGAGTTAATTTTGAGACCCTATCTCATTTTGTTAACCTTATTTTACCAATTTTACCCTTACTGAGGTGACACATATTTTTCACGAATACTATTCATAATAAAAAATGTAAATATTTAGAAAATTTGAAAATTCCTAATTCTAAATATGATATATATTTTTCAACATTCAATTCATAGAATTGACATAATTTAATTTAAAATTAAAATTTGAATACGCGATGAAAAATAGTTTTCCCAAAAAATATTTTTTGAAGCATAGAAAGTTATTATACTAAAATACAACATAAAATTAAATACAATAACCCTATACATAATATAATTGAACAAATTTTACTTATAAAACTTTTTTAAAGAAAATATAACATTATAAATGCTTGAAATGAAAATAAATTTTCTAATAAAAAACACTATTTTTCACTATTTAATGAAGAATCATTCTTTTTATAAAATTATAAAAAATTCACTCTAATATAATTTTTACATGATGATTTCAAAAATGAAATTCCTTTTAATAAATAAATTTTATAAAATTGGAAAAAATTAATTATATTGTTTTCTCACAAAAATTAATAGAAACTGTTTTGAGGGAAAATGTATTTTTAAAGCATATAATGAATTTTCTAGAAAATGTGTACTTATAAATTTTATTTATCTAAAAAATTTATACAATTTTTTTTTGAAATGAGGTTATTAATATACACTAAAATAATTTAATTTTTAGATAATAATGGTATACTATATTAAAATTCATTTAGACTTTAGGTTCATGTATCACAAGCTATCAAATTTTTTTTTAAAAAGGAATATATAATTAAATATCAGGGTGTTACACCAAGGAGAATATAATCAATATTGTGTTTATGTACCAATTAAATACTATTATAATTGATTTTAGTGATCACATGGCATTGGTCACTATGCACCCATGATCACTACCCTTACAAGTGTTTGGGTTGGCTCACTACCACTTAAGGCTCACTACCATTCCCCCTCCTTCACGCACAACTCAGGGGTAGGAAACCACTTGCTCACTAATCATTTCTTATCCTTTTATCCCTACTATGAGGATAGGAAATAACATAGTTTTTATACCTGTAAGACTATTTATTATCATCATAATCTAGGATTAATGGAACCTTAATTCTGGATGGATGTGCTGATAAACTCCTCTGCACTCCACTTTCCCAATATTACTGTAAAATGCCTCTTTGAAGCTTCTTCTTCTTTAACTTTCCCAATGGTAACAATGATTAAAGGAGAATAAAGGAGAACTGATCTCATGGTGTCTTAACCTAAAGTATTGTGAGAAGGGGGAGGATAATGGTAGTGGGCCTTGGGTGGAAGTGATCCAACCCAAAATCTTGCAAGGGTAGTGAGCCTAGGAATAGAGTGACCAGAGCCTTGTTATCTTCAAGATCAATGATCCTTGTGGTTAATCAATGCATCAAAAAAAATGTAAATATCATTATCTCTGGAGTTCCTTATAATATCCCTAGATTTTTAGAAATATATTATATCAAATTTATTTAAAGTCTTTGATATCTTGTGTTATATGCAACACCAAGTTTTCTTGTGTTGCATGAAAAATAAAGTCTCTTAAAAAACAAGTGTTACTCCCAAGACCAAATTTTATGAAACAAGAAAATAATATAAATATTTAATATTATAGTTATAACATAGCCTCTATAGTTGTGGGAATGAATGAGATTAAATAAAGTAGAAGAATATAGTTTATACATGTTTATAAAATGAATTATTGCCAATTAATTAGAAGTGAAAATAAAAACCAATTAAATATAAATGATGAGTTTTTATGAAAAACTATTTTTATTACCAGAATTGAGTTTTATCTTAGTGAATTAAATTAATCACTACTAGTGAAATATTATAATGAAATTTGTATGTTATTTTTTTAATCAAATATTTTTAAATTCACCCAATAAGTTTTATAGGTATAAAAGGTAGTTTTGCTGCCTTTTAATGGAAGACATGTTTTAAAACTAAATTTTGATAGATTTAAAAATTTTATTTAAAAATATAAGCATATTTTTGAAAATATAAATATAAAAAATTACTTTGGGTAATTGTTTGTGTGTTTTACCAAGAACTTTAATATTTTAATCAATAGTAAATAATAATGAATTTTAATTGAAAACTATTTTTTGTCTAAATAATTTATTATGTTAAGTTATATTTTGAATTAGTTTTAAAGTTATATTAGATTAATTATATATCTATTAATACAATTTATTTCATTAGAATCACTTTTATCTAAAATTCATATATAAAAACATAGCATACTTTTGTGCATTTTTAGTTTAAAAACCTGCATTGTCATTCCGTTTGTGGGATTAATTTTAAATTAAATTATACCACTTTTTTGATTTTAATTTGAAAAAATGGATTAAATATTTTGAATCATAATAATTTAAAATTTATAATAAGGTTAACTTAGTTTTTTTAAAAAAAATATTATTGTAAGAAATTAGAATTAATTATAGTGATTATGGTAAAAACGAGTTTACTTAATGACCAAACTGTAATCTTAAGGGGCCAAATGACCTTGAAACTTATCCAAAACACTTTTTATGGAAATATTTTTAACATATACCATATTTTATAGAATTTATTTCATTATTTTTGTTACATGATGTATGGGAGACCTCCCAATAGGGGTTACGTTTTTTTATTTATAATAATACTACTCCTCCACTATAAAATGGAATTCACTCCCACCCTCTCTTCAAAAATCTCAATCACTTTTGTCTCATCCAAAACCAACCAAAATAAACTCCAAAAATCCCTCATATAATATTATAAGCCTAATTTTTTTTAATAAATAAAATCAATTAAGTACTTTGGTACAAACCAAAATGAGTTACCTGATAAAGAGGTAACATTCTTCAATGAGTACTTTTGTTTTATTTATTTCTACAAAACATAAATTATTTTTATTTCATCATTATATAATAAAATCTGTATCCTAAATATAATTATATTTTTTTATGTTAGGGGTTTGACCTATACCTACACACACTTCCATCAAATGGGTAACAAAATCACCATTTGCGTGTACGATAGACTATCACCTCATGAAATGATGTTATTAATTTTTACATTACCACCTATCATGGTTGGGAATTACGATGGAAACACTATTTTTATATGTTATATATAATATTAATGATGTATTTATGTTTCTAGAATAAATATATAACAAATAACTTCATGATTTCTATTTTGTGGAAATATGATAACGTCATTTGTAAACGTGTGGACTACTGCCTCCCCAAAGCGATGTGACCCTTTCACGCTTTAAATGGAATTTATTAAGGAAAAGTTTAAAAAAAATATGATATAAAAGAAATATTTATGATATTAATAAAATAATTATCTATATATACATATAACATATCATTTTATTCTTTCCTTTTCACACACTGAAAAAGTTACAATGTCATTTACAGACGTGTGGACTACCGCCTCCTCAATGTGATGCGATTCTTCCTTTTTCATCCCCTCATCAAAAGAATGATTTATATAAGTATATATAATTAAATAATATTTTATTTATGATATATGTTTCATTTTTAAAGATAAAAACTATTTTCCTTCTTTCCATAATGATCATTGAAAAATGAGAACATTAGTCATGAGTACGTACGACCTACCGTCTCCATGATCGTAACATTGGTTCATTTTTCATAACCATATTTATTATTTAATTTTAAAAGTAAAATTTATGTCTAAATATGATAATTATATCATGATTATTATTTTTATTTGTTTAAATAATGAACCATTGGACCAAACTGCACATACAAAAGTCATTTTTGACACAAAAACCGAATATAGCCAAAACAACCAATTTAAGAATAATTGATTAAGTAATTGTATATAACTTGAGTATAATTGAAATAAAAGTAATAATATAATTTTAAAAGGTTATAAATAAATTAAATAATTATCATAAGTTTATTATTCTAGAATAAATATAGCATGTATGATAAATCAGACTTAAGGTAAGGGGCTTTTTTAACTCAATTTCAATTCATTAGTTTAAACTTATATTTAATTGGTTATGTTATGGAAATAATATGGGTGAAATGACCTATTATTGTATTATTATGTATTTAAAAATTTATTTTGTGTATTTAAATCTGTCACACACAATTATTTCATTGATTTATTATCACTCCAATGCTACAATCATTGTAATGGAGTTTCATCTCACTTTTTACATCTGTGAGATAAATATTATATTCACCACTTAATTTTTTTGTGGTGTATATAATAACATTTTTGATATATTATATCATGAATTATTTTATCTTCATGGTATTTAAATGATTCATTTTATTATTATTACTTTTGGGGTTTCAGATTCAGATGTGACCACAATTGTAAGGGGACTTCTAGTCTCACTTTTATTTCTATGAGACTTATGTCATATTCAACACTAATTTTTTTATAGTTTATATACTTTACTTTGAAATGTTATATAATGAATTTAATTTATTTAATTATATTAAATGTTTCAATTTATGTTATTATTTCATAGATCTAATGATTCAAAAGTTACTCAAGTAGTAAGGGTTTTTCTGGCCTCACTTTTATTTCCACGAGACTTATTCCATATTCACCACTTATTTTTGTTGTGTGGTTTATGTAATTACAATGAATATATTTTATGACAATAATAATTGATTATAAGGGTATTTAATTATCCATTTTATAATCTCTCTTTCATAGGGTTTATAGTTTCAAAGTTACCAAAGCGGTAATGAATTTTTGTCACATTTTTCCTTCGTTGATATTTTTGTTATGTTATATGCCTATATTCTTTTAAAAGGTGTATATATGGAATATTTGACATGTTATATCATGTATATAGTTATTTTAATGATATTATAAGTTTCATTTAATTATATTATTTAATGGGGATTGGGACTCAAACATTTCAGAGTTGTATGAGACACTTCAAATGTTTAATGATTATTTTCCCAATTTTTTAATGATATTTTATGAGAATATCCATTTATAAACATAAAAAACCCTTGTTTATATTTATCTTGAAATGGGTATATTTTTTATTGATACCATTATCATTTATTCTTTGGATGGATTATTATTGTTTCAATGATACTATTAAGGGACCTTTTTCTTTTCCACAGGTTAATATTGTTTCAAAGATATTGTTGTGAAACCAATTTATTTTACACAGTTTAAGCATGCTTGAATGAGATTGTTTTGGAAACATTTTTTTCTATGGGATAACCATGTTTCAATGATATTTATATGGAACCCATTTCTTTCCCATGAGTTAATCATGTTTCAATGGGATTATTATGAAACCCATTTCTTTTCCATGAGTTAATCATGTTTTAAAGCGATTGACATGATAACCATTTATTTTCCAAGGGTGAATCAAGTTATAAAAGGAATAATTATTGTTTATATGATTTTTATTCATGTTTTTTTACATCTTACATGAAGGGTTGAGCCCCATTATAGATCAAAGGTGAGCCCGATATAATTTATACAAAGGGTGAGCCCCATTATATCTCTCCAATGCATTGATTAATGATATATTTTAATTTAACCATATTTTTATTCCAAATAAAATGATTTTAAAGGGTTTTAAAATAGTTTTAAAATGTTTTTGAAATATCTTATGAAAGTGATGCTCCAAGTAACAAAATAGAGTTTTAATTACTTGTTATGAGTTTACAATGTTTCTAATGATCGAGATTGATGTCACAAGGATTTTGATTATTGATTTTGATTACTCTTTACTTTTATGTGTTTTCATATTTTAAGATCTAGGTATTATTATGTATGATTTATTTTGTGATTAGATCATGTACTTTGATTATTTCATCATACCATTATGCAGTATTACTCTCATTGATGACATTCAATTATTAATGCTTATGTTTACCCTTTTAAGCATCTGAGCTCACCCATATGATATTTCCTTTTCCCCATGTTTTAAAGAATAATGTTGAGAGGTTTATGTCTACAAGGGATTTCCCAAGGATTATTTTTATGACCTACTATTAAATAAGAAAATATGGTCTTAATGGGAGAAATGTTCTTTTTATGACATTTGAATTGCTTATATAAAAGTTTTTCATAATTTTATAATACTCTAAAACTAAAAGGACCTCCCTAATGTAAGTGATATAAGTTTTAATTTTTATTTTATAAGGTTTTTATGGAATAAAATTGGGTCACAATTATCTGCATCATAACTGGAAATGTAAATTATGGATTTCAGTTAAGGATCTGGGAGTACGGGTCCTGAGCTGTTATAGTTGGCATCAAAGATCAATTTATATAAATTTTGAGATTAGGGGGTTTTCATATGAGTATATATTAAGAGTTATGGGTACCTTCATAGGTAAATAAAATTAAATATGATAATAATTTAAAATTACTAGACACCTTATTTGAGGGGTCTAATTAGTATTTTTTGAGGTTATTAATTAAATTTTAAGAGATGTTTTATTGGGTTGAATTATATGTAAAACTTCATTTTAATTCGATTTATTCCTTTATTTTTTTATAAATAATATTTAATGTATTTAAAAACTTTAAGGTTTATATGATCTTTGATATTGAGGTAATTATGGAAACACAAGTATTATAATATAGATAACCACATGATTGAAAAGTGATTTAGTGACTAAGTGAAAAATGTTACTTCAGAAGAATATATCCATATTTTGGGTTTAAAATATGTAATGTATGAGATAAACCTATAGGATAAAAAAATATTTAATTTTGAGGTTATTGAGTTTATTTTGTATATAGGTTTGTGGAATGATTTAGGTTCATCTTTGGGTTTTACTATTAAACTTTGAATATTATGTTTTGATGGTTTTCTCATTTTTGGAATTATATTACTATGTTCTTACCATTTTGGGGTTTGGTTACTATCTAAAGATAGGATTAATAGATTTAATATCTTTTTTATGGTTATGTGGTCTTTAAAAATTGATTTTAGTGCTTCAAGAATTAAAAATTTATCTTTAATACTCATTATTTTTCAAAAAAGTTGATATTTTTGTGAAAATTGGTTAAATTATTAAATTCACTTGTCAAGTAAGTATATTTATTTATGTTTTCTGTATATATGGTGAAATAAATCCTTTAAATTTCAGAAAAGGATATTGAAATAAATTTTTATCCATTACTATATATTCTGATTATATCAATGACCTTTTCCACACCTATTTGGTTTGTTGTTTTCTTATCATTGACTTCCTCTTGACCATGTTCCATATCTCTCTCTTTTAGTCCATGAGAATTAATTTTTCCTTTCAAGTTAATCTTTTAATTTTACACCAATTTTATCCCCATTTGCAATCCTAGTTATTTGTATATTCAGGTGACCTTTATGTTTCCCACTTTAACATTTTAAAAAGATATTTTATTAACCCTTTGTATGATGTGGGTTTCAATAAATTAATTCTAAAAATGTTAATCCTTTGATAATGTATATGAATTTATAGGGAAACATTCATTTTAAGGGGGGTAGTATGTAAAATACTGAGATATTAAGAAATATATATTTTTAAATTAATTTAAATGTTTTGACGTATTTTATTATATGAAACACCAAGTTTACCTTGTGTTTCATGAAACACCGAGTCTCTTTGAAATGTGTGTTACATGTAAGACCATGTTTTACAAAACAATAATATAATATAGATATTTAATATGATAGTTATTACCAATCCATTAGAATAGAGGTAATGAATTATATTAACTAATTTATAAGAATATAGTTTACACAGCTTAATAAAATGAATTATTTCTAATTAATTACAAGTGAAAATAAAAACAAATGTAATATAAAGGATACATTTATATGAAAAAATATTTTTTATGACCAGAATAGATTTTTATCTTAATAAATTAAATTAATAACTATGGATGAAAGATATTAGTTAAATTCATGTGTTATATTTTCAATCATATATTTTTTAATTAATCTAATAATTTTTATAGTCATAAAATAAGAACAAATCTAATTTTAAGCATAAAAGTCTGTATTTTTCTAAAAGATAGTTTTCCACATTTTTAAGGTATATTTTTCTAAAAATAAAACCTGAAAAATTTATAAATTTTATTTGAAAAAATAAACTTATATTTTTAAATAATAATATAAAAATTTACTTTGTGTTATTTTTTTGGTATTTTTCTGAGAACTTTCATATTTTAATGCATAGTGAATAACAATGTATTTTAATTGAAAAATGCTTTTTTATCTATATAATTTATAGTTCTAAATTATATTTTAAATTTATTTTAAAGTTATATTAGATAAATTTTATTTTTAATAATAAAATTTAGGTAATTGAAATCATATTTATATTAAATTTAGATATAAAAACATAACAAACTTTTGAGCATTTTAACTTTAAATGCCCATTTTGTCATCCCGTCTACATGATTAATTTCAAATTAAATTATTCCAACTATTTGACATGAATTTGGAAAAATGGATTCAATATTTTTAGTCACCATAAATTATAATTTCTAATAAGATAAAATTATTATTTGACTAAAAATATTAGTGAATGAAATTAAAATCAATTACAATGATTAAAGTAAATATGAGTTTACTTAGTGGTTAAAATTTAATCTTAAGGGTCCAAATGACCTATAAACTTATAAAAAACCCATTTTTATGGAAATATATAGACAATAATACCTCTTTTATCCAATTTGGTTCATTATTGGGGGCACATGATGTAAGGCAGACATCTCAATAGTGTTTAACTTTCTGTATTTACCTGAATGTCACTCCTCCTCCACTATAAAATGACATTCACTCTCTCCCTATATTAACACCTATAAATCCATTTTTTATCATAAAAAACCTTAATATATAAAATAAAAAATACATAATATCATATTATAATCCTAAATATGGGTAGAAAGCACACCAAGGAAGTCCTATGGTGAAATCTGAAAGGAGTTACCCGAAGAAGATGTAACATTTTTCAACGAGCAACTTTGTTTTATTTATTTCTAAAAACCTTATATTATTATTATTATTACATGATTAAATAATAAAATAAGTATAATAAATATACTTATATCTTTTTATGTTAATGTTTCTTCCTAAAATGACACAAACAACCATCAAATTGGTAGCAAATTCACTATTCGTGTGTACGGCATACTACTACCTCACAAAACGATGTCGTTCATTTTTAATTTATCATCTCTCATGGTTTTTAATTTTGATGTGCATAATTTTTTTATATGATATATATGATATTTATTATGTCTTTATGTTTATGTAATTATTATATAACACTTACATTCATGCATTCCATTTTGTGGAAATACGATGACATTATTTGTGGACGTGTGGACTGCCGCCTCCTCAAAGGGATGTGATTTGTTCATGATTTACATTAAATGTATTAATGATGAGTTTAATAAAAATATATTATATAAATTAATTATTTATTATATTCATGAAATAATTATCTATCTATAAATATGACATATCATTTTCTTTTTTCTTTTTCACACACTGAGAAAGTGAAAACATCGTTTGTGGACATGTGGACTACTGCCTCCTCAAAGCGATGCGATTATTCATTTTTCATCACCACATCACAAGAATTATATATATAAGTATATATAATTAATTAATATGGTATTTATGATATAATTTATATTATATAAATATAAAAATTAATTACCTTCTTTCTATAATAAACCTTGAAAAATGAGAACATTACTCATGCGTTCGTATGACCTATCGTCTCTATGATCATAACGTTGGTTAATTTTTCATAACCATAAGTTATATTTTATTTTAAAAGTATAATTTATGTATAAATATGATAATTGTTTCATAATTATTATTCTGGATATGTTTATTTAATGACCACTTTGACTATAGGGGAACTGCCATTGTCATTTTTGACACACAAACTAAGTATGGTCAAAACACCTGACTTAAAATTAATTGATTAAGTAATTTTATAAAACATTATTATAAGTAAAATAAAATTAATAATAAAATTTTAAATTGTTATTAATCAATTAAATAATCAAGATAAGTTTATTATTTAGGAATATATAGGAAAAACATGACAAATGAGACTCAAGGTAAGGGGTTTCTTAACTTAATTTCCATTCATTGGGTTAAACTTATATTTAATTGGTTATGTTATAGAAATAATAAAAGTGAAAATACATATGATTTTATTATGATATATTTACATAATTATTTTTTGGATTTAAAATTTTCATACATAATTATTTCACTGATTTATTCTCACTCTAATGCTATGATATTTGTAAGGGATTTTCATCTCACTTTTTACATCTGTGAGATAAATGTTATATTTAATACTTACTTATTTTTTGTGGTGTATCTAATAATTTTTTTGATATATTATATCATGAATTATTTTATGTTTATGTTATTTAAATGTTTCATTCAATGATAATTACTTTGGGGGTTTCTGATTTAGATGTTACCACAATTGTAAGGGGATTTTTAGTGTAACTTTTATTTCTAAGAGACTTATTCCATATCCACCATTAATTTTTTTTTGTGGTTTATATAATTAAATATGAAATTTTATATCATAAATTTAATTTATTTCATGATATTCAAAGTTCCAATTTATGATATTCTTTCAAGGATCTCATGATTCAAAAGTTACTCAAATAGTAAGGGGTTTTCTAGTATCACTTTTATTTCCATGAGGCTTATTCTATAATCATAACTTATTATTGTTATGTGGTTTATATAATACCCATGAATTCATTGTATGATTATTATACTTGAATTTATTTGTATTTACATAACCATTTTATAATATACCTTTCATTGGGTTTATAGTTTCAAAGTTACCAAAGTGGTAATATATTTTTGTTACAATTTTCTTTCTTTGAGATGTTTGTTATGTTATATACCTATATTATTTTATAAAGTGTATATAACACCTCTTTGACATGTTATATCATTAATATAATTATTTTCATGACATTCTAAGTTTCATATAATTATATTATTTCATGGGGATTGTGATTCAAACATTTCAAAATGGTATAAGAAACTTTGAATGTTTAATGATTATTTTACTCAAGAATGTTTTTAATGATATTTTAAGGGAATTTACATTCCTAAATATAAAAAACCTTGTTACTATCTATCCTCCACTGGGGATGTTTTGTATTTATACCATTGACATTCATTATTTGGATGTATTATTATTATTTAGAAGATATTGTTAAGGAACCCGTATCTTTACCATAGGTTAATATTATTTTGAAGAGATTATTATAGAACCCATTTATTTTATATGGGTTAACCATGTTTCAATGAGACTATTATGGAACCCATTTACTTTCTTGGGGGTAACCATGTTTCAATGAGATTTTTATGGAACCCATTTCTTTTCTTACGGGTTAATCATGTTTCAATGAGATTGTTATGGAAGTATTTTATTTTACATGGGTTAATCATGTTTTAAAGATATTGATATGATATCCATTTATTTTCCATGGTTTAATCAATCTGTAAAAGTAATAATTATTTCTTTGATGATTTTTATTCATTTTGGGGTTCTTTTACATCTTAAATGAATATTTGATCCCCATTATAGCTCATGGGTGAGCCCGGCATAACTTATATGAAGTGCGATCCCTATTATATATCCCAAATGAATTGGGTAATGAAATATTGCAAGTCATACAAAAAATTATTCCAATTAAAAGGCTTTGAATGTGTTTTCAAAGGGTTTTATGAAAGTGATTCTCCAAGTTACCAAAATAGTTTTAGTTTCCTATTATAATTTTATAACATTTCTAATGATCGATATTAACATAAAATGTCTTTCATTATTGATTCCATTTACTCATTCCTCTATCATGTTTTCATATTTGAGTAAATAAGTATTATTGGGTATGAGTTATTTTATGATTTTCTTATGCACTTTAATTATGTCATCATACCCTTATGAACTCTTATGCTTATTGATGATATTCAATTGTTAAAGCATATGTTTACCATTATTGAGCATATAACATCACCCTTATGATGTTTTATTTTCCATAGGTTTTAAATAATGTTGTTGAGTGATTTATTTATATAATGTATTTGATAAGGATTATGTTGATGACCTATTGTGAAATAATAAAAGATCGGTTAAAAGGGATAATTATTCTTTTAATTACTTATGAATTGTTTATATAGGAGTTTATCCTAATTATATAAAAATAAAAACCAAAATATTTTATATAATTTAAGTGATCCAAGTTTTACTTTTGATGTTTTAATGTTTTTATGGAAAAAAATTTGGTCACAATTATCATCCTCATATCTAGAAATGTAATGTTATGGATTTCATTACAAGAACCTAGAGTGCGGGTCCTAGGATCTTATAATCCTGGTGTGGAAAAACTATGTAAAAATATTGTTTCCCTACTTACATTTCGTTTATGCATTCATATATGTACTTAATGATATTAAAGTTCAATAGAATGATTGAATATATTTCCAACACACATGGAAAAAACATCCTTAAAGTAAAATCATTAAATAGGTGAAAAGGGTTTGAAATTAGGTGCACCTTGATTTACCCCCTCTTAGGGTTCCTAAAAGGGACCCAATATTTTTAATGAAGTCTTCCTTATATACTAAATTTCATATGGGGGTCTTCTATTCTCTATAGATTAGTTTTGTTTGATTCTAAGTGCACATTGCAACTTATACTTCCTCTTTACAATAGTAGTGAGAAATCTCACCCTCAATGAGTAATATTTTTGATATATTATTCACTATTTTATTTCATCATTAAATAAATCCATTTTTCAATGGAGTTATCCAAAATGAAACTTCAAGTTCCACATTTCAAAATATAGTTCTCAATCTCAATATAATAATACTTTTTTAATTATTAGACCAAAATATCTTAATTGTGCTTCTGATCTCATTTTAGCCTCTTCTCAAATACCTCTTTCAGCATCCCATGACCTATCTCTTTATTTTCATAAACATGGTGTATTCAATTATGCTATAGTCATTAATAAAAGGAATAAAACATATTTCTCCTTAAGCTCCAATATATTCATCACACAACATATGTTTGTGTAGACTACATCAAGAAGATTATATTCCCTCTTGTTATTCTGCTGATCTAACATTTTCCCTATATACAAGCATTACATGTCTTTTCATGGTCTCAATTTAGACTTTATATATCCACTAAAGATCTTGGCTTGGATAATTTTTTCATGCTTTTTTGATTAATTTGACTAGACCTCTGATTCCATAAGCTATTTTCTTCATTAACTATAAGGTGACCTGCATTTTAATGAGTTTACACCTTGCATAGATTATCATTAGTTCTCCTTCCTCTCATAATAGAGTTTCCAACTCTTCATTTAATCAGACACCATTTTCAGTTAAATTTTACCCAAATAACAAAGTCACAAAATTAAATCACACTTATATGGTTGTATCATAACACATTCAAAAGGAGAACTTCTCTCTTATTTAGATCATCACCTTCTAAATGGGTATTTCTAATCACCTTTATCTTCAAATATACATAATTACAAAAAAATAGTTTTATCTACTCCACCTTTCACATTTTTCAAGATACTTACATTTCATGTCTTGTGTGATGAACATCCAATATTGAGAATCCAGGTGTTTCTGTTCTTCATATCTATGAAAGTAATTTCTACCATATTTTCCTTCCCAATATTATCATTTTTATTCAATGAGATACCTAGTCGAGTATAGACATAAAATTTACTCTCCAAATTTACATCAATATACATAATGAAATACACTCAACTTATTCTTCTTCCAATAGAGAGTCCCTATTTTTCAGAAGGATTTTTCTTATTTGACCTATATTCATTTGTATTTGGGATGTGTAGTTAGTGTTTTTTCTTCCTCTTTTCATATATTGAAAAAATTTATTCCCAAAGTTAGAACATAGAAAACAATATCCATATAAATTATTTACTCTATTTCATAGAAGGACATTAACTCCTTATAATTTTTTGACTGCCAGGAGATTCTCTATTCAAATAACTTATTTCCTCTTCACAATAGAACATAGTTTTCCCAAGGTAGACTCAACATTAACACTTCATAAGAGGAATAGTCTTCTCTCATTCATTCCTCCACCTGTCCCTAGACATTTAATGTAACCTAAGTTATTAAAAAGTATATGAGAATCATGGATTATTCTCATCCCTCTATTTTACTTTGTTCGTACTGATCATTGATCGAACTTCTAGTGTCTTTGGTTTGATGCTAGAATTACCAAAATTTTGCTTTCTCTTACTCAGATCTATCATTTTCACTACTTTTTAAGTCTCAATATCACAATTTATTACACTTCTATCTACCAATATAGGTATTTATTAATCTAGAATGTTATTGACACCTTTAGATACTCACTTGAACCTTTCTATCAATTCTCCATATGTCCTAAGGTGTATCTTCTTTATAAATTAGTTTATCTCAATGCTGATTCAAGTTCTATTATCAATAAAACAACATATTAATTAAGGGGCTCAACCATATTAAATCTCCCCTCTAGGATATTATTAAGGTCGTCAATCACCTTATTATATTCTTTAATATTACGCTTGAAGATCAATATTTCTTCTAACTTCAATTATAAAGACAAAATATCATCTAACTCTTCTTTCAACTGGTCAATATCTACTTTGAGGTGATCAGTATATTTATATAATTCCTTTATAAGTCCATTAATATTTCAATTTTCTTTCTTTGAATATCAATCTCTTTATGAGCTCCTTCAAGTTTCTCCTTGAGATCAACTGTTATTTTAGGTTCATCAGAATTTTCCAGTTCAACTTCTTCCTTTTCGATAATATCCATCTAGGTATTTTATTTATCAAATTTTAATTCTATTTACCCTAACCCTAGATGATATTCTTTATCATTTTATTCTTTCATCACAAAGCTATTTCTATAAAACTTCATTCTTAATGAACTCCCAATTTTGGAGTCTCTTCGAGGAGGGGGGCGTCTTCACGAATTCTATGTATCCTATACTTCAATTTCATCATCATAAAATATTCATGTAAAATTTACAACAATGTGACCAACTTTACCACACCAGAAACTAGATAAGTTCATCTTTCCTTTGAATCTACATTTTCCTCTCTTTAATTTTCTATCCAAAATAGAAATAAGTTCATCATCCATATCATATTTACCATTATCTCTTTTAGAAACTTTAAGATTATCCATGGATTTTAATTACATCTCCTTACTTTCATAAATTTATTCTCCTTCTATCTTAAATCTCTTTCCTTTTTCCACCAAAATTATTAACAGATCATCTAGAGAGATTATGAAAAATACCTCTCTTCTAGAGTTGATATTTTGGATTGTATAGAGGTAGGAACCATCATAATATCTTCTTAAAAATATTAATATCTTTTATATCTTCACTAAGTCCTCAAGTGTATCTAATAACTTTAGTGATTTGGTAGAATAAGTTGTCAATATTCTCATTTGGAATCATTTTTAAATCATAAAATATATTATAGAGGAACTATATCTTGGTCGCCTTTACCACTCAATCACCTTCATATATATTAGAATTTTTTTTCCACATGGCCATGCCAGTAGTGTAGCTCATCACTTCTAAATTGATTTTATATGAAAAACCTCCAAATAAATAATTAATAGTTTTAGAATCAACATCCACCCTTTTATGGTTATGTACAATCATAGAATTACCTATGGAATCACTGAATTCTATCCCATGTAAGGTAGTAGAAATAACTTCTAGCCTGAGAGATCTAAGATGTGAAATCATTATATTCTTATATTTATTCTATAAAAGGGTAAATACTTCATCATATACTAATTTTATATCTTAATGAATTTATGAAGATATATTTAATGACTAAAACCTATTCTATTATTCCACTTGTTGTACCCTAGTATTCCCATATAGGGGATGAGTGAATCATAGTGTCAACATTTTCTTTTGGTTATGATGGATCTTATCCCCATATTAGTTATCACTCATTAAACCTACCTAATTGAAATGCACATTCATTAAACATAAAAATGTATAAATAAATAGAACACATTAATTTTACTTGATTTGAAACTAAGGGATATTATAATGAGTATATGATGAAGATGTATTGGTTATACCAGAATCCACTAAGTTTCACTAGATTTTGTGGATTAAAATTACCCAACCACAATCACATTATTCTAGTTGAACTGCCTTTATAACGAGTTTAGGTATATTTCACTACCTCCCTTAGATCACATTTTTTAAAATAATCCTGACATAGTACGCTGGACGAAGTCTACCTCAAATTATAAACTTGAAGGCTACCTCCATGTTGTGAAGAAAATATGATTTTATTTTCATCCTGATAGCTTGAATTTGGTGATCCAATGAACTCCACGGTCTCTAAAAATAAAATCATGTGAAATTTGTGTAAAAATAACTACCTAAAACAACCTTACATGAAATAACCACATGGAAGACATTTCATTGCGTACTCAAACTTGCAGACCGTGTACTACACTTTACAAACCATACTCTCCACTTCTTGTAACTCCCACTATATCTACCAATATTCACCACGTACTTCCCTCTATAGATTGTATACTACTCCTTGTGGGATACTTTTAATCAACACATACTAACCACACATACCATATACGCCCTTCATGAACTATCATTATGGAATAAATTTAAATTTAGTAAGTTTTTAGATAAACTCCCAGATATTCCTTTAACTTATGATCAATCCCCAATGAATGGAATAGTGATGTATTAATTGAAAAATTCCACCAAATATTTCATTAATACTTGAAATTAATGTTCAACCCATTTCTAAAAAAACTTTTTGATACTAAAAAAAATATCCTCTATCCGACCGAGTATTTTACTTCTCAACTGCATACTCCACTTTGTGGTCATTCCAAAAACATTGTTCCAAGATCGCGTACCCCCAATCAAACCACGAATGCCCAAAGAAAATTAAATACTAGACTACACAAGCTATGAAATTGCTATGAATAAACCATAAAATAAACTCCTTACCTGTTCCATGTAATGGACTAAATAAACTTCAAATATGACCATATGAGCACATATTTGACTACATAAATAACCTTTATTTAGCTTGAATACTTCATAGAACTTCACCATAACATCTAGTTTTTCAATTTATTCTTTTTTTCAAACACTGGAAAACAACTCCATTGAACAACCTTCATCAAAACCACTACTAGGCTTCCACTATAGATAAATCATATTCCAAGATCTTCAAAATCATTTTATTAACACTGAAATGAATTTTCAACAAACCTAACATCAACATTATTATCTCGCGGCGCACGATAGGATCGTGGGGGAGAAATGTGCGCTACTTGATGGTTGATTAGAGAGGATTGGGTTTTGCTTAATCACTCATATCGGGTGCACCTTTTTCACCTCAAAACGCCCAACCGTTCTATATCCAGCAATACGTGGACCTGCTTTCCAAAGGCAGACGTTTGCTGGGTGGTTTGACCAACGATGCTTAAGAACTCACATTGGTCAAGAGGATGGGAATTCGGGCTCATCGCACCCTTTTGAGGGGAATTATTTCCTGTTCCGGGACTCTCTTATATATTTACGACGTATTCATATGTTCGCGAATCTTTGGTTTATACCCAAGTATAGTATCCATGAATTACTTCTGGTTGGCAATGGTTAGCTGGACGCAAGGGTTTAGAATCATTTATGCCTGAGGTTTACCATCCCTCATTGGATTAATGACCCCGAGGAGTCTGGACTCATTGAGAAGGTACTAGTTTAAAGCCTCGTAACCAGTCACTCTGGAGTTTATTGTCATCCAGGGGAGACAGATAACGACTTGAGCGTTTGGATCGAACCCATGATACGGGCTTCCTACGCATCCTCATGAGAGGAATCAGAACCCACGTAGTTTGGTCTGGTATGGGATTACACTCCAGGATGCCCAGGTTTGATGCAGTGAACTGACATGAAGATGGTTGGAATGACCGGTTATTGGTCTTGAACCTCGGGGAGGCTTCCTAAGTACCCTTCCTAGGAGACAGGGATCAAAGTCCACGTAGTTCGGGTGGGGGTGTCAGAGAACCAACGTGAATGTGGACCCGGGGGTCCGATGGTGATCGGGATTGAACCTCTTGGAGGCTTCCTACGTATCCCTGTGGTGGGGAATCAAAGTCCACGTAGTTTGAATTGACATAGGGCTTACGCTATGAAGAAACCTAGGGTAATTGATTGGGGCTTACACTCTGAGGAGGCCCATGAGAGGATGTCATGGTCGATGCTTACTCTAAGACCACGTGTGTCATGATCGGTGTGAGAAACAAGAGGCAACATGGACCAGATGATCACGTCACAAAAAATGCGTTTGTGGGAAGTGCAATGGTGATTACGCGTGGGGGCAACCCAAAAAGTTGGGACTTACTTCGATATGGATGCCCATGGTGATAAATTCCAGAAGGAAAGGGACTTGACCCTGAAGAAGAACAGAGCAACACCCTTCCCCACTATGCCCTTCCTTGTCCGTGGGGAAGTATGGAGGTGCATGGGTGCCTCCTTCTGATGGGTAGTCTGCCACTCACCGTGGAGGGGAGAAGTGCCCCAGTACTAACCAGTGGAGGGGCAGAAAGGGGACTCCCGGGCTCGGACTCCGCATTACCATGGGATTGTGAACCCAAGAATGCTTCGGGAATCCACTCAAGGGCCGAAGAAACCCCTTCGCCCACGCTTAACATGGGTATGTGAACTCAAAATGGCACGCTGATGCACCTGAAGGTTACATCACACGGTTCCGGTGGCTCTGGTGGAGGCCTCGACTCGGGGCTGATGAATGGGCGATTGAGGAGGTTGTGAAGGATCAGGCCGGATTGGAAGGATTTTATCTGGATCAAGGAATGGGAACTACGAAGGATTTGGTAGACCACACGGGTGAATGAGAGGGTGGTTCCCTTCGCGTAGGGAGGTGCTACGTGGCTGGAGAGGCCATCCGTGAACCAGGATGGTCCATAGACTGATGGACATCCCGCAAACCAGGGTGGTTCACGACTTCGGGTTTGGCCCACGTACTAGATTAGTACGTGGAGGAGTCCACGCGAGCAGCAGCGACCGAGGGAGATGCCAGTCAGAGGTTCGTCGGTCGGGGCCTCTCCCGCGTAGGAGGGTGCTACGCGGTGCGACAAATCAGAAAAGAGGCATAAACTCCCTGGTCAGCGGGGAGTGCATCTGCGGAGGGGCCATGGTTCACGGTCTTCTTTTCTTTGTTATTTTAAGTTCGCGGTTCACCAAGTTGTTATTCCTTTTTCGGTTCCTTATTAATTCATTTCCAGCTTCATACCTATTCTGGTTCACGAACTGGAACTTCACTGTTTGCGAAATCCTAAGCTCCTTCCTTCAAAATCCTTCCACCCGAATCTGATCGATCACCTCTTTTATCTTCCCCCATCTCCTTTTATAGAGTGGGGAAAGAGATGTATCTGTAGTCATGTGGCACCTTTTGCGGAGGCCCATGACTGGAAACCTGGTTTACGAATGACTTGGTCAATCCGCAACTCGCGGGGGGAATTGAACGCACCTCCCCCACAAACCAAACTAGCTCGGGGAGTGCTTCGCGGTTGTGCCTGGTTCTGCCTCCATTCCGCGAACGACAGCAGATGTGGCTCGGGCCGGCTGACGCAGTTCACAGTTGGGGGCGGTTCATGATAGTGGACCGGGTTGGCGCCCATCCTGCTTCGCGCCCGCGGAGGATACCCGCCTCCTTTCCGCAAACAAAAATGGTCCGCGGAGGGGGCGCCTCGCGGAACCGGCCGCGTACCATCATCATTGGACCGATCTGCGGACCAGTTCATCTTGTGCCATCATTTGAGTATTCTCCACACATTTCTGCAATTCTTTGGGGGGAATTGGGTAGAATCTCATTTGGATTAAAGGGGATTATCATTCTCCTTTGCAGATTTTTTTTCAAGACCCTACAAATTCCTCCCATCAGAACGGGGTCCGATCAGAATGAAGAGGAAGCCATTCCAATGTAGAGTGGTCCTAAAACTTGGATGGTTTTTTAGGGGAGTGGACCCGGTAGGGGACCACACCTATAAATACGGGGGCCCTTCCTTTGTCTTTTATCGGATTCTTTGCAAAACCATAGCTCTCTTGCTTTTGGTATCTGCGTGCTCGTTCCATTGCGAAATGCCTCGTCCATGAACCGGCTGCCATTTCCACGAACCATTCCTCGTTCACTCCATACTTCACCTGCTGGCCAATCTCCCAACCACGAACTAACACTCTTAATTAATTAAAAAGTAAATTACGACGGGCCGTGTAGGAACTCGCTCCACGGTTTTGATGGTCCGTGGACTGAAATATTCCAGAATTTGAATATTTATAAAGTATTCCAAACCGAAATATTTAAATCCAGGATTAAGATTCCGCGGAACAACCTAGTTTGTAGTTTTCTGGCCAATGATCCGCTGGATAGAGTACCACAGACCTCTTCCGCGTAGGGTTGGTTCGTGGGATGCAGTCATCATGAACCACATTTTTAGGCCTGCGTGCGAACCTCGTCATGAAGTCTTCTCGACTTCTTTTCCATATACTTGGTATTTTTGTCCAGATTTTATTTCAGACTAACTGTCTACCTAGTTTTTATAATTCATGGAGAAAAATATGGTTCCCCCTCACCCTGCACCCAGGCCTGCTGCCGAGCCTCTCTCAATTGGTTCAGGGAGACATCTAGCTATGATTCGTAGAGAGGAGAACATCAAAGAGGACCCTAGCCGATCTATCATTACCAACGATGGTGTCTTGAAGGACTTTCTCTCTCCTGAGCTCCTGGGTTATCCACTATCAAATCAACTTCCGCTTTACAGCTTAGGTCTTCAAGATGAAGTCCCTATACCCCTTACTTTCTCAGGTCTTTCGTCTCCTTGCTTGGAACTGTCACCAAAGTGCATTCAGGTGAACCTTTCCTCATTGGGGGAGATGATCTCTGATTCCGATCCGAAAGAAACATTCATTTTGAGAGGCTCTATTTGGATCAAAGTGATCAGTGCACTCAATACTTCTCTCAAGAATCTGTCCTCAAGAGTTACCCCTCTATTATCAACCTTTCTCGAGTGGATCCTGACGTGGGGTGGATTCCTAGGTGGGATATTCGGTCTGGTGGGATTTTCTCAAATGACTGGTCCTGGGCCTTCTGGGCCCATCAGCATTTCCGGGAATCTCCCGAGTCACTGGAAGCAGTCAATCTGTACTCTGCAGTGTGGGCCTCCCAGTTTGCTGTTTACCCACCATCTTTGATCCTGCCCGACCTGCTCAGTCGCTGGTGTTCAAGCACTAATACTTTCCACCTTGCCCATGGTGAAGTGGTAATTAGTTTATGGGACGTCTACCAATTGGGAGGGCTTCCGATCATCAGTGAGATGTATGACAAGTTTCTTCCCACTCCTGATGCATGGGACGACGTCGAACAAGTGCCTTTGTTGGTGAGGGATCTCCTGGTTATAGTGGAGCAGTCACTAGGTCAGGCCTTGAGTTCCCACTCTCTTATTCCCTATAGCACCTGGATAGGGTTATTTCTGAACACCACTGGTCCTGTGCCGAAGATCAAGCACCCCAGGACTCATCCTTCTCAACAGTCTCGAACCATCCCAGGTTCCTACTAGGCGGTTCTGGAGGCGGGCGACTACCTTTCATGGGGTTACGAGGTGCACCTCAGTGTGCCGCCTATGCTCAGGATGGCATGTCTTTTTTCTATGTTTTTGAGTGGGTGGTTATTCCCTTCTTGGGATATCAACCCAGGCGTCAGGGCTTGCACCTTGATGATGGCAGTTGAGTTGGAAGAGGGCTGCCCGGTGAATTTTTCCGTGCCCACTTTGGCTCGGATTTACAAACTACTGATCCACATGTAGGAGGTCGAGTCAACCTATCGTCTGAGCGGGCCATTTCAATTCCTATATGGCAGGGTAGTGAATCATTTCTTCTATTATGAGTATCTCCATAACATGGTCATCCCGCTTCCTGCCTTTCGGCCTACCCTGCTCGATGTAGCTGGAGTTCTCTTGAAGTCCCTCAGCTCTGATGAAGTCGTCAAGCTTCTGAGTGACTTCTCCCAGTTCTCTTTCACTCCCTATCCCACCCCTTTCGGTGTTGTGGTTGATAACTGTAGGGGGATCCTAGAGGGGTGTTATTACATGATATCATTACGAGACTATTTTTTTTGTGTGCATATTGATGGGGTTTCTTTGTGAGAGTTATACGCCACACATCATTTTTCCAACCATTTTGGGTGTATGCAACTCCAAGTTTCCCTTCCCCATCCTCAGGCTCGAGGACTACACCCGACCAATCTCTGTCAATGGTGGTTGATGCTGATTGGGGAGTGATATGAAACAAGCATTTCCTTGCCTGACATAGGAGCGGCTGCCAGCCTATTCTTGGAGTATGCAAGAATGTGGGTAAAACATTATCCCGATGGGATATTGGGGAAGACTGTCTGGTAGGTTCCCAAATCAGGAGTCATTGTGGCTACTATGCCTACCACACCTTCCTCATTGGCTCTGAGGGAGGACCTAATGATGGCTCGTCGGTCAAAGCGACTCAGGGGATTTTCCTCTCCCAGCCCCTCTTCGACCGAAGTTCAGACGGACCCATCCTTCTTGGATGTGGATGAGGATGACCCTGTGGCTTCAGGTCCCAGCGTGAAAATTCATGAAGTTTTTCCGGCCAATACTGGACTTAGCAACTTGATTCCCAAGCCTGAACTGGAGTTAGAAGCTTCAGAAATCCCAGCTTCGGAACCATCTTCTAGCGTGCACACATCTGTGCTGATCGCAATGCCAGACTTCATACCCATGCTATCTAGTGAGGATACCAAAGATCCTCATGTCATGGCGGACCACCGAGAAGTACGCAGGTGGGCATGTCCCAGGATTTGAGAGATTGTTGCCAAAACTCCTCTGGATGAGATGGAAACTAAAACCGAAGCTCTCCGACAACTCTTATTGGGTTTGGGGTCAGGTGGATTTGACTATCAGAAGTTTAATTTTCTCACTTTCCAGGTTGTCATGGCCCGTGAGGAAGTTGCCGCTAGTGAACACAAACTTTCTCACCTTTTTGCCTCTCACTGCAGGTCCCGATCTTTGGAGGAAGCCATGATAAATCTCCATCAGCTGATAGCATGGGAGGCGAGCTCTTGAGATCAGGCGGCCGCCCTATCTACCGAGTTTCATGAATGTGAAGTACGGGTAGTGATGTTGAGGGATCATTTGTCAACTCTGACTGGTAACCTTGAAGCCACCAGGAAAGGGAGCAACAATCTCCAAACAACAGTGGTGCATACTCGTTCGGTGGCCGAGGTTGAGGCCAGGGAGAAGGCCGTGCTGTAGCAGACTCGCAATGACCTCTGCCGCACAGTTTCCGATCTGATGGAGAGAGCGAGCCAGGCTTCTTTGAGATGGTCAGAGCCATTCCTGGACACTCTATTTTTCTTACCCCCCTTTTTTTTCATTTCTGTGAGGGAGAGGCCCCAGCTTGTGGATGTCCTCCCTTTTTTTCAAATAGAATACAATCCATTTAAATATTTCCTTTCACTAAAATTTGATTGTTACTAGAACAATTTTTGCGTGAATAACAACCCACTGAATCAGAATTGATCATAATTCAGGAAAAAAGGATAAGAATAGAAACAAGCTCTAACTTCTGCCTGGATCATGGGATCCAGTGATCATAATTTGACTATTGCTAGGGTTTTGTAGAAAAACCCCACAAACTTTTTTTGTCTTTTCTGTTAATACCCTAATTTTTCCTGGGCCCATTTGGTGTGGACCCAGCGGGTATGGCCCGAATTTTTCTTAGGCCGCCCTTTTCGGGTTTTTAGCCTAACAAGATTCGTGCCTCTTTTTGTGAGCAGTTTAAAGTCCCACAGACAAGACTATCATTACTGATGTTTTAGGTCAAACATATTTGACCAGACATGGTGGGGCAAGGGCCTCAATGAGGTTTGGTTGATTAAAATATGTCTCTATAACCTTCAGACACACGTGGGGGGAACCATGTTTAGATTTGAACGACACGCAGGGCATGTATCAAGGCATGGGAGCCATACCGGCATGCATAGGTAGGAAGAGCATCACCTAAGGAAATCTTGCATTTGGTAGACGGGCCAGGGGTGATCAATATGCAGAGCCACTGAGGGAATGGTATGAATAGTCATGTAAAGTTTTCCTTAAGTCAATTACTCTCCATTTATGATGGCCTGAGAACTTCATGAAAGTCAAGATTATGGAAACCACATTTGGTGGCTTGGAGAATTATGAAAACCACCGAGGGTGGCTCGGAAAGGGTATGTGACGTCTGAAAGGGTTTGAGAACATCTGTATCGATCAGGAGTGTGGAAGCAAGGTCCCGGTCCTACGAATTTGTAAAGGATGGTTGGAGCTTGGCGTAGTTTAAAGTCATGCAGCTGGGACATTATATATAATGGAATGACTTCTCCTGGTTCTCGGTAATCTCATCAGAGACGTTCCACCATATTCAGGTAGGGTCGTGAAGGAGGCTAGTAAACTATAGCTCAGAGGGTTTCCAAATCCCGGGATGGACATGGGGGCTTAGGGGCCAAGAGGAGTACAGAGAGAAGCATTGCCTATGGAAATATTTCCTTTGGTAGATGGGTCAGGGGCGATCAATATGCAGATCCACTGAGGGAATGGTATGCATAGTCATGAAAAGGTGTCCAGGGGTCAATGATTGCATTCTTCCGATAGCCAAGAAACTTCAGGGAAGTTGAGATTTGGGACTACCAGGGGAGGTTTACAAGGGTTCAGCTTTTTTTGAGTACAGAGTATGGTTTATGAGGAGAGGGTGTCTGGATACGGGAGAAACATCTAGGATAAATTTCCCATGAATGGGTGAAGTCGTCCCTTCTCACACTGGTGTGAGATGGTGATTTGTGCAGGTCTGACCCGTGTACTGAGGGACAGAGAAAAGCCTTCGTTCCTTACTGAACCCATGACATGTTTGACCATGCAGTTTAACATCATGCGGTAAGGACGACTTTCGTGCAATTTAACCTCATGCGGTAAAGACGAGGATCATTATTAAAGGATGCTGTGCAGTTTAACGTCATGCAGCGAGGATGGGGGGGGGGGCATTTTTGCCGATGCTGTTCGGTTTTAATGTCGTGCAACGAGGAAAGGGGTATTTTTAAACCAGTGAAAATGCTTGCAGTTGGAGTCCTTTCCCTGGATGTTTAATGCTTGGTATTTGCAGCTTTATGACAAACAGCCAAGATGTTCCGTGTAGTTTAACATCATGCGGTATGGACGTAGTTACAAAGGCTGCTCTCGATTAGAATGTAACTAGGCTTAAACATCTCGGCATTCCCAATATGTGGAGAGGGGTTGATAGGTGTAAATCGTGGTTCCAGGGCTTATTGGATTAGGAGAAATGATATGGGGGCTCTGAGGCCGGTAAGCGTACTGAGCTAAGAAGAGTATCGCCTGAGGAAATCTTGCCTCTGGTAGACAGGCCAGAGGCTATCAATATGAAGAGCCGCTGAGGGAATGGTATGCATAGTCATGAAAAGGTGTCCACAGGTCGATAAATTTCCATTTCAGATGGCCGTGAATGGTTATGATGATCTGCGATTTTCTAGGCTACGAATTCTGTCATTTGATAAGAAAATATCTGGACATGTCGGGCATTTTCGACCCTGGTTCCTGCAAAATCTTAGAGAGCTCACTGCGCTGATTTATCTTGCATGCGGGGGTGTACCTTCACTCCATGCAGTTTAATGTCATGCGGTAAGGACTAAATACTTCTAGTTTAGCGGTCATAGAGCTCAGACCATTGGGTGACTATTTCTGCAGTCACTCTAAGGATAACTCAGTTAACATGCTCTGATATACTCTGAACAGGGTGGGGGATATAGGTTGTAAACTATAAATTTGAGGTTTCCCGGATCAGGAGAGGTGGTCTGGGGGCCCTGAGGCCGGTAAGCGTATGGAGCTATGAAGAGTATCATCCAAGGAAATATTGCCTTTGGTAGATGGGCCAGGGGCTATCAATATGCAGAGCCACTGAGGCCATGGTATGCATAGTCATGCAAAGGTGTCCCTGGGTTGATGACTTTCCACTTCTGATGGCCATGAATATTTATGAAAACCCGATATTGATCACAGTACAGTGTTCAGAATGCGGGAATAATGGTGTCCGAGCATAAAAGAAACATCTTCACTGCAATTGTCCATTGAGTCAAAGTAGCCTAGCCCTGGCTTGATGTTCGTAGATGCAGGTCGTCATGTAAACCACGAGCAGATACATAGGCTAACCGGGTAGGGATACCCTGGAAATGTATGGATGTGAAAAGGGGGATGAACTTGTAAACCACTTCTCTATAAATTTCTAGATCGGGAGATATGATATGGGGGATCTAAGGCTGGTAAGCGTACTGAGCTAGGAAGAGTATCGCGTGAGGAAATCTTGCCTTTGTAGACAGGCCAGGGGCTATCAATATGCAGAGCCGCTGAGGGCATGGTATGAATAGTCATACAAAGGTGTCCATAGGTTGATAAATTTCCACTTCCGATGTCCATGAATGGTTATAAAGATCGCCCATTATCCAGGTCGTGGAGTCTGATGTATGGAGAGGATGTATCCAAATGTGCAAGGAGTATTCTCATCTCGTTTCGCCATATATCTTGGCTAGGTCACAAAGAAGTTCGTGCAGTTTAGCATCGTGCAGTGAGGATAAAGTCCATGCAGTTTAACGTTGTGTGGTGAGGACGAGGGGTATATATGCTTGTGTTTTCTTTTCTCGGTGGCTGGGCTAGGAGATAAGATCCCGACGTCTCTAGGTATCCTGTGAGGGAAGGAATCAAGCCACACATAGTACTTTTTAGAGTACACCTTGTGCAAGTATGGTCCTTACAAAGGGGGAGGGGGAATATTTCTTTTATCCTTATCCGTGCAGTTTAACGTCATGTGGCAAGGACGATGGACACACCCCGTGCATGTCTGGTCCGTACACGGTGGAAAAGGGATTTTTTTAAATCTTCATTAGGGGGTGGCTGGGACAGGACGGGGGATCCTAGAGTCGCTATGTATCCTTCAAGGGCAGGAATCAAGCCATACATAGTTCTTTTTGGAGCACACCATGTGCAGGTCTAGTCTGTATACGGGGGGAGAGGGCATTTTTAATCCTTCTGTTCCCTTCAGTTTAATGTCGTGCGGTAAGGACGAAGAATACACCCCGTACAGGGTCTAGTCTGTACACAGGGGGAGAAAGCATATTTTTTTTGGAATGGATGGGCCAGGATGGGGAACCCTGGTGTTGCTACGTATCCTGCGAGGGCATGAATCAAGCCTTACGTAGTTATTTTGGGGAATATACCCCATGTGGGTCTGGTTCGTATGGGGGAAGATGGTATTTTTGGCTTCATTTGAGGTGGATGGGACAGGGTGTGGAATCAAGCCTCACTGGCGTCACTACGTATCCTACGAGGGATGGAATCAAGCCTCACATAGTTCTCTGAAAGACAATACACCCTGTGTAGGTCTGATCCATACACGAGGGAGAAGGGGAATTTTCTTTGAATACCATACATGCAGTTTAACGTCATGTGGTAAGGATGGGGAATACACCATGTGCAGGTCTGGTCCATTCATGAGGGAAAATGGAAACTTTTTTTAAAACCTCATTTGGGGGTGGCTGGGCCAGTATACAGATCCCTGGCGTCGCTACGTATTCTGTGAAGGCAGGAATCAAGCCATACGTAGTTCTCTGAAAGATGTACACCTCATGCAGGGCTGGTCCGTACATGGGGGACATGGATTTTTTTATTTTATTCTATTTGGGAGCAGAAGGGCCTGGATAGGGGATCCTAGCGTCTCTATGTATCTTGCGAGGGTATGAATCCAGCCGTACGTAGTTCCTTGAAATCCGTGCAGTTTAACGTCGTGTGGTGAGGATGAAATAGTCTTAGTTTAGGGGCATAGAGTTTGGACCGCTGGGTTCTTAGTAGTTTAACATCCTGCAGCTCAGACAAAAAAAACTTTTATTTATGCCGGTGAGGACGAAATACTCTTAGTTTAGGGTCATAGAGTTTGGACCGTTGGGTGATTGGAAGTTTAATGTCCTACAACTCGAACGAAAACTTCTTTTAGTTATGATAAATACTTCTTCCGAAATCTCGCATTTGTAGGACCGGTAGTGAACTGCCCGTCCATGGATATTAGAGAATATACCCCATTGGAGTAGACCCTGTGTATAACATATGGTCCCTCCCACTTGGGCTCTAGCTTTGGAGGCTTCTTTTCAGGTATCATTAGGGTCCGAAGGACCAACACCAATTTTCCTTCCAAGAAAGACCGGAGACGAACCTTTTTATTAAATGCTCGTGCGATCCGGTTCTGATATACTTTCAGATGGTGCAAAGTGTGCAACCACTTCTCATCCAGCCGTTCCAATTCACCTAGCTGTTTTTCTGATTGCTCATCATTTCATAACTGATTACAAATGGCAACAAATATCGAGGGCCATTGGAGCTCAATGGGTAGGACCGCTTCTGTTCCGTATACTAATGAGTATAGAGTAACCCGAGTAGCGGTGCATATTGTGGTTTGATAAACCCACAATGCATGGAGGAGTTTATCCGGCCACAATTTCTTGTCTTTTTCCACCATTTTTTGGAGAATATTGGACAGGGTCTTGTTAAAAGCCTCTATCTGTCTGTTGGCCACTGCATGGTAGCGAGATGAGTGGTTAGACTTGATACCATATTCTAGGTATAGTTTATCTAATTTAGCAGAGCATAAGTTGGTGCCTTTATCTGTCAATATGGTATGAGGGACGCCAAATCTGGTGATCATATTGGATTTCATAAAGTTGACAATGTTTCTTTCCTCGAAATCCTTAAGGGGTACAACTTCTGCCCATTTGGAAAAGGAGTCGGTTGCCGTGAGGATATACTTTAGCTGTTTGGATGTGGTGGGAGGATATGGTCCCACGACATCCATTCCCCAGGTGGAAAATGGCCAGGATTACTTTTCCTGATGAAGTAACTTCGGGGGTTGGTGTATGAAGTTGGCATGAATTTGGCATGAGTGTCATTTTGCAGCAAAGTGATCTCAATCTCGTGCCACGGTGGTCCAATAGTACCCAAGCCTTTGAACCTGATGGGAAAGCTTAGACCCCGAATGATGTGCTCCACATATTCTGGCATGCACTTTAGTCATGAAAGTAGTGGTTTCTTCTCCATCAATTCATCTGAGGAGGATTACATTGATGCCTCATTTGTAGCGGACCTATTTCTGACCCGTGCTGCCATATAAGACAAATTTGATTGCCCTTCTCCGTATTTGCTCTCGTTTAGCCCTGTCTGATGGAAGTTCTCCCCGTTGAAGGTAGTTTGCAATGGGGGTCATCCAACTGGTGGAAGGAGCATATGGCTATGGGAAAAGACTGAATTCGTTGATTTCTTCCGTTTTGGACTGAACAAATGGCAGGACCATTCGACTATGAGAAATACTAATAGTTGTTTCATCCCGATCTGGGTCGGCTAGGGTTGTGGCTGCATTAGCTAATGCATTGTCTTGGGCATTCTAGGACCGAGGAATATAGGTCAATGTTGGTTCTGTGGATAATTCCACCATTAACCCTTGGACATGATCAAACAGGAGAATCATATCCTCCTTTTTAATATCATAGTCACCATTGAATTGCTTAATGACCAGTTCCGAGTTACCTTTTACCTTAAGGTGCTGTACTTGTGCTTGGAGTACGAGCTCTAGGCCTATAATGAGGGCTTGATACTCTGCTTCATTGTTTGTACATCCTTTTGAAAGGAGGAAGGAATATGGCAAGACTGCCTTTTCTGGGGACATGAGTATTATCCCCAAGACCACCTTGTTAAATTTGGGATCTTCCATCCTCTTACCGGTTGGGCTTTGGGATGCACCGTCGAAGTACATTCTCCACACTGGGAACTCCTCTTGAACTGAGAAGATGTCCTCATCAGGTAGATCGACATCTGGTGTGGTGGTCCCCGTTGAAGGGTGCTCTGCCAGAAAATATGCTAATGCCTGGCCCTTGACGGCTTTCTGAGGCACAAACCAGATGTCGAACTATTGTAGGATGACTGCCCATTGGGACAGGCGCCCGGTCAGCATTGGGTGGCTAAGGATGTACTTGAGCTTGTTACTCAGTGAGACCAAATGGACTTCATGATGCAGTAGATAATGTTGCAATTTTTGAACTGCGAAGACCAAGGCCAAACAACTCTTCTCGATGTTTGAGTATTGAGTTTCAGCATCTATCATGGTTCGACTGAGGTAATAGAGATTGTTTTCACTACCGACGTCATTTTTCTACACGAGGAAGGCTCCCAGTGATCGCTCTAAGGTCATCATGTATAGGATGAGAGGTCTTCCTTCAACAGGGGGAATGAGCACCGACAGGATTAAGAGGTACTTTTTAGGCTGTTGAACGCCTCTTAGTAGTCATCTATCCATTGGTAGGTAACCCCCTTTTTCATTAACCTAGTGAAGGGAAAACATTTTCTTGCTAGGTTGGCTATGAACCACCTGATGTATTCCAGGTGTCCTTGGAATCCCCTCAACTCAGTGAGATTGTAAAGAGGTGGCAGTCTAAGGATAGCCTTTGTCTTTTCAGGGTCGACTTCGATGCCGCTATAGCGTATGACGAAGCCAAGGAATTTCTCTGAGGTAACCCTGAAGTTACATTTCAAGGGATTCATCTTCATGCTATGTTGTTGGAGTTTGTTGAAGACAGTTTCAAGGTCTGATAGGTGATCCGAGCACTGTATTTATTTGACCACCAAGTCATCCATGTAGCATTCGACGAATCTCCCCAGGAATGGTTTAAAGATACGATGCATGGCGTGTTGATATGTGGTGCCAACATTCTTGAGACCAAAGGGCATGAACCTGTAACATAATATTCCTTAAGGGGCTCTGAAGGAAGTGGATTCTTCATCTTCTCAGGCCATTCAGATTTTATTATACCTAGAATAACCTTCCATGAAGGATAGAGCCTCATACCCAGCCGTTGCATCGATTAATAACACGGTGATCGGGACCGGGAAATCATCTTTCGGACAATGATGATTGAGATCTCTGAAATCAATGAAAACTAGGATTTGTCTATTCTTTTTCTTGACAGGGACGATGTTGGACAACCAGATGGGGTACTGGACCTCCCAGATGAAGCCTGATTTAATAATCTTATCGACTTCAGCCTCTATTTTGGAAGCATTAGAGGGGAGAATTCTTCTGGCGGCTTGTTTATAGCCCCGGTGGTCTTCTGAAAGACCTAAGTGGTGGGTTGCATCTTCGGGATTGAGTCATGGCATTTCTATGTAATTCTAGACAAAAAAATACCGATGTTTCCTTAAGAAAGCGTTATATACCTCATGCTCCTCGAGGGACATGGATACACTAACAAGAGTGGGCCTCGGGTCTCCCTCGGTACCCAGGTTTATTTCCCTGAGCTCGTCCATAGTGGTGGAGATACCTTCCTCAAATGCAGGAGGTGCATCCCTGAGATCTTCCTCCTCCTCTTCCCCCAAATCCTCATCTTCTCGATCCAGCGAGGGGAGAGATCTTGACTCGAGATCCTGGGAGTCCGGAGGCGAGGCATTGTGGGCATCCTCGCTCAAGTATTCGCCCCTAATTTGAGGGTCAGCGGTCGCTTATGCACTACTATGCTCGGGCATCATGGATGAAGTCATGAGGATAGTCGAGTGTGTGTCCAGGCTTGAATCCCTACTCTCAACATGGTTGATGGGCAGTATGTAGTCTCCACCAAGCTACTTGAGGGGGTCATCAAGAACCATTTCCAGAACATTTGGACCGGGGATTCAGTCAATACCATAGAGTGAAGGCTTCATTTTCTTTTTCTCATAAAACCCAGTGTCAATGTTGTATGACTCGGAGATCTCGAAAGGGGCCCTGTCAGCGTGCAATGTCACACATTGTCCATTGACGCAATATTTGATACACTGGTTGTAGGATTAAGGAACGACCATGTGCATATAGAGCCACGACCTTCCAAGCAGGGCATTGAATGATGTGTTCTTCCGAACCACCAGGAAGTCGAAGTAGGCCATAAGGTCGCCAAAATGGGTTTTTAGCTTGATTTTTCCCATTGGATTATATTCACTCTTTTCATAACTCAACAGGGTTGTGGCTGAGAGGATAAGGTCATCTTTACTGTATCCAAAATTGTAGAGTGTTCGTAGGGGAAGAAGGTTAACTCTGAAGCCATTTTCAATAAATACTTTGCAGATCACAACATCATTTAGTGCGTCAAACACATATAATGGTTTGATATTTACCTGCATGATGGCATCTTCATCCTGATCAGTGAAGGAAATCACTGCATTTCATTCAGCCGGGATAGTCTCCGTTCGGTAAATCTCGCCAGTAGTTACCTCAGCTTGGAACTCCTGGGGGCTGAGTAAGGCTTCAATAAGAACCTCCATGAGATCTACTGACAAACTCAGGGCATCCAGGATTGACATCTTGGCTGGTACTGATGCCAGCTGCTTAAGGATATCATATTTTTCCTCCAACATCCGACGCTTCTCCGTTGGTGGGGGAGTTTTAGCAGGCACTCTAGGAGTTGGAGCACGTGAAGAGGAAGGACTAGTCGTGGGGTTGGAGGTTGTCAGTGTCCCCACGTTTTGGGGACTCGGCCCGGCCGGCCTGTTTGTGTGCACTAGGTGGCCAGACATCTATTCCTCCTCTGATGGGTACCGCAGAATAACAGGGCCAGAGTGGCCTCTTGTGGAGGTGGAGGGATATTCATTCTTCTGTTGAGTCCGTTGAAGGGATCTCCCACAGGTTTCCATGATATTAACGGTTTGGTCCAGGGTAAAACCATAGGGTTGGTTTCAGCCGCGACTGTGCCTTCCCCGGTATCCCCTACCTCTGTGATTTCTCCTCCCGGCCCCTTGCATCGGGAACTCAGGTTCATAACCATACCCTTCGTCAGGGAACGATTCCATTAGATGGATGACATTGATGGAACCAAAGATTATCTCCTCATCCTATGACAGGTCAACCTAGTCAGTTGTCCTTGATGGTGCCGTTTGGTGGGTTGGTGCCTTTAGTGCCAAGTTTGAGGGCATAAAATCCGACAGTGTCGGGGCTAACTTTGGCCTTGTTGCGAACTGATCCTCTTTCTCTTGTCTCCTCCCTTTTTGACTACGCCTGGATGACTGACTGGTGGAGGGTTGCGAGGCCGATATTGTTGGTTGCGCGATATTAGGGGTTGTTGGTGGCAACACCAGCTACTGTAATTGAGCTCTGAGTATTCCTTGAGCTCAGTTGAAAGTCTTCTGAGTCATCCAGCTATCAAATTTCTTCCCCTTATTTCTGGTGACTTCCTTCCACCCCTCCCCTTTGTCGGAGTCGGTGGTAGAAATATATGTCACATGTGCTGGGGGTAGCCCCAGTTCGACCTGCCCGGAGACTACCATCCTTTGTAGGAGGTCTTTGAAGACGAAGCATTACGGGATACTATGCCCTAAAATTTTATGGTAGGGACAATAATCCTGCCTATCATCGAAGACGATTTCTTTGGGCTTATTTTTCTCTGGGAGGCAGAGCAAGTTTTAATTCATGGCGGAGATGAAATAGCTACGGACTTGGTTCTCTCAGAACGAGTATAGGTTTTGTCTTCGTTCCTCAAACTGGTTCCGCTTCGATCCTATCTGATCGTCCCGCTTGGGCAGAGGCGGCCGATGATATACAGGAGGACCTTGACGATTTGTCGGAGGCCTAGGAAGTTGAGTAGGCACAGGGGATAGCTTGAGCGTGACAGAGGACGCTTCAGCTTTAACTGTTCACTTTGCAGGAGACTGTGAGGCTATTCGGGACTTCATATTGGTCCGCTACAGGGAGTCTTAAATTCTCTGGGTGATGGCCGAGAGATAGCAGAAGCCAGTGGTGCACTCCACTAGTATGAGCGTTGTTCGCAGCTCGTCTCGAAGGTTATCGATACATATGGACAACATCTCATCTTGGGGCATTGTCCTGTTCAGAGAGTAGGTCAGACCTTTCCATTTAGCGATTAAATCTGAGACTCTCACGTTCTCCCTCTGTTTGAAATTCATGAGGTCGCTGACCATTGTTTTGGGAAACATCGAGCTGAAGTGGAACATGAATTGCTACCAAAGGTCTTCCCAGCTTTTTATTGACTGGGCTGGTAGACTCATATACCAGACGAAGGCAGATCCTTGCAGGGTCTGTACGAAGCATCTGAGTTTCACTGCTTCTTGTTTATCTGAAGTTCCCATCATAGGGTCGCAATAAGACGCATAGTGCATGAAGTGTTGTTCCGGATCGCCTGAACCATTGAAAATAGGGAATATAGGGCTCCCAAAATTGGGTGGAGGAGGCGTGTTGCTCACCCAATCTTGGTAGGGATTCCACTCTGGTTGTATCGGAGTGCGTCGACCTTACATTGCTTCCAATCGAGCTGTCAGTGCTTCGATGGTGCTGGTGAGTCCCTGGTTTACATCCTATTAGGCCCGGTCTTAGGCGGGCATAGCCTGAGGTATTGCCTGAGGATCCGGCTTGGCCGGAACCAAGGGTGCGTATGTAGTTTGTGAGACCTTCAGAGGGTTCATATGTACTTTCTCCTATTTCTTCCTAAGTGGAGGGAAGTATTGGTATTCATTCGGATCCACATTTAGGTAGTTGGATGGGCTGGGCGCCTCATTGGGCGGGAGCCCTGACCGTGCTTCGTTTGCTGGGGAAAACATTAGTCTTTGAGGTGCACTTGATGGGAGTGCAAGGAGTGGCTCTTCTTGGGAAGATCTTTTAATAAGACGATTCCTCTGGAGTAGCTCGGCGTTAAGCCCCCTCAATTATTTCATTTCCTCTTCCTGTCGAGAGAACCTCTCTTCGAGCGTAAGTGGATCGTTTTTATCGAGAGAAGGAGGCGGGTTAAGGGTAACCAGTCCATTGTTATTATCCTTATTGGGAGCTCATAGGGTGAGCAAAGGAAGGTAAGCTGAAGGGGCGACCATATTTAGAGCGACCCTCTGGCTCCGGGTGTGCACACCTAGTGGTTCGTTGTGAGTCACAACCTGATTGAAACCATCGTCTCCCGATCCATCCGGATTTGCATCGTCTCTGGTTTCACACGTGGGGTTAACCTCTATGGCGTTGATGGATTAATATCATGTGGTGGAGGAGAAGTCATCTTCTAAATAAGAATAGGATCTCCCGAGCCTTTTGCTGGTCCTCCCCCTCCTGTCTTGGGATTTCTTTTGGACTCCATGACGAAGGGTGCCGCTGAGAGTCCTTTGATGCGTCCTTACGGTATGCCTACCTATTGAAGGGGATGGTGACTCAAAAGACAGGATAGGGCAGGAACCTCCTCTTCTGACTGTACTCCCAAGATGAGAATATACTGATCCTCATGGGGGAGTTTGTTGTAGAGGTGGTAAAAATTCCTCCAGCCCTGAGGGCTGGGGATGGATCTGTTCCCTAGATGTTGAGTCTTTTCCCATTTTTATTGGTCTTACAGGGGAATTTGTTGTTAAAAATTCCCCCAGCCCTGCAGGATGGGGTTGGCCCTGGATTGCGGCAGTGGCTGCTGCTATCACTAGTTGCCTGATCTTGCGTGCCCCCATTCGGGGGTGAACTGGTTCTGATGCTGAGATCACTCGCGACTCAATACTCTCTAGGGAGGCTGAAAATGACCGATGATTGGCCTCTCTTAGGCGAGAGGCTTGTTGTATTCTCTCGGTGTCCTGATTCAAGAGTTATTGGATGCTTGTTCCCATCGGTCCTGATGCTTCTTGGACTTACTCAAGGCCTGTCTTTTCTGGGTGTGTCACCTTTCTTGAACATGGAGACCACTCGATTGCTGCCTTGCCGTGATGGCGTTGCAAAACACTACGCCGAATGGGTTCTTCTGGGTGGGGAGCAGAGTGAAATGCAAAGCTCCATGTTCTCCCCATCCTCCGATATAGACTCTCGTCAAAGCATCACCGATGAGGCGACACAGCTGGTGTAGCGCACGAAGGCAGGATATATCCATGTTTCCTTTACACCTCTCGAGTCATTGTTGCCGCACCGAAGGAAGTTCTTCTAGGTCGATGTGACACAGGAGGTCTCCTATTGTCTTTACATGGTATACATACCTGTCGTAGGGAAGAAATCTTGATTTCAGCCGGTGGAGGGTTGTCCATATATTGTAGAGGATGTCATGCACACATTCTTCTGACAACTTTATGGGTATGTCGAATTGAGAGGTGTCCGTGGGCCAAAACATAACTGGGATATTCTCTCTGGCCAGTCGTTTCCTCAGGTTCAACATGTCGGCATACTCATCTGCTAGTGATTCCTCTACCTGGTCAGCCCAACCGAGATTCTCACTGATTGTGTGGTCGGAGGCAGTGAGATCGGTAGGTATCGAATTATCATGTGGGCGATTATGAGGTGGTTCAGAAGATGAATGTGGCCCCAGAACGTCTCATGATCGAAGAAGGGCATCATTGGCGACTAACTGGGATTCTGACATGCTCGATCCCATCCTTATGAGTGCCTTGACATATGAGGGATTTTCTTTGCTTGATTCGGTAGGGGGAGGAACTTCCTATCAATATGATATGTCATTGCAGGGAGGTCCTTCTCAATGGCATCCGAAATGGTGAGGACTACCATTACTGCTTGACGCCTCACTGCATAGAGGATTGTTACAGTGCATACCCTAGGGAGGACCTTCTGGCTGCGTAGCATTGTAACATGGAGGGCCTTCACAACAACTGCCATCATGGTGAGGATGACCATCATGGTTTGACGTTCGATATGTATCCTGGGGAGGACCTTCAAGATAAAATGTGACAAGGGGAGGACCTTCTTGTTGCTTGGGGCCACTGCGGGGAGGACCTTCACAATGGCGGCCATGGTGGCGAGGACTACCATCACAACCGCTGCAATGGAGAGGACTACCATTACAACTGTCACAAGGATAATATATGCGGGGTACACCCTGTGGAGGGCCTTCAGAATGTACCACAACGAGGGGAGGGCCTTCTCATTGCTTGACGTCTCTACGAGGAGGACCTTCGTTATTAGGGTGGCGAGGACTACCACCATGATCTGATGCCCAGCTGCGCGGAGTGTCGTTGCAACGTAACCCCTGGGGAGGACCTTCAGGGCAGGCTACGACAAAGGAAGGGCCTTCTCGTCATGATGAGACGTCACTGCGGGGATGGCCCCTGCATTTGCGACTATGATAGCGAGGAATACTATCATAATCGGTGGTCCCACTGCATGGAGAGTGCTTGCTGTGTATACCCTGGGGAGGACCTTCAGGGTGTACCACCAAAAGTGGAGGGCCTTCTTGCTGCTCGATCTTCCAGTCACGTGGAGCGTCTCCATGACTTTCATCAAAACAGGAGCTCTCGTGATCGATCGTTATACGCCCGTGGGGGAGGCCCCCACGGGTGCTTTGGGGAGGACCTTCAGTGCTGCTGGTAGCGACATTGCGGGGAGGACCTTCACAACTGCTACTGCCACTCCCATAATATGGTAATGGGTGGGAAGGATTCTGAGCCTTTGATATGTTCTTAGCGACATTGGGAACCCTAGATTCCAGTAGAGTAGAGTCATGAACCCGCTCTTCATTTTACAGCTGCCTTTGGTGCGTTCGGGGCGCTTTCTTGCGGGCATCAGGGACCGTCTGTTCTTGACAACAGCCTTCACCTTTGGGTCCCTCTCTAATTGGGTCCTGTGATGTTGCTAGGATACTCCGACGAACATCTTGACTTTTAGCAGGGATATATGCCTGCTATGGATCATCCACCGTGATGGATGGGTGTCCCCTAGTTGGAACGAGTGAAGCTGCTCGATCCAGTTTCCCTTGCGATGCGGAATATGGCCGGCGACCCTCCTGAGCGGATGTAGGGATGCAGATATGCTCCGAGGCGGCTATCTCATCTCTTAGATGAGTCTCCTCAATTGGGGAGACGAGTTCACGGGCCCGAGACCTTGCTATTTCCCCTGATGAAATTACATTCTGGAAAGTATGCAGGATATGATTTGGGATCGATACCTGCTCCTCCATCATTTCCAGGATATGCTGAGAGACATCTTTGGCTAGAACGAGTATGAAGTCCCATTCTGGTATCGGAGTTGGAATATCCTGCTTTGGTCCTCTAGTGGTCAGTAGGTACTGACAATTCTCTTATGTCGGGGTAAGTGAATGAATCTGACCCTAGGCCGGGATATGTCAGTTTATCTCTCCATTTTCCGCCACATCGGGGTGGCAGACTTTACTTGCATCCACAGGGAGCTGGCCTTTCATATGTTGGTTTACCACCGTATCGAGTCGGTGCCCTTTTTTGGAAGGGAGACGTTCCATCCTATTGATTGCCTCCACATCTGGGTGGCGGGCTTTGTTGATCGCCACCACATCGGGATGGTAGGCATCAAGAGCATCTTCTAGGAGCTGGTCTTGCAGGCGCTGGGTCGCCACCACGTCGGGTTGGTGAGCTTCACGAACTTGGGCAGGGAAAGGTTCCTGCCGGGTAGGTGCCATCTAGTGTGAGCGACTGGCTTGATGGAGTGCGGCAGGGATGCGTGCCTACTCGTACGATGGCGCCATGTCTGGATGGCAGGCTTTGGAGGAGCAAACATGTGTGTGTGCCTACTCGCAATACGTCTCTGTGACTAGGCAGCAGAGCTCATCCTCAGGGACAAGGGTGATAAATAGTCCCTGGTTGTACGCTTGCCGCCCTCGTCAGGCGGTCCGAGGGGCCAGAGCTCAGGGAGCATGGGCCTAGATCCTCGGGGCAACATCCTCTTTATCGTGAGGATGCTGATTTACGGCGTGACCACGATGACATCTTCCGGTGGGGGCCTTGGAGCGGAACCCCTGTTCAGCGGGGATGAAGTCCTCAGTGTTGACCTCATTCGCCTCCCTAAGATAAGGGAGGTACGCATTGTCTCGTTCCAGGGATAGACTCCCGAAATGGTTTGAGATGGAAATAGGGGCCGTCTGGATCTACTTTTGTGGCTGCTGTTGGGAAGGTGACCGACGGGTCCTGGCGGATTGGAGGGGGTGCATGGCTGCCTCCACCGTCGGGAGAGTACCGTTCACGTGGTATTACTGGATCAACGCATCCGAGACCCAGTGTTGAAGATGTTGGGTAGGTGACGGGGTCCTTCGTTGGTGAGGAAGTCCAGTCATTGCATACCTTGAAGTAAGCACCTGTGAGTTCCTCTGTGATGCCATTGGATCGAAGGGAGTTCTGAGTGGCACCTGTAAAATATTTTAAAAAATACAAACAACAAACACGTCAAAGCAGCATCTAATGACCCCATGCGTAATTAATGACATTTCTTGTCCCTCCTTGTGAGTATAAAGGGGGAAAGGGGTGGATTTAGGTTAAATCCATCATGCTTGGTTAAAGATTCACGTCAGGTTCACCATTTTTGTCTCGCGGCGCACGACGGGATCGTGGGGGAGAAACGTGTGCTACCCAATGGTTGATTAGAGAGGATTGGGTTATGCTTAATCACTCATACTGGGTGCACCATTTTCACCTCGAAATGCCCAACGGTTCCATATCTAACAATACGTGGACCTGCTTTCCAAAGGCAGGCGTTCGCTGGGTGGTTTGACCAGCGATGGTTAAGAACTCACACTGGATGATAGGATGGGAATTCGAGCTCATCTCACCCTTTTGGGGGGAATTATTTCCTGTTCCAGGACTCTCTTATAGATTTAAGGCATATTCATATGTTCACGAATATTTGGTTTATACCCAAGCATAGTATCCACGTATTACTCCTAGTTGGAAATGGTTAGCTGGACGCAGGGGTTTGAAATCATTTATGCCCGAGGTTTACCATCCCTCGTTGGATTAATGACCCTGAGGAGTCTGGACTCATTGAGACGGTACTAGTTTAAATCCTCGTAACCAGGAACTTTGGAGTTTATTGTCATCCAGGGGAGACAGATAACGACTTGAGCGTTTGGATCGAACCCGTGATACAGGCTTCCTACATATCCTCATGAGAGGAATCAAAACCCACGTAGTTCGGTTTGGTATTGGATTACACTTCAGGCTTCCCAGGGTTGATGCGGTGAACCGACATGAAGATGGTTGGAACGACTGGTTATTGGACTTGAACCTCGGGGAGGCTTCCTAAGTACCCTGCCTAGGAGATAGGGATCAAAGTCCACGTAGTTCGGGTGGGGGTGTCGGAGAACCGACGTGAATGTGGACCCGAGGGTTCGATTTTGATCGGTCTTGAACCTCTTGGAGGCTTCCTACGTATCCCTATGGTGGGAAATCAATGTCCACGTAGTTTGAATTGGCGTGGGGCTTGTGCTATGAGGCAGCCCAGGGTAATGGATTGGGGCTTACACTCTGAGGAGGCACAAGAGAGGATGTCATGGTCGATGCTTACTCTAAGCCCACGTGAGTCATGCTCTGGTGGAGGCCTCGACTTGGGGCCGATGAATGGGCCAATGAGGGGGTTGTGAAGGATTAAGCTGGATTGGAAGGATTTTATCTGGCTCGGGGAATGGAAACTCTGAAGGATTTGGCGGACCAAATGGGTGTATGAGGGGTGGTGCTTTTCGCGTAGGGAGGTGCTACGCGGCTGGAGAGGCCGTCCGCGAACCAGGATGGTCCGCAGACTAATGGGAATCCCGTGAACCAGGGTGGTTCGTGACTTCGAGTTTGGACCACATATTAGGTTGGTACGCGGAGGGGTCCACACGAGCAGTGGCGGATGAGGGCAACGCCAGTTGGAGGTTCGTCAGTCGGGGCTTCGCCCGCGTAGGAGGGTGCTACACGGTGCGGCAGATCGGGAACGGGGCATAAACTCCCTGGTCCGCGGGGAGTGCATCCGCGGAGGGGCCATGGTTCGCAGTCTTCTTTTCTTTGTTATTTTAAGTTCGCGGTTCACCAAGTTGTTATTCCTTTTTAGGTTCCTTATTAATTCGTTTCTTGCTTTATACCTATTCTGGTTCGCGAACTGGAACTTTGCTGTTTGCGAAATCCTAAGCTCCTTTCTTCGAAATCCTTCCACCCGAATCTGATCGATCTCCTCTTTTCTATTCCCCCCATCTCCTTTTATAGAGTGGGGGGAGATATGTATCTGTGGTCATGTGGAACCTTTTTCAGAGGCCCATGATTGGAAACCTGGTTTATGGATGACTTGGTCAATCCGCAACTTGCAGGGGGCATTGAACGCACCTCCCCCGCGAACCAAACTAGCTCGAGGAGTGCTTCACGACCGTGCATGGTTCTGCCTCCATTCCATGAACGACAGCGGATGCGGCCCGGGCCGGTTGACACGGTTCGTAGATGGGGGAAGTTCATGATAGTGGACCGGGTTGGCGCCTGCCCTGCTTCGCGCCCACGGAGGATCCCCGCTTCCGTTCCGTGAATGACAACGGTCCGCGGAGGGGGTGCCTCACGAAACCGGCCACGTACCATTATCATTGGACCTGTCTATGGACCGGTTCATCTTGTTCCATCCTTTGAGTATTATCTACACTTTTCCCCAATTATTTTGGGGGAAATTGGGTAGAATCTCCCTTGGATTAAAGGGGATTCTCATTCTCTTTTTCTGATTTTATTTCAGGACCCTACAATTATGTATTATTCCAAAACACCATGGTTCCAACATATATTTATTTATATTTATATATATAGATATTTATAAATAGTTATATGTATTTATATAAATAAATTTTATGGATATTTATGTAGTTATATATGTATATATATTTATATGTTTTTATATTAATAATTACATATATGTCTTTATATATATTTATGTAAATTTATTTATATTTATATATTAATAGATATTTATATGTATTTATGTATAAATATATGTTTGTATTTATATATATTATTTAAGAATATATTCATATATAATCATATTTAATTATATATATGTATATATATATGTTGTGTATGTGTATATATATATAGACATATATTTATATAAATTTATACACATATTACATCAGTATTTATATACACATATATTTATATATAATTTTTATATGGAATTATTTTTAAATTATAAATAAATAATTATACACATATATATGTATTTATCTACATATATATAAGAATATTAAAGTCTATTTAGTCACCATATAAAGGGTTTGTTAGAGTGGTAAAATATTTACAAAATAACTAAGAGGTTCAAATCTAACACTACACATATATATGCTTAATTTTATATGGTGGGTCTGGGTGGACCAAAACATGGTGGGACTGAGATAAATAATAAATAATAAATAATAAATAAAAAATAAAAAAAATTAAAAACTAACATGAAAGGAATGTCAACACAAAAATTTCATGATGGTTTGTTGAAAGTGCTACAAATCATTTCATAGTGGTTTAAACTACCAAAAAATTCCATTTTTCTTATAGTGAGGCTACCTACCTAAATAACCCATTGGAAATATTATTCCAATCCCATATAAAATAACCCATACTTTTCATTTGTAAATCCTACATCTTTTTATTATAAATATTTATTATATATCAATACGATGCATGATAGAACATCAAAGGTTTAGTGTTGTTGGAAACATGGATACATAAAAAATTGGTAAATAAATGATCTAAATAATTTCCCATTAAGTTCTTATCAACTAGAAACCTTTACTGATATAACATACATAAAACCTTCATCCATAACATGGAGAAGGAAAAAATAATAAAGGGGTGAGCTCATATGCCCAATAAAGTTACATGTAAGAGATATCAATCAATGATAATAAGTGAGTATAAAATAATCATAAGGGTATGAGAACATGATCTTAACATTATAAAATAATACTAATCATTTCATAGATCACAATCATGAAACACATAATAATATTTTTTTCAGTAAAAATACAAAATACATAACAATTAAGAATCATCAATAATCAATCATGATATGTGAGAACATATCATAAGATTAATACATAAGTTTTTTGGAATGAACATAATAATATAAAATAATTTCTTAGATATGTATCAATACTAAGACTATCATAGTGGATTAGGTTTACTCCCTATTCCATCATTTCCTTAGTCGAGGTTCACTACCAAGAATATATTATTCTAAAATTTCCCTTAATAATTTGGGATCACTCTCCATTCTAGTAATTATTATCTCATGAGTTATCCTTATTTATATAATTCATTGTAGGGATATATAATTGTGATCCTACCCATCACATAATGAAAACCAAATATAAGTTTCCCATAATATCATAAAACATTCATCATATCATTAAATCATATCCCATGGAAAGGAAATGGGTTTCATAAACATTTTATCTTCATAATCATAAACCATATAGAGAAACAATAAAGATGGTAACATTGGATCATTTCTCCAATAAATCCCAGTATACATTAAAGGATGTTGTTATAGATAAATATACCTTTAAAAGATCACTAAAAAATTTCTTGAGAAAAATAGTCTTTTCATTTTAAAACAATTATTTAGAATCTAAAAATTTACAAAATATTAAGGAAGAAATTTTATTTGAAAAGAACATGTGAAACTTATAAAGTAATATTTAAAGAATATAGTATTCATGATAGTAGGGAAAACTGTTTATGTGGTATATTATAAAACAAAAATTTTATTCACAATTTTTTGTAAAAGTTAAAAAGTACCATTTTTTTGGAAAATGATAAGAAGGTTACTTTTAAACCATGGTAAGAAAATTAAAAATATATTAAAAAATTAATTTTAAAAATATTTTTATAACAGTAAATAAATTATTGAAAACATTTTAAATACAATATGGCCATGGAAGAAGAAACTCCTGACCAAAGGGAATACCAATGTCAGTTTTCCTTAAAAACATTCTTTTGACCTCTTGAGTGATTAAATAGAGTATAATTAAATGAAAACATAAAATCTTTAGAAATAACTATATTATTATAAAACACACAATATTTTGGAGATATATACCATACAATTTCATCATAATAAAATTTAAACATAAACAATCCTCATAAAAATGAGATTGTGACATAAAACCCATACCTCAAGTCTGACTTGATTTATAAGCACTCTAAACTCCTATATAATAAATTTAAATTTTATTATAATTATATAACATAACCATAATCATACCTATAATACCATAAATTTTTTACTTATAATATCTTTTCATCCATACATTAAAAATCATTCATTATCATCATCATTTATAACATTAACTATTTTTTTCATGTATGTTATGGTTTGACAGTTATCATACTTGAAATTTGATCATTATTTATTCATATAATTTTTTTAATAATGATATTAATATCATATATATTAATTATATACATATTTTTAACTATTCATATAATGTGGAGATGAAAAATTAATTACATCACTATATAGAAATGGTAGTCCATACGTACACATAGGTGATGTTTACATTTTTCAATATATGGAATGTAAGATGGTTAAATATTAATTAAAATTTATAAAAACGTTATTATATTATAAATTTCATATATATAAATTAAATCTAAAAAAATAAATAAATAAGAAATATTGAGATGGAAAATGAATCACATCGCTACACGGATGCAGTAGTCCACATTCACACATAGACAATACTTTCATTTCTCATTTGATGGAGAAGAGTTGGTAAAAGGTTGTTACATAACCATAATAACATATAAATATATTTATGATATAATTTTAATAAAATTATTAGGGGTACAACAAGTTTATAGGAAGTATAATAAAAAATAAAATTGGAAGAGATTGGTTAAGATCTATACCTCTTCATTGAGAGACCTGTTGTGGGTAACTTGTTAAAACTTGAAGGATTCATATTAGGAGAAGAAAAAAAGTTATAGAATTAGGGTAAGGATAAAATTAAGGTTTATATTATATATTTTCTAAGATATAATTATAAAATGGAGTTAATTAGGTATGAGAATAGGTTTCCTTTTATAAGTGAGTGGATAGACACACATGTAATTTCATAAAAGATTTCAATGATATAAAGTCACTTTCATGGGAAAGTGGCTCCAAATGACTAGGTATTATAAGTTAGGATAATATAAGGTTTAAATATCATCAAAAAATAATAATTTTAAAAGTTTTGGTTTCAATAATTTATTTATCTCTTGGTTTAACCCCCGGTAAACTTGTTTTAACCTTAACTATAGAAACAAAGTTTTACTATTTTTACTATTCACTATGACAAAATATTAAGTTGAAAATATCTGATTATATTAATTAGTATGATTATAAATATTGAATCCATTTTACTATATTAAATATATATAAGTGGTATAATTTAATTTTAAATAAGTGTGCAACCCGCAATGAAAACCGGTTTTAGAGAAATGAAATTTTAAGCATAAAACATAATTTAACTAGATTCCTTCATTATAAAAAACATAAAATTAATGTTAAAAAATATTATTTAATATATAATACATAAATTTATTTAATACCATTAATCAATATATATTAATTTAATTTATTAAGATAAAAACACATTGCGAGCATGATTTTTTTTAGAAAAATGTGTTTTTAAGCCCAAAAATAAACTTATACCAAAATCAAGTATAATGTTGGTTATTATTTAATTAATTAGATTATTTATAATTAACGGATTATTATGTTAATTTAAGATAAAATTTAAATCATAATAATAATTTTACTTTAAAATAAATGAATTTTATTTACAAAAAATGGTAGTTTTCACTATTCATTGAAAAATAAATCTTTTTAGAAAAATCCTAAAAATTCACCCCAAACTACAATTAAAATTATGATTTCATAAATTATATCAATTTAATAAACTAAAATTTCTAAAAATATTATTAATTTATTATAAAGTTATCGTGATATAAACATGATAAAAACCTTTTTCTGTAGATAACATATTTTTAAGTATAAAATGATATTATTGAAAAATTAATACTTTTTTATTAAGTATTAATCAACACATTTAAATTATTTAAAAACTTTATACATATTTTTCATAAATTTTTTATTAACATTAATACTTTCTAATTTAATGTCTAGGTTATAAGAATATACTTTATCACAATTCATAGAGATTTGGGGTTGCGTATAAGGCAAGATATCAAATACATCGAGTTTATTTTAAAGGATATATATATATATATATATTGAATCTCAGGTTTTTACATTCTAACCTACTTAAAATGAATTTTTCCATAAAAATTATATAACTTAGATATAAAAAATGAGAACATCTCTACTTCATCACATCCTTGAGTTCCCATGTAACTTCCTCAAATTTCTTAATTCCCCTAAAGAACTTTAACCAATCGAATAGTATTGTTTCGTAGAAAATTATATATAATATCCATGATTTATAAATGTTGATATTAATAGAAAATATCACACTCCAATGGTATAAGCATTGATTTTAGTACAAGAGAAGGATCATGTATGTACTTATTTAGTACAAATATGTGGGACACATCTTGAACTTGAGAGAGGTTTGGTGGGAGTTCTAAGTAATAAGCTATAATACATACTTGATCAAGAATCTTGAAGGAAAAAATATAACCAGGGATAAAATTTTACTTATTTTTGAATCACATTACCTTATTCTATAAATAATTTCATAGTAAATCCTTCTCACCATCATCAAATTCTAGATCACACTGATAATTGTCAGCATAAATATTTTGTCGACTCTAAGCTGCCTTGATGTCCTATTGAATGGATATAACCATATCTTCCATTTCCTTATCTAGACCAGGTATCATTAGTGTTTGTTTCTCTAAATTCATACAAAAAAAATTAGAATTCTACACTTCATTACATGATGGTATTCAGGAGGAGCCAACCAAATGCTCAAGTGAAAGCTATTGTTGTAAGAAAACTTGACTAGGGGAAGGTGTTGATCCCAAACAAATTTGAATTCCAGAGAAAAAGATATAAAAATATACTCTAGGTTTTTAATGGTATTATTAGAGAAATAATATATTTATGGTCGATAATTAGTACTGAAAAACAAATCTATATATAGATATAGTTAAATACTTCTATAGAAATTTGAGGTAAACCTCAAATACTGATTAGATATAGTGGAATGTGGTACCCCATGTAACCTTACCACTTATTAAATCTATATCATGGAAATATAATCAAGATAAAAATATTCTCTAATAGAAATGAAGTGAATCGAATTCATAAGGTGATTGAATAAAAACCCAATATCATTATGGCCTTTAAATGTTTTGGGGAGTATAACGATGAAATCTATGGTGATGTTTTCCAATTTTTATTATGGTATGGGTAATTATTGTAACATACCCTTATAATTTTTTTTTCTCATCCTAAACATTCTAACATAACAAGAACCAAGATATAAATTATGAAATATCTATCTTTATTTTATCCCAATGATAATACACTTTTAGATCTCTATACATCTCCATACTTCCAAGAATAATAGAGAATGACAAGCTATGAGCTTATTCCAATAGTTCCTTCTTCAGATATAGTATTGAAAAGACACATATTTGGTCCCTGAACCTTATATTTATATAAAAACCAAGGTTAGACTCAGTAAAATTTATCACCTTCTTTTATATCTCAACATCTTATCTTTGTGCCTCCTTAATCTCTACATAGAAAGATAGTTGAACACTCATTTGAGTAAGATAATGTTTCTCCCCTTTCATCAAAATTTCATGGTCTATAATTTAAAAAATCCATAAATATTGGATCTTTTATGAACCTTATCATAGATAATCTAGTCCGATCCTTTCGACTCAAAGAATCATCCACCTTTTTTTTCTTTCTGTGGGTGGTAATGTATTGAGAAGTCATAATATTTAATAAAATCTAACTAACTTCTTTGGAGCATATTCGACTATTTATGGGGGAATATATAATTTATACTTTTATGAAAAGTATATATGTCACATATTTCTATGTAAAGATAATGAATCTATATCTTTAATGAAAATATTATCTATTATAACTCCAAATCACGAGTTAGGTAATTTTTATCATGATCATTTAATTGTAATGAGGCATACACTATCACTTTATAATTTTTCATTGTAAAACACCCTATACCCTTTTTTGATGGATCATTATAATCACAAAACCTTATAGAATAAAAGTTAGTGTGAACATAGGTGAACTGAAAAACCTTATCTTTAGTTCCTTGAAATTTTCTTCCCATTAACTAGTCTAAATAACTTAACTCCCTTCTAATTTAACATGGAGAGTTTATTAGATATCCATGATAAATCCTTCATAAAGAGTCGATAATATCCAAAAATTCCCTAAAAACTATGAATCTTAGTCCCAGTGGTTGGTATGGTCTAATGTTCGATAACTTCATTCTTTGATAGATCCAATAATATACCATCACTTGAGATTATTTGACCAAAAATGAAACTCTTTATAGCCAAAATTTACACTTGTAAATTTTTCATAAAACATATCCTTAGTTAGGGTATTCAGTATAATACTCAAGTGATATTCATTCTCTTTATTAATCTTATAATTTATAATAATATCATCTATAGAGAATACCACAAATCGATCAAGGTAATCTCTTAAGACTATATTCATTTAATTTATGCAGATAGTGGGGGTATTAGTAAAAATAAATATAATCATGATAAATTCATAGTGTATATACCTCAATCAAAATTCTTTATTGGGTATGTATTCAATTTTTACCCTCAATTTATGGTATCCATATTGAAGATCAGTATTGGGAAAATATTGATCTCCTCATAATTGATCTAAGAAATCATCAATATGGGGCACAAAATACTTATACTTGATCATGATCTTATTAGGTTACTGATAATTAGTGCCGATGATACATCATGATTTTTTATAAAATATTTTATTTCAAATTAATTTAAATTAATTAATATATTTCATTAAATACAACACCGATTCTAGTGTGTGTTACACGCAACATCAAGTTTCTTTGATAAATTATGTTACACACAAGACCAAGTTTTACCAAAAAAAATATACGATTAATATTATTATTTAACTTGATATTTATCACATAGATGTTTGAATGAAGGGAACAAATATTAATAATTTAGTCATGAAAATATGGTTTAAAAATTTATATATAATTAATTCTCTAGTTACCAATTAATTAGAAATGAAAATATAAACCAATTTAATATAAAGGAAGTATTTTTATTCTTATTCCCATACTGGAATTTTATCTTAATAAATTAAATTAATTAATATTAATGAATGATATTAATGAAATATATATGTTATATATTCAATAAAAAATTTAAAATTCACCCAATAAGTTTTAAAGGCATAAAATTAGAATAAATCTAATTTTAAGGATAAAAAGCTGTATTTTTCTAAAAGGTAGTTTTGTCGCCTTTTCATGGAAGATTTGTTTTAAAAATAAATTTTGAAAATTTTATAAATATTATTTGAAAAATAAACTACTTATTTGAAATATAAATTTAAAAATTATATCATGTTGAATTTTTATTATTTTTCTGAGAAGTTTCATTTTGATGAATAGTGAAAAATATTGAATTTTAATGAAAAACTGACTTTTCATCTAAATAATTTATAATGTTTAAAAATATTTTGAATTTATTTTAATATATAAATAGTTAAATTATACATATATAAATGAAATTTAGTTCATTTTAATCATTTTTATATTGATTTTAGATATAAAAAATTTGCAAACATTTGAACATTTTCACTTTAGAAAAACCCGCTTTCTCATCCCGTATGTGAGATTAATTTTAAATTAAATTATGAAAATTAGGTAAATTGAACTGGTAAAAATAGATTCTATATTTGGAATAAGTATAATTTCTATTTTATAATAAGTTCAACTTAGTATTTGAACAAAATGACTAGTGAAAATAATTAAAATTAATTACAATAATTAAGGTAAAAACAATTTTACTTAGTGGTTAAACGTAGAATATAAGGTGTAAAAATGACGAAAAACTTTTACAATACCCATTTTATGGAACAATTTAGCACTAAATTTATTTAGGATATAAATGTATTATTTTGTGGGACACTATTGCATGAAAGTGACCTATATAATAAGTTAAGAAAAGAAGAAGACAAAAAATGTACCTTTCTTCCTTTTAATTTCTATAAAGCTTTGGGGATAGAGAAAAACTACATATGTAGGGTAATAAATATTATTTTTAGAGATAAATTAATTTTTTTATATTAATAATTTATCTTAAATTTTTATATATGACATATTTTCAATTAATTTTTATGAAATGCTAACGCATGGATTATTCAGGTAGTAATTAAATAAATTAAATGATACTAAACATATTATATGTGAGGTAAATAGAATGAATTTTTGTATTTAATTATTTTTTGGATAAATATATCAAGTGACATAGATTTTTTACTTAATATATTCAAATTTCATATCCATCTTGATATTTTTTAAATTTAAATTAAATTAATAATGTCAAAATTGATATTATTACTATTTAAAAATAAATAATATTTGATTAAATGATTTAAAATTACTAAAAACAATATCTTCTTAAAATTGATACTTAAGTTATAATAAATATCATATATGGTCCATTAATAGACCAATTGGTCTTATAATGAACATATTGACCCATAGATAGTAAAAACATTATTGACACAAGTAGGGTTAAATTAGCATTTTTGCTCGTTACTTGGACTTATGTTAAAATTAATTTCAAACACACATGTATTTTTTATTTTATAATAATAATTTAATATTATAAATTATTGGGTATAATGTTTCTAATAATTATCACTTTAATCTATTATTAAAGGATAAATTACTTAGGTTTCAAAACTAGTTACATTAATGAAAAACCAAAATGAAAAAATAGGGAAACTTAGGAGTTAAGAAACAAAATGTTTAAAAATGTATCTATCTTGTGTGTAGGAGGTGTTTATAGAGAAAATAATCCCTCTAATCAATTATTATTAAATTTTTGAGGCACATGAGGTAAAGGAGACCTCCCAATAGTATTTACTTTTATGTATTTAGAATAATACCACTCCTCCTCAAATATAAAAGGAACTCACTCTCTCAAATTATTCACACATATGAATACTTTTGGATCATTAAAACTATAAAAAATCACTCACCAGCATCTCTTCCTTCATCATTGAAGATTTTTTTTGGAAAAAAATAAAACCAAGTAAGTATTTTGGTACAATGAAAAATGTGTTACCCGAAGATGAGGTAACATTCATTCACAAGCACTTTGGTTTTATTTCTTTCCCCACCCCTTAAATTATTCTTATATGATGATTATATAACAAAATAAGTATCATAAATACAGTTATATGTTTTTATTTTAACCTTATAACCTACACCCAAACATAATTCCATCAAATAGGTTACAAAATCATCATTCGTGTGTACGCTGGACAATCACCTCGTGAAACGATGTCGTTCATTTTTCCTTTACCACCTATCATGGTTGAAACTTTTTATGGGTATAATATTTATATATGATATTTATGATATTTATATCATTATAATACATCTTTAATCTTTATTTCATATACACCCTTTTTACATTTCATACTGTGGGGGATATGAGAACATCACCTGTGTGTATGGAGGACTACTGCCTCACGAAGTGATGTGAAGCGTTTTTCACTAATGTGTCACATGAAAGGTAATAAGTGTAGATATATGAATATATATGATACAAATGAAATATTTTTTATATCCATTACATAATTATATTTATTTAAATATAATATATCATTTTATTTATTAACTTTTCACACCCTAAAAAAGTAATAACGTAGTTCATAGACGTGTGCACTACTGCCTCCTTAAAGTGATGTGATTCCTTTTACATAAAAACAATTACATATATAATTATATATGATTAAATAATATATAATTTATGATGTAATTATCATTTTTAAAAGACAAAATATTTCATAACTTCTTTCCAAAATGACTATTAAAAAATGGAATTGTTACTCATGTGTACGTACGTCCTACCATCTCCATGATTGCAAAATTAGTTCATTTTTCATAACCGTTATTCATGATTTGTTTTAAAAGTATAATTTATATACAAATTTGAAAATTATTTCATTATTATTATTCTTTATATGTTTAAATAATTATCTATTTGACCATATTCAAACCATCTAAGTTGTTTTCGACACATAAGTCGAATATGATCAAAACATCCGACGTAGACTTAATTTGTTAAGTAATTATATATAAATTATTTATAAGCGAAATAAAATTAATAAAAAATATTTAAAATTTTATTAATAATTAAAATAAATAACATAAATTTATTATTTATGAAGATAAATAACAAGTGTGACAAATCAGACTAAATGTAAGAGTTTTTCTCATCTCTCTTTTATTTTTGTGAGATACATGCCATATTCACCACTTATTATTGTTGTGTGGTGTATATACTAACCAAAAATTTATTTTATTATTTATATCTATAAATTTATTGTGATTTAAATATAAATTTTATCATCTCTATTTTATGTGGTTTATGTTTTCAATGTCAAAAAATCTTTAAGTTATTTTTTTAAAATTTTACTTCTTTAAGTCATAAGTTATTCCATACACCAGTCTTCTTTTATAAGGTGTATATTTTTACCCTATGAAATTTTATACCATGAATCTAATTATTTTAATGATATTATATGTTCTATCTATTTATATTATTTCATGGGGATTTTGATTCAAATTTACCAAAGTGGTAAAAGTCTTATGTTACAATCTCATCTTTTATCAGGATTATTTGTGATTAAGTATCCAAGGATGAAATCCTATGTTCCACCTATGCATAATTGAAATGATTTTTTATTATACTGTTATTATGTCATCCTAATAAATATTTTCACTTTGTTTGAATCTATTTATATAATCAAGAGTTTAAATGAATGTTTTTATGGAAAATTGTATTTTCAATTGAAAAGTCATTTTCTTCCAAAATGAATTTTTCTAAAAAAATGTTTTAAAAATGTTTTAAAAAGTGTTTTCAAAACTGAAAGGATATTTTAATCAAGAAATATTTAAAATAATTTCAAAAATATTCCCTTATAATCTTTCAAGGTTATTTTTAAAGAAAATTATTTTTAAAATGTTTTACGTTTTTAAAAGTAATTTTTAAATTGAAAATTGTATTTTCTTCAAAATGTTTTTATAATATTTTAAGGGTGTTTCCATTCACCACATAATTTTTTTTAATTATTATCCAATTGGGATATTTTTTAATGATACCATACCCATTCTTTCTCTAGATGAACCGAGATTGTTTCAAAGATATTTTTAAGAAACTCGTTTCTTTTCCCCCAGTCAATTATGTTTAAAATAGATTGATATGAAACCCATTTATTTTTTATGGGTTTGTCATTTTTTATGATTTTTATTATGAAAGTTTTTTATTAATGATATGTTACTTGGGAAATATATGGAACAGGTGATCCCAATACAACTTATAAAAAGGGTTTAAACCCATTATATCTCATAGGTGAAATCGATACAACTTATACAAAGGGTAGAGCCCATTTATAGCTATTGAAAAATGGGTGATCCTGATATAGACTATATGTATGATGGTACACATTATATCTCTCCAATTAATTGTCTAATGATTATATTGGAAGTCCACTGTATGATTATTCCAACTAAAAAGGTTTGAATGTGTTTTATGAAAGTGATGCTCCAAGTTACTAAAAAGGGTTTTAGTTGTTTTATTTGAGTTTATAATGTCTCTCATGATCAATATTGATATCAAACGACTCATGATTATTGATTATAATGACTCTTTACTTTTCCATGTTTTCATAATTTATGATTTAGTTATTTATTTGTATGAGTTATTTTATGATTTTATCATGCACCCTGATTATATCACTATACCCTTATATACTTCTCATGTTCACTGATAACATTCAATTTATAATGATTATGTTTACCCTTACTGAGAATTTGAGCTCACTCTTCTCATGTTTCCTTTCATGGGTTTCAAATAATGATGTTTAATGATTTATGACTATATAAGATTTCGCAAGTATAATGATGGTGACCAAATGTGGAATAATAAAATGGGGTTAAATAGAATAAATGTTCATTTTATGACTTGGATATTGTTTATATAAGAGTTTTTTCTAATTATATAAAACTATAAGCCTAAAAGTTTTTCTTTAATTTATTTGATTCATGTTTTCCTCTTGATTTTTTATGGTTTTTATGGGAAAAAATTGGGTCACAATTATTAGCATCATTGCTGAAAATGTAAAGTTTACATTTTTAGCATTAGATCTGGTAGTGCATGTCCTGGGATATTATAATAGATTCACATTGATCCATCCTTATTCTTAACAAAAAGAATTAGTTTAACCCATGATGATACACATATATTAATGAATCCTTTATTGATATTTTGTTGGATTCTCTTCTTTTATTATTATTACTTAATTGGGTCCCTTCTATATAGAGTCTTTGAAATTGGTGTAGCACCTTGTATGAGTTTTGTTGAAAACTCAACTGCATTATTTATAGGAAGAGAAGGTAACTCTTATAGAAATAAATCAATGAACTACTATATAATAGTCATATCTTGAATGTTTAGTTTCTCCCCAACTATAGAAGATAAACACATTTTTGAATAGGAATCACGACCCATGTAATGGATGTAATTTATATTGGATGTTCATATTTATACTTTCACGAATAGAAAATCATATATTTTTTGGGACTAAAAAATGTGACTTACATTACTTGGAAATTGATATTGAATTTATATAAGGAATGATAATCCATGCACAATACCACATCAAATTTAACTTGAGGGAGAATAATAATATTTGTTGGGAGCACATTCCCATAAACATCAATTAGGGATGAATCATAGACTTGATATGTGATTATAATTCCATTTGAATTTTTATGGATAATTAAACATATAATAATTGAGGGTATGAATTAAAATTCCTTGATAATTTTTATGATATATAGGAATTAATGCAACCAAGATCATATATGGGACTTCAATATTTGAGCATACTTATAACCACCTCAACTTTATCATTCTATATTCAGTCCTGTACTAGAACCGTAATGGATTGAATGAACATAATGTGTCATTAATGAGAGAGGTAAATCATGAAAATCATTCATTAGATGTTTAAACATTGAAACATTATTTTTAATCAAATACAACTTTAGTTTAACCAAGGATATCCTTAGTTTACATCTATTTAAATCCTTTATAATGGATCTTAAATAAAATTTGAATTAACCTAAAAATACCCCTGGATTGTCAAACTAGGTGCATAGTAAGGGAATATTTACTATTCACCATAATGATGGCTGAAATATACTTGAAAAAATCTTTTCAGGGTTATCACTCCTAGAAGAATCTCATCCAAAACCATACCCATTTGTGGTATCCTGATAGGGATGCATTTTATTACGGAAACCACTCTTCCTTATTTACCATAACATAGGATGTTCTCCTATACTTAATAATATCCTAATGGTCCTCACTAAAATTTTCACATCCTAGTTTACAAAATTTACTAAGCCTTGATCTAATACTAATTAAAGCAGCCCATACTTTTCATATATAAATACTACATCTTATTAGCTGAAATATTCATTACATTTCAATAATATACACACCAGAACCAAAAATGTTTATTATTTTCAGAAACATGGATACATAAAAAACTTAAAAAATAATCTAAATAATTTCTTATTATGTTGTTTACAACTAACAACCTCCTTAGACATAACATACTTAAAACGTTTCTCCATAACCTAGGGAAGGGAAATATAAGAAAGGGGTGAGATCAGATACTCAATAAGGGTAAACATAAGATATTTAAATCAATGATAATAAGTGTTAATAATATATGTATAAGGGTATGATAACATGATCATAACATTATAAAATCATTCCCATCAAAATATAGATTATAATCAAGATACATGACATAAAGTTTAATCAATAAAAATACATATGATATAAGAGTGATGAATCATCAATAATGAATCATGATCCATGAGAAATTATCATAAGAGTAAGAAATACGTTTTTGGCATAGATATAAGCATAGAAAATCATTTCCTTAGTAAAGGTTCACTACCAATACTATCATAGTGGATTAGGTTCACTCCCAATTCCATTATTTCTCTGGCTGAGGTTCACTCCTAAGACTATTTTATTGGACAATATCCATTACTAAACTAGGTTCAATCTATATTTCATACATTATTATCACATTATATATCCTTCTTTTCCCAATTCATCAGAGGTGTATATAATTTTGGGCCCACCCATTATATAATGAAAACCATACATATGTGTTCCATAAGATCATTACACATTCATTATACGATCTAATAATAACTTGTGTAAATGATAAATGTTTCATAAAACTTTAATCATCCTAATCATTAACTATCTAGATAAATAATAAAGATGGATACATTGGATCATATCCCCAATAAATCATTAGAAACATCAAAGGATATTATATAGATAAAAATAGATTTAAAAGATCAGTAAACAATTTCTTGAAGAAACTGTCCTTTTAATTTTAAATAACTTATTTGGAATCTAAAAATTTCTAAAATATTTTGAAAATAAATTTATTTTACAAAAAACTAAATGGAACTAATGAAGGAATATTTAATGATAAGAGTATTCGGGATGGCATGGAAAGATGTTCATGCGGTGTATGTTAAAATAGAAATTCCACTCACATTTTTCATTAAAATTTAAAAGTACCATGTTTCATAAATTATAAGAAGGTTACTTTTAAACCTTGTTAAGGATTTTAAAATATGATAAAAAATTAATTTAAACAATATTTTGAGAATAGTAAAAACATTCTTGAAAATATTTTAATGAAAATATGGACATGGAAACAACATTGACTTTCTTTAAAAACATTATTTCATTATATTAAGTGCATAAAGAGAGAATAATGAAAGTAAAACATAAAATATCTCAAAATGAATATATTATAATAAAATAAATAATATTTAGGAGATATATATCCTATAATTTCATCATCAAAAAATTTAATCATAAATAATCCTGATAAAAATGAGATTGTAAAATAAACCCTTACCTCAAGTCTATCTTGCTTTGTAAGTGTAATAACATACTATATAATAAATTTAAATTTTATTATACTTATAAAATGAGCCATAATAATACCTATATCATCATACAAGGTTTAATTATAACATCTTATCACCTATTCATTAAGAATTTCATTATCACATGCATTTCAGGTGTTAACCGCTTAATTTTTCATGTATGTTTTAGTTTTATAATTTTTTTATTTTAAATTTTTTCATTGGTTATTCATGAAAAAAATAAAAAAAATTATATAAATATCATATATATTAATTATATACATATTTATAAACATTCATATAAAATAGTGATGAAAAATTAATTACATCACTATATAGAGACAATAGTCTATAAGTACACACGAGTGATTCTTCTATTATTTGATGGATAAAATAAAATAAAGGTGAATATTATTTAACCTCTCTAGAATAATAATTATATAATAAATATCATATATATAAATCAAATCATACATAATAACTACCTAATAAATATGGGTATGGGAAATGAATCATATCACTACGTTGAGGCCGTAGTCCACATGTATGAATGAGTGATACTATCATATCACATTTGATTGAGAAGAGGTGGTAAAACTTTATTCCATAAAAATACTAACATTTAAATATATTAATTATACTGGATTCATCATTTTATTATGGATATAAAAATTTTATAGTATTTAGAAGAAGAAATAAAATTGGAAGATCTTGGTCACGATCTATAACTCCTCTTTGAGAGACCACTTTGGACTTACTCGTTAAGTCATGAAGCATTGGAATTAAGAGAATAAAAAAAGTCATAGGATTAGGGTAAGGATTATAGGAAGGTTTTGAGTAGTAATTTTTCAATATAGATGGCTAAAATGGTGTGAATAAAAGAGGATAATATGTTCCCTTTTATAAGTGAGGGGAGGGGCACACATGAAATTTTTAAAAAGATTTCAATGATATAAGGTTACTTTCATGGTAAAGTGGATTCATATAAACATCTATTAAATGGTATTATAAGATAAGGTTGATATATATTCAACCAATAATAATTTTAGAGGAGTGTGTGCCAATCCCGCCCTTATATACTGGTTTAACCCCTAATAAACCCGTTTTAACCATAACCATGGTAACAAAATTTTAGTGTTTTTACTATTCACTATGACAAAAAATTAAGTTAAAACTATTTTATTATATTAATTAATATGATTCCAAATATTTAATCCATTTTATTATATTCAATTTTTATATGTGTAATAATATAATTTAAAATAAGTGTGTAACCTTCAATGAAAATCTGTTTTAGAAAAATGAATCTTTAAGCATAAAATATAATTTACTTTCATTAATTTCCATGTAAAAACAATAAAATGAATGTTATAATATTTGATTTAATATATATTATATAAATTTAATTAAAAACATTAATTAATAGAGATAAATTTAATTTATTAAGGTAAAAAACCATCCCACTCATAATAGAAGTTTATAGAAAAATGTGTTTTTAAGCCCAAAAATAAACTTATACCAAAATAAATTATAATAATGGTTAATATATAAATAATTATATTATTTACTATAAATTTATACTTATGTTACTTGAAGATATAATTAGAAACATAATGGGACTTTTACTTTAAAAGATGAGAGTTTTTATAAAAATTTATATTTTTCACAATTCACTGAAAAATAAATCTTTTTTAGAAAAATATTAAATAAATCACCCTATGATAATATAAACATGATAATTTAAAAAAATATTAATTTCCTAAAACAAAATTTCTAAAAGTTGTAGAAATTTATTATAATTTTCATGTGAAAAAATGGGATACAAAACTTTTTTGATGAAAACATATTTTTGAAGCATAAAATGACTTTACTGAAAATTAAGTACTTATTTATTATTAATTAATAAATAAATATAAAATTTTAAATCCTTTATAAATATTTTTTATAAATTGGTTACTAATATTCATATATACTAATTTATGGACTAGGTTATAATATTTTACTATATTATAGTACATATAGACTTAGGGTTTCATTTAAGGTGATCTGTCGAATACCTAAAGTTTATTTCAAAGGATATATATATAAAATCATGGGGTGTTACACCATAACCCAAAAGTATCTACATGGAATTTTATAAATCATATTACACACACAAATAAACCAAAATAACAAAACCCACTAATTGATTAACCCAAAATAAAAAACTAAAATAACAACAGATGACTCTTATGGATTCCCAACACTATCACACACAAATATATAAATTATATAATAAAATTAATGAACAATTTAATCTAAAACTAAAATTATACAGAATAAAATCAACTAAAATAAGATAAAAATATTAATATCAGGGAATATATAATAAAAGTAAAAAGATACCTTGATTTAGAGTGAAAAATCTTCCTTAGACTCCTAGGATCATGGGAGGAAGAAGATGATAAAAATGACAGAAAAAGGGTATTTGTATGGATGATATGCTAAAAATAACCACAAATAGGAATTTTAAAACAAACTAAAAATGATAAAAAATCATCCTACAAAAAACTAAAATTTTCATTGTTGGGTATCTGTTGTCTTTCTTTGTAACGACCCAATTTTTTTGAATAATAATTGTTTCTTGAAAATGTATGTTATATTATTTGGTTCTAAACAAAACTGTATCTTTTTATTAATGAAGTGAGTATAATAGAAATGAGACCATTGGGTTTTGATTGCTATATGACCATCGGAAACTATAGTCTTAACATTAATATTAGTGATTATAAATGATAATGGTTATTATTATAGAAAGAAGAGTCGATGGCCTCATCTAGTAGCATTGGGCCATATGAAGCCCATTTGTTAGAGCTTGGGAAGGAGGTGGTGTCGCTGGGCTTCAATTTGGACCAAGCCCAATCCATACTTCAACACATTAAGCTTCAACTAAATTGCTTACAGGAGAAGTTCAAGTTGATAGAAATCACCACTCAGACAATGTTTTCTCAGCCTCCCCAAGATTCAATCACCACTGCACACCTTACTCTTAGGTCCAATACTGGCATTAGAAGGGGTTATGTAATGAGGCCTTAGTTAATTTTTGTAATCCCTTGGTATAAATAAATTTTTATTTCATCATTCCTATTTTAAGAATAGGTTAAATTAATAAAAATTTTATAAATTGATTTTAGAAGTAAAAATTGTACTTTTTAGAGATTTATCATATATAGATAATTATTATGGTAAAATAAACATCATTTTTGAATTTCAAATGTCAAAATTAACATAGGCTTAATTTTTAGAAGTTTCAAGTTGATGAATATTTTTTTATTAATATTATTTTTTTTGATGAATAATAATTTTTATTATTATTAAATAACATTTTATATGAAATTATTTTTGAAAACTGGACATAAATGGTTGTAATCAGGGTGAAAATGTGGTTCAATAAGATAATTTTTTTTGGTGAATAGTAATTTTACCCTTTGGAATAGTAATTTTATCCTTATGAATGATAATTTTACCAATGGAATAGTAACATCACCTAAGGAAGTGTAAATATATTTTAGCCATCTTAAGTGGTAATGTGATATAATTATATCATAGTATAAGTAAATAAATGTTTTAGAAATTTTTAGTTACGTATTAATATTTTATTTATTTAATTTAATTCAAAATAAAAATAATTTTTATAAAATGGAGTTCCATTTTGAAGTCTCCATGTCAAAAAATGGTTAGGGTGAATTTTTGGGATTTTTCTGAAACAATTGATTTTTTAGTGAATAGTAAAAACACATTTGTGAGTTTTCGGTAAGTTCAATGAAATCATATCCATGTCATAATGATGTAATAAGTAAGATAAGATTATGGTAGACTATTATGTATTAAAATATAATATGAGGTTTCCTAAGTGTAAAATATAATGGGAAAATACCATTGGTAAGCCCATGGTTTTGCAAATACCACTAATGAGGTGTTGTTTGAAATTAATAAACTATCCCCTCACTTTTGCTATAAATAATCACCAATTGCTTCATTTTATTTCATTATGAAATAATTCTACATTGATTTAGGTTTTTATTACCTCCCAAGGAGTCCTCCAAAAGTTTCATTAATCCCCCAAGGTCCCGATCATAGGGTTTTAGAAGTTACTCTTCAAGGTAAGGGAACTATCAAACATCTCTTTTCCGTTCATGTTCTATTTTATGTGGTATGTATTTTAAATTTCCATAACATATTATTATTTACATTATATTACATCCCTATACTATATTATGAGTATTTTATGAATGATTTCCCCCTTTCCCATCTCTTTTTAATGTTTTCTAAAACCATGTTGCATAGCCATTATGCTGCAGAATTTTCGTCTCATAATCTCTCACTTTTCTCAAGAAATTATCTTATTTTATTTATGTGAATACCCAAAACTATTTAATTTCCTGGTGTATTCATCAAGGAATAAAAATTATATATATTTGATTCAAGAATTTTCATACATAAAACCCTCATTCTCTTTCTGTGGGTTATAAATGATATAATGATCATGTTTTTAAGCACTTTTTAAAACGACACGATTTGGATATGAAACCCATTTTTTATTTTATTTGGGTTATTTATGAAATATTTTATTATGATATATGTGGATCAAATGAAAATAAATACATATTAATGGTTTTACCTGATATATTATCAATGTATTGGGTAAAGAAATTAATCTCTAGAGATGACAAGTTCTACTATACCTTGGTGAATAACCTTGGTAATTTTTATGACACCTTGGGGATAAAACATGGTGATATACTTATGAATGTATAAATTAAATGTTATAGAAACATATTCAAGTTATTATTCATGTTCTTTTTATTATGATATTCCACTTTTTCCATTGATGATGTCTTTATGTAATATATCAAGTTCTTATTGATATCACAAGTAAACTATTTCCTTTGTTTTCCCTTACCGGGCATTATGCTCACCCTCTACATTGATGTATGTCCCGAGGTTATTTGATGTAGTAATTAAACATAGGATGAACATAGGATGAAGCCTTAAAATTGAATTAGAAGAATTTTTTTGTTTTCATTTATTATGTTCCTGATTTCCAAGATACAAAACTTTAAAGATCATCTATTTGTAAAATGTAATGAAAAGTTATGTAATAAAAAGAAGTGAAGAAATAGATGGAATTCAAGGATATTTTAGTTATTTTTGGTAATTAGGATATGAAAAATTTAGTAATAATCCTATAAAAAGTTTAAATATAGGAAATATTCCTAGTATTTTGGTGAAATATTATATAAGTGATTTCTAAAAAAATAAATCCCTGTCTGGATACGAACAAGTGGATGTGGCTCTAGTACATATGTATATAGGGGGAATACCTGAAAACACCACATTGAGATAGACTCGAATGGGAACTGGTGCACGATAATGGGACTTTCTGCACTCCTAGGTTGACACTCATGGGGGATATTTTTGGTTAATCATAAGTATTTTATGAACCATTATGAAGGATTTATAGGAAATGTAGTTGTTGATATTGAATAACGTGTTTAAGAAAAATGTTTGAAGACATAAAAATATTTTAGAGTTATAAGCTTCTTAAATGAAACAAGTTTCTCACTAAGGTTTTATTCTTTTATAAAATGGAGAGAAATAGGAGGAACTGTGCAAATAGTGACCGTAATGGGCCATGCGCTGACAGCTCCTTGATGGAAGCCGAAATGGAAGCTTTTAGGAGAATGATGAATCAAATGACTCAAGTTATGGGAAATAACTTGAATAAATATGAGATAAATATTTAACCAATAATGGAACAACATTATTTTGAGTCCTTCAACAACCACCATTGTTTAGTGGATCTACCAACCCGTTGATTGTGGAATAGTTGATATCCTCTATAGAGAAGATATTTTCTGTACTTTGTAGATCTAAACAAGGGAACGTCACCTTGGATATTTTCTGCTTAAATGGAGAAGCTGATCAGTAGTAGGCACTGATTAAAAGCACGAGACCAAGAGGAGAGATTGAATCTATGGAGTGGGAAGAGTTCATGGGGATCTTCTTCAATAAGTATTTCCCTCATTTAATGAGACCAAAAAAGAGAAGGAATTTCTTGAGCTATAGCATAAAGAGAATGAATCTATGGGAAGCTACGAGATGAAATTTACAAGTCTTTCTTGTTAAACCTCAAGATTTGTCATGGAACCTAATGGGAAGGTTGATATATTCTTTGGTGGACTAAGAACTCATCTTTGGAAGAATCTAGCCCACCGAAGCTATGATAGCTATGATGAGATTGTGCAGAGTGATATGAAAGTTGAGCTTGTGTTCGGTGAGACCCAGTGGTCCCACAAGTTGAATGAAAAGAAGATATCAATGGATGCATGCTTGGGGATTATTTTAGACTAGAAAAGAGGTGTAAAGAATGTGCAACTTCCCACATTTAACTAATGTTGGAAGAAGAATTTAAGGAACTGCCTGCTCAGGAGCGAGAAGTGTTACAAGTGTGGAAGAGAAGACCTAATTGCTCAGAATTTTTGTAGTGAGGTGAAGCCTCAACTTCCCAACACTAATGACAAAGGTAAGATAGTGCAATCCCTACCTTAAGTCTAATTCTTCAAGCATGGACAACTTAGGCACTTTTCCAATCACTATTTGAATCTAAGTGCAGTGGAGGGGAATCACCATCATCCTCAGCATAGGCCTGGGATCAAGGTCACGTGTTTTCTATCATGCCAGCTGAAGTTGAATCTCTAAATGTTGTGATGGAAGGTAATCTTTTTGTTCTCTCAAACCTAGCAAGTACTTTGTTTGATTCTAGTTCTATGCATTCTTTTATTTCCTCCAAGTTGGCAAAGAATATAGAATCAATTCCTAAACCACTAAAAGTAGAGTTATTAGTCAAGACTCTTGGATAGATTATTCGAGTATAAATGGTGTTTATAAAATATAGTATTTACTTTAGTAAGTACAATCTTATCACAAATCTAGTAGTCATTTACATGTTGGAATTTGACATTATACTACTGATGGACTAGATCTCAAAGTATAATGCTAAGATCAAATGCAAAAGCAAGGAAATCTCAGTTGTCTTGAATGAAAAACCTATAATTATCTTCAAAGGCGAGATATATAAACCTAATCTTTGACTATAATAACCTCCTATAGACTTATTTATGGAGTTCATTGGTGAATAAAAAGAAGAAAATGAGAGTATAAGGATAGAGAATGTTCACATAGTTCTAGAATACATTGATGTATTTCCTCAGTAGTTACCTGGACCTCCCCTTTAAATAGAGGTAGAGTTATCCATTGAACTCATATTTGGATCTCATTCAATATCAAAAAACCCATATAGACTGAAAAATATGGATTTGGAGGAATTAAATAAACAACTCCAAGATCTTTTGAACACAGGTTTTATATAACCAAGTGTGTCTCCTTGGGAAGTGCCTATTCTCTTTATGAAGAAGAAGGATGGATCAATGGGGATATGCATTGATTGTACAGAACTGATTAGGATCTCAGTGAAGAAAAAAACCCTCTTCCATGAATTTATGACTTATTTGACCAAATTCATGGGGCTCAATTCTTCTCCAAGATTGATCTTTGATCTGGTTATCATCTGTAACAACCCGAGATTTTATGAGATAGATTCTTTTTAATTTATTTGATGTCTTATGTTGTACACTAAACTAATACTATCATGCAACATACACAACACTATATTATCTTGTATTATACATAACACTGTCTTGGATTTCATTACATGCAAGAGCGACCTTCCTCGATAGCTTGCGTTGTACGTAATACCAAGTTTCACTAAACAATGAGATATTATTAAAATATTATTATTTAATGGGATATAAACTAAATATTACGAATAGTATTAACCAAATTTTTAATTTTATATAATATTAAAATTCATATTATGTATTTTCTAGAACATGATATAAGAACAAATTCAATTTTTTAGATAAAATAATTATTTTTCAAAAAATGTTGTTTTTCCTCATTTTGGTGGCATGCTAGTTTTAAATCTAGTTATTAACACTTTTATATATTTTATTTAACAAAATAAACTACTTATTAGGATTAAAGGAATTAAAATTTACTTTGGTTTGATTTTTGGTATTTTTTTGATAAAAATCATATTTTAATGAATAGTGAAAAATAATGCAGTTTAATTCAAAACTGCCTTTTCATATAATTTATTTATATTGTTAGATTATCTTTTTGATTGGTTTAAAAGTTTAATTGGAATAAGTTTTTATCATTTAATCCAATTTTGTTCATTGTAAGTAATTTCACATTTAAATGGGACAAAAACACATGCCAATCTTTTGATTGTTTTTACTTCTTAAAAACCTGCTTTCTGGTTTTGACAACGAGAATTAATTTTAAATTAATTAATGAAACTTATATGTTTTTAATTTTGAAAAAATGGATTCCATATTTGAAATCATTGGGTCAAAATTATTTTAATATGTTACTTTTATTTTTTGGATTTTATGAATAGTAACTACGATAATTTTTATTTACCACAGTTAATGGTAAATCAGATAAATTAAGGTAACATACAATATTATAAATATAGTAAAATTACCCTAACAACTGAAAAAATTATATTGGATGAATTAAATTCTACCAATATCACCTGAGGGTCATAATTGAATCATTTAATGAACTTTTTTCCATGAAAGTGATGTAATTATAATTAAAAGAAAAGACAGTGACAACATGTCACTCTCTTATCTCTTAGAAGTATTATAATTTTAATATAGTAATAAACATGTTAAAAACTCTAAAATAAATAGTCTCGAGAAATATAATAAAATTATCTACATGATGTGAATTTATTTATAATTTTTATAGATTTAAAAATTACCATTAATGATGACACAATAGTGATGTATAAATTATTTTATTGATAGAAATATCAAATAAATGGTTTTAAAATTATTAAAATAAATACCATATGAACTAATTAATGTGCTCCGTTAATTTTATAGGTGACTATGATAGGTAATAAGTGTATTAAATATTTTGTTTCAAATTTATCTTATGTGTGGATTTTCTTTAAAGTCAAATAAATGAACATAGTCAAAATTGACACTATTGATATTTTATAAAAATAAAATATTATTAAATTATTTAAAAATCACAATTTTTTTTTAAAATTACAAAGTGAAAGTTATATGACCTAAAAATTTATAAATTATTAAATAATGTATAATTTAACACACATAAGTAAATATTTATAACCATTTAATATTTAGAATATTATTACCACAAATAAAATTATATAAATTAAAAAAGAAAAATCAAAATGATAAGGTTTAAAATAAAATTTAAACATGTCTAAATTTTATTGGTTGATAGGATTTATATCAATAATCATCTTATCTTAAAAATAAATTAGTTTGGGACCATTATAAACCGAAAATAAATTTAGAATAAATTAATATTTCCAGACATTCCTAAAGTTTCCCTCCTACCTCTTATAAAAGGCCACCAACTATACCCACTTACTCACAACATTAAATCCATTTATATTATTAAAAATCTACTAAAATAATCTCCCAAAATCCCTCACTTATTTCTAGAGGCCACAATTTGGGCAGAAATCCATCCTAGGGATACCTTTTGTGAAAATCAAAAGGAGATACTTGAAAATGAGGTAATTGTTTTATCACCACTTTAAAAATTATTTTATTCTTCTAATTCCTATTATTATGTAGTTCTCATAATAAAGTAATAAATATAATATCCTATACATTTTGATATGTTATTATGGGAAAACCTTATACCTCCTTTTATCCTTCCTAAGAATAACAATATCACCTTACATGCGTACATATGAGTTACCGTCTCCATGCCAGGGTGTAATTTGTTATTCAACAGAACTTAAATTGGATGGGTATAATAATGATTATAATGGATATAAATAATTAATATAACATGATAATTATTCTTTATAATTAATATAACATCCAATTCCATACCATTTAACCATTAATTAAATGATATCATCACTCGTGCGTATGTACGACCTACCGTCTCCACGACACGATGATATTCATTCTCCACATTAACCATTCAAGAATTATTATAAAATATATATAAAAAATAATAATGAAATATATGACATAATAATGCTACTTTATTTATGTACATATATATTTCATTTACTTGCTTCCATTAAATTCAATAAGTAAATGGATACAACGTTCATGCGTACGTACGACCTTCCATCTCCATGAACGATGTATTACATTTCATTTATATATCAATTATATATATTTATATAATGAATATATATGATATATAAATAATTATTTACATTCTATAAGTAATTAAATCATGATCTAAGTAATAATATCAAGAATAAAAATTCAGAACACGTACGATAAATAAAATGATTATTACCCAAAACGTTGCTTTAAAATGAAATTGATAAATAAACGGGAAATATAAAGTCATAAGTGAATAATATATTATATAATAAATAGTATTATGGTTTTTTTACTAGTTAATAATATGTTTAAACCCACTACACATGAGTTTTGGATTCATACGAAGCATATTAGACCTAAGGTAAGGGATTATTTTGTCTCACTTTTATCCTTATGGGACACATGCCTTATACACCACCTATTTCTTTTGTGTGGTGTCCATGATTACCATGACTTTTTTATTATTCTTACTATTAATTTTATGATATTTACTTATTCATATAATTTTCTTTATTTTATGAGGCATATGATTTGACTAATTATAATTGGTAAGGTATATTTTTACAATCTCATTATTATCTGAGATTGTTTGTTCGTAAATATTTACTAGAGTATATTTATCATACACATCCATGTTTACTAAATATATAAAATTATTTCTATTATTATAATATTTTTTAAATTCAATTTTACCCACTAGTGAATTTTTATTAAACAGTACGGAAGGAATCCTTCTTTCGTTTACTATACGAGGTATTTTTTTTGACTTTTTTGTTAAAAGTACGAGAAAAATGTTTTTAACTTATATGGAATGAAAACAAATTAATGTATTATTAAAGCTTTATTTACCTAAAACTTTCTTTAAAAAATTTCAAGTTTATATTAAACTAAATTCAATTATTTTAAAATTACACGGCATTTTTAGAAAGGAAAACGATTTTGAAGAAAAAAACACATTTTCCCCAGGAATTAAGTTTGAGTGTTCTATCAATATTATTTTCCATCTAAGATGATGTTCTTTTAATAGGGTAATGTTTCTATCCCTATTTTTAATATTATATTATTGTGTTAATGATGGAATTATATTTTATATTAATTATGTTATTATGGAATGATGTTTATGAAACCCATTTTATTTCATGGGTTATGCTATGATGAATGATTTATGTTTTTGTGGAAAATGTAAGAATGATTTCATTATGAGATGGGTGGGTACTATATCTCCTTACAATGAATTGGATAAATAATTATATCTCATTATATAGAAATGACTGGAAGGACAAGTACATTCGGTTTAGTAATACATGTCTAGAACGATCAGTAAATCTGGTTCAGTAATACATGGATAGAATGACAAGTAAACCTAGTTCAGTAATCGACTTTGTACAATATGATGGTATTGGAAGCAATGCCTTGAATACTATGGAAATAATATTATGTGCTTATTTGTTTTCAATAATTCCATGTTTTATTCCAATGCTATTTTATCATGGTTAATGTTCCTTTATGATTCATGCCTTACGTACTGCCAAGATTTATTTCATGACCCAGGATTTTGATATTTAAACTTTATGTTCATGTTTTTACATTCTTAGGTTTATGGTTTTGTTTTATGTTCTCCATGATTACACTTAGTGATAATTTAATATCACCCTTTTTATTTTTTCTTTTCCATAGGATATAAATAAAGGTTTTAGGTAGGAAAAATTGGAAGATCATTATAGGATATTTTGAAGATCTTTCTCCAAGTTAGAAGATTATGTTCCATGTTTCAAAAGATACTAAACTAATACGGTCTTTGGGCATATATTTGTGTAATGTATTAATTATTCCACAAAAGAAATGTAATGTACATATACATAAATCTTGGTTCATTAGAGTTGGTATTAGAGAAAACGTTTAGTAAACATTTGGAAACAGATGTGAAAACTTTAATGAGATCCCTAGTGAGATCCCTAGAGATATTTATAAGGTATGTATGGGGATGCCCCTAAGGGTAAGTCCAACTATAGGTTACAGTTATATAATTATGGTAATGATCATGAATAAAATAGTATTAAACCAAAGATGTTAGAGATTGAAATTACTCCCCCTTAACTATGTTGTTTACCTAGTATAATTTTTGCCTCTCACACTATTATTTTTGAGTTTTAGACAATTGATGGAACACGAAAAAACCATGTCAATGATCAATGAACTGGGACATGAAATTATTGTCCTCATGAACAACCAAATGTCATGGGATATGGAATGAAAAATATTATTTCTATACTTACAGAATCTTTGAATCATTATGGTCTTCCAAATGAGGAGAGAAGGGAACAACATTTTGTTGGGTCCATCCTGAGGCAACATCCAACTTCTTTCAATGGGTCTTCTGATCCACTTTTTTCTGAACAATGGATCAGTACCATTGAAAATATATTTTCCATCCTTCACTGTTTAGAACATGAAAAAGTCATTTTGGTTGTTTATCATTTAGAAGGTGAAGGAGACTAGTGTGGGACTCTAATAAAGAATACAATGCAATAAGATAAAATTGAATCCATGGAATGAGATGATTTCAAGAACTTATTTTTAAATAAGTAATTACCTTGAATTATTAGAACAAATATTGAAAATGAGTTCCTTGAGCTTAAGAAAAAGGATGATTAATCCGTTGGAACATATGAGGAAAATTTCATAAGACTTGCAAGGTATTCTTCTAGATTTATTATCCAACCTGAAATTAAAGTTGATCGATTCTTCAGTGGATTAAAACTAATTCTACTAAGGGAATTAACTATAAGATACTTTAATAGATATGAAAATATTGTGCATTGTGATATCAAGGTAGAAATAGAAATTTATGTTACAAATCAATCTCATGGTTTTTGACAAGAAATAAAAGATGGAGTTCAAGGGAAAATCTCAAAGCAATGGTGAAACAAAGATGGATTTTTCCTTTTGCTCAAAGTGTGGAAATAAGCATAGTAGATATTTTCTTAAAGGGACTAGAAAATTTTTTATGTTTGGAAAAGAAGTTCATCGAGAAGTTTAGTGCCAAAGTAATAGGAAAAAGGTTGCTAATCATGTGAATAGAGAAAATACTAAAGATAACGGACCACCCACACTTCAATGCTACAAGTGAAAGGAAATGGGGAATTATACTAACAAATACACTAATCCAAGGGTTATGGATGATTATTGACATCAACAACCTCTTTAGGCCAAAGAAAAAAGAAAATCACAAGTGATCACTGTTGGCGTTGTTGAGTATGACAATGAAGTGGTGGAATGATTATGTGTTTATGTAAAGGGATTCCAAAATAGTGTTATAAAATATTTTTTATAGTATTATGAAATATTGAGATATCTATGTATTGGAACATTGTGTTTTCGAAAAGTATATGGTATCAGTAACAATAAAAACTGATTGAAATATTTTTGGAAAGCACATGATATGCACATAATGAAGGGATATGGAGATAATGAGATATTTGATAGTATTAATGACCTAATGACTGATATAAGGACAAAGTGATATCATGGTTTGAGTATATAGAATTTTTGGTATTTTTGGTGTGTGAAAAGAGTTAATTTTGATAGAATACATGTTTTCACTAAGGTTCTATGGTAATTTATTTTATTACCATGTTTTAAGAGAATACATGATTAAGGAATTCACATTTTTGGAATGTGACAATAAAGAACTACCTTATGAGTTATGGAAGATAAATGTTATGTCTATTTAGTTCACATATTTCTAAAGTTTTATATTTTTAGTTTTTGAAAATATTTTAATTTTATCCATTTATGGATATTATAAGTTATATTCCATTTGAAATTTGTTAGATTAATGTATTATCTCACTATGGGTGGACATATGCATATTTGACTACCTATTCTAACCTTTTTATTGAGACAGATGGAATGACTTATCATTCAATTGCATGATCTGATAACACTTCAAGAATGAAAAATTCAACTTCATTTCTTTAAATAAGAGATGAAGTGGAAATTTTTCAAGGAACAAACAACGGTGAGATTGTTCCAAACTCAAGTAAGTATTTATTCTCAGGCCTAATTCTTCAAATTTAAGGAAAGGGTCTTGAAAAACAAAAATATTATCTTAGTACCTTCATATCCAATAAATTATATGGACCCATAAATCATCACATATTTATGGCTTTCTGGTTGTTAACTTTCCTCAAACCTTGTTCTCTATCACTATCCATCAGAACTTGATGGTTATATTTTTTCTTCCATATCTATGTTTTCACTTCCCACCTATGCTCTCCTATGTGGAAACCCAAGGATAAGTTACTTTGAGTAACCATTATTTTTCTAAAATTCCTTTTAAAAATAAAGTTTTAGTATTCCTTTTTATAATATGGGTTTCTATGAAAGAAACTTTCAAGTAGTAAACATTTTATAACCTCGATGAATTTTGAGGGAAAAATTCATTTTAAGGGAGTATAATGTAACACCCTAAGATTTTGCGAGATAGATTCTTTTTAATTTATTTTATATTTTATGTTTTATGCTACACCAATATTATATTGTTTTATATGCAACACCATATTATATTTCAGTATATCTAACACTGACTTGGATTGCATTACATACAAGAGCACCCTTCCACAATAGCTTGCATTGTACGCAATACCGAGTTTCACTAAATAATAGTATATTATTAAAATATTATTATTTAATGGGATATAAACTAGCTGTTATGAATAGTATTGATAAATTTGTGAATTTTATATAATATTAAAATTTATCTTATGTATTTTCTAGAACATTATATAATAAAAAATTTAATTTTTCAAATAAAAGAAGTATTTTTCAAAAAATACAGTTTTTCCGACTTTTGATGGAACACCAATTTTAAATCTAGTTTTTATCATTTTTATATATTATATTTTACAAAATAAAAATCATATTGGGAAGAGGTACATCACAATTTATTTTTTTTGATTTTTTGGTATTTTTCTGATAAAATTAACATTTGAATGAATAGTGAAAAATATAGCATTTTAATTCAAATCTGCATTAAAATATAATTTATTTATATATTTATATTATATTTTTAATTGTTTTTAAAGGTTAATTGTATTTTTTTATAATTTAATCCAATTTTGATCATTGGAAGTAATTTCACATTTAAATTGGACATAAACACATGTCAATCTTTTGATAGTGTTTACTTCTTAAAAATCTTCTTTCTGGTTTTGACAATGAGAATTAATTTTAAATTAATTAATGAAACTTTTGTTTTTTTCAATTTTGAAAAAATGGATTCCATATTTGGAATCAGTGGGTCCAAATTATGTTGATAGGTTACTTTTATTTTTTGGATATTATGAATAGTAACTACGATAATTATTATTTACCACAGTTTAAGGTAAATCAGATAAATTAGGGTAACAAAAAATATGATAAATACAATAAAATTACCCTAACACCTTCCAAAATAATATTTTATGAATTAAAATCGACCAATATCACATAAGGGCTGGAATTGATTCATTTAATGGACTTTTTTTCTTGAAAGTGAGGTAATTATAATTAAAACAAAAGAAAGTCACAACATATCACACTATTATCTCTTATAAGTATTATAATTTTAATATAGTGAAAAACATGATAAAACATAGAAAATAAATAATCTCTAAAAATATAATAAAATTATCTACATCACGTGGATTTATTTATAGTTTTTAAGGATTAAATAATTACCATTAATGATGAGACAAGAGTGATGTATAAATTATTTTATTGATAGAAATATCAAATAACTGGTTTTAAAAATATTAAAATAAATATCATATAAACTAATTAATGTGATCTAATAATTTTATAGGGTAATATTAAATTTTATTAGTGTATTAAATATTTTGGTTTGAATTTATCTTAGGTGTGGGTTTAATTTAAATTCATATAAATGAATAGTGTAACAATTTACACTCTTGATATTTTATAAAAATAACATATTATTAAATTATTTATAAATCAAAAAAATGTTTAAAAATTAAAAATTTAAACCTATATGGCCTAAAATTTCATAAATTATCCAATTATGTACAATTTACAACACATAAGTAAATATTTATAACTATTTAATATTTATAATATTACTACAACAAATAAAATCAAATAGATTAAATAAGGATAAATCAAAATGATAAGGTTTAAAATAAAATCAAAACATGTATAAATTTTATTAGTTTAGAGGATTTAGACCAATATTCATATTACCTTATAAATAAATGAGTTTGGGACCATTATAAAATGAAAATAAATTTATAATAAATTAATATTTCAAGACATTCCTTAATTTCCCCTCCTCCATCTTATAAAAGGCTATCACCTATACACACTAAATCACAACTTTAAAGTCCTTTGTCTCGTCCAAAAGTTTCTCAAATAAGCTCCCAATATCCCTCCCTTCCTTTTATAGGCCACACTTTGGGCAGAAAGCCATCCGAGGGAGACATTTTGTGAAAATCAAAAGGAGATACTTGAAAAAGAGGTAATGGTTTTATCACAACATTAAAAATTATTTTATTCTTATACTTCCTATTATTATTTTTATATCATAATAAAGTAATAAATCTATTATCTTAGAAATATTGAGATTTTATTATGGTACAACCTTATACCTCCTTCTAGCCATCCTATGAATAACAATATCATGTTGTGATGTAATTTGTTATTAAAAAACACTTAAATTGGATGGGTATAATTATGAGTATCATGTTTGTAAATAATAAATATAAATGATAATTAATCAGTATAATTAATATACCATCCAATTCTATACCATCTAACCATTAATTGAATGATATCATCACTCGTTCGTACGTACGACCTACCGTCTCTATGAAGCGATGAGATTCATTCTCCACGTTAACCATTCAAGAATTATTAATATATATATATATATATATATTAAAAATAAGCATGAAATATATGACAATAATTCTACTGGATTTATGTAAATATATATATATCTCATTTACTTGCTTCCATTCAATTCAATAAGGAAACAGAAAAAACATTCATGCGTGCGTACGACCTACAGTCTTCATGAACGGTGTATTCTATTTCATTTATCTATCTATTATATATATTCATATACTGAATATATATGATATATAAATCATTTTCTACATTTTGGAATTAATTAAATCATGATATAAGTAATAAAATAAATAATAACAAGTCTAAACATGTATAATAAATAAAACGATTATTAACCAAAACATTGATTTAATATGTAATTAGTAAATGAACAGGTAATATAAATTCATAAGTGAAAATTATATGGCATCATAAATATAATTATGGTTCTATTACAAGTTAAAAATATGTTTAAACCCACCATACAAGAGTTTCAGATACATACAAAGCATATCAGACCTAAGGTAAGGGATTATTTTGTCTCACTTTTATTCTCGTGGGACATATGCCTTATACACCACCTATTTCTTTTGTGTGGTATTTATGATTCCCATGAAAGTTTTATGATTCTTAATATGAAGGTTATAAAATTTAATTATGCATATAATTTTCTGTATTTTATGAAGCGTATGATTTGACTAATTATAATTGGTAAGGGATAATTTTACAATCTCATTATTATATGATATTGTTTGTTCATAAGTATTTACTTGATCATATTTATCATCCATGTCCATATTTTATAAATATATAAAATTATTTATATTATTCTAATATTTTTTAAAGTTATTTTTACCCATTGGTGAATTTTTATTAAATAGTGTGGAAAGAATCTTTCTTTCGTTTACTATTCGAGGTATTTTTTGACTTTTTAGTAAAAGTACGAGAATAATGTTTTTTTAAATTATACGACATGAATGGATTTTTAAGTATTATTAATGCCTTATTTATATGAATATTACTTTACAAGATTTTAAGTTTATTTTCAAAAAAGTTATTTTCTTTTAAAATTGTGTGGCAATTTGAGAAAAGAAAATGTTTTTGAAGAAGAAAGGATATTTTCCTCTAGAATTAATTTTGAGTGTTTTATCAAAATTATTTTCCATATAAGATGACGTTCTTTAAATATGGTTTTGTTTATATCCCTATTGTTACTATGATATGATTGTGTTAATGAAGGAATGATATTTTATTTGAATTATGTTATGATGTAATTATGTTTAAGAAACCCATTTTATTTCATTGATTATGATATGATTAATGATTTATGTTTTTGTGGAACATGTAAGAATGATTTCATTATGAGATGGGTTGGAACTATATCTACCTACAATTAATTGGGTAAAGATTTATATCTCATGATATAGAAATGACTGGAAGCACAAGTAAATCCAGTTCAGTAAGACAGGGCTGGAACGATAAGTAAATCTAGTTCAATAATACATGGTTGGAATGACTAGTAAACCCGATTGAGTAATGGACTTTTTCCACTATTATGGTATTAGTAGAAATGTATTGGCTACTATGGAAATCATATTATTTGCTTATTTGTTTTCCAAAATTCTATGTTTTATGCTAATGCTATTTTATCATGGTTAATGTTCCTTTATAATCCATGCCTTACGTACTACCAAGATTTATTTCATGACCCAAGTTTTTGATATTTATACTTTATGTTCATGTTTTTACATTATTATGTTTATGGTTTTGATTTATATTCTCCAGGATTACCCTTACTGAGCATTTGAGCTCACCCTTTTTTTGTTTTATTTTCCCCAATATATAAATAAAGGTTTTAGGTTGGAAAAAAAAGGGGAAGATCTTTATGGGAGATGTTGAAGATATTTCACCAAGTTAGAAGATTATGTTCCAAATTTCCAAATAATCCAAGCTAATATAGTCTTTAGTCATATATTTGTGTAATTTAATTAGTATTCTGGAAAATAAATGTAATGTCCATGTACGCCAAGCTTGGGTTGTTAGATCATCAATTTTGGGTGAAGAAAGAAGATATTCCAAAAACCACCTTTCGATCAATATATGGGCATTATGAGTTTGTTGTTATGACCTTAAAATTGACTAATGAACCTGCTATTTTTATGGATTTAATGAATAGTGTCTTTAAAGACTACCTTGATAACTTTTTGGTAGTTTTTATTAATGATATTCTGATATATTCAAAAAGTTGGGAGGAGCATGAAGACCATCTAGGGGATATATTATAGACTCTGAGGAAGGAGATGTTATTTGAAAAGTTTAGAAAGTGTGAGTTTTGGTTATAATAAGTTTCTTTCTTGGGGAACATTATATCCTATGAAGGAATCTCAGTTGACCCTGTGAAGACAAAAGTTGTAAAGGAATGGCCTCATCCTACAACAGTAACTGAGATTTATAGTTTCCTTGGATTAGCAGGATATTATAGGAGGTTTGTGAAAAACATTTCATGACTTTCTAATCCATTAACCAAGTTCACTCAAAAGGGGTTAAGTTAATATGGAAAACGGATTGTGAGGAAATATTCCAAGATCTAAAGAAGAGATTGGTTATTTCACCCATGTTAACTCTTCCCTCAAGCAGAGAATGATTCATTAATTTTTAGTGATGCATCTCTAAAAGTTCTTGGGTGAGTTCTCAAGAATAATGAAAAGGGTATTTCTTATTCATCTCAATAGTTAAAGAATAATGAGAAGAACTATCCTAAATATGATCTAGAGATGGCTGCGGTTGTTTTTGCTCTAAAGATATGGAGGCACTATCTTTACGGGGAGAAGTGTGATATATACACAGACCATCAAAGTTTGAAGTAAATTTTACCACAAATGGAATTTAACAAGAGACAGATGATATGGTTGGAACTTCTTAAAGACTATGTTTTTTCAATTCATTATCATCATAGAAGAGAAAACAAATTCACTGATGCGTTAAGTAGAAAATACCCTATTGGGATGGAAATGATGAGGATTCAAATAGATACTTTTATCAGTGACCTAGTAAAGTTGGACATGGGAATCGTAAGGGAAGGTACATCATGAAACCTATCCCAAATGATTTCTTAACCATCATTACTAGAGAAGGTCAATAAATCTTAAAAATAAAATCCTTTGTTATAGAATAAGTTTGAGGCTATAAATAATGGGAAGTGTCATGAGTTTAATATTGATCAAGACGGTGTAATAAAATTTTGTACATGAATATATGTTCCATATTTTCTGGAAATAAAGAAGGAGATAATGGATGAAGCTCATAGATATACATTATCTACACATCCTGGAAGAAAAAAATGTACAGGGACCTTCATAATCATTATTGGTGGGATAACATGAAAATGGAGATTGGTTACTACACTACAAGGTTCCTGGTGTGTCAGCAAGTGACGGTAGAGTGATAACTTCCTTAAAGGGTATTAAAACCACTACCCATACCATCATGGAAGTGGGATAATATCACTATGGACGTTTTCATTGATCTCCTAAGAACATATAGAGGAAATAATGTGATATGGGTTATAGTGGCCTGTCTCACCAAAACTACCCATTTAATCTATATACGGGAAGATTTCTCTCTTGATCAACTTGCCAGGATTTACATGAGGGAAGTGGTAAGAATGTATGAGGTACCACTCTCAATCATATCTGATTGTGAACCAAGGTTCATGTCAAAATTCTAGAGAATTATTCAACATGATCTAGGTATAAAATTGAATTTAAGTATGACCTATCTTCCCCAAACTGAGGGCCAATATAAAAGGACTATTCAAAAACTTGAGGACATGCTGAGAAAATGTTCATTGGAATTTAAAGTTGGATGGGATCAATATCTCCCATTAATTGAGTTCTCTTACAAAAATAGATTCCATTAAAGCATTAAAATGGCACCCTATTAAGATCTATATTAGAAGCAATGTAGTAGTCCATCTTGTAGGGATGAAGCTAGTGAAAGAATGCTTATTGGGTCTGATCTTGTGTAAGGGATGGAAGAAAAGGTTCATGAAATCCAACAACACATTAAAGATTCTCAGAGTCCTCAGAAGAGCTATGCTGAAAACCATCAAAGGGACTTGGAGTTTGATGTTGGTGAAAAAGTATTCCTTCGAATTTATCCATGGAAGAGAGTAATGCAGTTTGGAAAGAAAGGGAAACTCAGCCTCAGTACGTTGGCCCCTTTGAAATCCTTAATTTCATAAGAGTAGTTGCATATTGTCTTTCACTTCCTCCAAATATAGATCAAGTTCATGATGTATTCCACGTATCCCTCTTACAGAAGTACATGCCTAACCCTTCACATGTACTAAATCATGAGGTGGTGCAATTGGAACATGACCTCTCTTACGAGGAGCATCTGGTGGAGATCTTGGATCGTAGAGACAAAGTTCTAAGCAACAAGACTACCCACCTTGTTAAAGTTCCATGGAGGGACAAAAAATATGAAGATGCCATGTGGGAACTAGAGGATATTATGAGGTAGAAGTACCCACACCTTTTCTCTTCTGAGGGTAAGAGTTGAAATTTGGAGTAAAAAATTTATTAAGGGGGGGATAATATAATGACTCGAACTTTTTGAATAATAATTGTTTCTTGAAAATGTATGTTATATTATTTGGTACTCAAAAAACCATATCCCTTTATTAATGAAGTGAGTAAAATTGAAATGAGACCATTGGGTTTAAACTGTTATATGAACATTGGAAACTATACTCTTAACGTTAAGATTAGTGATTATAAATGATAATGGTTATTATTGCAGAAAGAAGAGTCAATGGCCGCATCTAGTAGACTCAGGCCATACGAAGCCCATTTGTCAGAGATTGGGAAGGAGGTGAAATCTATAGGCTTCTCTCTAGACCAATCCCAAGATGAACTTCAACACATTAATCATGAATGTAATCACCTATGATAGAAGTTCAAGTTGATAGAAATCACCACTTGAGAAATGTTGTCTGAGCCATCCCAAGATTTTATCACCATTTCACACCTTACTCTTATGTCCTATACGGGCATTATAATGTGTTATATAACATGGCCTTAGTTACTTTGTGTAATACCTTAGTATAAATAACATTGTTATATCATTAAACCTATTTTAAGTATAGGTTTAATTAAGACAAATTTGATAAAATGATTTTAGAAGGAAAAAATTGTACTTTTTAGAGATTTCTCATACACAGATAATTATTATGGTAAAATAAAAATCATTTTTGAATTTCAAATGTGAAAATTAACCTAAGATGAATTTTTAGAAGTCTTCTAAGAAGCTTCAATTTGATGAATATAATTTTATGTATAGTGATTTTTAATGAATAGTATTTGATGAATAGTTTTTTGATAAAAAGTAAAAAAATATTTTATTATTAAATAACTTTTTCTGTGAAATGATTTTTGAAAATCAGACATATATGGTTTTAATCAGGGTTAAAAATGTGGTTCAATAAGATTAATTTTTTTTGGAAAGTAATAACTTTATCCTTTTGAATAGTAATTTTACCCTTATGAATTGTAATTTTACCAGTGGAATGGTAACATCACCTAAGGAAGTATAAATATGTTTTAGTCATCTTAAGTGGTAATGTGATATAATTATATCATAGTATAGGTAAATAAATGTTTTAGAAATTATTAGTTAAATATTAATATTTTATTTATTTAATTTAATCTAAAATGAAATTAATTTTAATAAAATTAAGTTCACTTTTTAATTTTACTAGTTGAAAAATGGTTAGGGTGGATTTTTTGGATTTTTCTGAAACAATTGAATTTTCGGTGAATAGTAAAAATATAGTTTTGAGTTTTTGGTAAGTTTAATAACATCATAACAATGTAATAATGATGTAATGAGTAAGATAAGATGCTGGTAAACTCAAATGTATTAAAATATAATATGATATGTTCCAAGTGGGCAATACCATGGGAAAAAACCATGGGCAATTCTATGGTTTTCCAAATACCAGTAATGTGGTGTCCTTTGAAATTAATAAAATATTCCCTCACTTTTTCTATAAATCCCCACCCATTACTTAATTTTATTTCATTAAAAAATAATTAAACACGAATTTATGGTTGTATTACCTCCCATAGAGTCCTCACAAGGTTCCCTCAGGCCCCCAAGGTCCCGATCTTAGAGTTTTAGAAGTTACTCTTTAATGTAAGGGAATTCTCAAACTTCTCTTTTCCTTTCAAGTTCTCTTTTATGTGGTATGCATTTAAAATTTACATAACATGTTATTATTTTCATTTTATTCTATCCATATACTATATTATGATTCTTTTATGAATGTGTTAATCCTGTCCCATATCTTCTTAATGTTTTCTAAAACCATGTTGCATAGCCATTATGCTACATAATTTTCATCTCAAAATATCTCTCTTTTCTCAAGAAATTATCTTATTTTATTTATGTGAATACCCAAAAATATTTCATTTCTAGGGGTATTCGTAAATACATAAAAATTATATATTTTATTCTATAATTAACATACATAAAACCCTCATTCCCTTTTCATGGGTTATAAATGACATAATGATCTTGTTTTTAAGCACTTTTTAAAACGTCACGATTTTGATATGAAACCCATTTATTTTATTCTCTATAGTTTATTTATGAAAATTTTAATTATGATCTATGTGGATCAAATTAAAATAAATAAATATTAAAGGTGTCCCTTGATAGATCTCTAATACATCGGGTAAAGAAATTAATCTCTAAAGATGACAAGTTTTAGGATACCTTGGTGAATAACCTTTGGAATTTTTATGAAACCTTGGGGATGGACCTTGGTGATATGATTATGAATGTATAAATTAAATTATTTATCCACATATTCATGTTATGATTCATGTTATTTTTATTATGACATTCCTCCTTTTCTATTGCCCATGTCTTTATGTATTTCATCAAATTCTTATTGACATCACAAGAAAATTGTTTCCCTTATTTTCCCTTAATGGTCCTTCCACTCACCCTCTCTTTTGATGTATGTCCCTAGGTTTTTTGAAGAATTAATTTAACTTATGATGAACCTATAATGTATCTTTAAAAGTTGATTATAAGAATGTTTTATGTTTTCTTGTATTATGTTCCCGATTTCCAAGACACTACACTTTAATGATCCTCTATTTTTAAAATGTAATGAAAAGTTATGTAATAAAAAGGTGGGATGACATATTCCTCTAGCCATATAGTGGTTCATTAAGGACCTGGTGGAAGTACCTTGGTCTCCAAGTTTCAATCAAATGGGAAATTTTTTATTGGTTTGTTAACCAGGTACTTGGTGGAACTATGCTGAGTACCGGATGGTCTCTTATAACCACCACCTACTCTATTTCCTTATATAAACTCCAAAATAACACTCCTAGGTTTTTCTTACCATAATCACACCTTTAAAAATTTTCATTAAACTTCCCAAAACCACTGATAATGATCACTCTCTCTACCAAATTGAAAAAATTAAAATCACCATATATCTTCACTATCTATTTTTCTAAATTTTAAACCAAAATAAACATTAATTAATTAAATAATATATTAGGATGTTAAAAAAACCTATTATTACCACTAACACTTCAAAATCATTTGAAATATGTATATGTTTATCAGGATTATAAAGATTTATTAGAGGAAAATCAACCATACAAGGCTAATTATGTGAGTCATAACAGACCTCCACTATAAATTAAAAACAATTATAGTCAACAATATAGGATATAAAATAAAAATTTAAATAGAAATCAACAAACTTTTATGAAAAGGTTTAACTAAAATCAAGGTCCACATGGTTATAAACGTTAATAGTAAAATATGAGACCTTTTTAGCAAGCTTACTAACATATAAAATATTAATAAAATTAGCCTCATAATCCATTTAGAAACCAAAACAATATATGTAACCTTATATTATAGATTTAATTACTTTGGTCCTTGAAAATGAAGAAATATAAATCTATAAGGGGGTAGGGGTATAACGACCCTACCTTTTTCTTATATGACTATTACATCATTTTAAGACCAACAACATAATTAGGATACAAATCCAAGATCAAGAGGTTTATTGTCTTTGGAAAACTAGTCCCATACATAACTTTTACATAATAAAATATAAACATTATTTAATTATTTATTCTTTATCTTCTTAGTGGCCCTCATATTCTCCTTAGTACAAGTAATCACCTGAGGATATACATCAATGAAAGGGGTGAGCTAAAATCCTAGTAAGAGGATGAATAAGGAACACGAATCAATATAAAATGGGTGAGAATAATCATTATATCATAAGAATAATATCACCATAAATATCAAGAGAGAAAAATGTGGTAAAGGTATGGAATGTGGAAATGTATAAAAATAAAACATCATGTCATAGTGGTCAAATACCACACATAATTGTGAACAAATATAGTATCATGTTCATTAATAACATATATGCATAATCATAACATCATTTTGTGAAAAAAGATAGCATTATGTTCATTAATAATAAACATTATCTCATGAGATTAATCATATTACCCAATGCATTAGAGGGATATATAATTCCCATCCAACCCGTCATATCATAATATTTACATAATCATGCACGCCGCATAGAACATATTACAATCATAGTCATGAATTAATCGATGGAAAGAATGAGTTTCACAAAGATTTAATCTATTTTTTTTTATAAATAATAAAGGGGATACAAAATTAATAAGGGAAAAAATATTTTGAATAATCATCATCATTATCGAGTGAAGAATAAACAACTCAAGAGGAGTAAAAGACGTGTTTTTGGAAAGAATAATTATTTTGTAAAATCTTTGTATTTTTCATAAACTCAAGTAGGAAACATGTATATACATGAAAAGGAAGTGGAATAAAAATGAAATTATATTTAATTAAAATTATAAGAGTATCCATACCAATGATTTTAGTAATTATAGATAACCCAATGAAAAAGAGTCAGGTTCAAGAATCCCCTTATCGTAATTCCTGCTTTATTTCATCATTTTTTCACCTCGTGAATAATAAAAATAGATTTTTTTATATATTTGTATTATTTTAATATTTAAAAAACTTTATCAATTATATTAATTTGATTTTATTTCTTAATTTCCTTGGTTATATGATATTCATTTTGATATCATGTTTTACTTACAAATATTTCTTGTTTTGCCTTAATTTCACTTTTTTTAAATGAAATTTATAAATTAGTATAATTAAAAAAATAAGAAAAGAATAAATTTAGTTACATAATTATATGTTATATATAATTTATACAATCCATACACGAATGAGGTTAAACGTTTTTTGATGGAAATTTCTCTATATGTGGTTAACCGACCTTTGACGGGACACTGTCGGGAGAGCAGGAAAGGGAAATTTAAAATTTATATATATAGTAAAATGATAATTATAGTAGGTTAAAATATTTAATATAATGTTAAATTAATACATAATTAATTATTATAAGATTTGGTTGAGAAAGGGTAGGTGGAAAGATAAATGGAAGAGCAAGAATAAATAAAAAATAGAGAGGAGTTGATCAGAACTTACTTAATCCTTGATGTAACTTCTCTTGTACGACACTAAAACTCCCTTGGTGATTATAGTTAGATTATTCCATATTGTAACTAAGGATTATAAGGCAATTTTAGAGAGTATTTGGGTAGGTATTATGCATTGTAATGGGTAGGAGGAGTGGTTTTCCAAGAGGAGGGAGATGGGTTATTTATACTTGATGGGAGGGTTATTTTTAATATAAAATATCAAATAAAATAATATATCAAAGGTAAAACTTTTAATAGTTAATCTTTTACAATATAAAGAATATATTAATATAATATAATTGGTTCAACACTTTAAATCCAGTTTATACATCTATTTCATTAATTTATTAAAAAGGAAAGTGGAAAGAAAGTAAAATATTTACTTCAAGGAATCACTTTTGACTTTATGTTTTGTAAAGTTATTTTTTAGGGTTGTAAATTATGTTTATTATATTTTAATGATTAATTTATGCAATTAAAAATATAATTTCAGGAAATAAAGTTATATAAAGTATTGTTTAATTATTAAATTATGAATGATGTAAGTTAAGATACATTAGTTATGCGAAAAACTGTATTTTTCCTATTCGCCAAAAAATGAAGTATTTTTTAAAATTACAAAAAAATTACACTTGGATAATTTTGAAATGATGATTTCAAAAATTATATTCATTTAATCAAAATATATTTCTAAAACAGTTAATTTTATTTTTTTAATATAAAAATTATGGTTTTTATAAAATACTTTAAAATATACTTTATTAAAAATGTGATTATATTTTCTTTGAGTCTTTAATCATGATATTTATTTTTTGGAATCATAAAAGTTATATTTACATAAATTAATCATGATAAATATTATTTATATCACAATTTATTAATTTTTGTAAAATTACCAACATTCAGGTTATTATTCCCAACCATCACATAACTATTCCAACATTCTGGTTAGTATTCCAACGGTCACATTACTATTCCAACAGCCATGTTACCACTTGTATATACCACTCCATTACTTCATTTAATATTAAAATAAATTACTCTAAAGGTTCTATATTTCCATTTTCTATAATTTTCTTGGTTTATTAATATTAATATTATTCTCTATAGTGTTGGAAGTGGGGGCGATGATTCTAGTATACTGGGGCGATCACTATTTTCTCATTTTTGATTTTCTTTTTAAGATTTTCTATATAGTTATAATTTTTGGAATTTTAACTAGTTTTATTTCATATTATTCAGTATTTATCAATATTTTTTTTGGTTTCCCTATATTTTTTATGTGTATTATATTATATAATATAATACAACACACATTTACTCTGAAACAATTATTACTAAAAAACACTTGGTCATTACATTCTTCCCCAATTTAGTAATTTTATCCCTAAAATTTCAAATCTTATTTTTGTTTGAGAATAGAAGAGGGTAATTATATTTTATAGTTTCCCTTGGTTACCATATTGCCTCTTCATACATATGGTTTCTCCAAAACACTTTGATAAGGTGAGTTGTCTTGTTCATAGAACTTTATCTCTATAGTCTAACATTTTCACCCACTGTTCATCATATGATAGGTCATTCTCCAGTTATACCACCTCTAAATTTAGTACATTGGAGGGATCATGTATGTACTTCATAAAGAGTGATACATGGAACTCATCATGAACTTAAGCTGCACTTGGTGAAAGTGAAAGCCAATAGGCCACTGCTCATATGCGATCAAGGATATCAAAGGGGCCAATGTAACTTGGGATAAGCTTCCCTTTATTTCCAAATTTATGAATCTCTTTCATGGTGATATTTGAATAAAAACTTTTTCTTGAACATTTAACTCCAAGTCCCTTTGACAGTTTCCAACATACCAATTTTTCAGAATTTGAGTAGCTTTTATATGTTATTGGATGGCCTGAACCTTTTCTTTTATCTCTTGAACAATGTAAAGTCCAAGTAGATTTCATTCTCTAATATCATCCCAACGAGTTGGAGTTCTATATCATTATCAAACAATGATTCATATGGAGCCATTTGAAAACTTTAGTCGAAGTTATTATAATATGAGAACTGAACCAATGGGAGATGCTGATCCTATCCTCTTTTAAATTCCATTTAGTAGGATCCTAGACATTCATCAAGTATATGAATAGTCCTTTCTGATTGACCACCAATGTGGGGGTGATAGGCCATTCTGAAATTCAATTCAGAACTCAAATAATGTTGAATAATTTTCCATAATTTTGAGGTGAACCTTGGATCCCAATCAGAGACAATAAAAAATGGAACCCCATGAAACCTCACTACTTCCTTCACATTTATCTTGAAAAGTTTTTTAAGTAAGAAATATTCCCAAATAAAAATAATGTGGGAAATATTGTTGATTAAATCCCCCAAAATCCATATCACAATGTCTACTTTTTCTATATTTGAGAGACTAGTGACCAAGTCCACAGTGACATTATTCCATTTCCATGTGGGTATAGGCAATGGTTACATCATACCATTGGAATTTTTCTGCTATACTTTAACATACTAACATACAAAAAACCATGATATACACTCTACAATATAATTCTTCTTGTTGTCCCACTATAAGTGTTCTCTATTATCATAGTACACCTTGGGTCTTCTGGGAAATATAGAGAAACATGAGTTGTGTGAATTATCCAATTTCTACTTCTTTATCCCAGGTGATTAAGGCACAAAAATCCTTATTCCAAACTGAATCACACCATAATAATCATTGTGTAACTCATGTACCTTCCCTTTCATTACATAATTATCCTTCTTTCATATCTCAAGATAATCCCTTTGTGCAGACTTGATCTTTTCTAAGATAAATTATTGGGAAATCAATTAGAAAATGTAGGATGTATTCCCTGTCATTTCAATTTCAAGATCCATACTTTTCATATTGAAGAAGATATGGTATCTCTTAATCCACTTCATGGATAGAGTAGCTGGTTCATTTCTGATAAGACCATTATCCACCTTTTCCACCTTTCATGGATGGTAATTAATAGAGAAATCATAGTCCTTGACTATCTATAACTATACTCTTTGACACATGTTGAGATCCTTTTGTGTGAGTATTTACTTTAGGATATTGTGATCAATACATATATCATATTTTCATCATCTAGGTAGTGTCACCAAATCTTCAAAGTGAAGATCATAACTGCTTACTCCAGATCATGTGTTGAGTAGTTCTGTTCATGGATATTCAACTATCATGAGGCATACGATATCATGTTATCATTCTACATGAGTACACATCCCAATATTTTCTTTGAAGCATCTCTGTATATCACAAAACCTTCTCCACTTTTTGGTAGTGTGAGTACATTCGTAGTGATTAAACTCTTCATGAGATCCTTAAATATTTCCCTAAAGTATTCAATCTAGACTTACTTTACCCCTTTAGTATTAACTTAGATATCAAGTTATAAAATAATGAGAAATATTTCACAAAACATTGGTAGTACCCATATAGGCCAAGAAAACTACGGATTTCCATGACACTAGTGGGTATGGAAAATTCCTTATTTGCCTTTTTCTTTAAAGGTTCCACATAAATTACCTCACTTATGATCACATTACCCAAGAATGTGGATTTCTTCATCCAAAAGTTATAGTTTCTAAACTTAACCTACATTTTCTCCTTCCTTAATATCTATAGCACAATCTCGAGATTCTATTTGTGTTCCTACTTTCTCTGGGATTAAATGAGAATATCATCGATAAAGACTACCAGATATTTGTTGAGGTAGTCTATAAAGACTAAATTCATCAAATAAATGAATATTTCAATGGAATTATTAAGTATGAAGGTAATCACTATGAAATAATTATTCCCATACCATATATGGAAGTCTATCTTCAAAATATAATCCTTCTTCACCTTTAGTTACTGATATCCAGAATGAAGATCCACCTTTGAGAAGTAATGAGTTCCTCATAGTTGACCAAACAAATTATCCATACTTGGAAGAGGATTCTTGTTCTTTATGGTGATATTGTTGAGCTCTTAGTAATCAATACAAAGCTGAATTAATCCATCCTTTTTTTTACAAAGAGAACTAGCACACCCCATGGTGATACACTAGGGTGTATGGACCCTTTTCCGAAATAATCTTATAGCTACTTTTTTAAATCTTCAAGTTTGATTGGGGCTATCCTGTAGGGGAATTTTGAGATATGAGTATCTTTTGGTATGAGCTCTATTTTGAACTCTACCTCATGATCTAGGGGAATTCCAATGAAATCTTTTGGATAAAATTAGTGTATTCCCTAAAAATGGGTATTTATTATAAGATGTTTCCTTACTTTGATTCAACCATTTGGGAAAGGTAGTATTCTTTATAGGGTATCAACACCTATAACATTGAGGAATTTGATGGTTCAACATCAACACCTATGGAAGATTCATGATCTTCTTTATAGTTGTATAAGATTCATGATCTTCTTTATAGGGTATCAACATCAACACCTATGGAAGATTCATGATCTTCCATATAGTTGTATAAGATCATTTGATGGTTCAAAATATTTAAAGATATTTTATCTTACCAATAGTTAAAGTGTACTCTATACAATAATAGCTAATCCATTTCCAATATAGCTTCGAATTTCACCAAAGGAAGCATTATGATATTCATAGGAAGAATATTTCCATAGACAGTTATAGGAGAAGAGTCCAACACTTGGTTTGCAATGATTGCAACAAAGGGTATTTTTATAGATATATTTACTTCAAAGTATTGTGGCTTTGACTCAATAGTTCTAGGAAGCAATTAGTATATAAAGTAATTCATAGAACAAGAATAAAATAAAACAATTTCTATTCCTAAGTGAATAGGAAGTGTACCTTGTACAACTTCATATTCACGTATGCTTTAGTAGTTGTGATGGAATAATCCTTCCCTTAATTCATGGGATTTTGTGGTTGATGAAACCAATTACCCTCAAGGACCAGTGGTTTAGTGCACTTGGTTTCATAGTTCTATTTCTCTATATAGTTCAACTATTAAACCATGGGTGGTGAATTAGGAGGTTCCTTCTTTACTTCATCATGTTGGCTGAATTATTCATGTCTCTTCAACATTCATGAGCTTGGTGGCCTTATCTCCCACACTTGACTCATTTCCCCATCCATTTGAGGAAATTCTCATGATGATTCTTCCTACATTTTTAACATGTGGGTAGTTGTATAATCTTTCTGCATTTGTCATCTGACCCACCGGATTGAAAATATATTCTTCTCTTATCTCTATAACCATGGGATAATTCCCAAAACTCAATCTCTTCTTTGTGAGAACATCAAAACACTTCTTTATAACTCCCAAAGTCTTGGATTTATAGAGCCTTTCGAATGTGTAGTTTTAAACCACTAAATAATCTATATATTTTTCTATCATTATTGATAAAAAAACCCAAGGCATATCTTGTAATCATTGTGAATTTTCGTTCGCAATCCATGATAAATTCACCTTCCTTTTTCCTCATCTCCATGAATTATCTTTTCATATTTGTTTGAAGACTTAAAGTAAAATAAATGGTAATAAATATTTTCTTAAAATATTCCCACTCCATATCTTCTATTTCATCCTTCAGCTTGCATTTCTTTATCAACTACCACCATTGATTGACTTCTTCTGATAAGTGATAAACAAATAGAGTCACCTTCTGTTTCTCAAAACAATAGATCACAAAAAAGATCTTCTCCATTGAGTTAACCCACTATTCCATGAAAAGTGGATCAGAAGTTTCACTAAACGTTGGTGGTCATTGGAACATAAAGGAACAAATGGATTGTTGATCCTTCTTGGTTGAGGATGGAAATTCCATGTGGTTCATGTCATTTTTCATATCCTAGGATAGATGGGTAATAATCTCCATAATGTTTTCATCTCCACCCCCATAGAATTGGGGATGTTGTTAGGAAAATCGTTGTATTGTCCCTCATTAGGGTTACTGGACTGATTTATTCTAGTTCCCACCATATTCTAAAATAAAAAAGGTTTGGAAAAAATATAAGTAAACAAATCATGAATAATTAATTTATTCTTTAACAAAATTAACACTGAAGGAATATCTTATGGGATCCCTATGTTTATCCTTTTCTAAAAAGATTTTTTTAGAATGTTTTACTTATCATTTGAATTATACTTATGATAATAACTCTTGTTTTCTAATCCACATTCCCAAATTAACTAAACCATTATATGGTACCAACTATAACATCCTTTCCTTTTTCTTATATTACTATAACATAATTTTTAAGATTAACAACATAATAGGGATAAACATCCAAGATAAAAATGTTTAGTATATTGGAAAAATTAGACACATACACAACTTTTCATAATAAAACATAAAAATTATTTAATTACTTATTCTATATATTCTTATTGGGCCTCATGTTCTCTATATTTCAAGTAATTACCTAAGGATATACATCAATGAAAGGGGTGAGATAAAATCCCAGTAAGAGGATGAATAAGGATCATGGATCAAAATAATATGGTTGAGAATGATCATAAAATCATAAACATATTATCCTCATAAATATCATGAGAGAAACATGTGGTAAAGTCATGGAATGAGGAAAATCATAAAAATGAAACATCATGTCATAGTGGTCAAATACCACACATAGTTTTGAACAAAGAAAGAAGCATATTCACGCATAACATATGCACATAATCATAACATCATCTTATGAACAACACTAGCATCATGTTTACACATAATAAACATTATCTCATGCAATAAATCCCATTAACCAATGCATTAGAGGAATATATAATCTAGGTCCCACCCACCTCATCATAATATTTACATAATCATGCATGGTACATAGAACATATTACAAACATAGTCATGAATTAACCCATGGAAATGAATGAGTTTCATAAGGATTTTATAAAACACAATTTCATCAATAATCTTGGGGTTCCTAAATTAACAAGGTAAAAAATATATGGCATAATCTTCAATATTATTGAGATAATAAGAAACAACTCAATAGGAGTAAAAGATGTGTTTTTGTAAAGAATAGTTATTTGGAAAAATATTTTTATTTTTCATAAAATCATGTAGGAAACATGTATATAACCAAAAAGAAAATGGAAGAAAAATGAAATTATATTTAAGGAACATTATATTATTATTTATACCAATGATGTCAGGAATGAGAGATAAACCAAAAAAAAGAGTTGGCTTCAAGAATCCCCTTGCCTAAATTCCTTATTTATTTTGTCATTTTTCCACATCCATAATAATAAATATGGATTTATTAAAAAATCTACCAATAAGTTAATTATTGAAATATTTAATTTTTTTTATCAATTATAATAATTTTATTATATTTATTAATTTCCTAGGTTATAGTGTAGTCATTTTTATATCATGTTTTACTTAAAAAAATTAACCGTTTTCCCTCAATTTCACTATTTTGTTAAATGTAATTCATAAATTAGTATAATTAATTAAAATAGAAAAATTAAATTTAATTAAATATTTATATATTATATATAATTTATAATTTCCATACATGAATGTGGTTTTATGTTTTGACATGGAAATGTATCTATAGATGGTTAACCGACCTTTGACGAAACATTGTTGGAAGAATGGGAAAAGGATGTTTGAAATTTATATATATAGTAATATGATACTTATAGTAGGTTAAAATTATTAATATATATTAAATTACAGCCTAATTATTTTTTTATGGATTTTTTGTTAATGGTTTTGTGAAAAAATAAGGAGAATAGGAAGAAGAAATAAAAAAGAGAGAGGAGTTGGCCCGAACTTATTTAATCCTTAGTGTAGTTTTTCTTGTACGATACTAAAACACCCTTGAAACTTGGGGTTGGATTAATACATAATTTTCCTAAGGATTCCAAGGGGATTTATGGGAATATATTGGTATTTTTAATGGGTGGTAAGAGTGGTTTTCCTAGGAGAGGGAGAGGGGTTATTTATACTTGAGGAGAGGGGTATTTTTAGAATAAAATATTCAATAAAATAATATATCAATGGTAAAACCTATAATAGTGATTATTTAAAAATATAAATCATATATTAATATAATATAATGGTTCTAAGAATTTAAATCCCATTTATAAAGAAAATTAATTAATTTATTAAAAAGGAAAGTAGAAAGAAAGTAAACTTTTTATTTTAGGGAATCACTATTTACTTTAGGTTATAAAAAGTTATGTTTAGTTTTGAAAATCAAGTTTATTATATTTATATAACTTATTTATAAAATAAAATATATCATGGAAAAAAATCATGTTCTAGAAAGGGTTTTGTCATTATTACATCACAAATAATTTAATTTAACATTCACATGTTATGTAAAAAAGTTTATTTTTACTATTGACCAAAAAATTCAAGTATTTTAGAAAATTTGTAAAAAAAAATCCTTAGATAATTTCGAAATTATGTTTCCCAATATTATAATCATTTTATCAAATTAAATTTTTAAAATATTTAATTTTTATTTTTATCATAAAAATTATGATTTTTATGAAATACATTAAAATATAATATAATAAAATCATGCTTATATTTTCTTTGAGTTTTTTAATCATGATATTTATTTTCTGGGATTATAAAATTTATATTTATATAAATTAATCAGGATGAATTTTATTTATATCATAATTTATTATTTTTGGCTAAAATTACTATTCCAACGGCCAAGTTACTATTCTAAACAGTCGCATTACTATTCAAACATTCAGGTTACCATTCAAATGGTCAAATTACTATTCCAACATCCACATTACCTCTTATTTATACCACTCTATTATTTAATTAAATATTAAACTCAATTCCTCTCAAGTCACTATATTTCCATTTTCTATAATGTTTCTTGGTTTTATAATATTTTGATTCATCTCTATAGTGTTGGTGTAATGCCCCAACCCCAGATACCTAGAGTCGGTTCTTTATTACATAACATTGGCATGATACAAGGAATCATGTCCCGAAAGACCAATCAAATTAGTATTATTGGAAATAAAATACATACATAAGTTCAACATTACAACTTGAAAAGAAATACAACACTAATTTATTCCATTATAAACATCCAAGACTCCTAGATTATGCCTGAAAGTCACTCAGAACTAACTTCTTCATATCCTAGGAAAATGAAACATAAGGAAGGGGTGAGATCAAACGTTCAGTAAGGGTAAGCAATACATTGGAAGAGAACATAAACATTAGGCATGGTGAATAATTAAAAACACATACCTTTACCAATAATAAACCTGGACACTTTATGGTAGGAATATGAGATGAGTAAATAATTCCATAATAAAACATAGTCATGGGTATTCTACTAGTCTAATAAGCACATGAACCATCATTATTATTTTCATAATGAGGGAATGTATAATACCGAACATTCTGAAACATCTTGTCAAGACCTAGGCCAAGACATCTAAAAATGATTTAGGCCTCAGCCAAAACCATATATCGAATTGGTAAAGGCCTCGGCCAATTCCACATCAAATTGTATCATGAGACATACCGATGCACCGATGAGCTATATCAGACTCCACCCATCACATACTATGTCCACTACATTCCTTATATGAAATGGATGAAACATAACATAAACATCCGTATTAAAACTAGCATACGAAATGTCAATACTTTAACCATAAACCATGAATGGTATAAAAATAACACATCCATAGTCAAACATATCACAAAACCTTCAATACAATATGGAAGATTTGTATCATAATAAATCAACTTCAAACAAGTTTAAAATCCATCAAAGGATGTTGACATAGATGAAATGAAAACTATTTGAAAGAAATAACTCTTTAAATTTTGAAAACATTTAAGAGTCACATAATTATGAAAGAAAAAATTTATTTTGAAATTAATCTTATAATCTTTTAATGTAAGCTTCGATGATGTTATAATGTTGAAGAATAGCCGCGCCCACCGTATAATTTAAAAAAACAATCTTACATTAATTTTTTCAAAAATGTCATAAAGTACCTTATTTGGAAAATGACGGAATGATTCCTTTAAAAACATATAAGGTAAAATAAGGGTATAAATTAATTTAACCCATATTCTAGTAAATAATAATTTTTTTGAAATACATTTTTAAGAAAACACAGATGTGGATGATTAAGAGGTCCAAGTAGATAATTACGTAAAAACAACCTCAGATAATAAAGGGATTGAAAAATTAACCCTTAACATGTAATTTTCCTTGGACTAGGGTACATTAACCTTGTATATAATAGTTAAATCATTTTTATTAAATTATAAAAGAACTATATACATAAATATGATATCACATATGATCCTTTAATATTTCTTTGTTAATAATATTTCAGTAGTATCATCGTTTTGGGCATTAACTGATTCATTTTCCTTGATATGATTGGTTACGTAAGCCATGTTTGTTATATATAGGATGTATTTGATTCATATACATAATGATATTATGTTCATAAACATTTTTTTAGTCATCAAATGAAAATTATTCTTGAATGGTTACGATGGGGAAATGAATCTCATCTTGTTCGTGGAGACGAAAATCCGTACGTACACATGAGCGAAAATATCATTATATTGATGTAGAAATAGTATGTAATTGTATGGTATATCATATATACAGAATAATTAACATGTTTTAATTATTATTTACATTAGTTATACTCATTATTATACCCATCCAAATAATGATGTGTTTGAATAACAAACTACACCACGACATGGAGACTGTAAGCCGTACGTACGCACGTATGGTGACTTTGTCATTTATAGGATGGATAGAATAATTAATATGATTATAAAATATTTATAATAAGATCACAATATTTATAAGGTACTGTATTTTTTATTTTGGAATGGAAACAACAAAGATAGAGGAAGTGGAAGAAGAAAAGGACTTGAAAGAAGTGATGAAATATTTACCTCTTCTTCGGGTTCTTCATTTTAATTTGATTAAAAGAGATCTTTAGGTTGGTTTTATGAAAAAAGAAGGCCTCTAGGATTAAGGGAGGAAATTTGGGAGGATATTTGGGAAGATTTTGGCCGATCCAAATGGATTTGGAGGTGTGGTTTTGAGAGAAGGGGAAGTTCCCTTTTATAAGATAGGTGAGGGTCACTTTAAGAAAAGATTGAAATATTATTTTATAATAAAATAATTTTCGGTTTATAATGGATCCGAAATGATTTATTTAGAGTCTAAGTTGGGTATGGGTCTAAAACCTCTCAAACAATAGGTTTTATATAGGTTTAGGTCACCATATTAATCTTATCTTTTAGATTTAACTCTTAGTTAAATAGTTTGACATTTACCATGTCTCTTTGTATTTTTATATTATATAGTTAATAAAATTACTATAAAATACCAAGAGAACCCCAAGTGGTTCATTATTAATATATATAACCTAATATAAGTCATTTTTCCAAACCTTAGATTTTTAAGAATATTCTATCAATTAATAATGTAGTATTTGTTTTAAAAACTCAATTATGTCAATTTTGACACTATTTAGTATTTGATTATTTTTAAATCCATATAAACTTTATCACTTAGAATAATATTTATTTAAACAACCCTAACATTTCATATTAACCTAGAAAATTAGTTTAATTCATCATAAGTCTCAATTTACATTTATTTGGATATTTATAATATCAATTATTTTAATATTTCATTATTAAGGTAATTACTGCATCATTATTGTTCCATAAATAAATTAAATTATTTAATGTCTATGAATTATAAATAAAATAAAATTATGTAGGAAATATTTTTATCTTTATAATGGATATTTATAGTCTAATTTATATTGTGTGTAACTCTATATTAAAAATGGTTTAGTTATTAAATTTTGAATTTGATTCTTTTAACTCTTCTTTAAATAAAATGATAATAAATGTCCTAATCTAATCCAAGTAGACCAAAGGGGGTCATATTTTATTTCTAAGGGTGTTTTTGGTTGAATTATACTTATCCAATAGAATTAGGACATGTGTTAGGGTAATTATAATATCATTTTACCCTTTAATTACCCTATTTACCTTTAATCGTAGTAAATAAAAGTCAAAAGTTACTACTAACCAATTTTTTTTCATCTTATTGAACAAAATTTTACTTACATATATCAATCGTGTCTCTCAGATTTTTGAAATTCAACTCACAGAAGCAGTAAAATTATGTTTTATGCAAATTTGGAAATTCTCCTAAGAGGTAGGTAATAGACGGTAAAAATTTCAATAAATTTTTTATATATCTAAATTTATTATAAAATGACTCCAATGAATTAAATTGAAATTATATAGGTATTATGTATCTATTTTTACCTAAAATAAATTTAAATAAAATAAATAATTATTTAAATAGAAAGTCGGTTTTAACCTATAATGCAGTGTTTTTCACTATTCATCAAAAATTGAAAGTGTTTAAAAAAATACCAATAATTTAACCTAGTCTAATTTAGATATTTCAAATTCAAAAATGAAGTCCATTTTGAAAAATAAAATTTCAAAAAGTGGGAATTAAAATTCATAAGGGCTAGTTTGATTGGTCGCAATGTGTTAGAATCTCGAAGTTTCGTACAATGAAAGCTATTAATTTTTTCAAAAGGAAACGTACCATGGAAGCTTGGGGTGTTACATTCTTACCTACTTCTAATAATTCCATCCTTGAAATTTATAGAATAATACTGCACAAAACGATTCGGGTGGTTCTTCATCATAAGTTCCTCTGGTTCCCACGTTGCCTCTTCCATCTTATGGTTTCTCAATAGAACTTTTACTAGACGAGTCGTATGGTTTTTCAACACTTGTTACCTAGTATCTAGAATCTTGATAGGCTCTTCACAATAAGATAAATCAGGTTCCAGTTCAATTTCCTCATAGTTGAGTACATGCATTGGGTCAGACATGTATTTTCTCAACAGTGATACGTGGAACACATTGTGAACTTTGGAGAGAGTTGGCGGCATTGACAAATGGTAAGATACAACCCCAATTCAGTCTAGAATTTTGAAAGGTACTAAGTACCTGGGACTGAATTTACCCTTCTTACCAAAATGTTTAACTCTATTCCATGAAGATACCTTCAAGAAAACATGATCTCTACCTAAAATTCCAAATCCTTCCTTCAGTTATCAGCATAGCTATTCTATCTAATTTGAGATGCTTTGATGTGGGTTTGGATAACCTTAACCTTTTCCATCATTTCCTCAACAAGTTATGGGCCTACAAGTTTTTTCACTAACATCATCCCAACAAGTTGGTGTGTGAAACCTCTTTTCATATAACGCTTCATATGGTGCCATATGAATACTTGATTGGAAGCTATTATTATAGGAAAATTTTAATAGAGGTAAATATTGATCCCACATACCTTAAAAGTCATGTGAGAAAGATCTCAACATGTCTTATAAGGTTTGAATAGTTCGTTCTGATTGTCCATCAATTTGAGGGTGGTAGGCAGTGCTCAAACGAAGTTCAATATCTAGGGATTTCTAAATACTTTTCCAGAATCTTGATGTAAAATGGGGATCACAATCCAAAACAATTGATAGGGGTACTCCATGATGTCTTACAACTTCATTAATATAAAGTCTTGTTAAACATTCAAGTGTTAAATCTTCTCCATCCATCCAATATTACGATTTTTATTTCAAAAAGGCAAGAAAGAAAAACAATAAAAGGGACTACATATAGGGGGGGGGGGGAATAATGAATCCCTAGAGCATCAGCCCTAATTAGGTTCACCCCCTCCGGTTTAAAAAAAGAGACATTTGAATAACAAACCATATGATCATCTGGGACCACAAGGGAGGCCAAGTAGTCTACCACTTTGTTTCCTTCACGCCAATTATGAGTGACCCTAACTCTGTCCGAGAGGAGAGCCTTACATTGTATGATAGTATAGATGATGGACCACAGAGTGCTACCCCTCCCAAGAAAGGCCTCCTAGATAATCTTTGAATCTGTTTCAATCTGTGCGATGCTGAGATTCCTCTGCTTACACATGGACAACCTTGTGGGCACTGCAAGGGCCTCTGCCTTGACTGAATTACCGCTACCATAATAAGCCAAGAAATCCAAGGCCACCCTTCCACTGTGATCAAGTAAGACCCCACCACCACGCATGACCTCTGTGACATAGGACCCATCGGTATTAAGCTTAAAACCTTCCTCAGGAGGTGACCAACAGATCCATCTCCCCTGTACTCTGGAAACATTCCTCCTAGCCTCAACAAGCGGAGACTGCAAGCAAAGAAATGCGAATGCCTCCTTTCCAATACCCACCGCACCAACCGGGTCCAACAAAAAGCATCTGTTTCTGGCTACCACTGCCCTCCCCGTAGATAGAATCCCTTTATACCTAGCAAGATTCCTTACTTTCCAAAGAATCCAGCAACCCACATTGAAAACAAAGTCCCGAGCCTCATTCTCTCTTATATTATCATTGCATCCTTGGAACTATTGCACCAAGAAACTCTCATAGTTACCAGCATGAGAGGAAAACCTGCAAACCCACCAAAGAAACTCCACACCTCACGGGCCCAATCTCCCTCGAAGAAAATATGATTCATGCTCTCCTCCTTCCTGAACTCACAACACTAGAAACAAGAGACCATACTAATACCCATCCTTTTTATGTTATCATCCGAAGGAATAGCGTTATACAACAACCTCCAAGTAAGGAAATTAAGCTTTGATGGAATATTCTTCTGCTAGACCACTCTGTTCCAGCTCTCACTCTACTAAGTACCACCCAAACTAGTTCTTCGGTGAAAAACATTGGCACTGAACCTGCCTGATCATGAAGGGTATACACGCACCTATCCTTCTCTAAATTAAGAATGATAGAGTAAAAAACAAGACGTTGAGAGGAATACAGAATTGATCTGAAAAACAGAGGGTGCGAACTAGCCTCTCTGAAGGTGATGAAAGGATCCAGGCACCCCGGATAACTCAACACCTTCCTCGACCAGTTCTGCTGCCAAAACATGACGCTCCCCTCCCCGAAAATCCATTGAGAATGAGGAAGAAGTGTTGGGATGATATTACACACTGTAACCCACAGAGACGGCTCTCCACCCAAAGTATGAGTCGTGCATTCCGAGTATCTCTTCACCATGATTCTCCCCCACATCATATGTTACTCGACGATTTCCCATGCAAGATTCGTGCGAACCCCATACACTGCCTCTGCCATGCTCCTGACATTGATTCCACCTTCCCCAAATGGCCGATACATCTTCCCCCACGCAACCCACATCTTTTTATTTTCCAGAGAGGCAACCCAGATAAACCGAGCCATGATTCCATCCATGGTCCTGATGACCCCCTTTGGCAGGCTCGTGGAAGCCATATCATGCACCGGCACCGCAGATAGAACGCTGTTCACCAAGGTGGTGCAACCCCAAAGGATAAAAAATGATTCTTCCAGTCCAAAATGCAGGCCATCATCCTATCCACCACTTTGTCTAAATCCCTGGTTTGCAACCTACTAGATGAAACCGGTATACCAAGGTATTTCCTAGGGAGAGAGCCCTTCCCCATTCCCAGCTCGTTGCTCAACCTATTCACCCTCCCTTCCCCATAAGAGCCAGCAATGTAAAAACTACTCTTCTCCCTACTAACAATCTGCCCACTCCAGCGAAAATACTCCTCAAAAATTTTGTTGAACTCCTGAATTGACCTCCTTCTAGAATTCATGAAGATGATAGTATCATCTGTATACATTAAGTGTGAGATAGAAAAACTTCCATGTTTCCTACTGAAAGGTAGAATCTACCCATTACCAATACCTTTATTAATCATCCTACTAAGAGTGTCCTGCATCAGTATGAATATACTCAGGGATATCGAATCACCCTGTCGAAGACCCCGTACAGATTTGAAGAAACCACGCATTCTCCCCATAAAGGACACCACCAACCATGGTGAGCAAACACACTTGAAAACAATGTCGCATGCCCACTTTGAGAAACCCATCTTGGAGAGAACCCTGTTTATAAATCACCATTCAAACCTATCATATAACTTGTTCATATCAAGCTTGATCACCACGTTAAACCCTCGATATTTCTTGTTCAAATCCCTCATCATCTCTTGAGCCAATGCCATGGCCCCCTGAATCGATTGATAGTTCACAAAACCATGTTGCTCAAAGGAGACCCCCCAAGGTAGACAACATGACAACCTCCGATTGATCATAGTAGCCAAAACATTTTATGAGAAGTTACACATTCCAATCGATCGGTAATGATGGAGAGAAGTGGGGGCTTTAGACTTCAGCAAGAGAACCAAAGAAGTAGCAGCTGCAATCCGGGGGATGACCCCTCCACGAAATAAATCAACAATTTCCTGAAACAGATCCCCTTTAACCACCTCACATGTACCCCTATAGAAATATCTGGGAAACCCATCGGGACCCGCAGTGCTATCTAGGTTCAGACTCTACAAGGTCTCCTTCACCTCCTCCTCCGTGGGGATTCTTTCAAGCATCTAATTATCCTGTGCAGAGACAAAATTTGGAATCAAATCCCATAAAAAGGCTTCCCTAGAGGGATACCCCCTAGGAATACCGGTGCTCGAGCCTTCCAGAAGGTCTTTAAAAAACGTCAGAGCCAAGCCCCCCAACCACCTATCTGTCATCTGAAAATGATCCGTCCTTAAATGCCAAGTTGGGATTCACCATGCACCGCTTCTCCTTAAGACATTCTTGGAAATAGGCAGTATTCTTGTCCCCTTCCTTGAGCCACTTTATCCTTGAATGACCCCATGCCCTATGCTCTTGAGCTAGCAACAACTCCGCCAAAGCTTCCTTTTTCACAGAGAGTTCCTAAGCTTTCAAGATCGGATTCCAAAATCTCAACTTCTTGTTTAAGGGTATCCAGATATTTATCCCATGGGGGAAGAGAAACAACCCATAGAAAGAGGGCCTGCTTCAACTGACTTAGTTTATGCTGCAAAGCCTCCCACGAAAAACCTCATGACGGTTCACTCCAGGACTGCAACACCACCCGATGGAAAGCCAAGTTTCCCACCCACTAACTGGAAATTTTAAAACTTTCCTGAGCGGCCTCCAACCTACCGAGTGAAAGAAGAAGTGGAGAGTGATCAGAGATTCTTCACTTCAGATGCCTAACCTTCACGTCTGGGAACTTTTCCATGACATGCACGTTAGCCATGCACTGATAGAGCCTCCTCCAACTACGCCTTCCCCCCTTACAATTGTTTCACCAAGTGAAAGGGTCACCATATAACCCCACGTCCATGAGACCATTACCCTCCATGCACTGAGTGAAGGCCAAACTCGCTCGACTTGGAAAATAACCACATCCCTTCCTCTCCTCAGGCCTCAAAACAATGTTAAAATCCCCACCCACCAGCCAAGGAAGATCCCCTGGGTCGAACGCAATTAACTCCGACCAAAGCACCTCCCTACATTGAGCATCACAACTTCCGTAAATGAAGGAAATATACCACTCAACACCTTCCCTCAACACCTTCGTCATAATATGTTGGTCCACAACCTGAACCTTAACCACCGAGATTCCCATCTTCCAGAATATCCAGATGTGGTTATTCTCTGGGCCTCCATGCATGGCTTCTTGCATACCAATATTCTGAGTGACCTCCTACAACTTAGCATTGTTTTTCTTGTGCTCAAAAATTTCCCCAAACATGACTTTGTGCTTCTTTGACTCTGAGGAAATAAAGTCAGTCTTCACCCTAGACCCGATCCCACAGGCGTTCCAAATCAAGATGGGAAACATTTTAAATGAGAGTATGCCTGGCTTTGGCCCCAGGAAACATGGTCACTGGAGATCGAGACCTCTCCCTAACTTGCAACATATTCAACATCAGCCTCATGCATACACCTAGGCTCGATGAAGATCCGTTAGTGCATATGTGAGCGGAACCAGAAGACAACAAAGAAGGACCTCCAATATCCCCCTTATATACCCCCTCAGTCAAGACACCAACCGCCGTGACATCCTTATCATTGCTATTAGCGGAGCCACAGGTATCGCTCCATGTAAAGCACCATGAAACCTCATGAGACAATCATTTAGTGATCCTATAGATCTTTCCAGAAATAGAAACCTCCTAAAACTCAGAACCCACCGGCCAAACAAGTACAGAAGGACCAACCGCCAAACCACCCCACCCCCCAAACTAGAAAACTGAACCCCTAGACATCCCAGGAGGAGCCAGAGAGGGGGGAAACAGGACAACCCTGAAACATTTCAGCAGAGAACCAACCAACTCACCGAATGATATCATCTTTGAGGAATCCAAAAATCCGTACTTTGAAGACTGAGGAGAGAAAGGAACCAAATCCGAGCAGCCAAAATGGTAATCCCAACCAGATGAAACCGGCGGCCTAGAAACCGGGAGGAGGACCTGCGAACATGAAGACAAGCCCGCCGCCGGTCGCTGAACTGAGGCCGATGGAATCCCTGTCCATTATTTGATGGGGCCAGGCATCAAGGGCTGTTCCGATACCAAAGGATACCTTGGGCATGTCTTAGAAGGAAGAACAAAGTTACAAGAATCCAAATCAGGATTACCACCACGAAGCTTGTGACAAGACTGGATCAAGTGCCCCTGCAGCAGGCATGAGGAGCAGTACCTAGGGAACACTGAAAACACGATCGCCTGAGACCACTCCATTTTACTAGGCACCGAGAGGGAGATCTGCTCCGGGATCATAAGAGAAAGGTCCAGTTCCACGCATATCCGAGGCGCCGAAACCTCCACACCACTACAAGTGCTATAAACCGAACAAAGGGTGTATTAGTCAATCAAAAAGTCATTACTGTAAACTCGTAATGCCCATACCTGGTTCAAAATGATGTTTTTGGAATGTATTCCTTCTTCACACACAACTGATGATATCCAGATCGAAGTTCAATCTATGAAAAATATTGATTTCCATGAAGTTGGTCGAATAAATCATAAATGTGAGGTAGGGGATACTTTTTATTTATTGTTATGGCATTGATCTCCCTATAGTCAATGAACATCCTCATAGATCCATCTTTCTTCTTAACCAAAAGGATAGGGGCTCCCTATAGAGAAACAATAGGGTGAATAAATCCCTTATTACTCAATTCCTCTAGTTGTTTCTTTAGTTCTAGTAATTCCACAGTGGCCATTCTATAAGGGTTCTTCGATATGGACCTTGAACTGGGTATTAAATTAATGGAAAACTCAATTTCTCCTTCTGGAGGATGTCTAGGTAAATATTATGGAAACACATCAACATATTCTTGCACAATAGGTAAATCCTCTATTTGAACATTATTTTCCTCGCCCATAGTTATTTCATTATATTCCTCCCCAATAATTGAATTTTTTAGAGCTACTGGGGGTGGATCTAGATAAGAATCAGGTGGTAAAATTTCTTCTCTAAAGATAAGGTACTCCTTATCATCATCGAAAATTGTAACCTCCTTCTTATTAGAATAAATTTTCACATCATGGTCCAATAGCCAATATATACCAATGATTATATCAAATTAAATCATGGGAATGATGATGAGATCAAATGATAAAGAACATTTATATTCCCTAATGGGGACTGGTTCAGAAAACTTTGTTACAATGATACTTCCCTTAAGAGTTTTGACTAAAAACTCCCTTGTTAAATAAAATTGTAAATATCTAATTTTATTAGAAAACTAAGAAGATATGAAACAATTAGATGATCAAGAATCAAATAAATCATTGGCTAAACATGAGGGAAATATTAAATTACCTGCCACCACGTCTTTCGTAGCTTCAACCTCAATAGTAGTGATCGCATAAGATTGTCCTTGATCCCTTGTCCTTTTCTAAGGAAAGTTTCCCAAATTCTTAGGATATTAATTTACATAATGTCCCATCTCCCTACAATTATAGCATTTAACATTGGTAGCTTATTTCTTCCCCTTATAATCACTAGAAAGATGGCCTTTCTGTCCACATTTGTAGAATACTCCTTTTCCTTTTAGACAGGCACCAGGGTACTTCCTTCCACAATTATCATAGGGTGGAAATTCAACTATTCCCTTGTTCTATATTTCCTTATTTCCTTTACCCAATTGTTCATCAGATCTCTTATTCTATTTCTTTGCATTAAATTCATAAGCCTTAGAGAATTCTTTTTCTGTCTTGATAGCACATGAGACAATATCTTCATACGATGAGAAGGATTGTGAGACTAATTATTGATGGAGAAATGGGTTTAACCCATCAAATAAATGATTAATCTTACTTCTTGGGTTACGTATATAATCTACAACATGCCTTGAAAACCTTTTAAAGTTAGCCTCATACTTTGCGACATTATCATCCTATTTTTTCCTCAGACTCAGTAATTGTCCTTCCATACCCGCTCGATGGTCACGAAAGTATTATTCTAATAAAATATATTTAAATTCCCCCCATTCCATGTTTGATACATCTTTATCTTCCTTTGTTTTTTGAATCAATGACCTCCATTGATCTGCATCTCCCGTGAGGTGATAAACTGTCATGACAACTTGTTCCCTTTCACTACTCCCCAAAGTCTGAAATATTTTCTCTATGGAACTTATCCATTTCTGAGATACTAATATATTTGTACTTCTATTTAATGTTGGTGGTTGTTGCATCATAAAGCAGTCTAACATTGATCCTCCATATTGTGGATCATGGTGCTCCATACGGGTAAGGTTATTATTCATAACCTGAGTGAGTTGTCCCAATTTGGTGATAAGCTGGTCAACACCAGTTGCATCACCTACTTAATTATAATTATCTTTAGTAGGAGGGAAATCCCTACATAGATTATGTGCATTGATATGGTTTCCATTACTTCCACTAGGAATCATTTCTAAATAATAGAATACAGTAGATTAGTTTATGAATCACAATACATAATTCTGAACTTGTAAACACTTAACATAAATTGAACAGTTTATGGATATAATCCATAATCATAAAAATGTCTTCATTGAGGAGGTATATACTCATAAATACATAATAATGCTTTCTAAAGAAAATGAGAATTATTCTAAGCATATCCCCTGGGAGTGTCGTAACCAAGAGTGCAGCAAGGCCCGTTTTCGTGCACTAGTTCCCATTTGAGTCAAGTTCAAAGTGGTGTTTTCAAGTTTTACCCCTAGGTACATCTGTGCCAGACCCACCTCTACCTTCTTGTATCTAGACAGAGATTTATTTCTTATAAAACTCACAAAATCTCTATACTACCAAAATTTTAGTAAGTTATTATATATTAATATTCAAAGTCTATCTTAGGGTAGTGTTTTCCAATTAGAGTTTTTATAAATCTAGTTTCCTTGGTTTGTACTAAACTTCCTCGGATACTAACTATAACACCCTGATCCCAGTTATCTAGAGTCAGTAATTTATTACATAATATTGGCATGAGACAAGGAATCATGTCCCGAAAGACCGATCTGTTTAGTATTATTGGAAACAAGATACATACATAAGTTCAACATTACAACTTGAAAAGAAATACAACACTAATTTTTTCCATTAAAAACATCCAAGCCTACGAGATTATTCCTGCAAGTTACTCATGACTAACTTCTTCATATCCTGGGAAAATTAAATATAAGAAAGTGGTGAGCTCAAACACCCAGTTAGGGTAAGCAATATAGAGGAAGATAATATAAACATTAGGCATGGTGAATTATTAAAAACACATTCCTTCACAAATAATAAACATGAACACTTTATGGTAGGAATATGAGATGAGTAAATAATGCCATAATAAAACATAGTCATGGGTATTCTACTAGTCAAATAACCACATGAACCATCATTATTATTTTCATAATGAGGGAATGTATAATGTCGTACATTCTGAAACATCTTTTCAAGGCCTTAACCAAGACTTCTAAAAATGATTTAGGGTTTGGACAAAACCATATATGAAATTAGGAAAGGCCTTGGACAATTCCACATCTAATTGTCTCATGATACCTACCAATGAACCAAGGAGCGATAGAGGTCTCCACCCATCACATACTAAGTCCAATACATTCCTCATATGAAAAGGTTGAAATATAACATAAACATTCGTATTAAAACTAGCATAAGAAATGTCAACACTTTAACCATAAACCATGAATGGTATAAAAATAACACATCCACAGTCAAACATATCACAAAACCTTCAATACAATATGGAATATTTTTATCATAATAAATCCACTTTAAACAAGTTTAAAATCCATCAAAACATGTTGAAATATATGAAATGAAAACTATTTGAAAGAAATACCTCTTTCTATTTTGAAACCATTTAAGATTCACATAATTATAAAAGAAAAAATCTATTTTGAAAGTATTCTTATAATTTTTTAAGGGATGCTTTGATGATGTTATAATGGCAGAAAATAGCCGCACCCACCGTATAAGTTAAAAAAAATATTCTTACATGAATTTTTTCAAAAAGTCCATAAAGTATCTTATTTGGAAAATGATGGAAAGATTCCTTTAAAAACATATAAGGTCAAATAAGTTTATAAATGACTTTAAACAATAGTCTAGTAAGTAGTAAAAGTGTTTTGAAATACATTTTTAGTAAAACACTAATGTTAATGATAAAGAGGTCCAAGTAGATACTTATGTAAAAACAACCTCAGATAATAAAGAGATTGTGAAATTAACCCTTACCTTGTAATTTTTGTTGGTGGAGGGTACGTCAACCTCCTGTATAATATTTAAATAATTTTTTATAATTATACAAGAACTATATACATAAATATTATATCATATATGATCCTCTAATATTTCTTTGTTAATAATATTTCGGTAGTATCATCATTTCAGGTGTTAACAGATTCATTTTACTTTATATTCTTGGTTACGTAAGCCATGTTTATTATGGATAGGATGTATTTTATTCATATAAAGAATGATATTATTTTAATAAACATTATTTTTAGTCATCAAATGAAAATTATTCTTGAATGGTTACGATGGGGAAATGAATCTCTTCGCATTTGTGGAGATGGTAATCCGTACGTACGAACGTGCGACAATATCCTAAAATTGATGGAAAATTCGTATATAATTGTATAGTATATCATATATAAAGAATAATTAACATATTATATTTATTATTTACATTATTTATACTCATTATTATACCCATACAAATAATTAAGTGTTTTAATAGCAAATTACACCACGACGTGGAAACAGTAAGCCATACACACACACGTATGGTGACTTTGTCATTTATAGGATGGATAGAATAACGAATACGCTTGTACCATATTTATAATAACATCATATTATGTATAAGGTAATGAAATTATTATTTTGGTATGAAAAAAAAATAAAGATGAAGTGGAAGAGAAAATAAGTTGAAAGTGGTGATGAAATATTTACCTCTTCTTCGGGTTCTTCCTTTTGATTTGATCAAAAAGGCTCCTTAGGTTGGCTTTATGACCAAAGGAAGGCCTCTAAGATGAAGGTAGAAAAGTTGGTAGGATATTTTGGCAAAGGTTGGCCGATCCAAATGGATTTGGAGGTGTGATTTTGAGAGAAGGGGAAGTGACATTTTATAAGAGAGGTGATTGTCACTTTAGGAAAATCTTGAAATATTATTTTATAATAAACTTATTTTCGGTTTATAATGGATCCAAAATGATTTATTTAAAGGGTAATGTGGGGATGGGTCGAAAAACTCTCAATAAATAGGTTTTAGACATGTTTATGTCACCATATTAATCTTATCTTTTATATTTAATTCTTAGTTAAATAGTTTGACATTTACCATGTCTCTTTGTAATTTTATATTATATAGTTAATAAACTTACTATAAACTGCCAAGAAAACCCCAAGTGGTTCATTATTAATATATATAACCTTATCTAAGTACTCTTTCAGAACTATATATTTTAGGAATATTTTATTAATTAATAATATAGTATTTGTTTTAAAAACTCAATTATATCAATTTTGACACTATTTAGTATTTCATTTTTTTTAAAAGCCATAAAACTATATCACTTCGAATAAAATTTATTTAATAAACTCTAATATGTCATATTAACCTATAATTTTTTTGGAATTCATCATAAGTCTCAATTTACATTTATTTTGATATTTATAATATCAATTATTTTAATATTTCATTAATAAGGTAATTACTGTATCATCATTGTGCCATAAATAAATTAAATTATTTAATGTATAAAAATTATAAATAAAATAACATTATGTAGGAAATATTTTTATATTTATAATGAATATTTATAGTCTAATTTATGTTCTATATAACCCTATATAAAAAATGGTTTAGTTATTAAATTTTGAATTTAACTCGTTTAACTCTTCTTTAAAAATAATAATAATAATATTCATAATCTAATCCAGGTGGACCAAAGGGGGTCATATTTCATTCATAAGGTTGTTTTTGGTCGAATTGTACTTATAAAATATAATTAGGACATGTTTTATGGTAACTATAATATCATTCTTACCCTTAATTACCCTATTTACTTTTAACCGTGGTAAATGAAAGTCAAAAGTTACTATTCACAAAAATTATTTTCATCTTATTGAACCAAATTTTATTTTCTAATATAAACCATGTATCTAATATTTTTGAAATTAAACTCACATAAGTGCTAAAATTATTTTTTATGCAAATTTTAAAATGCTCCGAGGAGGTGGGAAAAGATGGTAAAAAGTTCAATAAAATTTTTATATATCTAAAATTATTATAAAAATACTCCAATGAATTAAATTGAAATTATATAAGTATTATGTATCTATTTTTTCCTAAAATAAATTTAAATAAAATAAATAATTACTTAAACAAAAAGTTGGTTTTAACCAATAACACAGTGTTTTTCACAATTCATTAAAAATTCAAAGTTTTCAGAAAAATACCAAAAATTTACCCTAAGATAATTTCGATATTACGAATTAAAAAATGAAGTCCATTTTGAAAAATAAAATTTATAAAATTTTAAAAAGTGAGTATTACTATTCATAACTGCTAGTTTGATTAGTCGCGGTGTGTTAGAATCTTGAAGTTGCGCACAATGAAAGCTATTATATTATTCAAAGGGAAACGTACGGTGGAGGCTTGGAGTGTTATAGTTGGTAGTCGGGGTGATGATTCTATTAGATTGGGCTGATCAATATTTTCTCATTTTATATATTCTATTTTATATTTTTTTCCAGTTGTAATGTTTGGAATTTTAATTATTTTCATTGTTGATTAATGTACTAATATTTATTAATAATGTTTTTGTTTGTTTCTCTATATTTTTTATGTGTATAATATTATATAATATAATACAACACACATTTATTCAAAAATAAATATTATTAATAAAAACTTGGTCATTACGGGGGTGAGTTTTAGTAAAGAAATTAACTTAAAATTTCTATACACATCATATATTAATTTGAATAAAAATTGAATCTTCTAATCAAATAATAATTTATCAGAGTTTAAAAAATATGTAAAAGAAACTAAATTTTTTGGATGATAAATCTACCTAAATAAATCAGTATGCATAATAGAAATATAGTTTTTTAGAAATTCAAAATGTCTGATAAATAAAACAACACAACATAAATATAAAATATTGAATAGTTTATAAAAAATGCATAAAGTAAGGATCAAAATCCTTAAAAGCCTAAAAAAGATACTATTATAAAATCACACTTTTATATGATGTTTTATGAGGTTATTTGAACTTGATATAAGGTATCCGATCATCATATCACCAGAAGTACTTGACTATAAATCCATCAAAAGGTGTATCGGATTTCCAATTCCTAAAATCCCTTGATCATTCTTATCAAAACAATTTTTATATTTCTATAACTGGAATCCCTCAATAACATATGATCAGGTAACCCAATATATTCATATACCCAAAATTACTCAATTTTAATGATTGAAATCATAATTAATATAGTAAAAAATGATAAAGATATTTACAATGGAAAACCTCGCAAAATGGTTGTTCATAGAAAAACAATTAGAAAGAAAAATCTTACATTTATCATTAGTTCTGTCAGAAACATGAAGTTTCACCACTCCAAAACAGCCATAATATTTCATAACTCTTGTAGTAATATATCATGATTAATGAAGATGTTATACTATTTATAGAAAATAGTGTAACAATCTTCAATGGTCTGATTCTAAAAAATTCAGGAATAGATGAAATGGTATCATATCCTTCAACTCCATCTTCTTATAGACTCCATAATATTATGAATCTTCATATGACATTATCATGTGATGATACAATGTTCCAAAATACGATGAATGTATTCTTACATGAAACATCAATTATCTAAATCTACACATTTCTAATTAAAAAATATGGAAATAAATTTATTAAAAATTCAATCTAAATAAGAAATAAACTAAAATAGGATTCTTACATAAGTAAAGTAGTTAAAAAGTGTATTGTGATTTTCAAAACAAATAAATAAAATAAGTCATTGAATAAAATATATCACCCTTTTTGAAAATCACAAAACACACAGGGAAAATTAAAAATTTGAATAAATTTTAATAGAATTCTCCCTATAAGTTCTAGAAAAAATAAATTTATTTTTTTAATAAATACATTCAATGAAAACTCATTATTCATAAAAATATATTTAAAAAAGCCTCCCTCATTGTAAAAACTAGAACTTTATAATTCTCCTAAAAAAATTATCCTATTTTGTGGGAAAAATCTCCCCTAAATTTTTTTACTCAGTTTACCCCCTTTTATGAAATAAAATAGAATTATATACCTTTTTAAAATACTAAATAATAATTTTTTTTTTCTAAATTTTCTCCCTAAAAACATTTTTTCTAAATTTATTCCCCTTATATATTTCCAAAAATAATAGAGGTAAAAAGACTTTAAATTTGAGTAGTAAACAAATAAGTTTAAAAAAATTCTAAAATAACCCCCTTGAATATACATTTACACTTCTTGAATATTCCGTGAATGCATTGAAAAATGAAACATTGGTTGTTAATATTGAAGAGATCTAACTTATAGATGTTATCTTCTAATGAGGGGATTATCTTCTTCATTTAAATATGGTTTTAGAGAAAGTTTAAATTGGTTATTAATATCTCCTTCAGTACTGAAGATAGATATACATGATAAAAAAATATCCCTATTTAACAATGTTAATCAGATATTTTATCACAACTTAAGGGTAAGTAAAAATCATAATCAATTTTATCAAAGAATTAACTCATATATATAGTAGACTTCACCTTACTAAATTATTTAACATAAAAAGGATTTTTATTTTATTAAAAGGAGGCAGAAGAGCCAAAAAAATACACTTACGGGGGTTGGATGTAATGTAACCCAAGGGCATCAGCCTATAAAAATTTATCACCCTCAGGGGGAAAATAACCCAGAATAATAAATAAAATGAGACAATCCTCTTGAACGCACAAGAAGCAAGATAGTCCACCACCATATTACCCTCATTCCAGGTATGAAAAATGCACATGCGATTGATAATTAGCTTCCTTCACCTTCTTATTGGGTATTAAATGGACCATAGAGTAGGACCCTTAGCCGATAATGAATTAAAGACAGTGATTGAGTTAGTCCCCACCTCCATGATAGGAATGATCCTCTGTACACATAAGAGAAGGCCCGAGAGGATGGAAGGGGATTACTCCTGAAGCGAGTCCCCCATTTTCAATGTTTTTTTAAATCTTAAGAGACAGGTTAAATAAAATGGAAAATAAATATCATTTTAAATTGACCATTCCTAATTTCTATTTATTGTATTTCAATATTTCAAAATTTATAGGTTTAGTGAAAATAACAACAAGATGATTATTAATTTGGAAAAAATAAAGGACAATATCCAATTTTTTATATATTAAAAAATATATCCATTTCCTCATAAGTAGGAAAATATTCCTCATCATTAGATAAATTACTTTTTTCATCATATGATGAAGTTGAATAATCATCATCCAAAGAATAAGAAAAATTATAATTAAAAGTTAAATTTTAGATAGATTTAATGGTAACTTTATCTATGTGTATTTTATGATCCTTTGGAGCATCCACATATAATCCAACCATCTTCTTACTTCCATCACTATATTCTAATGAACTACAAAAAATTAGCATCCCCACCACTTTCTCTGTAAGTTTCCAACACCTTCATACTTTTAGTTACTATAAATTTAGTATATTTTATTTATTTTATTTAATTACTCATCAATATTTGATATTCTAGTATTATATAACCAAATTTTTGATATTCATAACATGTTACACCTCAATAATCCTTCTTCTCATGTATTTACATCCTATATTTTTATTATCATATTAGAAGTTATTATTTTTAATAATTTTATTAATTATATTTGAAATTTGGGAATATTCATTCCCACAGTTATTTAAATCACTATAATCAAAATGATGATAACATTTCTTCTTAGAAGTTTTCAAAAATATAGCTCCATTATTAACAACATAAAAAAGAAATATTACTATAATTAGTTGAAAGATCTAATATAATATTTCTTTTCTATTTCTCAGCTTCTATCTTCAATATACTCTCATATTTTATAAGATTATCGATTAAATTAACAAGAGTTAGCTTAGTCAAAATCTTTGTATCATAAATCTCCATACACTTAGTCTCACACTTCTTCAGATGTATATTAATAATTTTATAGACAAACTGATCATTTTCCATGTCATGATTTGACTTGGTGAGGTCTGACCCATGACTACCCCAATCCCATCTCTTATAGGCCAGGGGCTGGCCACCAGCGTTGAGTAAGCATATCCCACAAATTAGAGGCATTAACCAAAAGTAACTATACAAAATAACACACCTCCAATCCCACACAATGCTGAAATGTAAAACAACTTAAAACCAATGCATTCATACATCTAATATCCCATAAGAAAGTATGATAGTAAAGTACTGAAAGCGGGAAAAGAGGCCAAATACAATCCCAACCAAAACTATAAAAGATTCCAACCTTCTTTAATGGTGAGGAATACGTCAAATTAAAGATCCTAGTAAAACATCTCAACTTGAAAATCTCCATCTATTCTCCTCCTGCTCCTTGTCCTTCTAGGAAACCGCTAAAAGGGCCATCGTCTATATAAGACCTGACATGTGTGGGCAAAACCCATGTAGGGATGAGTACAAGAATACTTAGTAGGACACCCTGAAAATAATAAACATGAATCAAAAAGTTTAGTCATCTCAATATAATACATAATAGTCAATGTATAATAGAAACACCTAGATATACTCAAGAAAGACACCACGCCACCAGGTTGTCATTACCAACTATCATCCATAAGATTCTACTCGAAGAAAAAATTATTTTGACAATACACTCTATGATCCATGATATCATCAAAGACACTCTATGAATAGGTCTAGATCCTTGGGACCCACTAAAGAAATATCACTGGCCTAAAAAGATCCTCATACTTAGATAGGGGTCATTCCCAGAACTGCTTGGGGACACCACAAACTCAATCTAGATCAACCCGCTATACAGGGGATCATAAGTCGATGATACCACCAAAACTATAGATAATGCCTTATATACAATGGATTAATTTCCTACTCAGGGTGGTCACACCAATTATACAAAACCCACCATTGGTACAAAGGATGATAGAGGATCACACTCCAGTCTCACAGAGGGACACTACAACTCTATCAGAGACTCAAACTCCAGTGGGGATAAAAATTCTTAGATGTAGATGTATTGTCACACTATACCCTCTTGGAAAAAGGCTAGAGGAACATGATCAACCTAGAATAGTACAAACTAATGAGTCAAAGAGTTACAAACACTCTTGAAGTGGGTACATGGTGTGTACCTGGGGGGGGGGGGGGTACACGGTGTGTCTAGCTATCCCTAAGCCTACTCGTGTGGTAAATCCTCACATGGCATGTAAGTCTCTAAATAAAAAATGTGTATAATAAATAAAAAAAGTGTATATATACATAGTACCCTATCCATGTCACATGGTTGTTTCTGTGTACAATGGACTTGTTCATTTACTAGCCCATGTACACCAGACCTTGTCTGTGTCCAAGTACATGGAATGCCACTTGTCTAGGTACTTTTTCCCATGACCATGTACTTCCTGAAGTACATTCTGAGCCATATGGAAAGGTTCACACAACATGCAGCTGATTCACATGGCATGTGATATTTAACTTCTCCCAGAAACTTAGCACCACAACCGGGGGGTCTACACAGCATGTAAACATAAAGTACATGTCGTGTTGGTTAGGATTTTATAAATCTATTGGGTATCTCTTTAGCATCAACTTTCACAATCTTCAAAATCAAAACCCTTTCCAAAACCTACATATTTGAGGTTATGCAAGACATTCCATCATCATCAGCCAGAATCAGGGTTCAAATCTACTCGAAAAATGATCCATCAAGCAAAATTCATCACGCGCATCCGAACTAGGAAGAAAAAAAGGAAAATCCATCCATTCAACTCTCGATCATCCACCACCATCTATGCACCTTGAATTCATAATAAATCATGAATTGGACCTGTTTTATTGATCATTTGTTCCAATGAATGGTTTCACAATAATAAAATGTAGGGTATTTTGTCAAACCATGGTCCAATAGAAGTGACCACGATGAACATGCTATGAATGGGGGAAGAAAAAAATTAAATCATAAGATGTGAGGAAAAAACCTTGGAAATTGTTCGTTTTTCCTTGATATGTTTTTTTAGAAGAATATGAACAAAGAGGAATAATCAAAACAAAAAAAAACAACAATTCCATCAATCTAATTCTACCGATGATGTGTGTATCAATTATGTTTGTGGAATTAATCTACATTCATCGGGTATTAAAAAAAAATGGAAATTACAAGAAAAAAATCCTACATGGAGTTTGTATTGATATTTTATGAAGAACGGTTTCATTTCCATAATTGATGAGATCCAAAAACTATATTGGTGCAACGATCCATGATCCGATCCAGATTTATTTTCATTCACAAAGAACACTCTCCTCCAATGGCTACTAGGTATCCAAGGTTTAATGATGATCCCAAACACAAAATCCATAGCCATATATTTAAAGAGGAATTAGGTCACTGTGTTGAAAATATAAAATAAATTCTTTTAATTACTTAATTTTATTAATTTCATGCCCATGACAATTTTTTCACAAACAATCCACGTTGAAAATGATTAAGTCCAGCCTAGGGTAAAACCCATGTTCTAAACTCAATGGTGCCCTCCTATTAATGATTCGATCCTTGGTTTGGGTGTTATTACTCTTTTTTTAGAAAAACTGTTTGTGCATGCTATTTAATATATTTAATATATTTTAAAAAATTATTCCAAGAACACCAGGCCTCAAAATTTCATGCTTCCTTAACACTTGGTCTCGAAAATAATTCATATAATATCCAAAAACAATACCCATAAAATATAGGTCCTTACATTCTCTCAACCTTTGGTATTTTCATCTTGAAAATAGAAAAACCTACAAAAAAAGATGAGGTCAATAGGCTCTTATCTAGGTCTCCTACTCCTATGTGCTCTCCCAAAGTTTCCCTGTGGTTCCACCAAACACACACTAAGGGAATCAATCACCCATGAAGGATCCTCTCATATCGATCCAAAATCTCCACTAGGTACTCTATAAAGGTAGATTAATCATTGATGTATAGATCAAACTAATCGATAATGTGTGACGAGTTGTGCATGTACCTCCTTAGCTGTGACACGTGGATGATGTTGTGTACCTGTTCAAATTGTGGTGTAGAGCTAAACAATATTCCACCCCACCAACTCTACATTGTATCTGGAAGGGATCAATGAATCTCTGAGTTATGATTCTACCATGACCAAATCTTCTCAATCCACATTGAGGTGATACCCTTAGAAAAACAAGGCCTCCCTCCTAAAACTTCATAGGTCTTCATCATCAGTTCGCACAAGACTTTTGACAGCAATGTTCATTACTCATATGCTCCAGGATGATCTTTACCTTCTCTTTAGTAGCTCACACCAACTCCAGGCCCATGAGTGATGACTCAATGAGATCATTTAAAAAAAGTGGTGACATGTAGGGTCACTATTACAAAGCCTCGAATGGGTCCATACTAATGGTGGAATGGTAACTACTGTTGTAGGAAAACTACACCAAGGGTATATGATCTTCCAAACTATGGCCAAAGTATAGCATGAAAACTCATAGTGTGTCCTCTAGAACATAAATGACATTCTCTCTCTATCCACCAATTTGGGGGTGAGACACTGTGATGAAGTGTAACTGAGTCCAAAAGGCCTAATGAAATCCCATCCGTAACTGATATGTGATGTGAGAATCATGGTTAGAGATGATTATTGAGGGAACTCCATGGAGTCAGACTATCTCCTACACGTAGAGTCATCCCAACCTCTCTACATAACTATGACATCGAATAGCTATGAAGTGGGTCAACTTGGTGATTCGGTCTATGTTCACCAAGATGTAATCATTCTCCATAGATTTAAGTGGTTATCCATTCATTAAGTCCACGGATATCCCATCCCACTTCCACTCTGGCACCTCAAGGGGTTGGGATAAACCCATTGGAACATGGTGATATTCCTTCACCTGTTTACAAGTGAGGAATCAAGAGACAAAATATGAACTCTCCTTTTCATAACTGGGCACCAAAATTGACATTGGAGGTCTTGGAACATTTTTTTCACACCTGGGCATACCACCAAGGGGGATGTATGAAACTCCCCAAAAACCACCTCCATCAACTTCTAAAGTACCATAACCTGCCCTTTCAAAATAATATCATGTTCCATACCTTCAGAATATCCATCAAGATCATTTACAATGGATATTTGAGTACGTAAGGTTTCATAGTTAGTTTCTCCATGTAGTGAATCCATAATATGCTATCACAGTAGTGGGGGTAACAACCATCAACTGCAGATAAGAAGAACCATCCTTGTTAACAAGGGACACATGCAATTAGGAAAATAGCTCTGATACCTCATCCAACAACTGAGAAAAAGATATCATTCTGAGAGCATTCGCCACCACATTCCACTTCTTTAGAGTATTAAAAATATCAAATTCATAGTCTGAGAGGAACTCTAGACATCACCTCTATCTCAAGTTAAGATACTTCTGTGAGAATATATACTTGAGAATCTTGTGTTTAGATTAAATAATAAACCACTTTCCCATTAGGTAGTATCACAAAACCTTCAATAAAAAAAATAATACTGATAACTCAAGATCAAAGGAAGCGTAGTTTTGCTCCTAGGGTCTCAAATAACGTAAAGCATAGGCAATAACTACTTTCCTCTTCATAAGAAAACAACCAATTCCAGCACTGATGCATTGTAGAAAACTATATACTTTACAACCTCCTATGGAAATTTAAAAATGGGAGTGCTTGTGAACCTCTACCACATCTACTGAAAGAATAGATGGTATCATTCATTCCACATTTATAGCCCCTTTCAGTTAAAAAATTTTAAGGGTTATTTCAATCTAGAGAAATTGGGTACAAAGCTCTAATATTACCCTACCAACCCAAGGAAACTCCACACCTTGATAACACTCTTGGGTGGATCCCAAGAAATAACTGCCTCAACCTTTGCCGAATGCACTACTACTCCAGACTTTGAGATGACGTGTCCCAAAAATTGGACCTCTTGAATCCAAAACTAACACTTCTAGATATTACTATAAGGATGGTACTCTTGGAGTGTGTCTAGGACCATACTTTTGAGTATCTCATGTTTCTACTTAGATGCCGAATACACTAAGATTTCATTGATGAAGACTTCCAAGAATTGGTCTAAGAAGGGCTGGAAGATCCAGTTCCTAAATCTCATTAACACTACTGGGGATTTTGTCCTATAGAATGACATCACCAAGTAATAATAGTGACAATAGAGACATTTTAATGTCATCTTCAGTATATCATCACCCCGTACTTGTATCTAGTGATAACCTGGTCTGAGGTCAATATCCGAGAACCACTACGCCCCTCTCAACTGATCAAATAAGTCATTTATCCTTGGAAGTGGATACTTATACTTCATAGTCAACCGATTCAAGCACTAGTAATCTACACATAATATAAATATCCCATATACCTTTTTGTTGAACAACAATGGGACTACCCAAGGGGAAACAATGGGTCTCACAAATCCATTCTCCTGCAAGTCATCCAACTTCACCTTCAGCTCTCAAAGCTTTGTGGGATTCATTAGATATGTTTGTATGTATATCAGCACCATCCCAGGATGTAATTCAATGAAAAATTATAGCTCTATTTAGGGAGGTAAACCTATTATGTCCTTAGGAAATACATACCTCTACTCTACAACCCCCAATGGAAAATAATAGCCCAAATCATCCACTGCTCCAAGAGTCTTTCTATCTAACTGGTGTATAATTGGATGCAATCTTCTATTCATGAGCCCGTCCTACTTTTCCAATGTTTCCTTTTCCCCAAAAAAAGCAAAAATTCATTCCTTCATTGAGGAAACACCACATCCTCCTCCTAAAATAGTCAATCTGGTCATGAAATATGGATAGTAAGTCAATACCTAAGATGACATCATAAAGAATTGTTACTTATACAAAGAGATCCCATACAAAACATTTCCCTTCCAAGCATCTGATCACACTATAGACTCAATTGTGAAATCACTGAGTTACTGCCTGTTAGAGTTTCCAACCGCAAGGGTTGAGCCAATAGCTCAACCCAAATCTCTAAGTACTGAACCAGAGAAGTTGAAAGAAATGAATGACTCACACCCATGTCTATTAGTACTTTAAATAAATTGTAAAATATATATATTGTACCTCATGTCACCCATGGAGCCTTGGGGTAATAGGACTCTAAAGATAGAAGTTGGCCTCATCCCTATCCACTAGCTCCCTCAGCCTCGTGTGGACCACCTATGGGAGGTGGTGGTTATAGGTCAAAACTTAGACCACCTCCTTCTACCCTACAGACTCCTCTACCACATTCAACGACTTACTAACCACCCTGATCCTACCTATGTCTCAACATTAGTGTTCCCTTGACCATCTCACGATCAACTATACAACATGATAGAAAATTCCAAGGTATATGTCCCCTACCGTCATTGGAGAAACACTACCTATCCCTTGGCTGATTCGAGCCACCCTAAGTGCATTGCACTGATGAAAGTTTTCCATGGGATCTTCTATTGAAGTGTCAAAAATGCTTGGATCCCTATGACTACCATCAGATACCTAATTCCAAGTCCTAGATACTAGGTTCCTAATACCAAATCCCACTTATGGTGCCTATTATACAAGGAAATTTTCCACTACCAGGGAGCTCTTATGTACCCCAACATTGGTGGGAATGGAAAGAGATACCACTAAATACCTGATGTCCTGATGTAATCCCTACTGAAAGGTCCTAGCTATGATGAACTGATCCTGCAACATATCCAAGGAGTAATGAAATATATTATTAAACCTCATTGAGTACTCCAGCATGGTCATAGTACCCTTATATATATGAAGAAACTCCTCTATGCATACCAATCACAACATGGCCAGAGAGAACTCATCCCTGAAGAGACGCTCAAAGTATGACCAAGAGAGAGCTATCTCATCATGTGACTAAGTCACTAAGCTCCACAATCGCCTAAAATATCCCTAAAAATGTCACTTCACAAGGACTACCATGTAGTTTTCAGGATTCCTCACCCAATAGAAAATGAAAGTGACTACCTCCAGCCTATCCTCATCCACCTAGGGGTCTGGCTCACCTTAAAACTTGGGAAGTCGTTGGATTTAAAATCCATGCAACACACTCAACCTGTGTGCAATATCATACAGTAATCCAACTGATAGATGAGGCTCAATGGGTGGTGGTATAAATGGTAAACCACTAGGATGTGATATATATGTTTCTATCATCTATACCGATACCCCATCTCTAACCGGATAATCCTCATGATCCCACAGTGGAATCCTTGTTGGATGTTTTCATGGAGGAATCCTAAAATAAAACAAGATGTACCATGATCAGAAGAGTATATATAGGGATATTTCTTAAGAATTACATGAAAAAACCATTCCTATATGAGGCATGTACAAAAAATTTTCCCTACAACCAATATTTACATGTACCAAGTATAAAGGCGGGCGATCCGAGTCCTGGTGTATGGATACGTCGGCCTCCACACCAACACTAGAGTCCCTAGACTAAAAGAAAAACTCTAATCACTAAAAACAATTTCCACAAACAAAAATAACTAACTCTTTTCCTATGGTAGAATCGACCCGCCTTTGATACCACTATTTCACAACCCCAAATGTCGAGGTCTGACCCATGACTTCCACAAGCGCATCTCCAATAGTATAGGGGTTGGTGACCAGCATCGAGTTGGAATATCTCACAAATGGGAGGGATTATCCTAAAGTACCTACATAAAAACACACATCTCCAAGACCACAAAATAATAAAATGTAAACCAACTAAAAACCAATGCATGCATACATCTAAGATCCCACAACAAAGTATGACAATAAAGCACAGAAAGATGAAAAAAGGACCAATTACAACCCAAACCAAAACTATAAAGAGTCAAACTAGCTACATGGGTGATGAATAAGTCAAATTAAAGGTATCAACAAAAAAATTGGTCTAAAAAGATCTATTTACACTCCACCAAACCCATTTATTCCCAAGACACTACTAAAAGCACCATCATCTACATAAGACATGACACATATGGGGAAAATCCCATGCAGTGTTGAGTATAACAATACTCAGTAGGACATAACAAAAACACTGAACATTAATAACTAAGTTTAGTCATATAAATAAAAGATATAATAATCAATGTATAACATAAACACCCGAATATACTTAGTATGGAAACCACACCACCAGGTGGTCATTACCAACTTTCAGCCATAGGATTCTGCTCGAAGCAATTCTTGTTCTAGGAGAATTGAATCCAAGAGCCATGATATCATCAAAGAAACTTGAAGAAGAGGTATATATCATTGGGTCCAACCTAAGAAATCTAATTGGTCTAATAATACCCTGATACTCAGGTAGGGAGTCACATCCAAATCCATTGGGAGACACCACAAACCCAATCTAGATCAACATAATACACATGGGATCACATTCCAATGATACCACCAACCCTATCAATATGTCCTAATAGATGGAGGATCAATTAACTTCTTAGAGAGGTCACACTAATTCTAAAAACCCCACATAGGGAATAAAGGATGATAGAGATTCACAATCCTGTCTCACAAAGGGACACTATAACTCTATCTAATAATCAACCTCTAAAGGGGATCAAAATCCAATGATGTGGATGTAATTCCATAATGTAGACTATATGGAAAAGACTATGGTAACAAAATCAACCTTTACTGGACCAAAATAAGGAAATGAATAGCTACAAACTCTCTTGAATGGGGTACACGGCATGTCCAACTATCCCCAAGTCAGCCTGTGTGGTAAATCCTCACATGGTGTGTAATTATATAAATATATAGTGTGTAAAATAAGTGTAAAACATGTAGATACACACACAAATCTTTTTGTATCTTCTAGACATGTTCTTGTATGGTGGCTCTGTCCATGTACCGACCCGTGTACACTAGGCCATTTCCTTGTCCAAGTACACGATGTGACAATTGTCTATGCACATTTTCATGTGTACATGTACTTCTTGAAGTACATATCGATCCACATGAAATGGTTCAAATAGAGTGCAACACAATCACATTACTTGTTATATTTAACTTCATCCAAAACCCTAGCGCTGCAACCAGGGAGACCGCATGGTGTGTAACCATGAAGTACATTCCTTATTGGATGGGACTTTTCAGATCCATCTGGGATATCTTCCCCATATTTTTGCATATAACCAGAGCATCCACCATTGCCAAAAATTATAGACAGAAGTTCATCCAAGCCATTCCATCATCGATGGCCAGAATCTGGGTTCAAATCTACTCGAAATATGATCCATTGAGAAAAAACCATCACCATGCATCAAAACTAGGAAGAGCAGAAATCAAAATCCATCCATTCTGCTCCTGATCATCCACCTCTATCATTACACCTTGACCGAATCATTGTTCATGAAATGTACTTGTGGTATCGATCCATTTCACTGAAGAAGGGTCACACAATGATCGAAAACTAGGTATTTCATCAAACCATGGGCCAAAAGAAACACCCAAAATGAATGTTCCAAGAACGGGGAAAGAAAACCATAAACCATAAGGTGGGAGGAATTACCCTAGACCATTTTTTATTTTTACTCTATCCATTTTCATAAAAGAAGATAAACCAAGAGGAAAAATTAAGATGAACAAAAATAGGAATTTCATCAATCTAATTATACCGATGATGCCAGTATCAATTATATTCATGGAATTGATTCACATTCATACATGATTAAGAAACAGGATGGAAGTCTCAAGGAAAAATATCCTACCTAGATTTTGGATTATCTATTGAAAAATAATAGTTGTATTTCAGTCATTGACAAGATCCAAGAACTCCAATGGTGGAACAATCCTTGTTTTGATCCTAATCCATCATCATTTTCCAAGAATGCTCTTCTCTAATGGCTCTGAGGTCTCCACGATTTAGTGGCCAACTCTGGGACAAAATCCATAGATATATATTTAAAGAATAAGCATGTATCTATATTTCAAAAATAAAATATTTTCTTTAAAATAATTTATTTCTTTAATTTCACCCCAAAACAGCATTTTCACAAATAGTCAGCACCAACAGAGATTTTGTTGCACCTAGGATAAAACCCATGTTCTGAACTCAATAGTACTATTAGATTTATGATATAATCCCCCATTCGGGAGTAATTCAAATTTTTATAAAAAGTACATGCATGTGTTATTTAATATTTTTAATATATTTTAAACATTTATTTTGGGCACACTGGGCCTCAGAATCGCAAGACGTCTTAGCACTTTGTCTCGAAAATAATCCATATAATGTCCGAAAATAATACTTGAAAAATCTAATCATTACATTCCAATTCCTTATCACCAAATTATTGAAAAATATTCACTACGGTAATAAAAATCTGATTCATTGAATCATAAAATTCTCCAAGAATGAAATAAGAAGGTTAAAAATATGCACAAAGTATAGCTCACCTAGTTTCTATAACTTTTTATGTTGAAAAGTGTGAAATTTATAACTTATTCAAAATTTCACTTATAATTTCACAAGAAGATTTATAACTATATATATTCCTCATCATCAAACATAAAAAATTACTTTTCACTATATAGTTATTTTTAAACTCAAGCATCTCAACTCTAAAAAATGTAGAAATGTCCTTCAGTAGAATTTTGTAATTTATGATCAACATCAAATAATTCTCCATGCCATTATTGATAAAAAATAGTTATATAATCATTCCGACATCATAACCATTTATATAAAAAATAAAAGGATGATTTGGATTCATATTTTCAATAGATACAATAGGTATTAATTCCATCATAAGAAAATATTTTTCTTACTACATAGATACAATATAGAAATTGTGAGATTTTCAATAAACCAATGGAAGATCAGAAAGACAATTACAGATTCAATCTCAACCATAGATAATTTATATGATTCCAAGTGCGTTCCTAGAAAATTAAGGTAGGTAAATCTATATGTGGTGGTTGGGGTGGGGGAATTATAGTAAAACAAATCAACTTGTAATTTTCATTCACCTTAAGGTGTAAGTTGATCAAAAACTCAATATTTCAATCAAATTATTATTTAACTGAGAGTAAAATAAATAATGTATTGGAAACCAGAACTATCAGAAAATAGCACTACCTAACTATATTGGAATTAAAAATAGAAATTTAGTTTTTTTATAAATTCATAATGACTGAAAAATATAAAAACATAATGAAAACATATAAAATACAACATAGTTTATAAAAAAATATGAAAATTAAGGGTTACAACCCTTAAAATATTAAAAATGCTATTATTACTAAACCATAATTTGACCCAAAGTGTAAATAGGATTTTTTAACTTGATCTAATGTATCCTATACTCTAATTCATAGAATACCTTGACTATAAACCCATTAGAAGGTTTATTTTTCTTCCTATTTCGATAAGCTATCAATCACCAAGAATCAGATAAACCTATGTCTTCCTATCCCAAAATCCCTATATATCAATGTTTAGAATAAAATTTAATAAAAAAATGTAAAATATATTTACAATTGAAAACCTCACATGATAATATCTCTGAACAAAACAATCAAAAAGAAAAATATTATACTCATCAGAAGGTCTCATATAAACAAGCAGTTGTAGAAATTAAAAATGACTAGAAGCTTTTAGAATGCTCATTTATTTTATATTGATACATAAATCTTTGGTAAATTTTGTAGACATTTTTGTAAAAACCTTCAACGGTCAAATTCTAAAATCTTTGGGAATAATTTTAATGAAGTTAGAATCTTTAAATCCATATTCCAATGGACACAACAACATTTTTCATCTTCTCACGATATTAACCAACACCGCTAAAATGATCCAAAATATAATTAATGTAATATAACATGAAACTTAAATTATTCATATTTAAAAATTCCAACTTAAAACCCCAAGAAATAAATTTTCCCAAATTTTTTTCTTCATAATTAAAACAACTAGAACAAAACTTCAAGCCAATTCATGTTCTTATATTGTGTATTGCGATTTTCAAAATAAAGGAAGAAAATGAGTTATTGACTCAAAAATAAATACTTATATGATAAATAAAAATAAATATATAAAAAATAAAGATAATCTTATCATTAATCAACATGGAACTATCTATAATATTAAGCACCAAGTGGGGAAAATAGATACTACATTATCAAAGAAATTTCATGGTACTATATCTGGTGACATGGAGAAAAAACCAAATGAAAAGGTCAAATTAGTAACACTTCACAGTTGCAGATAATTAGAGGAAGTAAAAAATAAACATAAAATTAAGCTATGAAATATGATAAAATATATGAAAGAGAATAATAAAATAAAGTGGAAAGTGAAAAAAACAAAAAACACTAAAAGAATACCAGATATATTTGAATCCTAATGAAGAAAACCTAAATCCATACATGAAATCCAATTCGCATAGGCCCCTATTATATTATTTGATAGGAAACATTAAAGGAATATTGAACCTCTCTACAAGACGTTCATATAGATATTCTAAAATGTAAATATAAACATACCATTAATTAAATCTATATTTCAAATATCACTATATAATAATTTCATGATGGATTTATTTTCTAAAAAACAAGATGACAGATTTAGGAGTAATATCTCTTGAAGAGGAGTGTTATAATATTTAACAATAAATTATGCCTCCAAATATTTGAGATATATGAGGATTATACATCATAAGAACCATTGGTTTAAATAAAATTATAAAGACACTTTATAACTTGGGATTAAGAATCAGATTCAAGCCCCTATGAATATTAAAAGATATGGGATTGGACAAGATGAAGCCAACATGATTTTTACTTAAACTTATAGAATTATCAGTAAAATATCCATGTGGTATTCTTGAATATTCTCTTATCAAGGTGAGAATATTTAAATTTCTTATTTATTTTATTAATAATGAATATAAAGTAAAAATGATAAGAACTAATTGTACTTGGGACACCCTTCATTTCCCTAGGTAAGGTGACGATCAATGTCAACCAAGGAAGGATCATATTATGAATATGTGATGAACACGTATCATTTAATTTAATGAATGTTTTGGATAATAGTGCATAAATGGATGATGTTCATGGACTCTTTTATATTGTAAATTGATTAAAAACCATGAGTTTAAATCAATAAGAAGAGGAGAATATTATGAAACTCATTGATGATGTGGTAGATGCGAATGGAGATCACAACAACCTAAAAGATACTAAAGAAGTAGTGAAAAAATTGGATTAAGTATTTATCAATGGACTCCTACCAATATTTGGTCCATTAAATCATGAATCCACTAAATTTTTAGCTTTAGAAAATCCATATAAATCTAAGATATCCATTTCTTGTAAAAAAGTATACTTTTATAGTTATCATAAATGTATATGTGTCATCATAGAAAGAAGTAAAACTCCTATAAATATTTAAAAAAAGGAAGGAAGTTATAGGATGTGGGATTTCCAACATCATATGCATTAAACATAAGTTTTCATGCATAATGTGTGGGTAGAAACAATGAGAAATCCTATTTGACAACCATAAATAATATTAACACCTCTCATGAATTTGGTCTTCAAGAATTAATTGTTAAAGATATTCAATGATGAAATTATAATTTCTATTTCAAATATAGAATAGTTAAGACCACTTCATGATGTTTTAAATAAATGAGACACAAAAATTTTCGTGAATAAAGATTATAAATTTACTGTAATTAGGGGAGTTTTTAGATGAAAAAGATTTATGGATTATTATAAGTCTAACACAACCACCTGAAAGGATCACTTCATAGTCCTCTTTATAGATCAATTTCTTATTTTTTGTTTTATATGAATAATATTATTTTTTAAATGATTATTGACATCACCCATTAGTGTAATTTATTTTGATGGATGTTAAATTTTATAAAAATAATTACCTGATCCACAACTAATCTATTATGGTTTAGAATAGTGAAGTATAGAATAATTCCCAAAAGGATGAATAAGTAAACTTCAAAAGTGTGTTTCAATCAATTTTTAATCCTCAATTTCAAGAATAATGTAGATTGTTATTAACTTTGAAACTAATTCTGAAAAATAATAGAAATTATTAAGTATAAAATTAAAAAATAAATTTCAAAGGATGATTTTTTTCATAAAATAATTCATCTCCTTTATTCATAAATCAATATAATTAATTAGTTACAAGGATGTTCAAAATTAATGAAATTCATCATATTTAAAGGAATAAATTATACTTAAATATATTTATATATATTGATCAAAGAAATATAAAAAATCATTTTATTATGTTATAACTTAAAAATTAAAAGAAAAATAATTTTTTTTCACAATTTAATCCCATAAACTATTATAGAAATAAACCATTAATAAATCTCCTCGTAAAATAATTATTAATGAATACTATTGAAGATAATCCATATGATAATTACATATTAAAATAATATCTTTATGAATAAATTAAATAGAAAATATTAGGGACCCATCCTTTTACATATTTTACCTATTAAGAGTCTATCCACTAATGATCATTGAAAATTCAATCATCATTAGAATATTCCTCTTAAGAAATATTACTAATATAGTGAAAATAATGGTTTTAATACTAAAATTTTTGAATTAGAAAATAAAAAAAATTAAATGTAATTAAAATTATGAACACGAATGAACAAATTATCAAAAGAGAAGCCCTAGATGAATGAAATATTCCATAATTCCAATTTTTCAGGTGATGATTTATGGTGACTGTAACCTTGAGGACACATTTCTATATAATGTAACCTTAGGATCACCCTTAAGAAATGGTTTAAGGATATTTTAAATGAAACATATCCTCAAGTAGAGGCAAAAAGATATGTTGGAATAAAGTTATCCTTATATAAAGGAATAATAATATGTTGGATCAATGTATTTTAGGTATTTTATTATGAATTATATTTTATTTCTATTTTTAATAGTTGGTGACTAAAGTGATAAATTTTATCATTTAATGATTTCTTTTACATTGGTTATCATTTAATGGAATGTTATATAAGTTATAAAATTAAATGTGATGCATTCATGATATGTGATGTATAAACTGGATAAGAAATTAATTTAGGCACTAAAACACTTGAGATAATTAATACATCATTGAGGAGAATCCTAGGGGTGATAAAACTCATTATCATGTGATTGTAGTTTCTTTTACATGATTGTACGATACTATATGAGATTCCATATAACCCAAATACTCCCTTTATTATACCTCCTTTACATCATGAGATTCTAGAATGTCTTAGAGGATAGAGAGTCCAATATATAAAATGTGCAATCCAGTCAGACCATGGATGCCTCTATAGGTGGTAGGCTTACATTTTTCACTATATTGATCAACATCAAGCATATCTAAATTTTTTTGAAGGACCAACAAGGGAATTTACGATTTATGGTATGACTTTTTTATAGTCTTCTTAATTTTATAGTTTATGATTTTTAATTTATCAAAGAATTTAAATGTTGGGAATATGGTTTTTAAATCACTTCTGTTTCCATGACTAAATTTTACTCAACACCTTGTAAACCTAATAGTGGTTTAAAAAAACCATGCATTTTGATTCTTTAAAATCACTTTTTTTGAAATGATGAACAATAACTCGAATTTTGTTAAGTGTTATTGTATTGTAGTAATAAACATAATTAGTAGATAAATGATACATTATCAACGTATTCTTAAGAAAGAACTCAAAGGCACATTTCCGACATATCGTTAATATTGACATTTGAGTATATGTTGGTATATTCATGTGATGTGTTGTGACAAATGAATCCTATTAAAAAGATCACTGATATTTTTCCAATGCATCCTTAAGCTCATGCCTAAGACTAGGTTTATTCCAACATAGTCTATATAATTGAATGATGAGCAATTTTTTTAAAAAGTTATCATAAATGATAAGTTGAAGTTTATTTATTATAATAGTTTTATGAGTTAATTAATTATAAAGTTTTTATAAGTAGTTAATTAAAATGTTACTAAACCATTTACTAATAAAATTTCCCTAATATTAAATTGTTAATATTAAAAAAAATTCCAATATTATGTAGAATACTTATAAATTAGATATATATATTTTTTATAATAATTATAGGTGTAATTTATAAAAATTTTATGAATTACAAAAATAAGGCATAATATAAAGTGTTTATATTTAAAAAAAAGGGAAATGTTCATAATAATTAATTTTAAATGGTAAAATTAAAAGAACTTTATTTGGATATTATTTTAACCATATAAAAATTATTTTGATAAATTTATATGATCAATTTTTTTAATAATATCAACTATGCTATATTATATTATATAAATTGTTTATATAATATAATATAAATTAAAAAATTATTTACAATTCATAAAATTATCATACATATTTAAATTTAATATAATGTATAATACGAAGAGTTCATATTATGAAGTTAATATAAACCGTTTATATTAATTATAATGGAATTACTATAATGATTAATGATTAATTATAAAATTTTTATAACTAGTTTCTTTTATGAATTGTGCATAAATGATTGTCTAATATTTAAATATTTAAAATGATTATTTATTTAAGATTCTATTCCCCACTTTTTTAAAAGTTATAAATTTTTGATATTAAGAATAATTTAATACTTTAAATTAAGACACTGAAATAATTGTTATGAAATTGTTAATCCTTTTATAACATGATTGGAACATCAACATAAGATTTTAGTTTTCATTTATCTTAACCTCAATTTTTTATTTGAGATATGACCATGAAATTAGTTATCAAATATTTTTTGTAAATATTAGGTATTAAAGATCTCATAAATTGAATTTTATATTGATTAATGTATCCCTAGGTAGTGGGAATTTGGGTTGGACTTTACACAGACCCATTGGTTTATGCATTATTCTAGAAAGGTGGGGGTTGGATCTCTATAGCTATAGGCTTACTCATAAAAATATTTTCAATTTCATATAACTTTTTTAATTTATTTAAAAAGTTCATGAACCTTATCCATGAGATGAATTCAGATATATATGAATATAATTGGCTTTTGTTTTTTGGAAAGTAATAACAACTTGTGAGTCATGTAAAGAGTTACACATCAATATGTTTTAAATAAATTGATTTGGGGGAGGGAATACAAAAACTAAAATCATTAAAAGAATGAATACATAAAGGGACTAACTTGATATTATATGGTGAGATTAAATAACCTTAAAAAACGATGTTTTACATTTATTATAAAGAAACACTTATCGGAACCTCTATCATCCCACCGGGTATGTCATGAAAATGTTAGGTTCCCCTGGATTATCATGTGTAAGGAAAGAAAGTGTTTGGTAATTTTGGACTATTCTATTGGGTAGGTCATGAAAAAATAAGGTTCATTTTGATCATATTTTATTACATTATTCTTGTAATTTTAAATGTGTTAGAATATCCATGAAACTATAATAAGATTAGTTTACCATATGAATAGGGCAAAGTTTATCCACTTGATGGATTGGATAAAGAGTTTTCCACTCAACCATAAAAGAATCATATATGATATGATTGGGATGATTCCCTACCTAAATAACATAATGGTGAGGGAAAAATCAAAACCGACTCACTTTATAGAGAAATATTGATCTTTTACAACTAATTGGTTTAATAAATATTAAAAAGGGCCATCATTTTCGTGGGATTCCATTTGGTAAAAGTAATTATTAACTTTTTATACAATATGATACTCATCTATAAAATATTATTTTTTATGAAATAGAATCATAATAATCTAGCTTGAAATTGACATTAATTTTTTATATAGAAAAACTAAATGGTTGTAAGTTTTTTAACCAGTACCATAAATTGAGAATAATTCTCAATCATGAAAGAAAATTCATGTGTTGTGAAAAACAACTCCCTAAGAAGAAACTGATTGGGGAAGGTGTTTAACAATAAAATATAAACTATTTTGATAAACATATAAATAATTATCTAGAATTTTTCTTACACATGTTGGTAACTATGATCTCTAAGATACAAAAAAACATGAGACTATGGATTACCACAAAATGATAGATAACCTGAAAAGGATACATTAGAAAAAATATATTCATTAAAGGATTAAGTTGTACAAAGAATTTTTTTATTAAATATAGTGGATGGAAATTTGATCTAATCTCATGTGATAAATATGATTAGGTATATCAATGATTTGGAGAGGCAAGGTTCACATATTAAACTATAATTTTCCAATCATTTTATTCTATAATCACTATAGGGAAGGTTCTAACAGTTTATTGTTAGTTATAACATGAATAAATTATATAATCATTTATTGAAACTCATAAATATATTGAGGATAGATAAAAAATACATTGGTGGTTTATGAAAAATTTCCCTAATGGAGTTACATAAAGATAAGGGTAATAGTTTTTAAAAAAAGTGAAAAGTGGTCATGGAAAATGCATGCCACCAACTAAACCAAAGAACTAGAAATAAAAACAAGATTTTATTATGTAATGAATATCTATTTGAGAAGAAATTTTACATATTACCTATAAGGTTTTAATAAGATACATAGAGACTGCACAACAAGTATAAATGTTATAGAATAAAATTTCCTTATTCTAAAATAAATTTGATGAAAATTTAATGTTTTAAAAGTGTTTTAAATATATAAGAAGGAATCAATAAAGATAAAGGATTAGATACTAAAGACAATGGATTTATTTTGAGAAATTAAGTGAAGTAGTTTCTATATTAATGTACTTGGATGATAAAAGATTAGATATTTTTCAAAATATGTGTATAAATTGTCTCATTTTTATTTTGTAAAGAGCTTGTGAAAAATTTATATTTTAATAAATGAGATTATTTTCTTGATACACATAGTTTTTGATTAATTTAATACTATAAAATTATTTACGATATATAAGGGTAAAATAAAATTCTTTGAACACATAAAATACCATATATTTTATTGAAAAAATAAGTTATAAGTTAAATATTATTAATAAAAGTAAATAAGTTTTATTTTCTAAACACAAAGTAGTTATTGAATATTATAAATATATTCAGAAAATAATATAGTGTCTAAGAGGCTAATGTGATTTTCTTTGAACATAGAGAATTTCAAATTTAAAAAATAAAAGCTATACCAATCTAAATTTAAAGTTATTTCCCTAAATATCATAAAAGTTTTAGTATATTAATGAAAATGAAAAATATAATGGTTTCATTTAATTATCATTAAAAGTGAATATAATTATTTTTTAAATAATTAAATGCATTAAAGTTAATATTACTTTATTATAAAAATTTTTAGGAGGTTCTGGTATACAATAATTTAATGTTAAATTATTTCAAGGAATAGTTTTTTTGAAATATGGTTCCAAGAATGATGTTGTTAAACATAAAAAGTGTCTTAAGTAGAAAAAAGTTGACATTGTAACATTAATTTTTTGTAAGTTAATATGTTTTTATATTTTAAAAAATTTTAATGTTAAGAATATTAATCCTAAATCTCTCCATTATTCAAACTTGTTTCCTTCATAGATGTTACACACTAAATATTTCTGTGGGAGGTTTTTATTTAGTGGCCACTTGGAGATGTGATAGGAATTACATATAGATATATTAATTTAAAAAACTCTAAAAAGTCCAGCATACATAAGTCTAATTTGGGGGTCTATCATATATGATTTTATATACATCCTATTATATTTGTTTTGTTAATTATTCTTAAAAGTATTTAAGAATATGAAATTCATTATATAGTAGGTAGTCTCAATTTTATCATACCTTCATGTCTGCTGCATAAATGTATATATAGTTATGCATTTCATGAAGTGTAATGATATTTGACCTCTCAAAGTATGACTTTGAGTTATCCATAACTAATTCTGAAAATGAATTATTATATGATATAAGTTTATTTTAAGTTTAGTGTTTGTAAGACTCTTATATTGAGATATGGAATATTCTCATGAGGTATAAAATAAAGAATAATATTATTGATGCATGCTTGGTGACCCATGAAGTATACCCCATAGAGTGTCATACACTTTGTATTTTTTATACTAGGGGTTCATGGATCATATTCGATCCCCACTACCCATGGTTAGTGAGATACTTATCATGATAAACTTATTAATTTTATACCTTTATTATTCAAGTAAAAATTGACTTAGAAAATTAGTGGGTGGTTGGGTATGTTTATGATCAGGTCATCGGCTGGAGCTCAACCAAGATAGAATTTTTTCTCTCATATAATGAGTATGAACTTTGGGCCCTTGATTAAGATAGAACTAGGAGTGTGAAGATTCACCTAGACAGTACATATAATGTTGTTATCTATTTGGGTGTGATCCATGAGATATTCTAATCCATAAAGGTTAATGGAAAGTGACATACTTATTGAACATGTTAGTCTATATTTGGAGAATGAAGAGCACATGAGTTGGATATATTGGATTTAAATACATCTTGTGTTATAGTAACTCAATGTCTTGAAAAAATAAAATATATGAGAATTCATGATAACATGAGATAAAGATGGTGAAAGTAGGTATAAATATACATGTTTTTGATATAGATCATGCCAAATACATTTATAAATTTACTAGAATTAATTATTTTAAAAAGTCTTTTATTTTATTACATTTATGGATCTGATGATTCATATTTGTTTCAAATGATATAAAGTTCTATGGGGTTACATTTTTGGGTTTTTTAAATTAGTATTGAGTATGAATCAAACAGATACTCTAAAATTATTTTAGAGTTAATCCAAAAGAGGTTTTGAGATCCTCTAAAAGTATTTTAGAGTTAGTATAAAATAGTTTTTGATGGGAATTCATAAATAATTTCATGTGATGTGATACATGATAAATTTAATTATATCTTTCCAAATTTTTTTGGAAGATATACAAAAAGTGTTTTGGAAATTATTTCCTAATTTATTCTATATGATACAATTTAAGGTTAAATTGAATGATATATTTTAGGATTTATTGTAAGTGGGAGATTGAAAAAAATATTTTCTAAATTAAATTTTGTGAGTGAAACATTTTGGTTATATATAACTTGAAGTTATGTTTTTGTATAATATAATAGTAAGAAGAACCTCAATCCAATTCTTAAGGATATGTTGGAAAAAAAATATCCTTAAGAAGAGGCTTAAGTATGTTTTCATAGTAACATATCCTTAATAAAATTTTAAAGAATACATTGGATAAATGTATTATAGGGATCTTAAAATGCATGAAATGTTACTTCTATATTTAATCATTAGTGGATTAAATTATAACTGTTATAATTTAAATATTTTTTCAACATTGGATATCATTTAACAGATTGATATATAAGTTTTAATGTTAAGAGAAATAAATTTATGAGATGCGATGCATGAACTGACTAAGGTATTAACTCATGTGCTATAATGCATGAGTTAATGAATTCATCTACAAGGAGGATCCTTAGGGATATATAAATCACTATCATGTGATGGAAGTGTTTATTATTTTCTAGTCATATTTAGGGTGAGATTCTCCATAACCTCAAAGATCTATTTCATTTACCACTTTTTCATCTTGAGATACTAGTACATCATGAAGGATGAAGATTCTTGTACATACAGTGTGTGATCCAATCAACCTATGGATACCTTTGGAGGTGAGAGTATTATGTTTTGTACTACAATAATCAATATCAATATCCTAAAAATGTGTTTTATGGAGTTGTAATATATATTATGGTGTGAGGTATTCTAATTTTATAATCTTATTTATATTACAATTTGTAGTTTTTAATTTATCAAATCATTGGAATATATGGAATATGGTTTCTAAATTTATTATATTTCAGTAAATAAATTCTCTTCAACCCCTTAGAAAACCAGCACTAGATTAAAAATATACATTAAAAAACCAAATAAATTCAATAACTCAAATTGCCTTTACTTAAAATATCCAGAACATTAAAATTTAAAATACTAGGTTGTCTATAGAAAATATTTAAATAAATACATCATGTTTTTCATATCTAAGGATAAAAAAACTAATAATTTTCTATAAGAAATCAAAATAGTGAAAATATATCTTTTTAATTGATCATGGTCATTGGCCATGACTTTACTCAACTAGACTCTCTATTTTATATGAAATTCATTAAATGTTTGGAAATAAAATCAAAGAGATCCTCTTAAAAAAGATATCCTTATTTTGAACACTCAATCTATAAAAAATGGATTGTTGGACTTCAACATGGTGTGTTTGAATCATCATGGTTTTCTAATTGTTTAGTAGGTTTACTACATTTTTGGTTGTGGGTGTTATCTTAAAAGGACATAGAATGTAAAGAACTACAACTTTACCCATATCATAGTAGTCACCATGGTTTTCATTTTTCAAAATTAAAATTATTTTCTTCCACTATTAATCCCTTTAATTCCATAGTTTCTACAGTCTCCTCATTTTCTCAGTCACATAAGATAACCATTATGTTTTTATAGGGTATTATTTCATGGTTTATTCCATTTTTATTTAGTATTTACTGAAATATTTGATTCTATTACAATGATTAATTCTTAATATAATCATCAATAAAAACCTGAATTTGGAAGATTAAACTCAATTTCAAAACAAAAACTGAAAGATTAAATGAATATAAAAATAAATTATAAAATTACTCATGCAGTTAATCTTTTGTTATACTTAAGAAAAAAAATTCAATAATGATTTAAAAAAAACTCTTTATAAGGATAAATTCATAATTAGTTATGCTAATAAAAAAATTTAATAATTATAAATCATAAAATTTCAAATTCTTATCTTCCTTAGGTACTCAATCATTCATCATTTTTGAGTTCAATCCCAAATTACCCTTCTCTTCCATTCTAATTTCTCAACATTTTCTTAAATATTTTTACTCACTTTTTGATCTACCTTATTAGAAAATATTTTCACAATTACTAAAGATCATTTTAATTGAGTTATATTGAATCTAAAGTGTAAAAACACTATCCATAATATTGTAAGATATCAAAATTTACACTTTATAAATCCAACCACCCAAATCAAGAGTACTTTTGAAAAACATTGTTTTGAGTTTAAGGGTTAGTGAATAAATGATATAAAAATTAAAAAGGCTAAAAAATGGAGCTTTAATTTTTAGTACCATATTTTTTTTTGAATAAACTCATTAAAAACACCACTCTTACTCCTTTCTTTTACAAAAAACATCTTCTAAAAATCCTTTTTATTTATTAATTTTTAATAGTTTCACAAATATTAACATTCAAACCACTAATGAATTTGTTCATATTATTTAACTTTTTGTTTCAAAAATCATAGGAAGAATATAATGATAATATAAAATATCTTTTTAAACCATTATAATATAGAAACTAGACTTCTACTTGAATTATTCTCTTTACAGAGTATTATTTCCAAGTATTACTAGTAATCAAAACAATTTCTCTCTTTTTAGTCCAAATAGAATCCTGAAATTTTACCAAAGAATTTGGATAGGAAGGATAAATCCACTTGTAATGAATCTCACCTAACTATTTGTTAATGAAATATATGGGATTAATTGAGGTTTAAATTTAAGTAAATATCAACGGTTAAAGAGTCTATAAATCAATAAAATTGGATCTACCATTTTAATGTGGTTAAAAATCATCATGTTTCAAAAAATATCAAAAAACATGTTCTAGTAGTGATGCATATATTAAGAATGTCTTAGGAAATAGGGTATTATAAATATTATATCAAAGTGTTTCTAGGTAATGTTGGAAAAAAATAGTAAATTCTCTTATGAGATGATCTCAGCTAATTTTATGACCATTCCTTTGGTCCTAGAATAGGGTGTTTACCTAGAAAAGAGTTTGGTGAAAATTTTAGCTATTTGAATTTTCATGGAATATTTAGTATTTAATTAATTAAATATTATTTTATTTTCACTTATTTGTTAGGTGATATCTTTCAAATAGAGATTTATATTGACATTCTGTCTCCATGTTTTATTCTAAAATGGGGGTTTTTCTAGGTGAGGCATAACTATGCTTTGGGCGCTAGGGTCAGGGTTGGACCCCTTTTCTTTTTTTCCCTTCTCCTTATTTTTGTATTTTCCTTTTTATTTGAAACTCTTCACCTTTGGATTTCCATTCAAACCCTTGTGGGATTCCATTCACATTGTTGAATGATGGAAATGTATGGAATAGGGAGAGGGAAATGAAGGATGCTACTAAGGGTTTGTTCGTGGCCCGGATAGAAGTGTTGTGACTATGGGTGTCAGATCTATCATGAATCATTAGTGGTTTTCACCAGATGGTAGGATAATTTTATGTTTTATACTATGAATCCACATAACCTAGTTGTTTTGAAGTTTTAAATCCCTATTTTGGTTTCTAGGTACCCCTAGTGGGTCGATCTAGGCTTAATCGGGGAGAATCCGACGTATTGGGCCATTTTGAGGGGTTTTCGTTTGGGAATACACTTGCACATGGTATGTGGTTCAGAGAACAAAATATTTTTAGTGTTATTGTTCTCAAAATATTAGTTTTTGGGAATACACTCCATGGACTTGGGACTACATGCCATGTAGTGTCAGATCAGGGTGTTCTGGGGCACGTGGCTATATAGGGTACACAGTCAGACCCTATGTGAGGTACACAACAAATGGCCTTGTAATATGATTTTCCAGACCCCATGTGGGGTTATATGTCTAGTTACATTGCTGGGGACCCCATGTAGAGTCCAATCCATGTAAGGGATAGTACACACCATGTAGTCCAGTGATGTACACACTATGCGGTGCTGAGGAAAATGTGAAGGTATCCCTATGGGATTACACAATGTTTACTAAGAGACATATGTGTTATAATTTCAGAATGTAGAATTCAAGTGGCCTAAGGAAAATTTCTATGGTGGATCTTGGGGGTTACATGTTGTATAATTAAAGTTCACCCTATGTACTTTTCATTCTGTTGACCGTTATTAATGTTTTCACCTTAGTGTCTAAATTGGAGTTGTGAGTAGTCCATTCTGAGAGTTTCCCCATATAGATTATTATGGTGAAGTTTTTTTATTGTTTAGAGGATTTTTGGATTGAGTTTTATATTGTGAGATTTTAGTTGGAGTATTTCTTTGAGGTTTGGTCTCAGAATCCTCATGGGGGTTGGGTTGTAAGATGTGAGGTCTGGGTGAGGGTTGTGAGATTAGTGATGGGCTAGGTATAGTGTTCCATGATGATTTGTTTGGTATTCTTTTGGATAGATTCAAAAATATGGGCTCAAGAGGAATCTATGAAAATATTTTGGGTTTTATCTATGTGATCAGACTGGTTGTTCGAGGTTAGAGAAGTTGAGGTTTATCTCTTGGGTTTGAGGACCATATTTGTTTAAACCTTAACACAGAGTTAATTCCATGGGATGGAGGTTATAGACATGTGCCTTTTTGGTTATGTGATGTGTCTGAGGGACGTTCAAGGATTCCCAAATGGGCTAGTTATGGATCGAGTGATCAGTGGTTTCCATATTCAGTAGTTGGGAATTCCCATGGAGATGGTTTTATTTGGATTCCCTTATGGGTTAGTTGGTACCTATAAATGTGTTATTTTTTGGGAAATCCAGATGTGGTTTTCTTCTATGGTAATTTCCCTAAAGGGTTTTTTCTCTAAGGATCCCTTCTAGGGTCTTTATTCTAAGGTGTTCATGGTGAAAGTTGTGAATTCCTAGTTTAGTGTGCTTTTCTTTTAGTTACTCTTTGGGTGGTTTTTTGATTGAGGATTAGTTAGAGGCCACTAAGGAACATTTTTTATGTTTCCTCATTGGGTGTGACCCATGATTTTGGATTAGCTATAGGAACCCCTTATAGGGTGTCCTACTCTTATTGTGTACTTTTATCCATTTGAGGATATATGGATAGGCATGGCCTGGGATATTGGGTGTATTAAGGGAGACCCATGGTGGAAATAACTTTGTTCTATGACCCTAGGGACTGCAGGAGACCCATGTTTTTGTTTGGCCCTGAAGAGGGTTGTGGAGAGCCTGTGGTGTCTGTTTGTTTTATGCTTTCATCCAAGGGACCATGAGATCCACTTGTTTGTTGTATGATAGTGGATCGACATTTCTAGTTAAACTATTTTTATGGTTGGTTTGAGGTTAGACTATCCTACATTTTATTGGCCTTTGGATGTTACATTTGAGAAATTTTCTTCTCAAGAACATGGTTCGAGGAGGATACCCTTAGGATATCTTGGACTAGACATTGGCCTTCAGTTTTTATGCCATTATCTCATCTATTGGTTTTATTTGGTTAGATATTTTTAGGGATCCAATGGATGATATGGATGAGGGTAATACCCTTAGATTGAGTGTGAACCCTTTCTAGGGGGTGGATTTGTTTTTCATGTTTACTATTACACTCCTGGCCTGATGTATAGAGCCCTTGTATCATGAATCCATCGAGTCCATATGGATGGATCCCATAAGGCTGTGAATCTAATGGGTCCAATGTGGATCATAATTCATTTTAATGGAAATTTAGTTTAATAAAGATCTATGATGTGTGGATGGGAGATTATATCGTTAGTTAAGATAATTCCATTAGAGTTTAAAAGATCAATAGATTCATGCGTCAGTTGTGGACACCTATGGTTTCACCTTGGGGTCTGAATTTTATGCATTTGTTTTTAGATGGATTAGATATCATATATATAACTAGACGATGCATTTTTTTGTGTGTATAGGTGATCCACATGTTATGAATCTTTTTTTGGGGGCTAGAGTGAGAGTAGATTTACATCGGGTGTTAGACTGGAACCCAAAGATGACTATTTCCTTGTTTTTGTTTTCCTCCCATTTTTTATGTAGTTATTTTATTGCATCTATTATTAGTATTCAACTATACTGTTCATATCATGTGTGTATTTACTTGTTATGATAAGAGATTATAGGTCCACCATTGGGGTTGCCTATAAAGATTTATTTGTCACCCCAATATGTTAACCTTGGTGTGCATAGCAACCTAATGTCTACATTTATGTTGGATAACATGTTGCACAATGGATGGGTTTCATGGATAGTGTTTCTTGGTCAAGATGATCCACTCGTTTGGAGCCTTAGGATCATGATAGTGTATCCAAAGCATAATGGAGACTCGATATGTGGTTAGGATCAGTGATGTTAGTAGAGTCTATTGTATTTTATTCTAAGTCATTTATTGTGTTTATGTGGTTGGCCCATTGGTAGACAATTTGTTGTATTTATTTCATTCTTTTGAGTTTGTATGATTTTATACAATATTTCATTTATTATAAAATTCTTCTATTTCAATTATTTATTTTTCATATTCTAATGGTTATCCTTGTGGATGTTATGGTTATTTTTTGCAGCTATTTCACTCAAACAAGAGTGCATGGTCTCCCCATTGTATCTTTTGGTCCCTTTTCTCTTATTTGATGCCTACTAAATTTATGGAGGCGTGATTGAGGCATTGTGGTAAGATAGATCAGGTGACGAGTCAAGTCAAACAGGGATGGTTCATTACAAAAATGGTATCTGAGATTTTTTGGTTTTATGATTTTGGGAGTAGGAAGATAGGTGGTATATGAACATGTCGAAACTTGTGATGGATGTCAGATTGGTGTTTCATGAATACCATATCATATATAAAGTCCAAGTTTTCAGGGAATGAGATTTTTTTCTTGGTTTTTTTCTTTTACAGTTGTGTGATTTCACATAGTGTGATGCACTTGATTTTTTGGATTTATGGTTTATTCTAGTTTTTGGATCTTGGACCATGTAAAAATGTCCAGTGTTCATGAATCATTCTTGGAACACAATATTCATATTACATAAGACTGTATGTGGTGTTTTTTTGAAAATAGAGGTTCATTTTTTTAGACTGTAAAAGATTTAACATGTGACGAGTTCCTATATAAATACTTGGTAGAATTATATTAAACTAAACCACATGTTTATATTTTCTTCTAATGATTGGTCATGATGATCTTGTGGAGAGAGCTTCTTTGGTGATATAGATGTAGTGAGTTCATTGAGGAATGCATGGAGAACCTAGTGGGTCAGTAATGGGATTTGAGTTCCCTTTTGGGGGATTGATGTGGGAAAGGACACCTAAGAGATCATTTTTTTGGGTTCTAGTTTCCTTGTGGTGGTGGTTACCCTAAAGTACTTGGTTCATGTTTATTACAAGACATATGTTCTTTCCATATGTTTTATTTCACCTATGTATTGGGTGGGTGTGGCGGTCCTTTCTTAGTAGAGACGTTGAGGTATTATTTCACCAGATTGTGATTAAGAAGGGGTTTCCTAGTGTTTTAAAAGTGGATAAATTTGAGTGCTCATTGACTCATGGCTGTATTTAGAAGAAAGGTTTTTTTGGTTTCATGTCCCTACTCATTTAGTTTCACTTTGGGTAGTGCAGTGGAAGCAGGGAAAGATGCTTGTGGTCTTTGATTTACACCCATATAGAGGTTTGTTGTGTGGTTGATCTTGGAATAAGTTAGATGCCTCAATTTTTATGTAGAGTGACAAGGGTACTCAGGTTTTTTGGGACTGACCTATGTGAAGAGAATGGTCAACAGTTTTAGGCAAGTTTTCCTAGTTTTGTTAGGAATTTTCCCATGTGGGCATGGGTCCTGGTTCTCATTCAGGAGTAGTTTATGGAAATCCTTCTAGTAGGGATTGTGAAATATCCCATTATAGGTCTTTAGACTCATTTATGTTGTTTTTTTGAGCATAGAGGTTATGGGTTTTGTGCTGGTGCTTAGGTGTGATCATTTTTCCTTGTCTATCCATTGCGTTCATGGATGGATGTAGCATGATATGTGTGTTTTTCTATTTAGGTAGTGGGGCGATGATAAGGATACTCCCATAGTGGGAAGCATATGATCGGTTCTATTTAAACATATATTGTGTTGGGAGATAGCTTTGGATACTGTGAGACTAGTCATTGGATGGTTGAGATAGCATCAGCTGCACCGTTTCTCATGGGAGAGAATGGATGATAGTCGTCCACCAAGGCTTCTTTGGGGTGAGAATCTTTTGTGTTGGGGAGTTTGTGATGACCTTCATAATCATAGGTTGTGAAAATCAAAGGAAAATTTAACCTTTTTGTTCCTAGGAGTGTAAGGGTAAAAAATAGTAAATTATCATGTAATATGATCTAATATAATTTTTCCAACCACCCAATTAGTCCCGTGACAATGTGTTCACCCTAGGACATAAGTTTGGTAGAAATTAAGTCATTTAAATTTTAATGGAATATTTAATCTTTTATTAATTAAATATTAATTTATTTGTGTGTATTAATTCATTTATATCTCTCAAATGGAGTTTTGGATTGAGATTTTATCCCCATAATTGATTCTAGAATGGGAGGTTTTTTTAAAGCGAGGCATAATCTTGCATCAAGCACATGGGTCAGGGGTGGGGCCCTTTTCCTTGGTCTTCTTTTTCCGGTTTCTTTTTTCCTTATTTTTTATTATTTTATTTTTATTGTCCCATTTTACCCAATGGATTACCATGCATGAAATCATAGGATTCCCTTTTCATGGTTGAAAGAGGGAGAGGGAGAGAATATACAGAGGGAAAGGAAGGAGGTTCCATTAGGGGTTCGTCTGAGGCCCGGATCAGAGTGTAGTGACTGTGGGTGGAAGTTTTGGAATGAAGCATCGATAGTCTCCACCCCAAGGTAGGAAATTTTTATTTTCTCACCATGAATACTCATATATTTTTTGTTTTTAAGTTTCGAATCCTTGTTTGAGTAGTTGGGGACCCATAGTGGGTCAATATATGCTTAATCGAGGAGAATCAGGCATTTCAAACCATTTTAGGGGTTTTCATTTGGGAATAACCATGTACATGGAATGTGGATTATAGAACACATTCCATGTGTTCTTAATGTTTAGGGAAGATTAGTTTTTGGGAAAATATGTCATGTAATTGGTAGTACATGCCGTGTAGTGGTGACTCAGGGTGGGCTGAGGGCACATGGTTGTATGGGGTGCACGAGTAGATGTCTCTTGAGGTACATGGTCAGTGGTTGGGTAATGTCCTTGGACCGAACCCATGTGGGGGTACATGGATACGTAAATGTATAGGGACCCTATATGGGGTACATTCTATGTTTGGGTAAGTACACACTATGTAGTTTGACGGTGTACATGCCAAGTGAAGTTGATGTACACATGCAAGTAACCATGTGGGGTTATATTCCATCTACCGAGAGGTAAATTCCATTTACTTTGAAAAAGTACATAATGAGTGTCCAGAGGAACATGTATAAGGAGGACCATTAGGGTTACATTATGTCTACCTCATGTACACTACATGTACTTTTCCTACCCTGGTCTATTTTACCTGTTTTCACCTTGGTGTCAAAATTGAAATTTTGATTAGTCTAATTTGAGTGCTTTTTCTTGAAGATCATAATGGTAAAATTATTCCAGTGTTCATATTCCTTATTTATTGTGTTTTGGACTATGATAGTTTAGTAAGAGGATTTATTAGAAGTTTGGTTTCAGAATCCTCATGGGGGTTGGGTTTTGAGTTGTGAGGCACATGTGAGGATTGTGAGCTCAGTGATCATCCTGGATCAAGTGTTCTATAGTCATTTGTTTGAGGTAATTCTGTATATTCTGGAAGATGGGATTGATTGGTATCTATGAGTAGATCTTGTTTTGTCCCTTTTTGAGGTGATTTGTTTGACAAGGTTAGATAATTTGAGGTTTATCTCTTAGGTTTTAGGACTAGAACTATTATATCCTTAGGGTTGAGTTGATCTTGTGGGATGAATGTTACATCCAAGAACCTTTGTGTTTCTAAGATGATTATAAAGGATTTTTGATGATTCCCTAGTGGTATGGTAATTTATTTATTGATCAATGTTTTACTTAGTCATATTTTTATAATTCCCATGGGGTATAGTGTTCTTTGGATGCCATTATAGATGATTTGGTACTCGTAGATGGCTTCTTTTCTGAGAAGGATGGTGGTAAGTTTATTGTTTGTGTGTTTCTCTAGAGGATTTTCATGTGACGATAAGTAGTTTTAGGGTCATAATTTTGATATGCCACCCCTGTATTATTATGATATAATATATTTAAAATTTTATTTCTTTTATGTATTGCATTGCACACAACACCGTCTTAGCTTGCGTTATACACAACACTGAGTTTCTACGAACCATCAATTTATTATTATACTTATTTAAACAACAAAATAATAACCTAGACATTAGAATTTAAGGTATGAACAATAAAAACTGAATTATAAAATTATGGTTTACATATAATTATTTTACCAATTAATTATAAATTAATGTAACTTCTTGTAAAAAAAGGAAATGTTATTCTAAAAAAGTATTTAAATATGTACAAGTGTGTTTTATAACAATAAATAAAAAATGATATTATTAAATGATATTAATCAAATATATATAATATATTCAATTTAATGTTTAATTTTCATCTTATGTTTTTTATATACATCATAAAAGAAGAAAATCCAATTTTTTGCATAAAAGAAGTATTTTTTTAGAAAAGAAGTTTTTCCATCTTTTAATGGAGAACCCATTTTAAATATAAATTTTGTCACTGTTATAATTTTCATATGAAAAAATAAAATTATTATTTAAAATATGTATATCAAAATTTAATTTTTTTAAAATTTTGGTAATATTTTGATAAGTTTCATGTTTTGATGAATTGTTAAAAATATAAAATATTAAATGAAAACAACTTTTTCATCAAAATAAATTAACGTTTTTAATTATAAATTTTATTAGTTATAATGTATAATTATATCTAATTTTTATCATTTAATACAATTTCGTTCATTTCAATCAATTTCACAATTAATTTGGATATAAAAAAGGCAATCTTTTGGACGTTTTTACTTTAAAAATCCATTTTTTGATCTATCAATAGGATTAATTTTTAATTTATTTATTAAAATTATATGTTTTTAATTATGAAAAAAATTATCCCATATTTGGAATAATAATATTAAAATTTATTAAATAGTTCCCTTTTATTTTTGGTACAATATGAATAACAAATTTAGTAATTTTTATTAAAACAGTTAAGGGTAAATCAAGTAATTAAGGATAAAAATAATATTATGAATGTAAGAAAACTACCATAAAACTTTCCCAAATATTATTATATGATTTTAATTATATCTTTAACACCTAAGGATCTAATTTTAATAATTTAATGGACACTGTTCCATTAAAATGACTTAAGTATTAATAAACTCAAAGGGAGTGACAAAATGTCACAATATTACTTTTAATATGTATAATATTTTTAATATGGAATTTAATAAAATATATTCTCAATTATATATATTATTCAGGAATCTATAATTTTTATCTACGTCATAAAAATTTATTTTTAAATTTTAGGGAAGAAATTATTATCATAAATTATTACAAAATGATGATGCAATAATTACTCAATTAAACGCTATTAAAAATATTAAAATAAATATAATTTTAATTAATTTAGTTGATACATGAATTTTATAGTAGAATATGAAATATTAATGGTATATTAAATGAATTGGATCAAAGTAAATTTGCTGGATTATTTTTATTAAAGTCAATATTATGAATAGTGTCAAAACTGACAGTTATGATATTTTATGAAAATAATATTTTTTTAAATTATTTAAAAATAATGAATATATTAAATAAAGAAAATATGATTATATATGGTCGAAATTATATTAAATTGTCTATTTACGGTTCAAATGCACTTTATATGTAAAAATTACAGCCTCTTAACATTAAAAACTTTATTACCATTGTTAATATTAAAATGGTTTAACAAAGGGTTAATCAAAATGATAAGGTTTAAAATAATAAAAAAAACTATATAAAATATCTTGGTTGATGATATTAAAACCTTATCTCATCTTATATTTAACTATATATCCTTTCTGATGTATGTTTATTGATATAGAATTTATTAAAAATTAATATTTTGAGAGTTTCCAAAAGATCTCCTCCCCTCTCTTGTAAAATGGTACCTATACTCTTTTAGTCACACTTCTAAATCCCTTTAGATTAGAAAAAATCTACCCAAATATCCTATTAAATTTATTCCCTTAATCTTAGAAGCCTTTCTTTGTGAATAAATCCAACAAAAGAAGTCCCTTTTTGGAAATTAAAAGGAGATACCCAAAGAAGAGGTAACGTACATCAATGAATAATTTTGTTTTATTTCTTCCATGAACCCCATAAATTATTTTTATTTCGTGTTTATATAAGAACATTATTACAATATACTAATATGTTGTTATATTTATGGTTATACCTACACTTTCACACACTTCCATCTAATGGGTAATGAACTTACTATTCTTGTGTACGACAAACTACCGCCATGTGAAATGATGATTGCTAATTTTTTTCCTTTACCACCCATCATGGTAGGAATAATAATAAAAATAAAGTATTTATACAATATATATGATATTTATAAGGTCTCTATGATTATATAAATATTGTATAAAATATAACTTCATTCTTTCCATTATGTGTATATATGATAACTTCGTTTATAGACATGTGGACTACCGCCTCCTCAAAGCCATGTGATTAATTCAAGCTTTACACACAATGTATTAAGGATGGGTTTAGTAAACATATATGAAATATGTGGCATAATAATGGTACTGGATTAATATATATAGACAAAAACACAAAAACAAAGATATATATATATATATATATATATCTAATTTACTTTCTTCCTTTCAATAAGATAAGAAAATGGAAATAACTTTCATGCGTATGTATGACCTACCATCTACATGAATGATGTATTCCATTTCACACACACACACACACACACATATATATATATTATATATTTATATGATTAATATGTACGATATATAAATAATGTTTTATATTATGTAAATAAGTAACTCATGATCTAATTAAGAGGATCAAGAATAACAAGTCAAAACATGTACGATAAATAATGCGGTTATTACCCATAATGTTTCTTTAATATGGAATTATTAATAATTGGGTAATATAAAGTCATAAGTGAATCATATATGGTATGATATAACTGAATATGGTTCTTTAATATATGTAAAATAATGTTAGATTTATTATATATGAGTTTTTTATGAGTACGATGAGAGTTAAGACATAAGGTAGGGAAAATGCCTCTCACTTTTTATTTCCTTGAGATATATGCCTTATTCACCACTCAGTTCTTTTGTGTAGTGTATGCTAACCTATGACATTTTATACCATCAATTTTATTTATTTAATGATATAAAAAGATTAAATTGATGTTTTTACTTTATAGAGTTCATGATTTTAATGTTACTCAAGTATTAAGGGATTTATGTCTCACTTTTATTTCAATGGGATACATGCCTTATACACTAATTTTTTCTTATACATGGTGTATATTCTTCCCATGAATGTATTTTATGAGTCTTATCTAGAATATTATATAATTTTCAAATCCATATATTTTCCTTTCTTTCATCGGGCATCCAATTCTATTGATTATAATGTGATGAGTATTTATTTCAAAATCTCTTCAATATATGGGGTTGTTTCATTTTAAGTCTCAATTGGGGAATATTTATCTTACATATCTAGGTTTTCTAAAAATGTTTTAATTTTTTTTACTATTCTCATATGGATGTTTAAATTTAGTTTTACCATTTTTTAATTTTTACTATATGGTTTTGAAGGAATATTTTTTTTCATTTTCCCAATAATGTGCTTTGTGACTTTTCTAGAAATTATGAAAGTAATGTTTATTTAACTTATAAAAAAAGAAAATAATTTTATGATGTCATAATGACTTAATAAATTGATTCTTCCCTTACAATTTTACAAGGTTATTTTCAAAGAAAATAATTTCTTTTAAAATTTCGTGGCATTTTAAGAATTTTTTTTTCAAAGAAGAAAGGATATTTTTATCAAGATTTTTCTTCGAGTGATATCCCAAATTATTTTCTATCTAAGATAAAATTATTTTATGTTATTTATGTTTTTCTAGGGATAATATTCAATTATTCCATTATTATTATTTTTATGAATGATTTATGTTTATGATGGAATGATATTTATCAAACCCATTTATTTTCCATGGCTATGGTATGATTTAATTTTTTTATGAAACCCATTCCATTCCATGGATTTTGATATAATTAATGATTAATATTCTTATGGAAAAAATATGTGTGGTTTTAATTATGTGATAGGTGGGACCTATATCTCCCTCTAACTCATTGGGTAAATTTTTATATATCATGAGATAGACATGGCTAGAATGAGGAGTAAACACAGTTCAATAAAGAACTTTGTCTAATAGGATGGTATTGGGAGTGAACCTTGACTACTATGATGGTCAGGTGATTGAACCATGATTACCAAGATATCATGGGTAGTTAACTTATATTACTAATATAGCTTTGGTAGGGATTCCTTGACTATTATGGAGATTATTTTATATGAATATGTGTTTTCCACAATTCCATGTCTTATGTTATGCTCTTATAGAATAAGTTCTTTATGAACTTCTATGATATATTACATGACATGATCTCTTGATCTATGATATACAAGATATGATTTTCAAATTTTTGTCTTATGTACATATTCCTTATGATTATGTAATGATTGATTTCTCCCTTGTTTATCCATAAAAATAATATGAGCTCACCCTTTATTATGTTTATTTTCCCAGGATATGAAGAAATGTATTAAGTCTGATATGTCAAAAATTGTTCTAGTTATGAAGAAATAGGCATGAGAAGTAATAGATGTGTTATAAACTAGTTGTTTATATTTACAAGTTTTCAGAGGCACTAAACCAATACAGTCTTTGGGTGTGTGTTTGGGTAATGTATGATATGGTCTGGAAAAATGAAGTGACGTCAATAAAGATTAATATTGGGTATTTATAGTTGATATCATAGAAAAGGTTTCGTCAAACTATGGAAACTAGGATGATAAAAAATTAGTGAGATACCTAGAGATATTTCTAAGGATATATTTAGGTATGTCTCTAAGGATAAGTCCAAATATAGGTTACAATCCTATAATTTTGGTAAAAATCATGAAAACACTAGGATTAAACCTAAGATATTATAGATTGAATGTAAATTCCATTGATTATGTGTTTTTTATACTATTAATAGTGTTAATCACGTTTTAATTTTATTTTATTCGATGGATTGATCTTGAAGGAACCGTGTTAATGATGAATGAAATGGGAAATGAAATGATCATCCTCATAATAAACCAAATGTTATGGTAGGAGGAATTAAAAATATTATTACTATACTCACACAACGTATGAATCATTCTAGAATTCCAAATGAACAGAGGAGGGAAATTGTTTTTTGTTGATTCCTTCATGAGAAAACATCCACCTTCTTTCAGTGGGTCTTCTAATCCACTTATTGCTGAATAATGGATCAATAACAGTTAAAATATATTTTCTATCATTCAGTGTTCAAAACATGAAAATTTCATTTTAGATATTTATATTTTAGAAGGTGAAGTGAAGCAGTGGTGGAATCTAATCATGAATATATGGAAATAAGATTAAATTTAATCCATGGATTGGGATGCGTTCAAGAAATTATTCTTTAATAAGTACTTTCCTCATGTTATTCATACGAAGAGGAAGAAAGTGTTCCTTGCGTTAAATCAATGGGATGATGAGTTTTTTCATACTTACGAGTCGAATTATACAGGACTTGAAAGGTATAGTTCTTGTATTATTGTCCAACCTGAAATTAAGGTTGATAGATTCTTTAGTGGATTAAAATTAATTCTTCAAAGCGAGTTATCCATAAGGGAATTTAGTAGCTATATAGAGATTTTATATTGTGCTATTAAGGTGGAAATAGAGGTTGGAGTTACGTATCAATATCATGGTTTTGATAAGAAACAAAAGGTGGAGATTGAATAAAATTCTAGGAACCATAGAGAAAAGAATACGGGATTTCCTTTATGCTCAATGTGTGGAAAGAAACGTGGAGGAAATTGTCCTAAGGGGACTAGTAGATGTATTGTAAAGAAGGTCATTAGGCATTTGAAAACTAAAGTGATGGGGAAGATTTATCTAATAATGATAATATAGATAATTCTATATATAATGGACCCCCATTTCAAAGCTTTTAAGTATATGGAAAATTTGAATTATTCTAATTAGTGCCCAAATCTAAGGATTAATGAAGATGATCAGCATCAGAAACCTCTTAAATCCAAATATAAAGGGAAATCTCATGAAATAAATATTGGTAACGTGGAGTATGAAAATGATGTGGTGGAATGATTGAATGTTTATGTATTAGAATTCAAGAATAATGTTATAGAAATACATTTATGGTATTATAGAAAAATGAAATATCTAAGGATTTGACCAATATTGTTTTTCCATAAGGATTTGAAAGCATATGTTGAATGTTATTAGTAACCAAGAAAAGTAAATAAGGTGGTAAGGTGATATTTTTCGAGAAAATGTGATTAAGGGAAGGATAACCCTTAATTTTGGGATATTAATAGGACAATGAGATGTTTTATTGTGTAATAAGATAAATTGGATGGTATTTATGACCTTAGAAATGTTTGGTAATATGAGGAAAATGTGGTTTGAGGATTGAGTTTATAGATTTATGGTATGAGGAAAAGGTAAATTTTTTGAAATCATGCATATTTTCAATAAAGTTTTATTGTAATTAAGGATATTGTAATGTTTTAATAAAGTACATGATAATGGTATTCACATGTTTGGTGTGTGAAAATTAAGGGCTACTTCATGTTTTTTGGGGGATTAATTATGAGTTGATTTTTCAAGGTTAGTTATATTATTTAGAAAGTTTTGGATTTTAATATTTAATAAGGATCATAAAGGTAACCATTTATGAATTTTTTTACATTAAAATTTGGATGAGGTTTTAGATATTAAAGTATTGTCACTCATTATGAGGATTTTGGATTATTTTATAACCCTATTTAACATTTTTCTGTGATATTAAGACATATGTAATAATATATCATTCTATAGATTTCATGATCTATTAATGCTTCAAGAATCAAAAATCCATGTTCATTTCATGGAATAAGAGATGAAGTGGAAATTAATCTACGAATGAAAAATGGATAATATTATGCTTATGAAATGTGGTCAAGTAAGTAATTATTCTCAAAAAAATCTTTAAAAATAGATAAAGGATATTAAAAAAAATGATATCACAGTACCTTCTTTTACAATGAATCAAATGGTCCCTTAGATAATCACAAATTTTTGGCCTTGTGATTAATGAAATTCTCCTAAACTTGTTCTCTATCACTCTCCATCAGAACTTGATAGTTAGGTTTCTCATCAAATTCCATGTTTTAACTCCCCACCAATGTTTCCCTATGTGTAAAACTAGATATGAGTTACTTTGTGAAACATTTAAGTTTCCAACTTTCCCTTTTTAAAATGAAATTTTAGTATTCATTTTTATGATGTGGGTGTAAATGATCTCAATTATGATATAATTTGGAATGAATTGATCCAAGATTCTCTATCAATTCACTTCTTGTGCTTGGTGATTCCCCTGCTTCCTTGATCCTGTGCGGTGATCTTTCAACAAAGTTTGGGCCCCCACCACATGGGGAATATGAAGTGTCCCCTATGGGTTGTTCATCAGTTAAATCGTTTTTGGATGTGTTAACCGGTGCACCTTCATGACATGTAGTTGCAAGCCTTCCTAGATTTCCATTATTAAGTCCCTCTCCTAGATGCTCTTCTAAGCTGGATGATTTCCCAATTGTTGATCTATCAAAGGTGGAAATTTCTGAGGCCTCCACTTATCGTAATCTTTCCCTAGTTTCACGTTATGGTTGCAAGAATCTGACTCTCATTTTCTTCGTGATGTTTGTGAGGTTGTGGGGTATCTGATGTCCTGTAAAAAATTTTAAACTCTCTAGGTTTGAGTTTGGTAATAACATGTTTAACAGGGACGTCTTCATGCGGGCTTGGTCAAGAGAGGACCGCTGCTACGATGCATAGATTTTTACTCTCTTGCATTGGTCTTCTAAAGATCAATTTATAAAATATTCAAGCATGGAATTAGTTTGGATTAAGATTTTTAGTATTCCCTAACCACTTCACCATATAACTATCTCGTAGTCTATTGGAAATGTGGTGGGAAGTTTTCTCTTTGTGGATGAGAACACGTGGTGTCTTTTGGTGACCTCATTCCCTTGTGTCTATTTGAAGATGAATCTGGTAGATAGGTTTCCCTCCAAAATCAACATTAAGTCTAGATATGGATTCCATTGGTGGAAAAAGTTATCTTATCAAGATCCTCCCAGGTTCTTTGTGGTGTGTGGATTTCATGGTCACTTGGTGGACTTCAATCGCAAGAGGAGATATGAGACCAAAAATTACAGTCAGACTGTTGTCGTCCCACCAAGAGATCCTTCCTTGGTTTTCTATAGAATTTTACCAGAAATATCGAAGGATCTGGATCTTATGGAAAAGGTTTTGGTGACATTTAATTCTTCTCTAGGATTTTTCAGAAACGTAGAGGTGGGAGTTCCAAATTCAAAAATTTTGGCTCACGCACCTAGAATCTTTTGAGAGATAGTTAGTGAACCAGCAGGTTATATCCCATAATTAGATCATAATAGTCCATTACCTCTAAGTATTTCACCTTCCATGTCAGATCAGATTCATCCTTTTCCAGTCCGAGGATTTTCAATAGTGCGAGATCTCCTCTAAGGAGTCAATGCTCTAGTTTCTTACAAGAAACAGAACGTAGTCGAGTCTTTTTCCAATTCCTCTTCCTGGGAAGCTATGAGGTTGAGGCCTTCCGATGTTCAATGTTTCCAGGAGAGCTTACCCCTAACTTTACAGAAGGTGTATGGTGATTCTTTAGGTGAAATAGGAGAACCTACTGGGAAGTCTATGTCAGAGTGTGTGATGAAAGGCATCCATTTTCGATCTTGGAGGAGTCCTCAGGGGTGTTGGATCTATGAAGGAACCGAGAATAGTGGATGCTCAGTATTGGGTCGGGCCCAAGTTTTATTTTTTCATAATTGATGACCAATCTGGGATCAATATGATAATAAATTCTAGCATCCACATATTTAATTAAAATATTTAGACAAATAAAGAAAAACATCAGAACCTTGAGAGAGGATATTTCACACCATGTTTATAGTTAATTTAATTAATTTTTGAAGAAATTAAATACCTGGGTATTTGGTACTTTCTTCTTTGATGATCACTGATCATTCTGAATGACCCATCTGGATTGCCTTCAATCTGCTCAAGAAGATCCAAAGTAGAATCCCTGTAGGGGTCATCCACATGTGCTTTAATGATCTCCAATCAATGTCACTCAATCTCTGGGTGCTAGTGAAGTGGAGATAATTTCTCGCATGAATCATTCTTGATCACCTATTCTTTGGTATTGAAGAAGTTCTCTTGTTCTTTAGAGGGTAAGAGTGGGGAAAATTTGGGAGAGAATTCACCAGCTGTTGGCAAAATAGTCACATCCATTTATTAATTGAGTTGGGGATTCAGTTACAATATTTAATTGCATAACAGTGATTAAATGCAATTATAAACATTTGAGAAAAACCATTCCATTTAATAAAAATAACAACATCATTATTTGTTATGAACAAACTTGCATAGAATGGAACCATAAATAAAATACCATGCCACATAATGATAACAATATTATTATTATTTCTTGCGCAAGATGGATAAACAATATTTACTGACTTGTAAATAATTAATTTATCAATGAACATGGTCTTGGTCCATTCTAAATCCTCTTCCATTTATTGAACACCTGAATAAATATTTTATTCTCTTAAATAAATATTTTTATTTACAAACTAGTAAATAAATATTTATTAAATATTATATAAAATAAATATATATATTCTATTCACAATTTGGTGAATATATATTTATTTTAATTTATTTTATCATTTTAACTTGAATAAAATTATTCATAGGTCTTGAGAATAATATTTATTCCATTAATTAAAATAAAATAGAATTTAATAGAGAAAACTAGAAACACTTTGTGTGTTACCCTCTAGGATTCTCTCTTATTGGTATTAAGCATGCTTGCCTAAATTCCAAGATTAATATCTAGAAATGGTTCAAGACACTCAAAAAAAAAACTTAAAGTCTCAATGAAAACATCCACATTAGAATTCTCACTGTGTAATATAATCCCTTTGTCTCAATATCTCATCAAGTATGTTTCATGATGGTGGCATAAACCTATATGCCTGATACATCATTCATTGACTACCTAAAATAAACTCATCAATACACCATGGAAATATAATTTAGGGTGATAGTTTGATTTCAATCAAAGGGAATAGATATCAACTTCCATAAATGGAATGGAAAAATCCTTTCTCCACCTATCCATCAATAACATGTCATTCATGAGGTACCAAATTCACCCTACTTACCACCAACACATGGCATGATATTTTTCATCAGTAAATCAAAATACGCGAGTCTTGACATGTATTAATGATAATATTAATGTCAAAGGACTATTACACATGCTCGCAGATAGGAATATTTGATGATACCAAAACATGCAGAATTTTTACTGGAAGGTCTGTTTTCATAGTCTACCATCTTGGAGATTACCAAGTGAGAACTTAATGAGAGGAAGACTCATCTTCTTATGAGTACCGGAACATGAAAATCTGTATACTATGTGTCCCATCATAGTATTTCATCCAACTACAGAACTATATTTAAGAATATTGTTGTAGAATTTAAAGGTTCTCATCATAGCGGGGAACTGCCCTGACCTTATCAATGCAACAAATAATCTAAGACATTATAACCTCCTAATCATGCAGAATAATGAAAAATATATAATAAGATGTTTAATATTTAAAAACATAATATATTCATGTAATCAACCTACAAACAGTTGATTCTAGGACACCAACTCTGACAAACTCCCACTTGGACCAGTGCTAATTGCCTATGAATTTCAATCAGCTAGACCTCACTTGATGATCATGTTTATATTGGGTGAAGGATTTAGTAAAGAGGCCCTACTTGTTGTCTCCCAAGGAAATGCTGCTCACTGCAACTTCACCTATCTAAAAAAATCCCTCAAGATATGATTCTTTCGAAGTATGTTCTTTATTTTCAGATGTGACCTTAGATCTTTTTCGAGAGCCACTGCTACAATATTATCACAATAGTGTGATGAGATCATTACTACTAGGTACCACATCCATATCTTGGATGAAACTTCATATTAAAACTACTTATTTAGCTACCTCAGAAGCTGCGATATACTCAGACTCTACTGTATAATCTGCGACCATACTCTACATTGAGCTCTTCCATATCACAACACCTCCATTCAAAATTAATATGCATCCCATTTGAAACTTCATGTCATATTGATCAGTTTTGAATCTTGTATATTCATATCCTCTGGTGACTAGTTCCTCATCTCCTCCGTAAACCACAAATATATCCATAGTACACCTCAGATATTTAATGATAGTCTTGACTTCCATCCAATGGCGATAACATGGATTAGCTTGATATCTACCTACCACAATTAATGCGCAGGTGACATCTAACATAGTACATATAATGACATTCATGACCAATCACTAATTCATATAGAGTCCTTTCAATTATCTTTATTTACATATGTATTTGAGGACACATTTTCTTGGAAAGATAAATGCCATATGACACTGGCAACAATCCCCTATTAAATTGTTCCATACTGAATCTCATAATTATCTTACCAATGTATGTACTTTGACATAGGACTAGAAATCTATTGGATATATCATGATTAATCTTGATCCTAAGATTATATGCTGACTTGCCCAAGTGCTTCATGGAGAATCATTTATTCCACCATGCATTGATAAACTGTAAGACTAGTATTTCATTTCCAATAAGTAATATGTCATAAACATATACTATTTGAAAAATGACTGCACTCCCACTTAAATGTTTTTAGACACAATGCTGACATTAATTCTTTATAAAACCAAAATTTTTATGGAATCATAAAAATTAATGTTCCATGACATAGATGGTTTCTTTAATCCATAAATGGATTTTTTCAACTTTCATATCTTATTGGAATCATTTGGAGTCACAAACCCTTTAGGTTGTGTCATGTTGACATCTTCAAAAAGGTTCCCATTAAGGATGTTTGTTTTGAAATACATTTAGAAAATCTCATAGTCATGGTAAGAGGTAATGTATAGTATAATATTAATGGATTTAAGCATTATAACTCGGGAAAAGGTTACATCATAGTCAGTACCTTGATGCTGTTTAAGCCCTTTTGCAACTAGTCATGCCTTATAGGTACTGACTTGTCCTTCCATGTCTATTTTATTCTCGAATATCCATCTGTAACCAATAGGCTTTACATATACTAGAGAATCTACCTAAATCTAGACTTGGTTTTGGTACATGGAATCCATTTCATAATTCATGGCTTTTTTCACTTGGAAATATCCATGTCACTAAATGATTCCTTATAAGTTAAAGGATCGTTATTATCAACTAATAGTGAGTCACCATCCTTAGTGACTAGAAAACCATACCATTCTGGTTTTCTAACTTCTCTTGTACTCCTAAATAGTTCTTATGTCTCTAGAACATATTCTTCTTCCATAGGGCTCTATAGAATCTATTCCTGTACCAACTCTTGTGTGCCTTGATCCTCAACTTCATTAATTTCTATCTCACTCCTGCTATCTCTTTTGGAGATGTGATCCCTCTCAAGGAATATTCCTTTTCTTTCCAATATAACATTTTTGTCTGAGGGGTTATGTAAGTAATATCCCCTTGTTTCCTATAGTATCTTATAAAGGTACACATTGTGATTCATAGTGAAAGTTTCTTACCTGAAGAAGAATTAACAAACACATCGCTTCCCCACACATGAAAATTCAATAACATGGATTTTCTTACACTGCTAAACTCATATGGAATACCATTTGTTCATTTAGTTGGTACTTGGTTCAGTATATGTGCCACTATTTGTATGCATATCCCCAAAATGATAATAGAAGACTCACATGAATCATCATTGATATCACCATGTACAACATGGAGTGGTTCCTCCTTTTGGTCACACCATTCCACTAAGGCATGTAAGGAGGAGTGAGTTGGGATAGTCTACCAAAATCCTATAAGTAATCAATGAAGTATTGATTAAGATATTCTCTACCTTATTCTGAGTGGAGTTTCTAAATCTTCTTACCAAGCTAGATCTCAACTTCATTCTTGTATTCTTTAAACTCATTAAAAGAATCCGATTTATACATAATTAAGTAAATATATCCATATCTACTAAGATAATCTATAAAAGTTATGAAGTATGAGTACCCACCACTTTATTCAACTAGAAATGGTCCACACACATCGGTATGAACCAATTCAAGAAGATATTTATCTATTCACCTTTCCCACTAAATGGAGATTTGGTCATTTTTCATTGTAAACATGTTTGACATATGCCAAGTGGTTTTAGTTCGAAAGAATCTAGATATACAACTTGTTATAAATTTTTCAAGCATTTCTCATTTACATGACATAGCCAGTGATGCCAAATTTGGGTGTATCATGAGTCATGTGAATTAATTTTGTTATCGATTTACATTACTTGGTTTGTTTAATCCAACACGTAAAGACCATTATATAAATGTACCTTAAAAAAACATATGCTATCTTTATGAAAGAAGAAAAAATCATTTTCGAACTTGAAAATAAATCCATCTGTATCTAGTATAGATAAAGAAATAATGTTTTTGGTTATAGAAGTCACATAATAACAACCCTTCAACACCAATATCATCATAGTCAACAACGCGAGGTTGTAGTCCCTAAGTGATACAACAACAAGTCTAGATCTATTGTTTTCTCATAGATCTACCGACCCTTAGTCAATTTTTAGGAATCTACTTGGTTTCTTCATTTCGATACATATGTTATAACCCCAAGCTATATCTAATACCCAATTTATAGAAACAGAAAAATATCACTCGATAACAAATGCACCTGAAGATTCCACTTACTTTATTGGACGGGTGTAGTTTTTCTTTCCCATGGCCCATCTTTCCACATGAGAAACAAACAACTTCATGTTCCATTTCCTCCCCTTTGATCTTTACTTTTTATGAAAGGGTGTGAATAATATTTGGTCTTAAAGCTCTTTTCCCACCCTTTCCTCTTATTCACCATAAGGACAAAAGGGTTTTCTCTCTTCATGTCTTTATTCGCTTGGAAAAGGAGGATAAGAAGATCTGATAGGGACTTATCAATGTTGTTCATTTTAATATTTATAACAAATCAAGATAATCTCTGAGGGAGTGATGTGATAATGAGATCGGTTCCGAGTTCTTCAGGGAGTTTAAACCCTAGAACATCCAGGCACTCAATATAGCCAATGATCTTGACTACATGAGGCCCATCTAGGGAAACCTCTCCAATATTACTCTGAAAGAGTGCCTTGGAGATATCAAACTGTTTCTATATAGCTCTCTCCTAGTAATGACCACATAGTTTCTCAAGGATTCTATAAGTATCCATGTTTTTGTGAGAGTTCATGAGTTCACTAGACATTGATGATAACAAAAAACATTGAACACCGGCCACATATTTTATATTTTTCTTGTAGAATAGGAACTCTTCATCACTTGCCTCTTGGGTAGGTGGATCAGGTAATGAGGAATATAGCATGTATGATTTTTGTTAATGACATAGAATAATATGAAGGTGTCTAAACCATTTCTGGAAGTTACTGCCAGTGAGGATGATGTCTTTATCTAGTATTTATTATAGAGATACCATGGTTAACAACCTTATCATTTTATTTTGCAATTGAAAGAGAAGATTAGTAGTACGTTCTTGATTAAAATTTTGTGAGAAATAATAAATAATTTTTTTATTAAGCCTCCCACTAGTTTATCAGGTCCCAATGGCCCTCACCATTGGACTCAAAATTTCTAGGTGTTGGATATTCTAGTGTAAAGGATCCATATTCCCCTTCGCATAACCCCTATAGGGGTTTTCATGATATTTGAATGTATTTATGTAGAAAGGACTTTTGGAAACTAAGGGCTTGCATCTTCTTGATCCATTGAGTGGGCTCCCCAATCATGAAAGTCAGACTCAGATTTCCTCAACACTTGTTGCCAAATTTACAGCAAGTCTAGCAGGGGATAATCCTCTTAATGTAAAATGGTTAAGTCAACCTGAAACTTTCATAATAGATTCCTGTATAAAAGTAAGTTTCCCAACAAGGGTTCATCAAAAATGTAGTTTTATTGAGTCTTTCCCTTAATCATGTAACTGATGGCTTAGTCTGACTTAATATTTTATTGAGGTATTTTTATCTCTTATGCGTAAATATATTATTATCATTATCAAATGATTATTAATATTAAGTAGAATTTACTTAAGTGATTAACCATGTATAGATAATAATTTATTCATATTGTAGCTTTATTTTAGTTCAATATTTCATGCTTGTTAATTCATTAACTATGTAGTAATGACAATACTTCCATAATGAAAAACCATGCAACTGATAGAAATAAAATAATGAAAAGGGAATGATCATGATATTTTCTAATGGTTAGTTTATCTACCGGTTGATAAACTAACAACTAACCTAAGGGAGAAACACCTTGATCCTTTTTAAGGTTCGTGTTTACAACTTTCCACTGGTCCACCTTTGTACATCCTTAGATTGGTTTCATCTCAGATCCTGACTTGAACCGCCTCTACATGCTTGGGAGTTCAATCCATTACATATTCTTTTTAACTCACATATAGGTGAGGGGTAAAAAAGGGGTTTACATAAAATGTAACCATGGGCATGTAGGCCCTACATATTAATGAGGAGAGATGGAAGAAAAGACAAAAATTTAATTTAATTAAAAATAAAAAGGAAACCAATCCCATACAAAGGTCTATTCTAGATCATGATCATCCACATACATGGAATTAATTACACATTTAAGAAAACTAGAATTCAATTATTTAATCATTCTTAAAGATAAACCGTGCTCGAATTGATTAATTGTTATATATAATTAATCAATCCTTTTATCTTGATCCTTTTCTTAATTTCCTTGAGATTCTCATCCATTACCTTGTAGGTAACACAGTGAATACACATCCAACTCTACCCAAAATGCATTATATTTGTATACAATTTTACACTCGTGACATATCGAACACACTATTTAATGCCTACTATCACAACATGTACTTCATGGATGATTACACGAATCACATGATTTTTTTAGCCATGTGTTATATTAGAATTCCCAAAGTAACGACTTGTAATTCAATTTATACACGATCTGCATATAAAAAATTATTAATATTTTAAAGTTTTAAAACCACATAATTTGGAAAAGTACACAGTGTGAAGTTTTGACAATGCGTTCTTTACTACCATAATTATCTATCCGATGTACATGCCTAGGGACTCAACCTGTGTGATGTAATTCGGAAATCTCAGAGTACACAACATGTCTAGTGAGCCACATGTCATGTTGTCTTCATGTTACACAGTCATCAGTCTGCTAATCAATGTACGTGATACACGATTTTACCCTAACCTGAAAGGGATTACACTCCATGTCCAGTGGGCCACACATTATGTAATCTGGTAATTGTGTGCCTATATGTCTTGGTCAACATGATGTGTAAGAATTAACTACAACATATGTAATAAATGAAAATGGATTGTGTAATTTCCAAACTACTCCTGATGTGCTGAAAAAAAACTACACGGTGTGTAATCCGGATTACATGGAATGTATTGTTGTGTTTCCTAGATAGAATCATCAACACCTCCTAATGAGTTCCTCAATTTAATTTCAATAAAAAAATTATTCGTTTTTGATAGATCTGTGAGAAACGATAGAGGATGAACAGATCTCAATACTAAAATTTAAATAATGATTAAAAATAAATTGATAAAATATATTATTAAAGTTTCAATCATCAATGATTTATTAAATAATTATTAATGATGATGTGACCGCTCTTATACCACTGGAAGGAACCAGGTGCAGTAGAAGCACAACATTGGGTGGGGCCCAACTTTTATTTTACCGTAATCAATGAACAATCTGGGATCAATATGATGATGAATGCCAATATCCACAATTTTAAATAAAATATTTAAACAAATAAATAAAAACACCAAAACCTTGATAGAAGCTATTTTAAATCATGTTTATAATTAATTTAATTAATTTCTGAAGAAATTAAATACTTGGGTCTTTGGTACTTTCTTTGTTGATGATCGTCGATCTTCTAGAATGACCCTTCAAGATTTTCTTATCTATGTTCATGAGGATCCAAAGTAGAATCCCTCTAGCGGTGATCCACACGTGCTTTAATGGTGTCTGATCAATGCCACTCATTCTCTGGGTGCTAGCACGATGAAGATAATATCTTGCTTTGACAGTTATTGATCGATCGTTATTGATATATCGTTCTTCAGGCTTGAATAAGTTCTCTCATTCATGATAGTGTGAGAGCAGAGAGAATTTGAGAGATAATTCATTGAATGTTTCCACAATATATGCACCCATATATTAATCGAGATGGGGTTTTTGTTACAACATTTAATTGTGTAATAATTATTAAATGAAACTATAATCATTTGAGAAAACCCAAGACATTTAATAACAATAATAGTATAATTATTTGTGGTGAAAAAAATTGTGTAAAATAGAACAATAAACAAAATCCCATGACACATAATGATAACACTATTATTATTATTTCTTTCACAAACTGGATTAAAAATATTTACCAACTTGTAAATAATTAATTTATCATCGGATATATTCTTGGTCCGTTCAAAATACTATTCTATTTATTGAACACCCAAATAAATATTTTATTCTCTTAAATAAACATTTTCATTTACAAACTAGTAAATAAATATTTATTAAATGTTCAATAAAATAGTTAAATATATTTTATTCACAATCCAATGAAGAAATATTTATTTTAATTTATGAAACAATTTTAAAATCATTAAAATTATTCCTCAGTCTTGAGAATAATATTTATTCCATTAATTAAATTCTAATAAAATTTAATTGAGACCACCAGAAACACTTAACATGTGAACCTCTAGTATTTTTTCTCATCAGCATTATTTGTGCTTGCCTAAAGTCCAAGATTATAGCCAAGTAATGTTCCAAGGCATCCAAGAGAAAGAATTTAAGTTGCAATAATGACATCCACATACAAACGCTCATTGTTTAATATAATCCCTTTATCTGAATATCTAATCTAGCAGGTTTCATGATGGTGTCATCAAGCTATATGCTTGATTCATCATTGTTTGACTACCTGAATTAAACTCATCGACACACCATGGTCATGGAATTTAGGGAGACGGTTCTATTTCAATCAAAGTGATGAGATATCAAATACCATAAATGGAAGGGACAAATCGTTCCTTGACTTATCCATTAATAACTTGTCATTTGTGACGCATCCAAGGTACCCTACTTCCTGACAACATATGGCGTGGTGATTTTCGTAAATAAAAAAAAGTGTGCGAGTTGTGACATGTATTAATGATAATATTAAATTCTAAAGACTATTACACATGTTCACAAATAGGAATATCCGATGATACCAAAAAATGTGGAATTCCTACTTGCTGGTCGGTTCTTATAATCTCCCATCACTGAGATTACCAAATGAAAACATCATGAGAGGGAGTATCATCTGCTTATGAGTACTCACACCTGATGGTCTGTATACTATATGTCCCATCATAGTATGTCATCCAACTACAGAGTTATATTTAAAAATATTATTGTAGAATTTAAAGGTTCCCATCATAGAAGGGAACTTCCATGACCTTATCAATGCAACAAATACTATAGGACATTATTACCTCATAGGAATTTAGAACAATGAACAATATGTAATAAGATGTTTAATATTTATATAAATTAAATATCCATGCAATAAAAGTACAAAGAGTTGATTCTAGGACACCAACTCTAACACTCTGGTGGTCCCTTCGGCTATAATGGTAGCAGAGAAGGAATTCTTCCGTTTCTAGTTTAAACATTAAGGCCAATCACACACTCTTGATCCATCTAATAAAACAAGGTAGGATATTCCATTAGAACTAGTGACCCCGACCATGAGGCCAACTACCCCATCTATTAATGTTGTCGGAAATTATTTGTAATTCTTGGGGCCTGAGGGCATAGGAAAAATGCACATTCAGGGAAACTAAATCCAAACAGAACCTCTATTCCATTTCGGTAATGTTAGAACATAAGAAAGAGGTGGACCATATTTATATCTATTCCAAGAGGATAGGATTCTCCAATTTTATTCATGACTCTCCCTGCAAAAATTATATCTAGGTCTTCTAGAAGTAAGGGATTGATATTGAGTTTATAAAATGCTACGTCATAGTGTATTACTACTAAGATCATATGAAGCAGAACCAAACTCTTCTTCTCCTAAATTTATGAAAAATTCAAGGCTCTAAAAAGAATGAATCTGTGGCTTCATCACGAGTTGTTTCATCTAGGTAACAGTTTTTGTTTTGTGGGGGGGGGGGGATTTCAATGCAGTGGTAGAAGTATCGAAAAAGAGAGGTGGAGTTGGAGGCTTCATGAGTGCCATGCAAGACTTCAAAAACATCATGGCCTTGAAGGGTCTCATAGATATGGGCTTCATAGGGTGAAACTACACATGGTGAAATAATCATAAAGGATCAACCATATATGAAGTTTCCTTGATCGTTGTCTTTCCAAAACATTAGGGAATGGATTCCTTCATCAAGGATTTATGTTCCAACCTCAAAAGAGCGTCTTTAGACCATGCACCTCTATTGGTGGTTCTAAACAAAGGTGATCTGAGGATTCAATGGTTCCTCTACTAGGTAGGATGGCATCATAGGGAGGGATTTACATAGATGATTAAAGACTCATGGGAGAGTGAGGTTAATGGAAATACTTTGGCTGGCCTCTCTAACTATTGTTGGTAGCTCAATTAGAGCATTCATGACTTGATTTTGGATCACACAATAGAGGGTTTCAATCTCAAAGATCTCAAGTGGGACATATAAATGTAAGAGGGTCTTCTGGATAAATGGTAGGGTGGTTGTTTTACTATTAAGGACAAAAAGAAAATGTTGGCTGAAAATTTTCTGGAAATTGAGAGGGTTTCTAGGAAGAACTTGAGCGACTTATGGATTAAATAGGGGGACCAAAATATTGCATTATACCAAGAATTAATAAAGGAGAAAAATAAAAATATTAGATTCAAACCTAGCCTTAACCTCGGATATGGATTTAGTAGGGAGTATGGCCCTTGAACACTTTCAGACCCTACTGGTGAGGCCAATTTTTCTTAGGGGAAATGAACAAGGTAGATCTAATGAGGTTGATACCTTTACGGGTTGCATCCAAGGGACTATGGGGAACACAAAAAATGACTTTTTAGTGTGTGTACCGAAGGTGGATGAGATCAAAGATACTATATAAAACCTAAATCATGACAGTGCATTGGGACAAAATGGGTTTTTAGGTGCATTTTATATTGAAACATTGGAATTTGTGAAATCTTAGGTGGTGGGAGTAGTACAAAATTTTTATGAGGTTTTTCTCATATAGGGGGGTTTTTTCCTCAAGAATTATTTTAATTTCAAAAGTTAAAGACCCTATGAACCCTTAATAGTACCGAAAAATATTCTTATACTATTTATCCTACAATATCCTTGAAAACCTTATCTCTAGGAGGATTAGTGGAATTATTATAAGACTTGTATCAGAATAGAAACATGAATTTGTTAAAGGATGAATTATTCAAGGGGTAATTGTTATTACCAATTAAATAGTGGGGGAATTAAAAAGTGAGTAGTTGGGTCTAATTTTATGATATAATTAGACATAGAAAAATCCAAGGACAAACTTGAGCAGGGCTTTATTATCAGTGTTATGATATGATTTGGATTTAATGAATGGTTACGCAAAATTTGATATAAGTTTTAATCTTCCCCATGGTTTTCCATTTCTCTTATGGGAAAGGATTTTTGATTCTTCAATAATGTGCATGGTGTCAGGCTGGGAGATACATTATCCCCCAATATCTTTATTATGACTTATGAGGCACTCTTAAGTAATTTCCAATAGATCTTCGAGGAGAGGAAGATGATTCCTTATTACAAAATATATGAGAGTAATCTTTTTTCTCATATTATGTTTGTTGATGATTTGTTAGTTTTCATTAATGGAAGGTGGAGATCAATACAGAGATTTATGAAAATCATGCCATTTTATTGAAAAGTGATAGAAAAAATCATTAAACTAAGGAAGAGAAAGGTTTGTATATCCAAAAATGTTATAGAAGATAATATGGAGAAATATAAGAAATTTTGGGTATACAAAGGAGGAAACTCCCTATGACATATCCTTGTGATACTATCTTTGACGGCTGTATAAAAAAGGAACATTTTGATAATCTCATCAAAAAAATCACTGGAAGAATATGTAGCTAGAAGAATAAATTATTATCCTTCAGAGGGAGGGTAACACTAATCAGTAATGTGTTATCTTCGATCCCACTTCATGTTATTTTTATTATTAACCCACTGAAGGGGATGATCAAGAAATTGAAAATTCCATGTCTACATTCCGTTGGGATGCTAACTAGGTGGGACGGTGTCACTGGGCCTCATGGAAGTTCATGGAAAAGCTAATCGAGAAGGGTGGTGTAGGTCTCCTTAGTGTAACTGAATCTATGAAATCCATGTAGGCACAAATAAGTAGGGACATTGTCTAAGGTAACTCTATATGGGTGAGATTTATTAGGGATAATAATGGCGTAAGAAGGGAGGATTAGACATGTCAAAGAAATAAACTATCAAACCTACCAAGTGTATGATTAACCATATAAAAAACCTATAGTATTATAATCATTGGATGTTGTGTAGAGGTGATATTAACCTGTGTAAGGATAATTGGGAAGGAGAAAAATTATAATTCTTAGGGTGTACAACTCTACTTATCTTCTTAAAAGAGGTGAGTAGACACCCATACCCGATGAAGGACATTATTAATGAAGAGTAGTGAATTACATTGAAAAGAATCAGAATATTTTTCATGATCAGAGTGTGATGGATGAGTGGTATGTTAATGTTTAGTGTAAATAGATCCCTAAAAATATGAATTTCCTAGTCTGTAGGATCATGAAGTAAGCCATACTCATGAATGAGAATTCCCCACATAAAGGGGTTAATATTGCTTCCTCGTGCTATTATTATACCAACCTACCCTCTAAATCCGCATTGCATATTTTTGTTAAAGGCGACTGGGTGAGATGATTATGGGATAGTATGTGGGAAAAACCGAATCTTTATATTAATGAGAATTATTGTTATGAGCTTCTCTCTAACTGTTTTAAGGGATCCCAGACCCTTACCACGGAAATGAAATTACATGGTTTAAATTTTGCAGCTATCTGTTGAAACCTATTGGAAGTGAGGAATATTGATAGAGAAGAAAAAATACCCTCATTCAAGTATCACTAGATATAGAAAAAATCATTTATTATTGAACTATGGTCATCCATCATAGGTGTACAAAATTATACTATGCTATGAAGGCATATATTGATAAGAGTGATGGGCTCACGTCCCATTAACCCTGGTATATGGATTTTTTAGTCTCCATTGATTAGGGGAATCAAGATAAATGTGGATGGTTCCTACTTTTCTAGGGAGATGAGGGCTACAGGTATCATGGTAGATAGTAGAGGTTCAATGGTTTTTGTATTTAGTACTTTCGGTGGTCAAAGAATCTCCATGGGTGTGTAGATTAGAACTATTCTTACAAGTAGTTCATTGTATAGGAGATTCAACATTGTGGTAAATAATACTGAATATGACTTGGAGACATTAATTCATATTCTAAAGGGAGAGTGGAACCTCCATGGGATCTAGATTATTTTGATAGGAACAACATATGGGAAATTTATGCAAACACCATTGTGAGACGTATTTGGTAATAAGGGAACATTGAAAAAGATAGGTTAGCTCGAGCATTATCCAAGATAATTCTCTCAGACTGCATCATTTCAGGACACTATGATTTGTTTTGTATTTTATTTCATATTGTTGGTTTGTATTACATTACTTTTTTCAATAAAAAAATTAACTTTCAATCATTTTTATGATGTCGGTTTCTAGAAAAAAACTTTTGGGTATTTAAAATTTGATGACCTAGAATACTTTTGAGGGAGAAATTCATTTTAAGGTGTCTAGAATGTAACACCCAGAGATATTTATGAGATATTTATTTATTTTATTTTTTTGATATCTGGCATTACACACAACACCGGCTTAGCTTGTGTTATGAAAAACAATGAATTTCTATTAAAAATCATTTCATTATTATAATTATTTAAACAAGACAATTATAACCTAGTCATTAGAATGAAAGTCATAAAAAATATTAACTTAATTATGAAATTATGGTTTACAAATAATTCTTTATCCAATTAATTATAAATTAATGTAAAACATTTTTTAAATAAAAGGAAATATTTTTTTTGAAAAATTATTAAATACACATAAGTTTGTTTTATACCAATAAATAATAAAATCAATATTATTGAATTATATTAATGATATATATATATATATATAATATCCAATTTAATGTTTAACATTAATCTTATGTACTTTATATACATAATAAGAACAAATCCAATTTTATGCATAAAAGAAGTATTTTTCTAAAAAGGATGTTTCTCCACCTTTTAATGGAAAACCCATTTTAAATTTTATTCTTGGAACTTTTATAAATTTTATATGAAAAAATAAACTTCTTATTTTAAATATGGATATCAAAATGTACTTTTATTTTGAAATTTTGGTATTTTTCTGATAAGTTTAATGTTTTGACGATTAATGAAAAATACCAAATTTTAATTGAAAACAACTTTTTCATCAAAATAATCTATAGTGTTTAATTATATATTTGATTTGTTTTAAATTATAATTAGATTAATTTTATATCATTTAATCCAATTTATGTCATTGGAATAAATTTCAAATTTAATTTGGATATAAAAACATATCAATCTTTTTGACTTTTTTACTTTTAAAACTCACTTCCTTGATCCGTCAACGAGATTAATTTTTAATTTTTTTATGAAATTTATGTGTTTTTAATTATGAAAAAATGATTTTATATTTGGAATCAGAATATCCAAATATATTAACTAAGTACATTTAATTTTTGAATAATATGAATTGTAAATTAAGTAATTTTCATTACCACAGTTAAAGGTAAATCAGGTAATTAATGATACAAATAGTATTAAAACTAAAAGAAAAAAACCCTAACACTTTCTCAAATTTTATTGTATGAATTTAATTTTAACCTTAACATATAAGGATATATGTTGAATAATTTAATGGAAACCTGTCCATTAAAATGACATAAATATTATTAAACTAAAAGAGAGTGACAAAATGTCATACTCTCACTTTTAAGAAGTATAATATTTTTAATATGGGATAAAATAGAAGATATTCTAGACTATATATATTATTCAAGAAGATAAAATGTTTATCTACATCATATAAATTTATTTTCTATTTTTAGTGAAGAAATTATTATCCTACATAATTACAAAATGATGATGCAATAATTACTCAATTAATGAAAAAATCAATTAAATGATATTATAAGTATTAAAATAAATATAATTTGACTTAATAAAGGTTATAAAATAATTCTATTGGTTAATATGACATATTATAGGTGTATTAAATTAATGTTTTCTTTGTAATTATTCTATATTTATTTTATTAATGTCAATGTTATGAATAGTCTTAAAATTTACACTTATGATATTTTATGAAATTAATGTTTTATGAAATTATTTAAAAATAATAAAATATTAAATAAATACAATATACTGATATATGGTCTAAAATATATTAATTTTTCCATTTATGGTACAATCGAAACTTTATATGTGAATACTACATTATCCTAATTTATAAAAATTTGTTACAAGTTAATATTAAAATTGCTCATCTACTGGTTAATCAAAATGATGAGGTTTAAAATAATACCAAAACTTGTCTGAAATATATTGGTTGATGATATTAAAACAATTTCTCATATTATATTTAAATAAATTTCATTTTGGAGGTATTTGTTTTGATATTTAATTTATTATAAATTAATATTTTGAGAGTTTCCAAAAGTGTCCCTCACCTCTCTTATAAAATGGAACCTCTCCACATCTTTTTATCACACCTCAAAATCCCTTTGTCTCATCCAAAAAAGAACAAAAAATCCTCCAATATTTCTTAACTAAATCCTAGAATAACTTTTTGGGAATAAAAGTAACGAGGGAAGTGCTTTCAGGAAAATCCAAAGGAGATTCCCAAAGGGGAGGTAACGTTCATCAATGAATGTTTTTGTTTTATTAATCCCTTGAACACCATAAATTATTATTTTTAATTTTTATATAAAATCCTAAGTATCCAAAATATACTAAGATGATTTTATATTAATTTTTCTTCCAACACTTTTACACACTTCCATATAATGAGTAGTGAAATTATTATTCTTTTATACGGCGGACTACCGCCTCGTGAAACGATAATTGTTTGTTTTTTTCTTTTACCACCAATCATAGTGGGAATTATGATGGAGACATAGTTTTTTTTGATATATATTATATTTATGATGTCTCAATTCTTCTTTAATTATAATAAAAAACATAACTTCATGCTTTCCATTTTGTGTAAATAAGATAACTTCATTTTTGGATGTGTGGACCACTACCTCCTCAAAGAGATGCGATTTATCCACACATTATATGAAATGTATTAAATATGAGTTTATTAAATGTTTTTGAAATATATGAAATGATAATTCTACTAGAATAATATATATATATATATGTGTGTGTGTGTGTGTTTGTGTGTGTTTCATTTACTTTCTTTCTTTCAATACGATAAGGAGACAGAAATAATGTTCATGCATTCATATGGCCAAATGTCTCAATGAACGATGTATTCCATTTCATATATCTGTATTATATATATATATATATATTTATATGATTAATATATTTTATATATAAATAATATTTTATATTTTTTAAATAAGTATATCATGATCTATGTAAGAGGATCAATAATAATAAGTCAAAACACATTCGATAAACAAAGAGGTTATTACCTAAAATGTTGCTTTAACATGGAACTGTTAATAAATGGGTAATATAAATTCATAAGTGAATCATATATTGTATGATATAACTAAATATTGTTATAAAATAGATGTATAATATATTTATATTTATTATAAATGATGTTTTTACGAGTATGATGAGAGTCAAGACATAATGTGTGAGAATTTCATCTCACTCTTTTTTTCTATGAGATACATTCCATATTCACCACTCACTTATTTTTTGTGGTGCATATATTGACATGTGACATATTATATAATTAATTTCATTTATTTTATAATATTAAAAGATTAAATTTATTTTATTATTTTATGGGGTTCACGGTTCTAATTTTACTCAAGTAGTAAGGGATTTATGTCTCACTTTTATTTCTGTGGGACACATGCCTTACACAATACTTGTTTCTTATATGTGGTGTATATGCTACCCTTGAATATATTTTAGGAGTATTATCTATAAATTATTTTTTCTTATACATATTATTTCCTTCCTTTCATTGTGAATCTGATTCTTTTGATTATAAAGTGATGATTATTTATTTCACAATCTCCTCAATATTTGGGATTGTTTAGTTTTAAGTATCTATTGGGGAATATTTACATTACATGTCCATGTTTTCTAAAAATATTTTCCAAAAATGGTTTTTATATTATAATATGGATTTTGAAATTCATTTTTACCCATTTTGGACTTTTTACAACACGGTTTGAAAGGAATCTCTTTATTGTTTTCGAAATGAAGCACTTTGTGACTTTTCTGGAACAAATATGAATGAAATGTTTTTTAACTTATACCGTATGAACATAATTTTCATCTATCCTGAATACATAATGATTTTAATCTTACCTTACATTTTTATAGGGTTAATTTCAAATAAAATTATTTATTTTAAAATTGTGTGGCATTTTAATAAAAGAAAAAAATTTCGAAGGAAAAAAATATTTTTCTTAAGAATTATTTTCAAGTGATCATTAAAAATTATTTTCCATCTATGGTAACATTATTTTATGTTATGTATGTTTCATTGGGTATATTTTTCCGTGTTTCAATTCTTATTCTTTCTATTAATGGGTTATGTTTATTAGGGAATGATATTTATGAAACAAATTTCCTTTCTATGGTTTTCTTTTGTTTGAATGATGTTTATTAAACCCATTTCATTCCATGGGTTCTGATATAATGAATTATTTATTTTCTTGAGTTACAAATTTTTATAGTTTTAATTATGTTAATGGTGGGACCTATATATCCCCTCAACGAATTGGGTAAAGATTTATATCTAATGAGATAAACATGGATGAAACTGGGAGTGAACTCGGTTCAGTAAAAGAATTTGTCTACTAAGATAGTTTTTGGAGTAAAACTTGAATACTATAATGGTCATGGGAGTGAACCATGACTACCAATATGGTATGGGGAGTGAACTCATATTACTAAGAGTTCCTTGGCAGTGATTCCTTTACAACTATGGAAATCATTTTATATGCATATTTGTACGACACAATTCCCTATCTTATGTTATGATCTCATATAATATGTTCTTTATGAAATTATATGATTTATTATGTAACCTCATATCATGATCTTGGATATAAAAGATATGATTTTAAATTTTTTTGTCTATGTACATATTATCTATGATTATTTTATGATTGATCTCTCTCTTGTTTACCCTTATAGAGCATTTGATCTGACCCTTTATTATGTTTATTTTCCCTAGGATAAAAATAATGGTATTAAGTGTAATATGTAAAAAAGGGTTATAGTTATAATGAAATTAGTGGGATAAGAAGTTGATGTGTTATGAACCGTTGTTTATGTTTCCATGTTTCCAAAGGAACTAAACTAATATAGTCTTTGGGCATGTGTTTGTTTAATGAATGAAATGTTTTGAAAAAATGACATAATGTAAATATATGTTAAGATTGGGGTTTTATATTTGAGGTTTCCATGAGGAAAATTGTGAGTTCCCTAGTTTGTGTTCTATGATTTTGGATTCCCATTGGGTGCACTATTAATTTAGGATCATTTAGAGGGATTTGATGGATGTTTGGGACATTTCCACATTGGTCGGTACCAATTATTTTGGATGCGGTAGAGGAAACCCTTGTAGGGTGTCCTACACATGCTATGGAATTTTGGGAATTTTAGTATCTATGGGAAGGAGTGGTATTAGAACTTAGTGAAATTTGGGGAGTCCCATGGTGGATGACACTTTTTCTATGACCCTGGGAACCGTGGGAGAAATGAGTTTTGGTTTGGACCTATGGAGGGTCGTGGAGAGCCCGTGGTGGTTTTTGTTGCATTATGAGATTCAGGGAACAATCAGAGACCCATTATTGTTGGATGAGAGTGGATATACACTACTAGTTTAGCTTTTTGAATGGCGGGTTTGTGGTTGTATCATCCCACATTTCATTGTCCCTTTTCAGTGAAGTTTGAGATAGTTTATTCTCATGAAACTGATTTGAGGAGGAGACCCTTTGGGATATCATGGATTGAGTATTTTCCCCTTGTTTTGATATAGTTCTTATTATATCCTTATGGGACTTTAGTGAGAGATACCATTAGAGGGTGGGTGAATCATAGTATGGAACTCATTTGTGTTTCCCCACATACCCATGGATCTCTCTCAATCATAACTGATCTTAACCTCACTTATTAACAGAGTTACACTTGTGTTCACCTGATAAGTGATGATCCAATAAAATAGTGATATTATCTTGGCCTTATCCAGATAAGATTTTTGATCGCTCAATACACACGCAGTGATTGCCGTTTTGAAAAATGTATGTAAGTAAAACACACAAGGCATAATAATTTTTTTTGGTTCACTTGCATTGGGATACATCCAAGGATAACACACCCAAATTGAGTCAACATGCCAAAAATACAGTAATATTCACTAACCTTTTGGATTCAATGTTTAGACAATGGTATCTTTATCATAGGATCATTGGCTTTACAAGATTTAGGGTTTGGATCACTGTCACCCAAGGGTCAGTCCCTTTGTCCACTCCTTTCTCTCATTTCTTTAGTAGGGAATAATTTTTGGCTCATAGGACAATACATGCATTCTTTTTTGGATAGATGATACACTGATTAGTGACCATTGATCTTCACTTATCTCTTTCAGAAACTAGTTATAAATATCACCATTGTTGTAGCTTCACTTTCACTTTTGAACTAGTCTTCAAGGAATACCAACTTCCCATGGAAATTTCTTCAAAAAGTGATAATAAATTTCTTTCTCATGAAAATTAACACTTTAAAAAAAAATCTTTTTCACCAATTTCACAAAATGTTCCTCCTGTTCATGAAACTTCATACATTCACTAAACTCATAGTCTTTCGTAAACTCACAACCATTATTGAATCTCTCTAAACCTTCATGAAACCCTTTGGTCATATTGACACATGTCCTTTATTCAAGAAACATATGTTCATATGAATCCTCTATGAAAGCAAAAAATTCATGAATATATTTCATGAATCTAGATATATCCAATCATAAAAAGTATTGATACTATAGATGATAGGGGTAGTGACCTATTAATATATGTTTCTACCCAATCATGAAACTTTATCTCCCAACACCACATTTTTTCAAAACTATTCATACATTTTCACAAAACCCACACTCTTCATGAAACGTCAAGAAAATTTTCCATTTGTGAAACTTCCCTTAATCGTGTAACTTAACACCTTTATTACATTTAAAACACTTCTCGTAATCATGAAACTTACCCCCATTTTATTTCACCACTTAGAAATATTTCATGAAAGACTATTTAAAGAATCTATAAACCTTCATGACACCAAACTTTAAAAAAAACCCAAAACTTTCTCTAATTTCATTAATTTTATATATTTTTATGATCTAGTCTAATAAATCCTTATTTCGTGAATATTTTTCCTTCATTCAAATTTTGGACCCTAATAATTTGAAAAAAATAGGAAATGACATGACCTTGTACATCATATTCTCTATACCAATTCTAGATATTACATACCTCTTTTTTTGCATATTTTTCAATAGTATCGGTCAATAATCACACTAGAACTCCAAAACTGATCTTTTAATGATCAAACCTATTTGGGTGATCCTTATTCTTTAATAGCTTCAACCAATCTTTCAGCATTATCATGGTCAACATTTCAGGATCACAAATTTTTTCATATACTCCACCACTTTTCCTGAATTGGGAACATCACCATGTCATACAGTCTTTGACATGGGTAATAGTAAATACAACATGGTTCACCACACCATGTTAATGTAAACATTTTATCCAACACACCAAATCACCAGGATTGACATTGATAGGGTTCATAATGATTCCAAAACACAACGCACAGAAACACCAATTCTCACTAGTGTCCAACAATCCACCCCATTTGTTTTTTTGGAAACACTTTTATCAATCATTTTCCTATATCTCAATAAGACATGATAAACCTTTTTCAATAACAACTATCCATGAATTCTATCACCACTTATTGATTTCTATTAGCAATCAATACCCACTATTATATACTACGTGGAATACGAGAAGACCACTTCTTCAACCCCATTGAAAAAATATTTCATCATGAACTCCTTTTATTCTTTATCTTCATTAAAAAAAATTAGTATCATTATCTTTATAGCCTTCACTTCCTACTCCCCTAAGAAAGGATGGTAAGGAACACACATAGATTTATGATGCATTATTTTTTGTAAAGTGACTATACATGGATTCATGATCCTTATTTATAATCCTTTGAAATAAAATCCAAAATATACATTGTACCATATGTACTAAATATAGAATCCTTACAAACTTGTACCTTGGGAAACAAGGGTATCACTTTCAGAAATGTTGTTATTCTTCCCCTGTCTTATTGAGGAAATACAACATAATATTATATACTCTTTCAACCATTGAGACCTTTAATTATGTGATTGAACTATGAATCATTTATCAATGATGTACATATGGGTATTTATATTTATCTCCCTTTTTCTCTATGGACATTAATCCAATAAAGATAGATAATTATCCCCCTATAATATGAAACTCTTCCTATTTCTAGGACCACTAGTTGGACCCAAAAAATGGTCTTCTTATCCTGAATCATTTTTCACATGTGACTTTGGTTTTGAGAAAAATATCTACCTAAAAAAATCTTCAAGTTATAGCTACTATCAATAAGTTTTTTAGTGGGTGAACTTATAACTTAATATAGAGAAATAAACAAAACCTCTGCGCCTACTTAGTTGGGAATCCGTATAGGAAACCTGAGACAAAGTTATTAACACCATGGTTATCCATTACACTCACTTACTTCCATTAATATCTATTAGCCATATAAATTTATTTCATTTCAAGGAATTATTATATATTTATTCTTTAACTTCAGATTCCAGTCTGATACGAACTGTTGTAACTGATACCAAATACCACAGATACCAATATGATCGATGATACTATTCATTAATTCATTATTTAGGCCAAAAAATGAAATTATTACTCATTTATTTAGTTTTTTAGATCTCTTACTAAACTCTACATAGTAACTGATTTCATTTCTCATCCACATAGTATCTTTACTTGTTTTTTGGGAAAACCATCTTTTATATTTTCATCTTAAAACATCCTAAAATTTTCACTGAATATAGCATTGAAATTCAGAATAAAACTTATACATATATAAAAGACTCTCATATCCTATGAATAATAAGATGATATCACATGTTAGATGAAGAAAATATAATGTATGAAATCCCATCTTATTGTTTCTTTCCCATTTTTATCTTCAAGATACAATGTTAGATAGATCAGATTCTCTTGACATTAATGCTTCATGGATCTTAATTCCACCTGCCATCAATTGAATTATAACCCCTCAATTTCAGATTCCAATTATTATGAATCTTATTTAATTGTACGATTATTCTTCTACTCTCATTCATTGATATTTCAGATTTAGTAAACAAAAACTATTCTTTTAATGATTTGAATCAATTGAAATTATAGATCACATCACATTATGATTTTTTATCTTTTTATTCAACTTCCCCATAGATCATATCCCCCATAAAACCAATAATAGTTCAAAAACTTTTAATAAAATTTAATAAAATGGGGAGATTGGATGTTTTAATTCCTCAAGTTATGGAATGAAGCCAGTCATTTTTGACTACCACATCATTATCAAACATTCCTTTTCCCCTTTTCAGATTCAAGAATAGGAATTTCTTTTCCTCATCAACTTATTCTTCTTCCTAATCAATCATGATGGTAAGATTCTTCAGTTCCATAGAAGAATATCTAATTTGAGTGATGTTAGTTTCACAAAATTCATTTCAATTGTCTTCTTTGGACTCCCCATTTTTTGGCTTGGACATTTCTTTTTCTTCATTTACAAACTCAAAAACTATTATTCCATTGGTACTCTTACAAACAAGGATATCCTCATACATTACTAATTGGATCATTATTCTCCAAATTTTCTTGCTACTATATTTATCCTTACCTAATTAATCATCTTTCACAACACATGTCATGCTTCGGGATGTATCTTTTATATAAGAGGCTTTTGGAATCTCTTTAGTTTTCCAAATATTATTCTTCTCTTTCCAAGAACCTCACTGTTGAATATTGGATTTGGAACTCCTCTTCAAACAACTATTTTTATTTTCTTGGGAAATCCCATAGTTATGTTATTCTCTTTCCTTCCACTTAAGTACACCTCACGTCGACCCAATTTAATAGGTAAAAGATCCTCCTCATATGTTTTCTTCCATGGTGAATCTTACATTGCATGATCATACTCTATTCTAACTGATGGAGAAACTTCCTTATTTTTACTACAATTATTTTTCTTTTAGTGGTTACTTTCTTCCCATTATCCACAAGAGTAGAGTAATTCCTTATATTACTTTTAGTTCTTTTTCTACTGCAATGTCCAGCCATATGACCATGGTTAGCATAGATAATTCATATCCCATTAAAACCATACATTGTATAGTAGTACCTTGATTGATATGTTGTTGTAATAGATGATCTTATAACTTTATGCCCTTGGTATTCCTGAAAAACACTCATGGTATGTCCCATGATTCCACACTAGTACCACTTAGTTTGTAACTTTGTATGAGATTAATCTCATACATTTTTTAATCATTATTTAGATTACTTGTTGACTGTAGATTTTAATATTTTTGGGACTCCACTTATTGATTCTACCAAAGGAGGGATTGTTTCATTTTTATTCGTGGTTTCAACCTCATTTTGATCTCTTTGATCTTCCCATCCATCTCATTCATTTGAGAATTCATCTTTCTAATATGTGAGATTATTTATATTTAGAAGTTTAACCTCTCTTCTAGTTATTTTTTAGAGGGAAAATTCTAGATTTTAACTCCATCTCAGTGGCCATCAATTTTTCCACCTGATGTGAAAGTTCATGATTTAAGTCACTTTGACTCTTCATCTTTGCTCCCATCTTCACAATGTGATCATTCTATGACACCTTTTCTTGTCTTGCCCTTTGATTCTCCTCAACCATCTCTACCATGTGTGAAACTAATTCATCATTATTGTCCCTCATATTTTGTACCTCATTTGATTTAAGGCTATTTTATTTGGAACTAACTTCAAACTCTTTCACTTTGGAAGACATATCCACTAATTCATTGGACTAAGTATCATTTTAATCCTTCACATTTATAGAAACATAAACTAGACTTTGGTTGATTCTTTCAGTTTTTATCCTCAATTTTCGTCACTTTAACATGGATCCCTTGAGATCCATTTTTCTTTATCATCTCCATATTTTCTTCCATCAACACCTGATCGGGCTCCTACGACAAGTGAATAAATTCCACCTATGAATATATTAAATTCTCAACATCATCAGTAGTTCCAACATCACTTTTCATATCAATTTCCTATGATAGAATTGCAATATAATTGTTTAAACAAGTAGATTGGAAATTATATTCATCCATAGATTTAGTTTTTGAGCCACTAGGATCCTTTAGCTTGATCACACACTTCTTAAAAACAATTCCAATATATGGAATTCCATTAGGGATTTGATTTTTCCTTATATTATTTCTCTTTACTATATTTTTTGGGAAGAAAAGATTTTATATCCGAAAACTAATTAGATTTAATCAGGTAAAACAAATCCAAAAATAGAAACCTTTTTATTATTCTAATTTTTAGACCACAAAGGACATTATTACCAATTACCCTGAGGGGTGAATCTATTTATAAAATTTTACACATTTACCCACATACCCCTGAAACTCTCATTGTACTAATCGATCTTGACCTCACTTATTAGTTGAGTCACTCTTGTGTTCACCAATTAAGTGATGATCAAATAATCTGGTGATCTTATCTTAGCCTTATTCTGATTATATAGATGATCTCTCAATCCATATGTGCTAATTTTTATCATATAGAATGTAACTAAAGAAATTACACAAGAAACATGAATTTTAATTGGATCAACCACACTGAGATACATCTAAGGAGAACACACAAACATTGTGTTGATGTGATAAAATCCACTAATATTCACTAGCCTTTTCGATTCAATGTTTTAGCTATGGTCAATCCACCCCAGGATTACAACCATTACATGATTTAGGGTTTGTATCATTTACACCCAAGGGTCAATCCATTTGTCATCTACATTTTTCACTACTTTAAGAGGGATTGTATTTTGGATCATATTCCAATAAATATCATCATTTTCTAATAGTTTATGCACTAACTAGTTCCCATTGATCTTCAATATCCTCTTTTGTAATCTGGTTTTGAATATCACCATTACATCGACTTCACTTTCCTTGTTGAACTAGTATTTAAGGAATACCAATTTAATTTGGAAAAGTGTTCAAGAAGTGATAATAATTTTTTTTTGGTGAAACTTAGCATTTTCATGAAAACTTTTCACTATTTTAATGAAACTTTCCTCCTGTTCATGAAACATCATACCTTTTTAAAACTCATAGTCTTTTGTGGAACTCACAACCTTTATTTAAGCCTTATATGAATTAAAAAATACATTTTTTATATTGAAACAATTCATTTCTTCATGGAATATATGTTCATATGAATCCTTCCTGAAAGAAAAAAATTTGTGAAACTCTTTCTAGAATTCAAAGTCATTGGATCTTCAACAAGTATAGCTACTATAAATAATAGGGTTAACAACAAATTTATATTCATTTACATCCCTTCTTGAAACATTATCTCTCATTACAACCTTTTTATGAAACTATTCATACCTATTCACAAAACTCTATATCTTCATGAAACTTCAATTAAATTTTCCATTCATGAAACTTATCATAATCAGTTAATTATTTTCTTTTCTCCCATTCTCAAAAAATCTCATAATTGTGTAACTTAAGTTAGGATTATTTCGTGGCATAGTATTATTTTTTAAAAACATATTTCATGATTATACAAACCTTCACAACCACACTCTTTCATGAAACACCACGATTTTGTGATTTCCATGCGTTTTCCATATTTTTATAAGGTATTCATGGAAATAATGTTTTTTCAAAATTTGTCCCATCCTCCAAATTTAGGATCCCAAAAAGTTTTTTAAACCCCAGGAAATGATTCAACATTTTACACATAATTTTTTTACTTCTAGCATAGCTTACATAACTCTATCTTGATTCTTTGTCAACATACTTTGTCAAAAATCACTCGAGAGCATTACAAATCACCTTTGATTAACGAATCCCTATATGGATGATCCTATTTTATCTATAGATTCAACTTGTCTCACAATATTATAATGAAATACATTCCAGGATTTCACTTTTCTTCATGAACTCCACCATATTACATCTAGCAAGAATATCACCATCTGATGTAGTCTTTAACATGGTGAAATGAAAATCCAACACGCTTCACCGCACCCTGTTAATGGAAAAACCAAATCCAACACACCAACTCACTAGGTTTTACTGTGATAGAATTGAAATAAAATCCAACACACAACACATGTAAACATTAATTCACATTGGTGTCCAATAGGTTATCTCCTCCATTGGTTTCCTATGGTTATATGTGATTAGGGAGCTAATAGATGATCTGGATGAGGGAACTAACCCTAGATTGAGTGTGTTCCCTATTTAGAGGGTATAATTCTTTTTCATGGTTACTATTATGATCTCGTCCTGGTCTATTGATCCCTTGTGTCGTGCATCTGTCAGGTCCATGTGGATGGATCCCATAGGGCGGTGTATCTAACCGGTCCATGGTGGTTCCTAATTTATTTTGTAGGATGTTTGGGACTTGATAGATCTCTAATGTGGGGAGGGGAGATTCTGTTTCTAGTTAGTATTTTTCCATTAGATTCCTAGATCCCACTAGATGTGTGTTGCAATTGTGGATGCCTACAAGTTTTCTATGGGGTCCTGATTTTGTGACTTTGAATTTATACATCTTGGAGATCCAATATATTTATTGAATTTGTACCAGTTTCCATGCAGATAGTTGGTATACATGCTATAAATTATATAGTAGGGTCCAGAGTGGGGGTAGATTTACCTCTGGTGTCTAGATAGAACCCACAGTTGGTTTTTTCTTTATTTTACTTCCCACCTTATTTCATGTAGTGTTTTATTCTAGATATTATTAGTCTTTTTCTAGGTTGTGTATATCACATGCGAATGAACTTGTTATGAAAACATATTATAATTCAACTATTGGTGTTGACATACTTAGATTTATTTCTCACCCCTATACATTCACCTTGGTGTGAATGCAGACCCAGTGTATTATTTCAGGTTGGATTATAGGTTGTGAAATATATGGGGTCATGGCCTAGTATTTCTTTATCAAGTGGAGCCGATCATGTGAGGTCTCATGATCAGACTGGTTCAGCATGAGCATCGTAGAGACTGGGTATGTGGTTTGGCTCAGTGTTATTAGAAGAGCATGCTGTATTTTATTTTCATTTGATTATTTTGTGTATGTGTTAAGGCTAGTGGGTGACCATCTTTTGTATGTTTTTCATGCTTGTGAGTCTGTATGACTATATTCTATATTCCATTTATTATTTATTGCTTATGTTTTTGTTATTTCTTATTCATAATTAAATGTTTATTGATAGATAAAATATTTTCAATTAAATTTACATTTAATTTCATTCTATTAAACCCACAAAAGTGTTTCAATAAGATTAATTGATGATTTTTTATGGTATTGGTGTTATTTTGAGATGAATAGTAAAAATAGCCCATTTTGGATTTTTAACTATTTTAAATTATTTCGATAGTTTGGACATAATTTTTTTTTACACTGATCCAAATTGAAAAAATATTTCTTTTACTAATTGAAAACATCCAGGACTTCATTTAATCCTTCTGGAAGAAAAGATGAATCGACCATATGGAAGCTCAAAAGAAGCTCACAAAGTGGCTCAAGAAAACAGTTTTCAGTTCTGCTGAGTTTTGGTGTGGGGTATATAACTCATTCTTCGTGGCCCTAATTTTAGTGAAATTTAGTGGATGTACGTGAAATGATTTTAGAAACATCTTTAATGAAATAAAGGACACATTAATTATCCATTTAAGGGTCATTAAAAGCATCCTAATCCGGAGGTTTGCTATTTGGAGAGTTTGACTAGACAGAATATATTGTCAGAATAAAATAGGAATAACTCTCGAAATACTTGTCCAAATCCGCTGATATTTTTAGGGGAAACGCAAAAGTTAATTATAAACAAAATTCAAGAAGGGTGAAACGCGTGACAATGTCATTTAATGGGGATAAAATGCGTCAATATTCGGGGGACAAATTCTGGCTATAAAAGGAGAGATCCTCCCTCTCAAAGCCTCTCTCATTCCATCCCATTCCTTCTGGGACACCAAGGAGTAGAACTTTTCATCTTTCTATTTTATTTCTTTTCTTTTACATAGTTTTTTAATTCCTTCTTCTTTCCCATTCATCTCGATTATCCTTACCATTGTGTGGTAAAAATTTTGAATGATTGAGGAAGGGTTGGTTTTCTATTTTGTAATGCTTGAGTTCTTGGACGTAATTGAATGAAATTTCTTTCTTTTCCAAAGTTGTTTTCAATTTCATATAGCAGATTTTATTATCAAGTGATATCATTCTTGAATTTTAATTCCGTTAGTGATTTTTTCCTTGGTAAAAAAATCATTATCTCCCTCCACTAATTTCTAGTTTATATATGATGGAATAGACCGGGAATTAGTGGTGAAGTACTCGACGATCCTTAGTATGTGTAAAAGGGTTAGTGAATGTTCTTTATTGTTTGAGATAAACAAGACCCAATTGGGTGTTGACCATATCAATTAAGGACATTAAATACAACCATTTTTCACATGGAAGAAGATTTGACCAAATCGAGATCTTGGTAAGGTTTTCTCTCACCATCATAATTTCACCAAGGAATTGAGAGGAAACAATTGTGGAAACTCACTTTAATAAACTAAGAAAAAGAGGTTTGAATTAAATTTAATATGTATAACATTACAATTAAGAAACTGACCCCAACCTAATCACCCTTTTAATATCATAGTTTTCAATCATTTGGATTTGAATTTCTATTTAATCATTTTCTAAAAAAACCCACCATTTTTACCCTTATTTAAAAGTGACATACCGTTTTGTGTGCACTCCCCTATGGGTGAAATCCTAGGTCAACCAAATTTCTGCATTTTAACTTAGGAAATAATTATTTTTCCATTCCCTATGATAGGAATGTGTCAAACTTGGCACCGTTTTCGGGGAGGCAGTGCAACAAAAAAAGATTTTTCAAAATTGAATGACCCGCAACTCAAAAGAACCATTAATTGATTTTGATTCAGAAATTGAAAGAACATTAACTCAACTAAGAAAAAAAAACCACCAGAAATATTTGAAGAAATAGATCTCTCAGATTCATGTGAAACTCTTAGTGTTCACTCTGAACCTGAAATCATGGCTGGAAATCCCAACCCAACCTTACGTGATCTATGTGCACCTCAATTTTCCATTCAAAATAACCAACTCATTGCACCCATTGAACCAAATGATTTTGAATTACGTGTCAATATGATTCCTGTGCTTCAAAATTTTTATGGTATTGCAAGAGAAGATCCAAATCGGCGCATACAAGAATTCATATACGCTTACTCAAGCTTCAGGCCAAGAGGAGCACCCGAAGACCAATTTCAGTGGAGGGAATTCCCATTCTCACTCGAAGGAGAGGCTTAAGAATTGTTGTAAAACCTAAAACCTGGGTAGATTAGTGATTGGGAAGACCTAAAAAGAAGTTTCATGAAATGATTATTTCCCACATCGAGGAGAACTTCCATAAAGAAGGGGATTTATATCATACGACAATCAACTGGTGAAACCCTCTATGAGTTCTGTGAGTGCTTCAAGAAGCTATGATCTAGATTCCCACATCAATAAATGGAGGAACACCAATTCCTTGGGTTCTTCTACCAAGGAATTATGGAAAATGATGGAAATATTCTAGATTCCCTATTTGGGGGTCCTTGATTGGCAATTCTTCTGCAGATATCAGAGTACTAATTGAGAATATTGCTCAAAACTCACAACAATTTGGACTAAGAGGAATGGGAACCAGCTGGATACATGAGGTAAAAACATATGATTCATCATAATTTATTGAAACCAAAGTTGATGACCTTGAAAGGTTAGTCCATCAAATAGATGTAACTCAAGAAAATGCACAAAAAGATTCATCTCAGGTTTGTGGTTTAGGTTATTCTTCCACTCATTATACTGACCAGTGCCCTGGGATACAAGGTATAGAATATGTGCTATGACCTTTCAACCAAGAAAATTCCAACAAAATCAATTGCATTAACCCTAAGCCCAACAAGGATATAGAAACCAAAAAAACTATATGAGATCATTTATTCCTAACCAGCACCCCGTTCAACCTCCTTACCACCCACAGTAATACTAGAAACCCCCACTATTCCAACAATCCTATAAAAAAACCTTTCAACAACAACAATAATTTTAGCCACCACCATTCCAAATAAAGACATATGAACAACCATCCACCAGCACACAACCTTCTGTGGAATGACTATAATCTGAGTATGAGGGCCTAGCAGATAAGGTGGATAATCTGGAAGACATAGTGGGAAGTCTTGTTGAAATCATGTCCAAGAATATAGGGAAGCTTCCATCCCAAACTGTGCCAAATCCTAAAGAGAATGTTAGTACAATCATAACAATAATTGTAAAATAAATCCGACCTATATTAGTCCTTGAACCTGAAACAATACCACATGTTCTGAGGAAGAATGATGTTGAAAATTCAAAAAAATATTTTGAAAATCCACCAAGAAGATGAAAAGGATGAGGAGGAGGATAAGGATATTCCATAGAATAAGAAACAAGAAACACCAAGGAAAAGGAAACAAAGAGATAAGAAAGACCTACCCACACCATTTCCAACAAGGATGATCAAATGAAATAAATCGCATGAAGAAAAAATTCAAAAATAAATTCTAGACACTTTTGAGAAAGTGGAAATAAATATTCCCCTACTTGAATCTGTCAAAAAAATTCCAAGGTATGCAATTTTTTTGAATGATGTTTGCACCAAAAAGAGAATACTTCACGGGAATGAAAGAATCAACTTGGGGAGACATGTCTTAGCCCTTATCACACCGTAGATTCTGACCAAATGTCAAGATCCAGGGAAGTTTTCCATTCCATGAACCATTGGTTCATTATATTTCTCTTATGCATTGTGTGATCTAGGTGCTTTAATTAATGTATTGCCTCACACTGTATATGCTTGTTTTCATATGGGAGAATAAAAACCCACAAGAGTGGTGGTCCAGCTTGCAAACAGATCCACAGTTTTCCCTGATAGAGTTCTAGAGGATGTCCTTGTGAAATTCAAAGATCTCTTATTTCCAGCTGACTTCTATGTGCTAAATATGGAACAATAAAGGAGCCCATCAGACTCACTAATCATTTTGGGGAGACCTTTTTTGAATATATTTAAAACAAAAATCAATGTGCCTGAAGGTACACTCACCATGGAATTTGGAGATAACACTATCCACTTCAACATTTTTGAATCCCTGAGGTACCCATCAAATGACCACTCCCTCTTTTCACTCTCCTAGGAAGTTAGTATTGAACCCATTTAAGAATAAGGTATGTGCAATGAATTCTTAGACTTAGGAGATAATTTTTCCATTAATGAACATATGAATGCCCAATACACTGAAGATTCTAATTTTATGTGGGAAGAAGAGGTAAAATATGATTTCTTTGATGATTTGTTGATTGATGAGGAATATGATATTGTTTCTTGTGTGCAGGAGGTTCTCCCTTTCAAAGTGGGTAATGCCAGTTTAATTTCATCCCTTGAGAATCCCCCTAAACATGAATTAAAACCACTCCCCAATGATTTAAAATATGTGTACCTTATGAAAGGAGAGAAATTACCAGTGATAATTGAAAATAATCTATCTAAAACTCAAGAAAAATCTTTGATTGCACTTTTTAGAGAGAATTTCTAGGCAATAGGGTGGAGCTTAGGTGATATCCTAGGAATAAACCCAAAAATATGCTCACATAGAATTTTTCTTAAGGGAGATTTCAAACCTGTTAAATTTCCCCAAAGGTGGCTGAATCCCACCTTTATATAGTCCTTGAAGAAGGATGCTGAGAAGATCTTGGAAGACATGATCATCAATCCCATTTATGATTCACAGTAGGTCATCCCTATTCATGTCGTTCCTAAACAAACTGGGCTGACCACTGTGAGGAATGAAAAGAATGAGTTAATCCATATAAGAATTCAAAATAGATGGAGAGTATGCATTGATTTTAGGAAATTAAACCAGGTCACTTAAAAATATCACTTCACCATTCCCTTTATTTACCATATGTTAGAGAAATTGGCAGGGAGAAATCATTATTGCTTTTTGGATGGATTTTCAGGTTACTTCCATGTACCCATTGATCCTAAGGATCAAGAGAAGACGACATTTGTAACATCCCCAAATGATAAAGGGTTAAATGACTAATTGATATAAATCATGTCAACAAGGTGGACCTTCCTTTTCGGGAGCCTGTCTGATTAGAACTCCATAGTTAAGCATGCTTGGTCTGGAGTAGTGATCAGGATGGGTGACCTCCTGAGATGTTTCTCAAGATGTGTGTGAGTGAGGACAAAACACACTAGAAAAGACATGTGTTGGCATGTGGGGACAATCATTAGTCAGATGACCCGTTCAGGCATGTGGGTGGACCCTGGGGTGGGCCCCATGTGTCTGCGGGGCAACTGGTGGTACCTGGTGGGCCAGGACCCGACGACCATGTTAAGGTAGGGTGGTTGTGCTGTCACCGGGACCCGTTTGTCACATTTGGTATCAGAGGAGGAACCCAACCTTAAGTGCGCGGTGCACTGCCTGGGTTGAGATGTAGGGCCCACAACGAGGGCATTGTGCTCTAAAGGGGGGGTGATTGTAACATCCCCAAATGATAAAGGGTTAAATGACTAATTGATATGACTCATGTCAACATGGTGCACCTTCCTTTTCGGGAGCCTGTCTGATTAGAACTCCATAGTTAAGAATGCTTGGCCTGGAGTAGTGATCAGGATGGGTGACCTTCTAGGATCTTTCTCAAGATGTGTGTGAGTGAGGACAAAACACACTAGAAAGGACATGTGTTGGCCTGTGGGGGAAATCATTAGTCAAATGACCTGTTCAGGCATGTGGGTGGACCCTGGGGTGGGCCCCATGTGTCTGCGGGGCAATTGGTGGTACCTGGTGGGCCAGGACCCGACGACCATGTTAAGGCGGGGTGGTTGTGCTGTCACTGGGTGCCGGTTGTAACAACATTTACATGTCCTTTTGGTACATTTTCATATAAAAGAATTAAATTTGGATTATGTAATTCTCCAATTACAATTAAGAGTGAATCCTTTGATGAGTTGAAGAAGATATTGATTTCACCACCTGAGAGTAGCTGCCAAATTGGGAAAAACCATTTGTGCTACTTTGTGATGCCTCCAACCAAGCAGTTGGAGTAGTACTTTCTCAGCGAATTGAGGGCATAATACAAGTCATTTTATAAGCATTGATAACCTTATATGTGGCCCAATTCAATTACATAACCACAGAAAAAGAGTTCTTAGTAGTTGTTTTTTCTTTATAATGATTTAGATCACATCTTTTTGGAACTAAAATCACTATGTTTTCTGATCATGAAAATCTGAGGTACTTGATGAAGAAAACTGATGCTAAACCATGGTTAGTGAGATGGATGATACATCTATAGGAGTTCAATAAAAAAATCAAGGATAAGAAGGGATCTAAGAACCAAGTGGCTGATTACTTAAGTAGACTGCCAAACACCGTTGAAATTGAAATACCAAAAAGAGACCCACTGAATGATCAAATTCTAGGAGAGTAGTTCTACTTGATTGAAGGAGAAGTGCCTTGGTATGATGACATGGTCAAATTTCTGGTGACATCTCTGGTCCCATCTCATTTCAATTCTCACCAAATTCAAAAACTGAAAGCCGAATCTAGGTATTACATTTGGGATAATCCATTCCTTTGGAAGATTATCAATGATCAATTAATAATGAAATGTTTAACTGAAAGTGAAGTTAAATATATCTTTCATTTTTATCACACATTAGCTTGTAGAGTCCACTTTGGACCTCAAAGAACAACAAGGAAGGTTTTAGAATCTTGAATTTATTGGCCCACCATTTTTATAGATGCTCATGAATTTTGAAAAAAATGTGAAAAATGTTAGTTTTCAGGAAATATTTCCAAGAGATAAGAAATGCCCCAAAAGATATTGAATTTTTATGACCTTTATGAATTTTGGGGGATAGATTTTATAGGAACTTTATCGATGTATTTTGGAAATTCTTATATCTTTCTTACAGTTGATTATGATTCCAAATGGGTGGAAGCAAAAGCCACAAGGACTGACGATGCTAAAGTTATTTATGATTTCGTCAGTTCTAACATATTTTGTAGGTTTGGAGTGCCTAGAGCAATCATCAGTGATCAGGGGACTCACTTCTGTAATTGTTGAATGGAGACTTTCCTGAAGAAGTATGGTGTGCATCATAAAACATAAACTCCCTATCATCCACAGACTAATGGGCAAGCTGAAGTTTCAAATAGGGAAATCAAAGGAATTTAGGAAAAGACCGTTAATACAAATAGGAAGGATTGGATCCAAAGGCTGAAAGATACATTATGGGATTATAGGATAGCCTAAAAAACCCTGATTAGAATGAGTCCATATAGGCTGATTTATGGGAAAAGCTGCCACCTACCTGTGGAATTGGAGCATAAGGCATATTGGGCTCTGAGGAAAATGAATTTGGACCTTGAAAGTACTAAGAAGGTAATAAGATTGAAGTTTCAAGATATGGAGGAAATAAGAAGGAAATCATTTGAAAATTCCAGGATTTAAAAAGAAAGAACAAGAGTGGCCCATGATATGATGATCCAACCAAAATAATTCTATCCTGAAGACAAAGTGTTATTATTCAACTCAAGACTCAATCTGATGCTAGGTAAACTTCATTCTAGATAGGAAGGTCCATTTATAGTTACTCATTCATATCCTTTTGGTGCTGTGCATATTTTGAAGGATAGAGAGCAGGATCCTTTCACTCTGAGTGGGTATAGGTTGAAAAAATTCCTTGTGACCCTGCCATCAGAGCCAGTGGGGGAGATCACGGTCCTCTAACCTGTCTATCAATAAGATCCATTAGGATGTACCTCTCCTTCACACTTTCTTGATGTTGTGATTCATTTTAAAATTGGATTACATGTTAAATCCACTTGAATTCATTGAGGAAACTTCATCATTTAAGTGTGGGGGAATGAACTTTTTTAGTTTAGGATTTTCATTTTGTGTTTGTTTTTAAACAAAAATTGAGTGTTTTCATATTTTTGTGTGTTTATTTTTCAATTTTTGTTGTGTTTCTTGAAACTTTTGATCTGAAATGATTATAACTACTATTTTTGGAACCCATGCCAATGAGTGAACCAATCTATTCCATGAAACTGAGCTTCAATTAATACTGAAATGACTTTTTTTCCTGTTCAAATCTTTTGTAATTTCATGAAAAGTACACTGATTTTGGAATCCCATGACATATTTAACTATCTATATATTTTAAATCACTTTCCTCTGAGTCTTCTGAACCATTTTTTTCATATTATTTTCATTCACCTCATTTCTTGAGAAAACTAGACCATGCATGCTTTAACTAGAATTTGATTTATTTCTGTAAAAACTACATGGATTGAGGTAATTGTGTTTTAAATGATTGAGGAATTTATTTGGTTTTAAGACCCCTTTTCAAAATAATCCTTTTAATTATGGCCTACCTTACACATTAATCATTTTATCCCCTAGAATCCATGACAAACCTATTAGGTTAGCCACATTACAATCCAAATTTCCATATCCAACATGCTCTTCATGTGAAATTTCATGATCTAGTTAGACTTAAGTGTGGGGGAAGATGTATTGTGGTGAACTACCTAATTTGGTGATAATTTTGGTGGAATATTAAATTTTCAAGAGATGATGTTTCTACTAAAGATTTCATTTTGTTAAAATATGTGCCTTTCTGGAGCTTTCATGATATAAGAAGCTGTGCCTTTCTGGATCTTCTTATGTAGAAAGAAAGTCGTGCCTATTTAGAGATTTCAAAAAAAAAAGTTTGAGAATAATTTTTTTCTGGTAAAATACTAAATGGCATGAACATACCTTGAATTCTCATGATGATGGAGCTGATTATCTACAGAGCGGAAAATAATGAGACCATACTTGAGTGAAAATTAGAATCTTCCAATTCTGCTTCATAAAGAGCCAATCCTTTCTTTCAGCCTCAGAATTATTAACATCTAAATCCTACTAACTGGAATCCAAAGAACAACCCTGAAAAGTATATATGATAAACACATATCATTGACTCTCATAGGGTGGAGAAGTAGGAATTTATCAAGCCTATGGTGACTCTTGTGTGAGTTTTGATGAGAAAAGCCCTGTTGAACATTTACATTATTGAGATGAGAGAAAATTCATGTGAGGTAGGTGTTTTGTGTGAAAGGGATAATAAATGAAGTGTAAATATATTTAATAATATAAAATGGAGAATGTGAAATAATTTTTTTTGATGAGGCATGGTATCTTTTTGTTTCTTTGTATGGATTTGGTAGATCTCTTTATTATGTTATTTGGATTTGATTTGATTTGATTTTGATGTTTACTTGTCCAGGAGTCCAAGTGCTAACTGTGGGGGAATTTATAGAGAAAATGTTTTCAATTAAATTTACATTGAATATAATATTTTTAAACCCACAAAAGTGTTACTCTAAGATGAATTTCCGCCATTTTATGATATTGGTGTTATTTTGAGCTGAATAGTAAAAATGGCCCATTTCATATTTTTAACTGTTTTAAATTATTTCTGTAGTTTGGCCATAACATTTTCTAAAATAATCCAAATTAAAATATTATTTTATTTCTAGATTCAAAACATCCAGGGATTAATTTAATCCTTCTGGTCCAAAATCTGAATCAACTATATGGAAGCTCAAAAGAAGCTCATAAAGTGGATCAAGAAAACTGTTTTTAGTTCTACCGAGTATTGGTGTGGGGTACATAACTCATTCTTGGTGGGCCCAATTGTTGTGAAACTCAGTGGATGGACGCGCAAGGAGTTTGAGAACATCATTTAGTAATGAAATAATGCATTAATTATCCATTTAAGGGTTCATTAAGGCATCCTAATCTAGAGGTTTATGATTTAGAGAGTTTGACTAGACAAAATACATTTTTAGAGTAAAATGGGCATAACTCTCGGAATACTTGTCCAACTCTGCTTATATGTTTGAGTAAAAATTCCCAATTTAATTATGAAAAACATTCAAGAAGGGTGAAATGCGTTAAGATGTCATTTAATAGGGATATAACATGTCAAAATTTGGGGGAGAAATTCTGGATATAAAAGGAGGAGAGCTCCTCCCTCTCAAAGAATCTATCATTCCATCCCATTCCTTCTAGGAAACCAAGGAGAATAAATTTTAAGCTTTATCTTTTATTTATTTATTTATAGTTTTTAATTCCTTCTTCACCCCCCATTCATCTCAATTACCCTTACCATGGTGGGGTAAAAATTTTGAGTGATTAGGGAAGGGTTGGTTTTCTATTTTGTAATGCTTGAGTTCTTGGACGTAAATGAATGAAATTTATTTCTTCTTCAAAGTTATTTTCAATTTATTATAGAGGATTTTATTATCAAGTACGATTGTTATTGAATATTAATTTTGTTATTGATTTTTTCCATGGTAAAATAATCATTATCTCCCTGCACTAATTTCTAGTTTATATACGATGGAATAGACTGGGAATTAGTGGTGAAGTAATCGACGATCGTTAGTATGTGTAAAAGGGGTAGTGAATGTTCTTGATTTTTTGGGATAAACAAGACCTGATCAGGTATTTCCCATGTCAATTGAGGACATTCAATACAACTATTTTTCACATGGAAGGAGAGTTGACCAAACCAAGATCTTGTTAAGGTCTTCTCTCACCATTATAATTTAACCAAGGAAGTGAGAGGAAAGGGTTGTGGAAATTCACTTTAATCAACTAAGAAGAAGATGTTTAAATTAAATTGAACAAGGATAGCATTAAAATTTGGAAACTGACCCCGGCCTAATCACCATTTTAATATTATAGTTTTCAATCATTTGAATTTGAATTTCCATTCAATCATTTTCTAAAAACACACACCATTTTTACCCTCGTTTAAAAGTGACAAACCGTTTTGTGTGCACTACTCTTTAGGAGACATCCTAGGTCAACCAAATTAATGCATTATAACTTAAGAAATAATGGATTTTCCATAACCTATGACAGATGTGTGTCGGTTAACCTTTTGGATGTTTTTTTATTTCCATTTTTATTACACTATGACCAGAGGTTATAGTCTCCCCACAATATCTCTAAATCCATCTCCTCCATTAAGCAGCTTCTATATTTCAGGGAAGCATGCTTGAGGCCTTCTATAGAGCTATATCAGTTGAAGTTTCATGTCGACCTAGTCTAGTTCATTATAGTAATGGTCAATAAAATAGATGAAATATATTTTGTTGGGAAAACCCATACAAGTGGGGGTGGTATAAAAAAACATCTGAGTTGTAAATAGAGGTTTTGAGATAGCTATAATGACATACATAACTACTTTATCTAATTAAAATTCCTTTGTATTTAAGGGTTTCATAATTATAGTGGCTGAAAAAACTAATGGAGTGATGGTGGATAACATAATGATAATATCAACTACCATCAGAGTATTATAATCTAATGTGATATATGTAACTAGATCTTAAATTGCAACATTGAATTTAATTTTACATATAAGATTAATAAAAAAATAAACCTTCTTTACCATTCTCTTATAGGCTAAATTCATATTTCCTGTATCATTTTCTTCCACCTTTCCTCCTCATTTTATATTTTATTTATATTTCAAATTCTTATTTAATAGAAAATATTCTCCTATGTTATTCCACTATTTTATAATGGATGGTTTTTCTTGGTCTTTGGTAGTAAGTAGTAGTATAGGATATGGTTATAATTTTCTGACCTAAATCATAAAATCTAATATAGAGTGCCACATAGCCTCTTGTGAGCCTCCTCATATGCAAGAGGTCTTTAAAATAGTAGTGAGGGTTTGAATGCCATTATTGGGGAGACTATACCCTCACTATCAACTTGACATGTATAAATAATAAAAAACTTGAATAAACCAATTTGATATAGAAAATGGTATGGTAAGTATCTCAAGTAATACCAAATAATAAACTAAGGAACCCCAAAGTGGAATGTCAAGAAAGAGTTTGATAAAGATAGTTAAGTAATAAAACACTTCGATGTCACTCTAGAGTTAATCCTAGTACCACCTCAGATCACCATGCTCCAACTTCTAGCTCTATGCCGCTAGGGGCATTCATTTTCCTGTATCCCCGATCATGAAGTCTTCATGTGCATTGAGATTCCCATTCATGGTGCAAGTATTCACCTAATAGGGAACCACCAATGAATCCTTAAAATGAGTGCACATGTATAAGAGGTTATATCACGATAACAGACAAATGTGCTAGCAATCAATATATAATCATGTACTAAGCGATCATTCACTAACCAAGCCTCCAAACCCCTTAGCAATACCCACTTCAAATCCATGCTGAAAACTTAGTCATAATAGCAGTCATGAACTAGAGTCAACTAAAAAGTCTCCACATTTATCCCACATACACCACAAGGATAATGAGTCTAGCTCTAAGGACTTCATATTATGACACTACCTCAAGTTAGGCTTCCAGGATATCGTATCCTGATACTGTGTCTTGGATCAGGTCACCAAATTCAATATTTCCCTACCATTATATTTTGGGTTAGATAACATAATACACTCAGTCCCCTAGGTTAGGCCACACATGATCACCATGCCCCATCATCTGGCTCAGTACTGTAATCATTTCACATGTAGAATCTATTGGACTTCTCATGTATTAATAATGTTTTAATGATAAAAAATACTATTAATCCTAGTTAACTCCTATCAATTATATCAAAATCTTGTGTTTTCATGTGTATTATTGTTTAGGTAGTCTCACGCTTTAAGAAGAGCGATTCAGGATTTTAATTTCTCAACATTCAGTTTACTTACTTTATACTCTCTTTGATCTACTGTCATAATACCTTATTTGAAAAATGCTTAAGTCTAATCCATTCTATTATAATCATTGCTTAAGTATGAATATAGTTACTTTGAAAAGTTTTGAGATACCGTAAGTCTTATACTAGTAATTTCTTTCTAACACCGTGAAGTAGACACAGTGAACAAGACACCGTGAAGAATCAGACACCGTGAAGCAGACACCGTGAAGCAGACACCGTGAACAAGACCCCGTGAACAAGACACTGTGACTATGAGACACTGTGACCACGAGACACCGGGAAGCAAAAACCGTGAACAAGACACTGTGACTGTGAAACACCATGACTATGAGACAACATGACCACAAGACATTGTGATCAATCTAGACACAGTGTGAAAGAGACACCATTTCCATGACGTACTGTAACACCATTTCTTAAAATATTTTTTCATTTTTCAATTTAATCTCTAATGGTCATATTTAAAGATTTTTAATGCACTAACATAATTAATGTTTATTTATAGACATATCATCTGATAGTACGAGGTACGAGGTGTGGTATCCATGCAACATGTTGGATCCAACACATGCATTCCAAGATTAAAGCGAAGTGTGGACAAGAATCGAGGCGCGTGATAAAAAAACAAGGCTGTGAGCACGATAACGAAGAACAATGAGAGAATTTCAAAAGGAAGGATTTTCACATTCAAGCAACCTGAATCTGCTGAAGAACATATGTATTACATTGGAATCTAGAGAATATTTTTTCATTGTTGAACCTCACGAAGAACATAAGCTGAATCACGACACTTTGTTTTACTAACGAGGACTCAAGATCTGCATCTGCTTCATCTCATGAAGTCTAGAGCAGTAAAGAATAACATTCAGAGCACTTCTAAACCCATCTCCATATTTCTTCTTGGTTGTGTATCTATTTATTACCTTTTGAGCAGAGTGTGTACCTATAGAACAACACACTTTTTCTCCTACATTAAACTGAAGGATATAAGATATCCTTAATAAAACCTTTATTTACTCTTGGATATCCACGAAAAATGTGGAAGAGGTCCCTGTGTGACCTGGTTATTTATACCCACAAAAACTGTGGAAGAGGTCCATGTGTGACCTAGACAGTCTGTGTACTATTGTTAACCCCGATCCTGGGTGTGGCTCAAAGTTTATTTATGTAAACTTCTTGGTGGAATGCGATCACCAAGTGGAGTGGAGTAGGTCTCGACTTGAGACTGAACCACTTGTTTCATATCCACTATTCTTCTTAAATTAGTCCTCTCTTTTTTATGGCTTTACTGTATAATTCAGAAATCACTTATTTCACATTGATAGTCAGTCTTGGAAAGAAGTTATGACTGGCTTGTCTTAATAGAGTAACTTCAAAAGTTATATTAATAACACAAATTAAGATTACTGAGAATTAATCAATCTTATAAGAAGTTACTTAAACTGCAAAAATCTTATAACAGTATAACCTTGATTAACTAGGCTGTATTTAATCTTTGGAGAAAACTTTTTAGAAATACTTTTTACATAAATTTTTATAGTTACTCAATTCACCCCTCCCCTCTTGAGTAATCTACTCCGACCAACATTTTGGTATTAGATGTTGTTTTTTTAGGACTCTGTGTAATCTTATTCCACTGTGACTGTAGTTGTACTTTAAATATTGGTAAATTTCTAGCTCTTTTAATGTAATAATTTATTATGGATAATATATTGGAAGGTGATGCAACCAATATACCCCCATTATTTAATGGAACCAACCATGCTTAATGGAAAATTAAAATGAAAATGCATTTAGAGAGTATGTGTTTTGAAATTTGGTCATCCATTATAGATGAAAAAAAAATTCATACTACTGATATAATTACATGGGGTGAACCTACCAAAACTGCCTACAATAACAATTTCCAAGATATGAATGCTTTATACTACTCCTCATGAGATGAAGAGTTTAATATAATTTTTGTTTTTAAAACTTCCCATGAAAATTGGGATACCCTATCTGCCTCACATGAAGGAACATATAGAGTAAAAGAAATGAGACTTAATAATTATACTATCAAATATGATAATTTTAAAATGAAACCTGATGAGCCTATTTCTGACATGTATCTTAGTTTCAATGAGATTGTCAACACCATGATTTCTCTTGGAAGAGAAGTCACTTCCAAGGAACAGATCAGGAGAATTCTTAGATGTCTACCTAAAATATGGAGGGGAACCTCTGTCTCTATTAGATAATCTTGCGACATCAGTAAGCTACCTATTAAATAACTCATCGGGAAACTGATGATGTATAAAGAAGATTTGAAAGTCAACAAGGAAGAGGAGGATAAACCAAAGAGGAAATCTATTGAATTCAGGACCACCACCTCTAAGAACAATGAAAACTGGAAACTATAAGCTTCTATAGAATGCTTCACCAGTGAACAATCATCACTTGATTGTGATGAAGAGATGGCTAAACTATCCAGAAGATTAAAATGATTTTACAAAAAGAATAACTCTTTTAGAAAGCCTAACTTAAAGGGAAAATATGACCAAAAATGAAATTGGACGAAGGACTAGAAAAGAAGTGAAAAAACTAATGAAATTGTCTGCTATGAATATAAGAGTAAAGGAAATATCAAGGCTGATTATCCAAAGCTCAGGTACAAAAAGAAATACGAGGACAAGGACATGAAGTGTAAAAAGGCAATGAAAGAAATCTGGAGTGCTTCTGAGGACAGTTTAAGTGACCCATAAACATCACATGATGAACAGACTAACAAATACAATATGTGTTTCATGACAAACACATCTGAGGTAACACTGGACTCCTATGTACATAATTCATACTATTCTGAAGATGAAAGTGACTCTAAAAAAATGAGTAATGAGGAAATGTTTGAATACCGTAACATTCTTGAAGAAACATACAATGAACTAAAAGAAAAATATAAATCATTGAAGAAAATACAGGCTCTTACAGTGACTATTAAATCTAAACTCACAACTGAAAATGAGGAAAATTATCAAATAATCCAAGAAAACAATAAATTAAAAATGTCTAATGAGAAATTAAAGAGTGACTTAGAAAATTTTTCTAATGGAAAAAATACTCTTACCCAAATGCTAGGAAAACAAAATGCCCCAAAATACAATACTAGCATTGTTTATCAACCTGGTAAAAGGAACCTTGGTAGAACAAATTTTGTTTCCAAATCTAGGACATACATTTTTACTCTCAATTCTGGACTCAAATCAACTAATTCAATCCATGAAACATATTATACTATTTCATGTTTTTGTGGAACAAATAAATTTTATTTTTCAAATACTTTTCACAATGCTTATAGGAAACCTATGAGGAAGACATGGGTTTCTAAAACACTTATTATTAATATTACTAGACCCAAACAAGTATGGGTACCAAAATATGTTTTTGGTTAATCTTTTTAAAGGAAATATTCTTAAAGAGCTCCTGCAAAAGTCTATGGTACTTGGAAAGTGGATGTTCAAGTCACATGAAAAGAGACTACTCATTCCTCAAGAACCTGATAAAAGTAAATGGAGGGCATGTTACATTTGGTGAAAATTCCAAGGGAAATATTATTGGCCTCATCCAAATCGGTAACTCTGAATCAGTTTTAATTTCTAAAGTACTATTTGTTGATGGTTTAATATATAATCTGCTCAGTATCTCACAATTATGTGATGATGGATTTCATGTTAGATTTGAAAATGATTCTTGTAATGTCTTTAATTCTAAAGATGAATTAATATTTTTTACATTAAGAAATGAAAATGTTTATTATGTTAATTTAGACTCTTTAGCTTATCAAAATGCTTCATGCTTAAGTGTATTTCATAAAGAATCATGGATCTGGCATAGGAGACTAGGACACTACAATGTTCACTCCCTTAGAAAGATAACTAGAAAAATACTAGTTAAAGACATACCCAAACTTGAGTTTCCAAATGAAAAAGTGTGTAATCCATGTCAAAAGAGAAAACAACAAACAGTTTCCTTCAAACCAAATAAAGAAGCATCAACTTCTCAACCTCTCGAACTGGTTCACATGGAATTGTTTGGACCATATAGAGTTTCTATTTTAAATGGGAACCAATATGTTTATGTTCTTGTAAATGACTTTTCTAGATATACTTGGACCTTATTTATGGCTCAAAAAAGTGAAGCCTGCTCTTATTTTACTAAATATGCCAAGTCTGTAGAAAATATTAGTGGTCTTAGAATTAAATCCTTAAGAAGTGATCATGACCGTGAGTTTGAAAATCAAGAGTTTGAATCCTTTTGTCACAAAATGGTTATAGTCACAATTTATCTTCTCCAAGAACACCTCAGCAGAATGGAGTTATAGAGAGAAAAAATAGAACCCTATAAGAAATTGCTAGAAAAATGATTAGTGAATATAAACTACCTATTTATTTTTGGGCTGAAGCTATCAATACATCATGCTACATAATCAATAGAGTGTTGATCAGACCTATTCTTAAGAGGAATCCTTACGAATTATGGAATAATAGAAAACCCAAGGTTAGATACTTAAATGTTTTTGGTTGCAAAGTATTTATTCTTAATACGAGAGACAATCTTGAAAAATTTTCATCCAAAAGTGATGAAGGTGTATTTTTAGGATATTCCATGTCTAGTAAATCCTGTAGAGTGTTCAATAAAAGAACTAAATGTGTGGAAGAATTTGTTCATGTAAAATCTGATGAAGCAAATCCACATGAGCCTAAAACCATCCTAGAGAGTCTGGAGGATGATGTATCAAATCTGAACATCAATTAAAAATCCTCAAATTCTTCTATGAAAGAATCTGTAAAAACATCCAACTCTGGAAAGTTCTTCGAATCAAGTCACAATGAACCTGAATCTGTTGATGAACCTGAAATCAGTAGTCCCTCTTTTTCTATAACTATTAGAACCCTTAAGAACCATCCCTTAGATGATGTTGAAGGATACTTAGACAAAGGAACTCAAACTAGAGCATCTCTTAGAAATCAGGTTGAACATCCAGTCTTCTTGTCACAACTTGAACCTAAAAACATTAATTATGCTATCAATGATGAATTTTGGGTGATGGATATGCAAGAAGAACTTAATAAATTAGAAAGGAATTTTTTTTGGAAACATAATGAACGACCCAAGGACACATTCACCAAAGGCCCTTAATGGGTGTTTAGAAATAAGGTAGATGAAGCTGGTAACATAGTTAGAAACAAGGATAGATTAGTTTTATAAGGTTATAGTCAAGAAGAAGTAATTGACTATGAGGATATCTTTGCACCAGTATCCAGACATGAATCCATCTGAATCCTGCTTTCCTATACTGCACATCTGAATTACAAACTATTTAAAATGGATGTTAAGAGTGCATTCTTAAATGGGTATATAGCTGAGGATGTTTTTGTTGAATAACCACCTAGATTTACAAACCCCCATTTTCCAAATAATATTTTTAAACTATTAAAAGCTTTATATGGTTTAAATAAATCTCCAAGAGATTGTTATGATAGATTGAGTACTTATATTATTTCCAACGGTTTTACAAAAGGAATAGATGATCCTACCCTTTTTATAAAATGAATTTCTAATGATGTTTTAGTTGTTGAAATCTATGTAGATGAAATTAATTTTGGATCTTCGAAGAATTATTTATGTGTTCATTTTTCTAAAATGATGCAAAACGAATTTAAAATTAGTTTAATGGGTGAATGTAAATTCTTTCTTGGATTTCAAATATTTCAAAATAATGATGGAATTGTTTTAACTCAAGGTAAATTTACTAGAGATTTTCTAAAATGTTTTGGATTGGATAGCACGAAATGTAGTGACACTCCCATGAGTACCACTTGTAAGTTGGATGTTGATGAAGATGGAAAATCTGTTGATCAAACCACTTATAGAGGATTGATTGGAAGTTTACTCTACATAACTTCTAGTCATCCGGACATTATGTTTAGTGTGTGTATGTGTTATCTTTTTCAAGAAAATCCTAATGAATCTTATTTAAATTTTGTAAAGATAATTTTCAAATACCTCAAGCATACACCCAATATAGGACTGTTTTATCCTAAAGGACAATCATTTAAATTAGATAGTTATTCTGATGCTGACTTTGATGGCTGTAAGTTAGATAGAAAAAGCACCTCTGGAAAAATTCACCTTTTAGGCAAGTCACTAGTATCATGGTGTAGTAATAAAAAGAATTCTATTTCATTATCTATTATAAAAGCTGAATATATAGCTGCTGGCTATTGTTGTGCACAAATTTTGTGGATGAGACACACATTACTAGATTATTGATATCAATTTAGACATGTACCTATAAATTGTGACAACACATGTGCTATTAACATCTCAAAAAATCATGTTTCACATTCTAGGAAAATGCACATTGATGTAAGACATCACTTTTTGAGAGATCATTATCAAAAAGGTGATATCACTTTTGAATTTATTAGTATTGAATATCAGCTTGATGATATATTCACCAAACCATTAAATTCTAAGAGAATAGACTACATCATACATGAAATAGGCATGAAAAATATAAAATAGATATGTTAATTTTTACTGTTTCATGTCATACTATTTGATATCTTATTGTTTAATATTTACACTCTCACAGTTAGTATTTTTTAATTACAGTCTGACAGTTACTGTCTCACCGTAACACACACTGAGAAGTTCATTCACTGTCTCATCGTAACACACGCTGAGAAGTTTGTTCACTATCTCACCATGAAGCTCATTCACTGTATCACTGTAACTTGCGATTACTATCTCACCGTAATGACCAGACACAGTCTTACCATAAAAATTATTTATAATTTTTTTTTAAAAACCAGTATCGTGGTAATTATTCTTTTCCCTTCTTTATTTTCTGACGTTTTTATTTTTGCGATGTTTGGTATTCATAAGTGAGAGAATAAAGAAAGTATCCCTAGATTCTTCACTCGAGGATTCTTCAACTTAATCATTTCGAACCATTCTTCTTCCCTACAACCCTTCTCTCGCTCGAACGTTCAGTGAATGGCAAGGATGAAACTTCCTTCATCATCGACACCTAAGAAGCGAAGCTTAAAGAAGAAGAAGATTTCACCTAAGCTAGAACCCAAAGGACCTTTAAATCTAGATCTGGTAAACCGCATTATTGTACCTGAGAAAGATATTTTCCCCAAATGGCTTCTGCGTAGTAAGTCTATGGTATTGAAAGTTTTAGAACAACAAGTCTTGTTAGAGTGGTTCTCAAAGTAAGATAGACCCATCTACCCTAAGTTAGTGGCTCGGGTTTACTAGTATGTAGAGTTATCTTTTGATTTTGGTGATAGTTATGTCATAAGAAGCTGGGTTAATGGCCATATATGCTCATTCTCTTCAAGGTTATGGGTCTCATGCCTTAGGATACCTCATGAAGGCATCTGTGAGGATTATCAGAGAGGACCCCCACCTTCAACCAAATTATTTGATTTGGAAGATGCTCTGAAAGCCTTAACTGGAAATGGCACCAAGAGGAAGGCCATTGTTGCTGAACTAGATGGAGAATCAAGGTTACTGTTCATGTTTATTTAGAATCTGGTTTGCCCCATAAAAGGTGATTTTTCTATTTTGAAATATCAAGATGTGTTTATGATCCACCATATGAAAAATGGTCATAAGATAAACCTTTGCAAGTATAGAATTCATCATATATGTGAGTTTATCAAAGCCACATCCAAGTCAACATCCCTGTTTTACTCTCGGCTTATCTCAGCCATGATACATGCCAAAGGTTTGGTTGGACCTAATGAGGATATTATAAAGGACTGTGAGTACTGCCTTTCAAAAGTAACCATCAAGAGGATGAAAATAAACTGGAATCCTTGGAAAAAAGTAATAGATGGAAGACAATGATAGAGTCTATGGGAAATTCAATTCTATGGATTATCTCTCAAGACCAAGAGATATTTTTGATCCTGGTTTGGAACCATATGAGATTGTTGAGTATCCTGAAGAAGAGGAAGAAAAGGCTGAAGTGCCACATAGGGAAGCTGTTTTTGTTGAGGAAGACATGACTACTATTCCTCATGAAGTTCTTGAAGATGAAGTCCCTACTCATAAAGAAGATTTTAATCTGGAAACTCAACTTGAGGCTGAAACAGAATCAGTTGCCAAAGAATCTAAAAATCATCCCAATGAAGAACCTATAGTGGAAGAGCTACCTGTTATGCAAGAAGACAATCTTGAGGAACTTCTATTGGAACAATCTATTCTTGAAATCATCCCTTAAACTGAATAACGGATGGAGCTAGCTTTTCAACTAGCTAGACAAGAAATTAGTTGTGAACTTAGAGCTGAGTATATGGAATTAGACTGAGATACTAAGCTTCTTAGTCCTGATAAGGAGGCACCTATTGAGGGAGAGAAAACCCCAAATCTTGAGTCTATTGAAGCTTTACATCCGAATGAGTCATGTCTTTTAGAAACTAAATATAATTTCCCTAGTTTCTATGATGTGGATGAATCTCAACAGGTTTCAGCAACTGGCCTTGATCTTTCCTCTATATTCCAGTTGAAATCAGTCTCCAATATCGCACCTGAGAAGGAACCTGATCCTATACCAATCCCTATTCTTTAACCTTTATCTGAACAAACATATTTTGTGAGTAAGGATAATCTGAAGGAATTTGGTGATACCCTCTTGTCTGTAGTTGAGAAACTCATGAATACCGAACCTCTTCCTATGACCAATTTAAGTGAGAGATATGCCTCACTATAATTGCAGAAATTTATTTGGAAAATAAAACCGAAAATGATTCATGAGATTCAAGAAGTAAGAGTTGAAAAAAGATGCTCAGAAATGAAGTGAAGAACCTAAGAAGTATGGTTGAAGACATGAAGAGAGAGCTGCATTTCAGATCCGAGCTTGTTGCTCCTCCTATAGAACCTGTTGTTCCATAAATCCCAAAGGTTGTTGTGTCTCAGATTCAACCTTATCTAGCTTCCTTTGATGAAAAGGTCACTGAAAGGAACAAACAGATTGTGAAGGAAATGATAGAGTTTGTTTCCAATCTTAATAAACTCACTGATGAGTATACCAGATGTCTTCAAAAGGTGCTAAATCAACTCAAATCTCTGACCACATATATCAATGCCTCTAAAGTATCTGGTTAATCCTCTAAACCCTCCTTCGACAATGATATGCTCAGAACTATATTCAAAGAAGATCTTTATAATATACATAGTGGTTTCAATACAACTTCTCTATCTGAAGTTTTCAAGAATAGTGATAAAGTTCCTAACCTAGTCTAAATCTACTCAAAAATTGCTAATGATGCTCAGCAAGAGATTTTCAAGAAAGTGGATTTCCACTTCAACAGAATCTTCTCCAAGACTGATATGAAAAATCATTTCAAGTATCTTGTATAAAATCTGCAGATTCCTCATATGACTCAAGATTTCAAGAACAATGTCCAAAATCTCACAGAGTTTACCCGATTGTTGGAAAAGTTTATTGAGAACAAGGATGATTTTGAGAAATCCATGAAGTATGGTGGAGAGATCATTACAGATTTCATCAAACTCTTAAGGCCCTATCTTCATGTCCAGAGTACAACCATTGTTGCTCCATCGACTGCACCTCTAAGACCTGGGATGCCTACCTTCACTTCTTTCCTATCCTTCACTACTATGTCTATCAGCCAATCCATGAGTTAGATCAGTCTTGTGATTCTCGATAAAAATTTACCTAGATCTTCTACTACTCCTACTTTGGCTCCATCAGTCTTTCATTGCCTTCCTTTACCCTTTTTATCAACCACCTCACTCCCTTATTCTACCTTGACCTCTTCACCTATGGCTTCCTCTTCAACCACTTTTTCTAAAGGCAAAGAAAAGGGCCGACCCTAAAGAAGAATAGCGATTACTTATTTTTGATAGGAATTATATTGCTTTTGTATTGCTCTTTTGTTTTGTACTGGACGTTAGGTGCTATTAATGGAATGTACACTTTTGACTTCTCTTATTTCATCCTTTTGATAATCTCAAAAGGCAGAGAAATTTCTATATGTTACCCATTTATCTCTGTAGTTGAATCCCATATACACTTTAACATTACATGATTTGTGATCATAAAAAAGGGGGAGATTGTTGGACTTATCATGTATTAATCATGTTTTAATGATCACAAATCCTATTAATCTTAGTTAACTCCTGTCAATTATATCACAATATTGTGTATTCATGTGTATTATTGTTTAATTAGTCTCATGATTTAAGAAGAGACATTCATGATTTTAATTGCTCTACAATTAGTTTACTTACTTTATACTATCTTTGATCTACTCTCATAATACCATCTTTTAAAAATGCTTAAGTCTAATCTATTCTATTATCATCATTGCTTAAGTCTGAATACAGTTACTTTGAAAATTCTGAGACACCGTAAGTCTGCTATTGGTTATGTCTTTCTGACATTGTGAAGCAGACACTATGAACAAGACACCGTGAAGAATCAGACACAGTGAAGCAGACACCGTGAACAAGACACTGTGAACAAGACATCATGACCGCAAGACACCATAACCATGAGACACCATGAAGCAGACACTAAGAACAAGACACTATGAACACGAAACACCATGACCACAAGACACCATGATCAATCTAGACACCGTGTGAAGGAGACACTATTTCCATGACTTACTGTGACACCGTTTCGTAAACTATTTTTTTGTTTTTCAATTTAATCTCTAATGGTCATATTTGAAGATTTTAAATGCACTGAAAAAATTAATGTTTCTTTGTAAACATATCATCTAATAGTATGCGGTACGAGGTGCGGTATCCATGCAACCAGTCATCTTCAACACATGCATTCCATGTTAAAAGAAAAGTGTGGCCAAGAATCCAGGCGCACGATACAAAACGAAAAACAAGGCTGTGATAACGATAATGAAGAACAATGAGAGAATTTTAAAAGGAAGGATTGTCACATGAATGAAACCCAACTCTTCTAAAGAACATACAAAGTACACTAAAATATAGAGAACATCTTCGCATTGTTGAACCTCACAAAGAACACAAGATGAATCGTGACACTTTGTTTTACTAACGAGGACTCAATATCTACATCTACTTCATCTTAAGATGTCAAGAGAACCAAAGACTAACACTCAGAGCACATATAAACCCATATCCATATTTCTGTTATGTTTTTTATCTGTTTATTACCTTTAGAGCAGAGTGTGTACCTGTAGAACAACACACTCTGTCTCCTGCATTAAACTCAAGGATATAAGATATCCTTACTCAAACCTCTACTTACTCTTGGTTACCCACGAAAACTATTGAAGAGTTCCCTGTGTGGCCTTGTTATTTATACCCAAAAAATCTGTGGAAGAGGCCCCTGTGTGACCTAGATAGTCTCTGTACTGTTGTTAACCTTTATCCAAGGCATGGATCAAAGTTTATTTATATAAACTACTTAGTGGCAGGTGATCACCAAGTGGAGTGGAGTAGGTCTCAGCTTGATACTGAACCAATTGTTTCATATCTGATGTGCTGCTTAAATTAGTCTTCTCTGTTTTATTACTTTACTGTATAATTTAGAAATCACTAATTTCACTTTGATAATTAGTCTTGGAAAGAAGTTATAACTGTCTTGTCTTAGTAGAATAACTTCAAAAGTAATATTAATAACACAAATTAATATTAATAAGAATTAATCAATCTTCTAAGAAGTTACTTAAACATTTAAACTCTTATAACAGTATAACCTTGATTAATTGGGCTGTATTTAATCTTTGGGGAAATCTTTTTAGAAATACTTTTTATAGAAAGTTTTATAGTTACTCAATTCACCCCTCCCCTCTTGAGTAATCTACTCTGAACAACAGAATCTAAACATGCTCCACCTCTAGGTCCATCAACCAAGATGGGTCCACCTATCACTCTGGTACTAGGAATAAAGAAAAAACATAGGATATACCAAATACATCAAATGGTGTAGTTGGGGTAGCAGCTCCGTGGTAATCTATCTCATAATTTTATATTTGAATTAGGGATCAACCCCTAACTGCCTCAAATTTGATGATTTATGGGTGACGTAGGGGACTTACAAACTGTTATGCAAGTGGTTTCAATAGAGGATACAGTTGGGAGGGTTTAGGTTTGACTTTGGTCATGGTGAGTGAACTACATTTTGTGATGGTCGTGGAGACCCCTCGTCTACTGAGGGTGTGGTCAGGGCATGCTTTCCTATGATAGGCATGCAATGGTGGGCATGTATTGGTGGTTTGGTCAGTGGAGAGCCTGCTAGAGAAATGGATTACTTTACTAGGAAAAGTAGTAGGTTGTGGATGGTGGGATGTTGTTGTGGCGACTGAACCATGTGGGGGAGGTAGGGCCAAGTACGGTTGGTGATTAAGGTAGACGAAGATGGATCACGTGGCGGGATATCTGACAAGCAAGTGTCATTGGATCATGGATCAGTAGGTTAGGTGGGTGGGATGGATGAGGAGGCCACTAATGCTAGAACTATGGTCCTGTGGGCCATTTATACAGGCCTATATAATATATAAATAAGGTCCTATGATGGTTTCTCATCCCTGGGGGGGGGGGTTAATGTTACACTCATCATTAAGATGGGGTTGTGTGTGTGAGTTGTTTGATTGTAAGCGTATCCCCAATACTTAATATAATAATAACCAAATAGATCACATGGAAATAAGGAATAACATACAGATCCACAACATAACATACCAAGAGTGATAAAAAGTATCCAAACACACACACACACACGTGATCAAACTAAAACATGGGTATCAAAAGATACACAAGCACATAGAAGTGATCAAAATAAAGCATGGTCTAAAGAATATAATTAAAAAACATCTTATCATTCAACTAATCACATATATGACCTATTCATGGTAATGAACATCTTACCTAAAATGAATCATCATAAATGTAAAGGGTCTTCAAATCCATCATCACTCAAACCATTTTTTCACACCAATAGAAATAATATTTTATTCTAAGAACTTATAAAATTGATTCTAGAATGTAATATCAGTGGTTCTAGAATGAGAATCAAGAAGGAATCAAGCCAAATTATTGCATCTATACTTACATACTTATTAAAATCTACCATCATCAATTGTTTTAGGTTCAGTTGAATGAGAAGGACCCATTTCTCATATAACATCATTTAGAAAAGAGAACCCAAGATCCTCATGAATTTAGATCAGGAAGAAAAAACCCCTTGAAGGATGTAATGAACCCAAGGATACTGGTTTTTGAATAAGGATGAACAAGGTTTCACCCTAGATCCATCTAGATAATACATAGAAAAAAAAATAATTATTCAAGAATCACTAAGTAGGATGGTAAAATCAATTAAAATGAAAAAACAATTAATTTCTCACTATGAACCCTCATAGGGATCACACACACTTAACATCTGAAATATTAAAGATCTGAAGAAGAAGGAAACAATTTTGGCGATTTGAAAATCCTTGTGTCCATCAACATGTCTCCTACCATGGCCTTACCATGACTATGTAGTTCTTGAACTCACTGAGTGAAATAGAGACACACCACTGTGTGTGATAAGAAGCTGCCCATTTTCCCTGACTACAACCTATACAAAAAACATAGTGAGGTTACTGAAGCTGTGACCCATTGGTTCCCTTACTGAGTACAATTTATTTTTTAATTCCCATGCCTAGTCATTTATCTTTGACCGTTTCACATAGAAGCATTCTAGGGAATAACACAACTTTCACCAGGATCAGAGTGTTTCCCATTTTGGACCAAAAACCTTCAAAACCCATTTTTAATATTCCAACAACCTCCAACACCATCAAAAACCTATTTTTTAACCATTAAAGGAAAAAAATATCACTTATGTCATTCCAAGAATTACATTAACACACCCATTGAAAATGAGGGTGTTTCAAATCTCTCCATTAAACAAATTCTCATCACTGGGGAAGCGTCTCTAGCAGTCGTAATTGAATAACTTAGACCACTAAATTCAAAAATAAAAGTCATAGAAATCTCCTTGAGGATATGTCCATGCTTTTATAAGATAAAAATAGGTGGAATTATCTTTCCCCATAAAAACTTCTTATTTTGGTATACAATCTACACTACTAACTCTAAACAAGATGCATCTGGTTCTATCTCAACATCCTCATAGTTGATACCATGCACAAGATCGGGTATGTACATTCAAAGATGAAAAATTCAGAACACATCATGACCGAATCAATAACATGGATTAAGTTATAGTCATTAATCCATTACTCCGATACTTTTTGTGATATAAAATATCCCTACAAACAATATGAACACCTCCCCTTTCTTCTACAAATGATGATGCCCCAATCATAGTGACACCAAAGAGAAAACCCCGTTACCAAAAGTAAACTCCAGTGGTCATATCCTCTAGTTTACATATGATCACTCCCTACCCAGATTGGTAAATAACTACTTATTAATAAAATACACTCTCTCTGAGGTCTCCTATATCATACATGGACTAACAACAGAAACATTACCCACCTCATTCAAACATAGAAGTGAGCATCAAAATTGTTCATAAAGAGTCTTAAAATGTTCCATATGAATAGACACTTGGAAACTATTATTGTACAAAAAATCTACCAATGGTTGGAGCACATTATATGATCCACCAAATTCTAGGATGCATGAATGAAGAACATCCTAAAGGATTTGAATTTTCCTCTCCATCATTCTATCAGTCTGCATATGATATACTTTAATAAGATTCAACTAAGTCACCAAATCCTTTAGAAATCATTTTGAAAACCACAATGTAAAATTAACACCCATTGTTATATGATATTGGATGTTACTAAATGTAGTAATACAATCTCCCAGACATACATCTTTCCCAACTCATCTATAGAGAAATTCTCTCATATTGGTAAAAAAAATTTATATTTATCAAATGATTAACTATCACCCAAATAAAATAATGAATCCTTAGGATACATGGTATTCTCATCATGAAGTCTATCGTTACATCATCCCAGTTCCATATTTAACTAGAAGTTATTGAATAAAACCACCAAGACATTGATGCTCGACCTTTATCCTCTAGAAAGTAAGGCATCATGAAAAAACCCACGATGTATCTCTTAATACCTAGCCACCAAAAGTAATTTTGAATGGCATGGTACATTATCAATGACCTTGGATACAGTAGCCATTTCAAATCATGAGAGTCTTTCATCATATTATCTCTCTAAGAAGATTGAATCAATACCTACCCGTATATGTAGATCATGCATTCATCATCTACTAACCATCCCAGGACTAAATCATCCTCCATAAAGAATTCCTACATCACTATTCACTCAGGGTCTGACTCAGGTCTTTATTTCACCCAATCTAATAATGTAGAGATAATAACCAAAGGAACACATGTAACTCCGCCCCCATGATCCTCTGATGCACACACTAGCCACTAAACCATCAAAATCATCATACACTTTCCCTCCTATAATGGTTACTCTCTATGATCATGAATCTATAACATTTTCCTTCTAAGAAAATATGGAACAACATTACCATTTCTTGGATAACAGCCCTTCTCAAAGCCATATGTATGTAGATACTCTACCTAATGACTTTTCCTTAAGTTCATATCTTACTGAGATAAGATATATTAGATGATTTTATAGTTCAAGTAAGAAAACAAACTATCAACAAATAGAAAATGTTTCCATCACTTTGATGCATAGAATATAGATGATTACTATAAGTCATGCATTAGGAAGTTCCACTAATGGGTTCACAATTTAGGTGACCCATAAGCTACTACATAATGCATCAACATCTGTACATCCTCTATCCCATCACTTGAGAAATCACAAAATAATGGGTATCTAATCCCAAGCTATTGAAATATAAAAATTAGTACTTTCACAAATCTTATCTTTATCTCCATGGAGGCCTCCTCATTAATATTTATCTATAAAAAAAGTACTCCTTTATTTACAATCCCAATCATTGGAGATGCCAAATGGGATAAGTCTCTTATGAACTATTTATAGTAACCAACCAATAAAAGGAATAAATTGATCTAAAACACATTCCTAGGATAAGAATAATATATCACAACCTCAATCTTCTTTGATTCTACATAAATTCCCACCTCATAGTTCACATTCCCAAGGAATTTCACCTCCAAAATCCAAAAGTGAATCATTGACATTTTGGAATAAATCTGATGTGATCAAAGTGTACTCATTATAATATAATGGTTACATGTGTGTATTTATGATGTTTATTACTATATGAGGATTTATTCATAAAATACCACAATTAATGAGTCAATATATGAATTAAAGATAATGTTTATGATATCCCTAAACACCGTTATCAAAATTTTCAGCTTGAAGATAATGGAAATATACTCATACAAACTGTATCTACTCCAGAATATTTTCTTAGGAATATCCTCCTCTCTAACCTGAAGTTGGTGGTATCCTAACTATACTTAAATCTTATTGAACCACTAGGCACCCCAAAACTAGTCAAACAAGTATTAGATCCTCAATAATGACCATCAATTCATTACAATTACTGTCTTCAAATTTCAGTATTCTACAAAAAATCGAAGACTACCATCTGTATTCATTACAAACAACATGAGATAACCCATTAATGTGATCATTTTGATAGTCCTTTAACCTCTAAATCATCAAGATTTACTTTGGTTTCCTTAAACTCAATTGGTTCCATACGATAATGGGAAACTGAAATAGGTTCTTCCCAAGGAATTAGTTTACTCTCAAATTCAATTCCTCTCTTAGGAGGGAGACCTAAACATCTATTCAAGAAGACATATTAATACAAGTCCCCCACTAGAGTGAAGAAATATGAAACTACTAGCTCTACCACAAGAACCATGATAACTGCTTACTTAATAATATATCAGATATTTCTCATATTATGTCACATTCTTCCTACTCCAACATCACATTCATCGATTAAAAAAACATTCCCTCCCTTGGGAGTAGTAAATTATACCCCTCTCTTATAGTAGTCGATGTTCAAATAATTACTAGTCAACCAGTCCATTCCCAATATCACATTTATTGAGTAATTTTTTAGATCATGATGTCTCATTGAGGTATATAGCAAGAAACTACTATGGGAAATCCTAGAAATATCCAAATAGAATCTACTTTCTTCCCTTTTGGTGTATCAAGAGAAAGAAAATCTAAAGTCAAGTAGACCAGTAAGTCAAGCACAACAAAAATTTGTGTAGATATAAATTAATGGGACGCAATAGTATAAAAATAGTGGTAGAAATAGCATAGGGAATAAATAATGTACCTAAATTAGTCAATGATACCTCTCCAAAGTTTGTAAAAACATAGGAAACTACATTCACCATGCTTCACTTATCTCTATGATTATGTCCTTGAAATGTATGACTCACCTGAGTCATTTTCATATGAGGTGTATGAACCTGCTACTAGGGACCTCAAACTATATCATGGATAAGTAAAAACATTTGAATTGAAACCTCATGAGTCTTAATCAATTATTCATTTGAGAAAAAAAATCTACAAATTCCTTATATTTCTACATTGATGCCACTTTGAGAAAAAACAATTAAAAAGATATAGTAAACACAATAGTACGAGGTCTACCCACATTAGTATGAAAGGATGTAAGAAAAACAGCTACTTGATCCTCCTCTAGGGTCTTCTCAATAGTCAAGGAATTGAACATATCATCCAAGCATATTATTATCTTAAAGATCCAAACTTACTATATTATTTCTTAACAAAGACTAATCTTACACTTCTTATCCTTCTATTCCTTGTTCCCAACCAAGAAAGAAGAAAAGCATAAAAATTTCATGTAAAGTTTTGAGTTAGAAGAAAACGTTATTGAACCTTTATAAGGATCTATTAACTCTTTATAATGGTCAAAATTTAGTGTACTCAGAAATAAATCCTTCATGAAAAGTCTTTTAAAGTTCATCCAATTCATACATTCACATCTTCTTTCCTAGTTCATAACACCCCACCACCTCTTAGAATGTCCCTAAATAATTAAATAATACAAAATTACCCATCGAACCTCTAGGGTCTACACTAGAACAAATATCCCATTGATGACATCAATCCATTCCTCAACATCCCGAGGGTCTCCGATTCCCTAGAAGATGGAGGGTAAATGAGTTGAAAGTATCAATATTATTTGAGAAAATTATTGGGAACTCTTATTCCTTGATAAGACACTAAGAATAAGACTCATAGTTGAAGTGTCCCTTCATCTAATACACTGGAGTGGGTGTGGGAGCATTCTAATTTTTATTATCATATATGAATTGATGTAGAACCAAAACATCCTACCTTGAGGAAGCATCCTGGACTGCTTCTCTAGGATGTCCCATAAGATGGAATCGATGTTTTATTTTTTGAAATTCCAATATATTGTTAGAACACCTTTAGAAACTAACTTAGATTACTACATTATAATATGGATTAAAAACACAAGTGATTAATAAAAAATTATCATAGGAGTCTATCATTAACAAGAAATAACAACCCTCCTAATACTACTCAAGACTGGAGCCTAGTTCTCCATAATTTCATGTTAGTCACAATAATCTATATAACAACAAGCATGTTCAAGTTTAAATAAACAATTACATTAGAGATATATCACCATTGTAAAAACAAAAATATATCACTAAATAGAGAATAAAGTTCTATCTCAAAAAGATAACATAACTAATGCATTAAATTAAAGAACTAATATGTACCATACAATAGGTATATATATGAAATATGATCATAATTGCTTAGTCTTGATGCATGAACACACCAAAATCCTATAAAACCAGACCAAAAAAATATACTTGTGATCATCATGAAATAAAAAAACTATAATTGTAATAATAATCCAAATAATAGTAACTTAGAGGTCCATTAACCATGTGCCAAACATACAAACATGCAACACCCTTTCTTGAGTCCCATATAAACTTACTCTTTTCTTACCTAGCTTAAAAAAAAGTTAAGAAGATAGAAAAGGGGATAACTCCTCTGATATAACTTTTCAATTCACTGACCAGAATCACTGGGTCCAAGAAATAGTTCCATATAGCCTCATGCATTCCATCATAGGTTGTCAACTGGCAGTGAGTGTTTTAATATTGTCAATTAGGAGACTATACCCTCAATATCAATAAGACAAGTATAAATAACAACACAATGGAATAGAAAACAGTGCTATAAAAAATGGAATGGTAAGTATCTCAATTCATACAAAATAGTAAACCAAGGACACCCAAAGTGGTATGTCAAAAAAGAGTGTGATCAGGATAGGTAATTAAAAAACACTACAACATCACTCTGGAGTCTGACCTAGTATCACCTCCAATATCTAAGATTCAAGTCCTAGATCTCCCTTTCTAGGCGCATGCACTTTCATATATCCTTGATCATGAAGTTTTCATGAAAATTGAGATTCCCATGTAGGGTGTGAATATAAAATTATTAGGACACCACCAATGTGTCATTAACATAAGTGAACATGAATAAGAGTTTATGTCATGATAATGAATAAAAATAGCAGTCAACATACTGTCATATCCCAAGCAGTCATGCACTAACCAATCCGCCAAAACCCCTAACTGTACCAGCTTCATCTCCATTCCAGAAACATAGTCATAACAAAAGTCATGAACAAAAAACAACCATATGGTCTCCACATGTATCCCATAACCACTACAAGGATATCGAGTTAGGATAAAAAGGCTTCCATATTTAGAAACTACCTCAGGTCAAGACACAAGGATGTTATATCCCAATACCATGTCCTAGGAAAAGTAACTAAATTCTATTATGACTCACTATTTTATGTTGGTATGGATCACATATGACCATTATTCTCCCAAGTTACACGACATAGGGCCATCATGCCCCATCATCTAACTCATTCCTCTCACCATGTCACAAGTTTCATCTGAAAAAACTCTCGATGTAGGGACACCAATACATAATGGGTTTACCTATCAGTTTGGTACTGTGTATAGAACAACACTATAACATGTACCAAATAATTTACACGGAAATATGGCATAACATATAGAGGCACAATATAACATATCAAGAGTAAGAAATTGTAGCAAAATTCACACACAAGAGATCAAACCCAAACACGGGTCTCATGAGTTATTCATGAAAAAACACGTGATAAAAATAAAAAATGGTATAAATAATATAACCACACAATTTCATATCATGATAAAAATCATATATACGACCTCTACATAGAAAGGAACTTCCCACCTCAAACTTGTCACTGTAAATGACAAGGTTTATCAAAGGGTTTTTCACTTGAACCACATCACACATAAATTAGAATAATCTTTCACAATAATAAATCCTAGAATTAATTCCAATAAAGAATAAAAAACGTATTTTAATTTGAGTTGAGAAGGAATCATTCCAAAGTATTGGATCTACATCAATATACCTATCGTAATCCACTAATGTCACTAGATCAAGGTTTAGTCAAAGGTGAAGGACTATTGCTCATAGAACATTGATTAGGGAAAAGAACCCAAGATCATCATTAATTTAGATCACCAAGAACAAACCCATTGATGGAAAAAATCACCGTGGGATGATGATATGAGAAGAAGTCCACTCAAGGTTTCACCCAAGGTCTATCTAGATAATTCTTGAAATAACAATCATCCAAATTTAGAAATAACAAGGAAAGTGGGGAAATCAATTAAAATTTTAAAATAATTGATTAATTTAACATTAATTTTCTCTCGTAATGATCTCTTCCATTTCCCCTTTGAAGAATTCAAGATTTTATAAATAAGGTGATGGTTTCAGCTGTTTAAAAATCCACATGTCCACTGAAATGAATTCTAAAATATCCTCACCATGTTTTTGGTGTTCTTGAACTCACTGATTGAAACAACAAATCACCATGGGTGTGTAAAAATAACCTAGTCATTTCCCCTCACCAGAACCACTACCATAACTATGGTGATTTACTACAGCCATAGACCTTAGGTACCCTTCTTGATAACCATGAATTTTTCCACAACCATTCATGATCATTTACATTTTTCCATTTTATATAAGAGCATACCAGGGACCACCATAACCTACACTATAAATGTGGTGTTTCCCATTTTGGACCAAAACCTAGACAACCCATTTTTAATCATCCAAAAACCTATAACGCAAACAATTATATAGTTTTTAACCATTAAAAGGATTAAAATACACTTAAGACATTCCAAAACCTATATTAACAAACCCACTAGAAATAAGGGTGTTGTAATGGTGGTGTGTTATCTTTTGGGGTTACAACCTTGACTATTAACTCAAACTTATTCAAATTAACTTCTATAGTGACAACTCAAATTTGTTTCTCTATAGGATATGAAATACAATGGGATTATGTGGTGGTAGTTGAAGGTACTGGGTCATGCAGTGGAAGTAGGTAGTCCAAGGAATTTAAAATATTCACCATCGGGATATTGGAACATGTCTTATCTGACGATCTAAGATTTGGCACAGTCTGAGGATCATGGGAAAATTAAAGGATCAATAAAATTAAAACTGAAAAACATACCTGTTTAGATTTAAATCCACGCTCCACTGTAACTTTTCACTGGAGAAAATTTCTTGAAGAACACAAATTGAATCCCTCTAGATCAACCACACACCCTTCAAAAATCCTGTGGAACGTCGATCATTAAATTTTGGGTGTTATCACAGAGATGTAATGATACCTTCGACATCCCGATGATCAACACAATCCCATGCCTTCGATTCTTGAACTAATTCTTGGATCATCACTCAGAGAGATATAATCTTTATAGAGAGAGAGTGAGTGGATAGGCTATCATTCAAAAATGAACGTGCATTACACTGTGTGAGATTCTATCTCTCTATTTATAATGGAGGTTCTTAATATCCGGTAGCGTTCCCCAGCCCATGATTATTAAAATCATACTAAATAAATAATTATGAAGAACTAAACCACATTAATATTATTTCTAATTTTATCACATACCTATAATATATATAAAATATATTATGTGATAAACCTGAGTCACTTAACTCAACTCATAATTATCGCTGAATATTAAACGAACCTAGAATTTTAAATAATTTTCATTTGATTAATATTTTATCATATTAACTTAACTTGTAAATAAATTAAATAAATAAATTAGGTAGCAATTATTCTTTATTTTAATAATATGTATCTATTTATTTATAAGTGATCAATAACTTGGAAAACACTCTAACCCTATGGTGGGGTTAACCATGTCCGATATACCTATTCAACTAAATAGGGTGGATTCTTGAATATGATATTGTTTGTGACCCTCAAGTCCCTTATCTCAATATAAGTGAATAAAATCCACATACTAAGAATAGATTATAGTAACCCATCAAGGCCCCTAAAGAGATAAGTATTTTGAGTGAAATGACAACCAAACTACAAACACTTATTATGTACGATAATATCTTGTTGTAAAACATTTCATAAATTAGGACACATAATTATATCATTTCCCTTCTCTTGATTTGTTATTTTTCGATATAAATGGATATATTTACCTTTTGACTATTTTGGCCAATGAATTATGAAGGTAGCACCATCCAAATCAACTATACCTGAGATATATTACCTCCTTAACTTGGAAGAAACAAATCCTTTCTTAACCATTAAACCAATTCCATACCACTAATGATGTACCCAACACTAGATAACTTGCCCCAATTTTATTATCATGGTTTTCACCTTGCATCAAAGAACATGATCAAATGGAACACACTGGTAATGATCTCAAGTCAGGAGACCAATACACATGTCCATAGATAGGAATAACTAATGAAACCTGAAACATGTGGTGTTATTATTGTCAGCTCGGTCCTAATGATCTCTCTACTATAGATTATCAAGTGTGAACTTCATGAGAACAAGTCTCAATGCTTATGAGCCCCCAACACCCGATAGTCAAACATCTGATGTGTCTAGTTAGTAAGATGTGTCTAGACCATATGACCTTTATTTAAGATTAACGTCATAGTATCTCGAGGTTCTCATTATAGCATAAGATCTACTGTAACCTTTTGACATGAAATTTAATATAAGGAAATTACCATTTAATAGTAGACATAAAAATATCTACACTATAATGGTCATAATACATCATGTGTATCTAACTATATACCCAATATGGTAAACAAAATTACTACATAGTTGGGTCTAGGGAACCCACTATTACCACACTCCCACTTTCACTAGATACAACTTTATAACCATCCTTGTTAACTCTGTCATGAAAAGATCATGTTTCTTACTAATTCATGACTTTTTTGCTGGGTCTACCATGTTTCTACCATGTGGCTATTCTTCTATAGTGACCTCACCTCCTTGAGTAAATTTTCCCAAGAGATAGTAACCCCGAGTATATCCCTTTTTCCACTATCTAAACATGACATCTTGGATGAATACAAGTAATAGAATTATTATTATGATAAAAATTTTCATGGTAGGTGTGATTAGAAAAACTGTAAAAAATCATTGAATTTAAGAATTTCTTCTTAGCTACCTCATAAACTGCAACATACTCAGTTTTGTAGGTATGGATACCACAAGATTATGTGATCTTTTCTTGCTCAGCACCTTAGCCTAATAGTGATATTAGAACAAATTGATCCAAAAGAATACCAATTTGTGTTCCAAAAAACTAGTATCCTTTATTCTCCGCATACTTGGTACGTATCTTTTACACTTTCCAAAGTACAATTTGATAGTTCTGACTGCTTTACTTGTATTTATCTTGAAAATAAATGATATTTTTCCTTTTAGAAAGTTTATATTGGCAATATAATTTCATGTACCTATCATGGAATATGTGATTGATCCATCACTAAAGCACATGGAACTTAACTCAACCCTTAATCTTCTTCTATTCTCAATCATGTTTACTTGGGGAGATTTATGTTATGTGACACTGTAAACAATTATTTTTTCAAATTGTTCCAATTTGTATTTTTCAATACTATGCATGAATATGTACAATGGACTAGGTCTATGTAACTATTAGATCTACCTCGGTATATCCTTTTCCATATAACTTAGGTTCCTAATCTAATATAATCACTAGAGTATTTATTTTAATCTAGTCTTAACTAACCATAATTTAAATATCCATTTCCATATGTTTCCGAACATATTTTACTTGGAAAACAATGGTTCTATCACTAACCATTGGTAGACTCTTAAAACAAATTCAATCCAAATGAAAGCTTTATAATCTAATTTCTTATATTATTCCTAAATCGAATTTTAATAACTTGAAACCTTTATTGGCATCCTAGTGTGTCACCATCACTTTCCACTTGTGTTGTATTGACACCTTCCATGAAAGTTGGTCTTGACATCCAATGACCAATTGAATGATTGAAAAATTTATCTATGAAAAGTTAAATTCTAATGTATTGAGGAATAATAACTTGGTATAACCAATCGGGCCTTATTGGTAATATGCTTGTACCATCCATGTATCAAATCACTTGAATACCCACCAAATTATTCAATATCACAATCCCCTTTTCACTTTGATATCTGGAATCCCTTATAGAATTTTAATTGACCTTCTAAATCATAGAGGATTTCCATAAACTGCTTACTTATAGGAATTATTATTCACAATGAATAATAAATCACTAACCATAGTGAATAAAAAACCATCACTACGGTTTTATCCTTCCTACTTAGTATGTGTCTCTGGAACATTTATGTTCCACATTCACTTGTGAAACTTGTTTCTATGCCAACTACATGTGCATCTATGGAGTCGACTAAACCTAATTAATTTTTCTCCCACCATATCAAGAAGAGATGTGAAACCTTTTATAGAAATGTATATTATAACTTAGACCACTTTTCTATCTTATGGATATATATAGTATCCTAAGAAACCACTAGGATAATTACATAGATGCACAATTTGTTTAGCTTAATGAAAGTTTTCTTATGTCCTAACAAACTCTTTTCATATAAACAGATATCTTATGACATGATGGATTTCTATCATACTATAAGTCATATGATATCCATTTTTCATTATGGTTGGCATAATAGTAATGGGATTTCACCATTATTTTCAAATCATGTCTTGAAATATGATGGATATTTATGAAAGTAGCAACATTAATACTCCTTATATCTTCAATCTGATGTATAAAATGCGCGTTTAAGAATTTATCCATGATATATTTTTTTGATCAACGTTAACACGGAATACTTGCCATCGTTCTTTCTTACTAGAATCAATGTCATGATATAGATAAGATAATATGGATTTAGGAATTACTCCATGATACATTATATTGATCACTGAACACTTGGTCAAGATATTATTCAACATGATGACCCTAAGAAATCATATATTTAAACCATAAAAAATTTACTTTTTATTTCCTTATTTACTTAAAGGAATATTATGAAGTATATTTACCACTATATTTCACTTATAATATTTCAAACTCTCTTGCTGAACTAATTTCAAAATCTTTGTGGCATACCTTTTTTTCAAAATGTTTCTTTATCCAACATAAATACATCGATAATACCAAAAGTGTTTAGTTGTACTGAGACTAAATAAGAAATTTTTTATATCCTTGATGCCCAATTTTAGTTTTACTTGAGAAAGAAAAATATTTCCATAACTAGGTAAAAGTCTTACATTTTATATTCATCATGTATTCCCTATGTTTTTAGTATCACAAAACTAATTTTTGAGTACAAGACACCAAAAAAATATTAATTAATGAACTTGAAATAATGTCTCCTTGTGTTCAAAGGACATGTGAGATAAAAGTTTTGGTAACAATCCATGAAAGTTATACTAGAATCATTTTTTTTGGAAATTAGAAGTCATGTACTTCTCTCTGCTGATATAGGAATCGCCCTTTCTCAACATCTTGGAGATTGTACCTTACTTCTTTTAATGTTTCAATGCTTACATGGTTACTGTATTTAAAGACACATATATTATTGGAGTATTGTATTCAATATGTAAAAATTATTTCAAAAACAATACTTATATCTTATGAATATACACTGAAGAATAAACATGTACTTTATAGTTTAATTTACTTCATTGAATTTACAATTACAAAAAATTATTTCAAAATATGTGATGAAAACAATATTCCTGTTAAAGAAACCAAACTATTTTATTTGAAGGATTTCATGAAGGAGCCTCTAGAATTCCACTTTCTATTGGCATTTTCTCCTTGTCTTACAATTTTTTATCCACAAGAATTAAAGATAAAACAATCTTTGATATTCTTATATACTTGAAAATCCTTACCTAAATAAGTAACGAAGCATCTAATCCAACTTGTTTGTTTGTAATCTTAATCGAAACTAGAGTAATTGAGTGTATAAATTTTATTCTTTGAAATATTGGGATATTTATTTCAAATTTACACAAATACATTGTAATTGATCACCCATTCAGATATTTCTTCACTTTCTCTTGGTAAACTTTTTAGAAATGATACTACTTATCATATCATATGTGTCTCAATTTTGTAACTACAAAAAACATAAGACATTGGAGATATCATTATGACATAACCATTATATGATTCATACATGAGTCTCCTATAAGAAGTTTTACAACCTCTCTTTATAAGGAAGATTAACATGTAGGGACATCAACACCTGTAATTTTTGAAATCATAGTAATGCACACAAGTGCCTGTACTACACTTGGAATTTCATGCTAATTTTGGAATTAAATTTTTTGAATTATTATTGTAGTGTTTCTTGTGGTTTTACATTCCATTTTTTATACAAAAAATAAAACTATAGAATATTGTACCTTTTATTGATTACCAAATTTAGACATTACTGATTAATGTAATCATCAAATGTATCCCACTATTTTATCGAATTATAGGAACCCTCTATATTAGAATCAGAATAATCCATCGCTTGAGTATTCTAGTGTCAAGTATCCCTGAACCCCCATTATAGTCTACAAGATTTGGTTACACCACTACTTAGAGGGTTCATGGTAGGTGTTTGGATTTCCAACCGCATTAACTCACATTTTCTTGATATATTGAGTGATGTCCCATCTTCTAAAATAATGACATGATTTACTCAATGATTTCCACTAAAATGATAACAAGTTAGGTTTGGATAATCCTTAATACGACATTAGTTAATTCAACCCACCACTTTCATTAGATCTACATGGTAGTAAGAGGAAACCTCATCTTTGGCATGACAAGCACCCCAAAGACCAAGTTTTATTCAAATTTGAATGATAGAGGATATTAATGAGTTAATACTTTATTGTGGGTTTTTAATTTTCTATCACAAATGCAATCCATTTCTATTAGTCTTGTTCATCTATGTTGTCACACTCACAACTAGTCATTAATAGAAAAAATACATTGCTTATTTATGAATTTAACTATTTATTATTTTATGTATTTTCCCATTTTCATAAAATACATAAAATAATAAATAAACACGTAAAGGAAATATACTACACGACTATTCATAATAATCTAAAACTGATTGATCCATTTAAACATAATGGATATATCATGACCTTGGGGTAATGTCCATGAGTTATAACTTTATTCATGAAGCTTCTTATCCACATAATGTATGTCCACTTCCCATAAGGACTTTTCCTTGTCATGGTAGGGTCCACACCGCGTCTGGTGTACCGCCCCATTATTGTGTTGTCCTTAATATGCATTATCTTCATCAAGGGGTACCGCCTCATCTTGATGGGTTCCACAACACACATCACCTTCATCCAAAACTGAAAAATTACTCATGTGCAAGCGAGGGGGACTAGGGGTGTAATGTACATAAGATAAAATGGATGTGAAATTCCTTATACATATCGACCGAAAAAGAAAATTCATAGACCATATAAATTAGTTAATTATTACAATAATCATATGTACTTAAAAATAATTAATTAAAAACACACAAACATACATTGGTTGGGTTAATTAATCAAGACCAGTAGGGGTAAACTAAATGCATTATAAAAATTAAATTGCATTAAATAAAATATGAGAAAATTTTGAATTAAATTAAATGAATTAATTAAATTAAAATAATTTAAAAATACTTCATTCCACTGATTAATGTAAATTTAATTCCAAAAACTAAATAAATAAATTAGTTAAATTTAATTCCAAAATTAAATTTTTTTTTATTCTCGGGTATTAATTTTTTTAATTAAATCCAAAATTAATAATTTAGTTAATTTTATATAATTCTAAAATTAGGTTAATTAATTAAATTAATATCATTTACCGAGGCTTGAAACCCCACTCAGGCTCATTGTGGCTCACACTAAACCTATGAAGACTCGTAAAGAGCCTGGAAAAATTTGTGTCAGGATATTATGGGCTAGGAAGGTCCAATTAGACCCATTTTGGTTTGAGAAGACCTGATGGAGAAACTGTCGTTTAAAAGTTGATCCAGAAAATGGATACCTCACTAGCAGCGATGAAATACAACCGACCCAAAGTGTTCATCACTGGTGAGGTGGTGGTGGTCACTGTATATGATATGAGGATCATCATAAAAACAACGGTGATGAGGGGATATGTGCAGTCAAGGAAAGGGTCTATGGAAACACCTAAATCTAGTCAGGATGAGGTCATGAGGTGGTTGGTGCCAGATCTAGTAGGAACATCCTCAGACAATGGAAACTAGACCGTAGAAATAGTATGCTAGCATAAATGACAGGTACCCGATCTCGTTCGGTTAGGGCTGTCCCGATACTAAAGTTAGGCGGTGAAGACCCCACTATCAGGGGAAAATCCATTGAGGTTGACAGTGACACATAGACTATGGAGTTTGTGGCAATGGCGAACAACTTTCTGGCCTATGATGAGCCGCTGGGGGTGGTTTGGCAGAAGGTGGCGGTCTCCAGTAGGGTTCAGATGGCTTGGCAACCAACAACATCTGATTTTCCTTCTATTTTAATATTATCATTATAATAAAATAATTATAAATATAATAATATAATTATAATAAAAATTATAAAAATTATAAAATTATAATTTTCACATAATTGGTACTATTTATGATAAACTGAAACTGGGGAGAACATGGCCTGAACATCGGGATTATCTTAAAAAATAAATGAAATTTTAAAACCTAATATCATACCGTAAATTTGATCCATACAAAATAATTATTAATTCCAATTACATGGCCATTTGAAATTATATTTTCCCGTGGTTTGAACCTTTGAGACTAAATTCAAACCCTATATTTAATTTAATGAAAATTAATTTTTCTTTGGATCAGAAAATATATGTGATCTTTTGGATACCAATTTAATGTAATGAGTTTTACAATGGAAGCTGGTGGGCCGGATAATGTAAAATTTTCATCATCAGGATGATGGAACTTGTCATCTTCAAAGATCCGAGCCACGATACAGTCTGAGAATCACATGTAAATTAATGAAACAATTAAATTAAAACTGAAAAACATACCTCTTAAGATATGAATCCATACTCGACTGTAACTTGTCACCAGTGATCATTTCTTTATGGATCCAAAACCAAATCCCTCTAGATTATCCACACACACTTCAAAAATCCACTAGAATGCCAATCGTTGAATTCTAGGTTCTAGTGCGGAGATCTGATGAAACCTTCAATGTCTCGACAATCACCATGATCCTCTACCTTCAATGCTTGATGGCGTTCTTGGATCATCACTCGGAGATAGACACCCTCTCCCTAGAGAGCGGGAGGAGAGAGAGGCTCTTATTCAAAAATTGAATGAATAGTTCATTGTGTGACAACCACTCTCTCTATTTATAGTTGATGTTCTTAATACCTAGTAGGTTTCCCCAACCCCCTTCTATTAAACATCCAATAAATAAATAATTTTGATGAACTAAACTACATCAATATTATTTATTATATTATCACTTAAATAAAATATATATAAAATATATTACATAATAAACCTGAGTCATTTAACTCGACTCGTAATTCCTACTTAATATTAAAAGAACCTTGAAGATTAAATAATATTTGTTCGATTAATATTTTCTTATATTTACTTAACTTATAAATAAATTTAATAAATAAATTTTGTAACAATTATTGTTTACTTGAATAATATGTATTTATTAATTTATCATTGATCTATAACATAGAAAACACTCAAACCCCATGGTGGGGCCCACCACGTGTGATATACCTATTAAACTAAATAGGGAGGATTCTTGAATATTATATTATGTGTGACCCACTAGGACCTTATCATGATTTTAGTGAATAAAATACGTAGACCAAGAGTGGAGTCTAGCAATCCATCAAGATCCTTAAATAGATAAGCGTTGTCAAAGGAGTGAAAACCAACATACGAACACTTACTCTGTACTATAATCTCTTTGTATTTAAATATATCATAATCTAGGATGCACACTTGTGTCGTATACCTTTTATTAATTTCTTATTTGTTTATCTAATAGAATGTATTTAACTTTTGACACCTTTTTTCAAAGACTTATGAAGGTAAAAAAATCATGATCAACTAGGACTATGGTTTATTACTTCCTTTATATAGAAGTAAAAAATCCTTTAATTAACATTTAACCAATTCCATACCACCAATGACACACCCAACACAAGCTACCTCACCACAATTTCATTAACATGTTTTTCTCCTTATATCAAAGATCACGATCAAATGGAACACATTGGTAATGATATATAGTAAGGACACCAATTTTTTTTCTATACATAGGAACAACCAATGACACTTGAAACATGTGTTGTTCCAATTGTCTGGTCTGTCCTCATGATCTCACTACTAGAGATCATCAAGTAAAAATCATGAAAGGAAGTCTCAAAGCTTATGAGATCCAAACAACTTATAGTCAAACATCCACTATATCCATTCTGAAAGATATTTCTAGAGAATATGAACTTTTTTTTATGATTATTTTCATTGTATCTTGAGGTTTTCATTATATCCCAGGATATTCTATCAACTTTGGATATGAAATTTAATATATGGACATGACCATTAAATCGTGGACACATAAAAATATACACTATAATAGTAATAATACATCATGTATATCTAACTTTATACATGATATGGTAATAAAAATTACTGCATATTTGGGTCTACTTCACCCACTATTACAACAGTTTTAGGATGTGAAAGTGTGGCTACCTCGGGGGAACGAGCCTTGAGGGCAGATCTACTTCATTCTTCTCAGTGAGTGATCATGCTACCTCAATAAAATACTCATGAATATATACCATATAATAATTTTTTTGATAAGTTTATCAAATGTTATTATAATAGGGTCATCAGAGGGTGGATATAGATAATGAGAAATAAAATTCCAGAATAATGGCCCATGTGTCACAAATTTAGGTTCCATGGAATTTTGAATCTTCTCCAGGTGTGTTATGTCAAGTACTATAAACACATATGTCATTCCCACATTGAAAAAAACATTTATTTTTTATTAATTGGGTAGTATTAACCATTTAATAGTATATAAAGAATTAAGGGACTTAGGGTAATGAAAAATTATGATAGAGTTAGATAATAATGTAACAAAATGACCACATATGATCATGCATTTTTATTTTTTTACTTAATCCACTAAAAAACCCAGAATCAAAATCATAGAAAGATTAGGTGACTATCCTTCCAAAATAGAATGTAAAATTATAACATTCAACTAATTCACCATAACCCAGTTATCCCCTTTTGGTAGCCAAGAAGTAGCAATGACTCTATGGATCACTCACATGGCTATGTCATTTAATTGAAAGCTTTTGGACATAGCTATATCATGGGTTGATCATATATATTCTTCAACAAACTCCATTGAGCATAGGCATCTTGCCTCATGTGTTTAAGTATCAAATTTGAATATTCTGAAGAAACAATGAATATCATTGAATAAATTCTATAGTTTTAAAAAAACATAGTGGTAATATTTCAAAATTTATTACTTATCAACTAAGAAAACACATGCTAGATATCCTTGGTGATAGTGTTCAAGAACTCCAACATTAACTCTATATTTATGGGAATTCTTCCGATCCTCCATGAATCTCTCTAAATGTATCTTCTTTTAATGTTCCCATAATCATCATAATATATTATTTAAAGACACCATACAACAACAAAAAACAAGAAACCAAATACAACAAACAAGAAAAACATGGACTATGGAGGTCTGAAATGGTGGAGCTCTAGAGCATCCCCTTTGACTAGGTTCCCCCCCTCTGGAAACAGTAACACAATATCTAGATAGTGAAGGGTGTTCATCCCATGAATTGATAGCGAGGCAAGAAAGTCGGCAACCTTGTTCCCCTCCCGCCACATATGGAGAATGTCAGTGTTTGCATCCAAGAGGCTGAGACATATCCAAATGATGTAGGATATGGACCATGGGATGGGGCACATACCTAACAGAGAGTTTTAGAGAATGAGGGAGTCAGTTTCCACCGCACTAAGGGAGAGGTTACTCTACCTATCAAGTTGGAGACTAGAGAGCATCGCCAGGGCTTCAGCTTGTAGAGAATGACCCATTCCATATCGGCAAACAAAATCGTCCATAACTTCCCCATTCTTATCGCGTATAACACCACCCCCAGACATGGTGCCCATAGTGCATGATCCATTGGTGTTCAGTTTAGGGCCTAAAGGATGCAGGTGCCATCTAACCCACAACCCCTGCTTGCCCTCATCGATGGAGGTTATTGATTAAATATAGTTTGCGAAAGGCCTCATGGTGGGGGCATCCCGCCAGCCTTTGCCAAGACGAACCAGATCCAACAGCAAGCACTTAACCCTAGTAACCATTGACCGCTGGGAACATGTGGCCCCTTCAAAATTCCCTTTGTTTCGAGCCGTCCAAATACACCAACATCCCGCTTCTAGGATCAATGCACAAGCCTTCCACTCCGCCCATTGGCCACCTGCACAGTGAAACCATCTCTCAAGGAAGGGAGACTCCCTCTGGTCCGTGGACACCCAGCCAGTGAAACCCCTGAGGGCCGACCACACTACATTGGACCAATCTCCCATAAAGAACAGGTGCACCATAGTTTCCTCCCGATGCATTCTGAAGTAGGAGAAACTTGCTGCCATCTGAATTCCCATCCATTTGACATTATTTTCTGTTGAAAAATGAATTCAAGCTAAAAATGTAGTATTAAAAAGTTTACCAACCTCCATATTTCTTGCAGAAGGATTCAAAGTTGTCAAGTCATTATAATCTTCCTTTGGATATTAAGAAGTATAATTGATGGGTTGGGGGATTGGTGATGGGTTTTTCAAGATCGAATAATATTTATTCAAGAAACAAAACAATTAAGCAACCTAAAACCCAAGATCTCAAAGCTATGAAATTGAAATCATGAATTGTCTGTTTTAACTTATATTGAATATGGATTAAAATAATTTCTTCAACCATGAGTTTGATGAAGATAAATAAGAAGAATCTAAAGGAATCATTCTTTTATAGTGTTTCCATGAGATGACCTGAATCCCCTAATTATTAAGTGGAATTATCCTTTACACCCTGATATACTAGTATTTCTCAAATAAAATGAATAATGAGAAGATATATTCAACTTGGAGAATCCACACGAATGATATATCTAATTTTCATGGACTTTTTAATATTTATATAGGACTCGTGGACACTCCCCATGCCTCCATGTATTTAGTGTCATTTTATAATACTTTCTTGTAATTATATAGTTACAACACTTGAAACTATTCTTCAAAATGTGTTCAAAATTTCAAAACCCCTTTAATTACACAATAAATTTATTCATATAAACCATATATGATTAATGATAGTTTACATTTAAGGGAAACCAAATTCTAACACTTAACATTCATCTTTGATAATCAATTTTAAACAACCATATTAATATTATAATGAAATTAATTATATCACAATTCTTATGAAAAAGCCTTATGATATATCCATATTTTATAATACAATCGTCTAGATATATGCTATATGATATCATCATATCATAACCACTGATATACCACATGGATTATGATATTTTATTTTCAATATGTATTTTGTAACCTATAACATAATCATACTATACAGTATGATATATCAAAAAACATTTTATAATTTATATTGGATTTAGGTCATATCTCCATCAATCTCTAACTTTCACTACAGCCTTATATACATTGTGCCATTTCACCATAAATCATATCATATTCAATAACTAGTGAAACAATATTAGAAACTATTTCATATATTTCTAAAACAATTTTGTAAATTTTCCATCAACCTAATTGTGTATCACATGATATGAAACTCCTTATAAATATAAATCTAAAAACCATTTTGGGTAAACTCTAAAACATTTTTATAGAAAATATTTTTTTTATAAAACTCTATACATATTTAGTCAACCATAAATGGGGAACCCATTGTCCATGTAAGTTTTGAAAGAAAATGAATTCTTTAATTCATAAATATAATGAAAAAGAGGCCTAAATAAAAACATTAGTGATACTAAATCTACAAAGGGATCTATAATGATATCTATAAAAAAATATATATCTATACCTTTGTCCACCCGTTGTATCATATCAAAGAATAAATTTTCATATAATAAATTTTTATAAGATATCAAGTAACCCCATGGGCCAAAGTATGGTCATATCACCAAAATAACAATTAATTATAGATTCTTTGAGTATATACTGATCAGATGGTTAGAAACATCACATGTAATTCCCCCTCAAAGTTTGTCACTTCATATATCCTTAATAAAATAGATAATCAGATCACATTACACTTATCTAGGCATAATCATACACTTCATCACACTATCTAAATCAAGGGCCCATAAGTTATACTCATCATACAGGAGGACTAATCCCATATTGATTAAAATCAATTGATGACATGGTTAACAACATACCCAACCACCCTAGGATTAGTCTAGACTCAAGGTTGGTATAAGAAAGTTATCAAAGTATGAAGGTTCCCCTTCTAGGTATCTTTTCTAATAATAGGAAATAGGGAAATCTAAATATAAAACATGCACCCCTAGTATACCAAAGACATAGTGTATGAAACTACATGTGACATAATTTATAGGTTATATGTAACGCACAACTAATTTTTTATCATTTTGGAACATTTTTTTTAATATGATAACTTAATAATGCTAATATTAATATTTTATAACAACCTATAATACTCAATGATGAACATGAGTCAGGGATAACTCAAAGTAAAAATTTGAGATGTTAATCACCATTCACATCATGTGTTAGATGAAACCAACATGAATGAATAATAAAGTGGATATACCGTATGAATTACATGATACATTGTATTATATTATTAAACACAATTGAAAATATACTAACAAAACCATATATAAGTTACAATACAATATCTTATATGTAGCACTGCTAGAATGAATTGTATTTGATGCAATTTAGGTTTTTTTAAACTCATTACCTATTGATTTAATTCTTGTACCATTTATATGTAACCATATAATAAAAAACACCCATTAAACTCCTTTAAAGGGTATAATATATATGATGAAATGTAGTTTGAATAAAATTGACATTAGAAATTACATTCTTAGTGTTCAATTGTTGAAACATGTATTAAAACTCATTTAATTCACAACATCCAATTTTGCAATGCTAATAACCTTTTGTGTCTACCTAAAACTATTTATAAGTTCATCATCACCATATTTTAGAGCATTTCCATTCAAAATTTTACTCTGAGATCATTTTCTATGTAAATGTAAGTCTTTACATTATTACTCTTTACCATTATACCCCAAACACTTTTAAGATATTAAGTGAATTTAACGTTTAATTTTTATTGGTACAATCTATTAATTGATTAACCTTTTAACTTCTATATTTATAAATATATTCCTAATTTCCTCTTAGAAACTATATTATTTTTAGAACATCATTATAATATACAAAAAATTATTTGAGTTAGAAAATAAAAATTATTTCATTTAGCATGAAGTTTAAAAAATAAATTATTACTAGAAAAATCTCATATTGTATTCTTTGTGTTTTATGGATAATTATAAAAATATGACTTTATTATTTAAAATATTCCACTGATGGTAGTGGGAACTATTTAACTTATATTTTAACAAATATCAAGGATAAAATCTTTATCTAGGATAAAACTACTATTATCCTTATCTTATTTTTCAAAACATCTAATTTTATTTTAAAAAATATTTATTAAAAATAACTTGTCTTATAATATAATAGAAAGGAGGTATGAGTACATATTCTTTATTAAGATCAATTTGTTCTTAAAATACTTCTTTTTATTATAAATTATAATAATAGTTACCTTTTCTTTAAAATTTTAATGAAACTACATTCTTCCACAATTTTTACCATGCTTTTAAGCTCATGTATATTTAAAATATTGTTAAAACATAAATTTTGTATCATATACCCTTTAAATTAAAATAATTTATTTCTATAACACCATTACCTTATGTGGAATCTCCATAGAATTTCTCAATTCCCATCAAGTATCTCCAAAAATTCCATGTCATGGAAACATTTACCTTCTTTCTAGACTCCTATTTATATTTCTAAAACATAGAATAAATACTTGAATAAATATAGTCTGATTTTATAACTGAATTTTATTTTTTAGTTTCAACATTTTCCCATTTATTCTACAAATACATCATCAAAACCCATACATCACATGCCTAGTCTAGCTATTCACAACACTTTAATTAAATTTATAAAAACTTATATTGAATATTGTCCAAAAACTTTTCGGTAATAGCTCCATAATTAATTCCATATATAAAAAAATCATTAAAGAAAAATATCATTCTCTCTATGTCAATGACATACATAATTATATTGAGTACATAAGATGAAAATCAAGTGCATTAATTTATGATTCATTTTAAAATTTCCCATGAAATTTTAAGTGAATTAATCTGTTATTTTTATAAGCATAAAATTAAACTTTTGGAAAAAAATCAACATTTTTTTTACTCATGAATTTATATTTCTTACACATAGAACATTCCTTCTTACTTACGAAAGATTCTCAACATTCTATATTAGTCTATAAATTGGTTTCATTAAAATTATCCTTCTTAAGGATTGACCTCAAAGTCATGTTCGATGATGTTGATTCCATTTTATCTTGAATAAAAGCATTTATAATAAGATTATCATGTTCTAAACTTATATCATAATAAATTTTATTGAATTTTTTCCCACTAAAATGATCAACCCATTCAAATATTACACATCCATAAGTAAGAAAATATCCATATTTCACTATGCAGTGAGGCTAATTCAGTGTTCATCTCATCACTGATCTATCTAGGCTGTCCATTATGCCAATCATATCACATATGACTCTTATATAATTGAGAGGGAAACTAATTACCTAATATATCATATGGATAAACTAAACTTTATTACTTTGGTATCCTAAATCAAAGGATTTATTATCTAAGTTTGACTTAAATATCATAATGATATTTGGTTACCTAACTATTAGGGTCATCCATTTCCACCATATCTTACATGAGACAATATATGGGAAATAAAATTTAGCATGAAACTAAATAGTTGGATGATAAAAGTGTTGGCATGTGTTCCCTTTATAAGGATTATAAAAAATAGAATTTTGAATGGGGTTTTTATCACACTATCTTTTCTCATGTATTCCCTTTACAAGTATAAAATCTTATAACGATTTAGTTATGTAATCCATATTCCTTCCACTAAATTGATATGTTCAAACGATATTAATGTATAAATCTTTACATATCCAATAGCTTGTATAACGAACCCAAATTAAATGACAACCATATTTACACATATCCAAAGGCATTATATGTATAAGGTATATAAAAAAATTTCATGAAAAGGATTAGAATCATACGAAACCAATAATCCCTATATGAGTACGCATAGAGAGATAGGAATCCAACCCCAACTTTTTGAGATCGAGCCTAAGATCTCAGGCCAATGGTAAATCTATCCTAAAGTTTGTCTATCCATAATTCTTTACTCAAGATAGACCTCTACCCCATCAAAATTCTAACACCAAATATATATAAACTACAATTAACTTTTTAATTAAATATCATAACCTATCACACAATAAATTTAAGGAAGAAAAATAGTAAATAAATTATTATACCTAACATGTAACTTCTTAAACTCATGTATAATAAATTATAAAAGTTTTTTTAACACTTTAAAATAAAATATACATACAATTAAAAATAAAAAAATATAAAAATGAATAAAGTTGGGAATAAACTAAACAAATAAAAATAACATAAATTTATACACGAGATAAAAAATTTATAAAAAATGTATAAATATTAAAATTATAAATACATTATAAATTAAACATGCAATATATACATTCCACAATGAAATAAATATAAACACTTTATGTTTATTTTCAATATGAAATCCCTAAAATTTTCCATTATAAAGAAATTTACTTAAATATATTATATTATAAATATAAAAATTTTAAATTTCATTTCTATTATGTAAAATGTTTTCATAATAAAAAATCACTTATTAAATATTATTTTAACCGCAATCATATAGATTGTAAAAAAATCTTTTGATATGGTTGAAATAATTTTCTCAAATATTCCAATTAATTTAAACATTTCAATGTAATAATCATGAACAATTCACAGTTCAATATAAACTCTTTTATATGTTTCTTTATTTTATTATTTTAAAATATTTTATAAATTAACTTAGAGTTTCTATATAATCAATTTATATCTAAAATAAATGTTATTTCATATAAATTAAAAGGTGATTTATTATTAACAATTAATATTATGGATATTTATTATTAAAATTTTTATAATTAATTATACACACTTTATAATTAACTAATTTATAGACATTTTAAATATAAAAAATATTTCAAAATAAAATTTTCCACAATTTATAACCATTTTTTAAATTATATAATTCAATTCATAATTGAAAATTATAATTTTTTCTTATATATAATATTCTATTATATCACGATATCATAAGTTACACTTGAGTTTAAAACTAATATAACATTTTTTCCTTACATGTCATGTCCTAGAATATATAATCCAATATTATTAGCCATATATTATGATGTACTATATCATAATCCATGATATAGTTAAAAATATATAATGCAATGTATGACAGGCTGAGATTGTCTATGATATCACCCATCAATATGGTATATCAGAGTTATGATGCAATGTTTTATTTTTTTTATGATGAAAATAGTTCATATTAATGATATAATCTATGAATACTCCCTATATCATACATAATGATATTTCAAAATTAAAATATTTTCATAGAATTTCATGTTACAATATCAGAAATCATATGATGCAGTCCAATCACAGCTTTCAATATGACATATCATAAGAGAATCCATATTTTGAATTTCTTATCATGTTTTATGATATCAATTATGATACCCAATTAGATATCTAATTATTCTTCATTTTAAAAAATATTTGGTGAATCAAGAAATGTGAAAGTAATTTAATACTAGGGATGGGTTTCTAAGGATTAATAACACTTATTTAACTAGTAAAATAAATTAAGCGACCCAAAATATAAGATCTATAAGTTATGAAATAGAAACCTTGTATAATATAAAATAAATAAATGGGTTTACCTTACACCAAATATGGACACAACTACTATAGTTGACCATGAGTTTGGTGATGATTCATGAGAAAATACCATATGACTCTATACTACCTAGTGTATCCATGATATGACCCGAATCACTCAACGCTTGGGTGAGATTCTCTTTCACACCATGATATACAATCCTCTTTTGAGAAAAAATATGGAAATATAAGTGAGATTCATGTATGATAATCAACATAAACTAAAAATATATTTTTCATGGACTTTAACCTATTTATCTAGGCATTTGGGACACTCCCCAATCATCCATGTATTTAATCAATTATCATTAAACATTCCAGTAATGATATAATTAACACACCTAAAATACATTGACCTAATGAATTTAACATTTAAACACTCCTTTAATTCTACCAACATTTGATCATATGAAATATATATGATCCGTGATAGCTTATGTGAAAAGAAAACTAAACACTGATACTTCACATTTATCTCCCATAATCAATCCTAAATTTCCATGTGAATAATAAAATATGATTTATTTTATCTTAATACTTATGATATAACATTACCATAAAACCATAACATATAATATAGTATGTTAGGAAGAGGAGTTATTATATCACTATATCATAACCAATGACATAACCAGGGGATCAAAAAATGTGATTTTCAATATCTATGTCATAACCTATGACATACTCAGATAATACAATAAAATATAGCCAAAACATCATATTCTTTGTATTGGATTTGGGGAATATATCCATCACTTGATTGTTTTCATTGGATAGAGGATGGGTGTATGCGTTAGGATTATTAAAGGATAAAGAAGTTGGTGTGGTGTCATTTTAGAACTGGTTCATTTCTTGAGTAGTTTGAATACCGATATTTATTGGTATATGGTTGAGTTAGGGTGTCCCCAAACCTTATAGAAATATCCATGAAGAATCTGTTCTATGAAGTATCTAAATCCCATCACATGGGTGACTATTAGATGGATTTGGTATGAAAAACAAATATGTAGGGGGTTTAAAATAGGAATGAGACCAATATTAAGTGGTATAGAAAAATTTTGGAAATTTTTTGGGGTATGATTTTGAAAAGGAATTAATGGTAAGATTAAGGGTTTGTGGTGGGGGGGGGGGAGAAGGAAGACAGAGGGATCTGGTTTGTAGGTTTTGGAATGAATTGGGCTAAGGGTTGAAGAAGGATTAAGTTTTCAATGGTTATGGCATTTGAATTACTTATACATTTTAGGCTGGGTTAAAAAATATATTTGTGGGTGTCACCATGACATGGTTGAACATTTCTAAATAACCAAGTAGAAGAAAACATGACATGTTGCGGTCATATTTGTAATGGTTTGTGTTTTGGATTTTGAGGTGTTGGTTGGGGTTAAGAAAACTATAGTGCGGTAGGTATGGATACACTATTTTTATCTTGGGATAACATTAAAAATGGGATAATGGGAGAAATATATTCACGAATATTCTAGTGTTTTTAGAGGAAAAATTTCAAAATCATTATTATACATTACTTAGTGTAAAATGGTAATTGTTTAGTTTAGTTTATGCAATTAGATGAAAAATGATCAATGGTTTTGAAAAACGACCGTAGTGAATTGAGAATGGTTTTGGGTTTTATTTTGGAAAGGTATCTTATAAAATTGACGAGTGAAAATTAGTACTAAAAAATGTGTCATGTGATGTAAATAATGAAAATGTGGTGTATTGAGAAAACATGATGTGGTGATCATTAAAAATTTTCCTATTTTTTTGGATTTTATCAACCATAATGTGGTTTAGACTTGGTTGGTCATTTTAAAAGAATGGGTTATGAAAAAGGGAAGGGAAAATAAAGATGGTGGGTGGGACATGGTTTGTGGGTTGGGTAGGATAAGAAAGATATAAATAGATATATGGAAGCCCCACATTATGTTTGGTATGTATCTCATCTCTCACATTAAAAATAGGGACCACTATGTGGCCTAATGTGAACAATTTCCATGGTTGGGTTTTTTTTAGAAAAACTATAAAGAAAAAAACTTGTGTAAGGATAGTTTGTTCATTTCCTCATACCTTGGGCTAGGCTATAATTTTCCATGATGTTGTTTTATGTCTAAAAATATTTTTTATTCTATGATTCTCCAAAAAATGTTCTATTACTTTTCATACCTATTCTCCTTAATTTACACCACTCCTCTATTTTTTTTTCCACTAAGTGAACATGGGTTTCATAGGGGGCTTCCTTTTATTAACACTTATAAAATTTAATTAAAACTTTATAAAATAAAAAAATACAAAAAAATTATTAAAAGCAGAAGAATGTTTTTTAGTTTTTTGGACACACTAGAGTTTCTAACCATTTATCACTTCTGAAGTATACTTGGAGTATTTGATCGGTTTAATTTGTTTTCAATACTTTTTGAGAATAATGTTAGGCTATTGAGGAGTTACTTAAACTCATTTTGAGAGTTTCCGATCAATTTGGAGTTTTTAGAAGGGGGCCTGAAATTTTTAAAGAGAAGGCTATAGTTTTTTAGACTGGCATATGAGTTTTCTCTATATAAGGAAAAAATTTATCATGTAAAGACTTACGTAAGAAAAATATCAGAGATATTATTTATGTATAAGTGGAACTCCCACATACAAAAATAAATATATATAAATAAAATATATATATTCCAATACCTCTACATATTTAATTTCATTTATGTACATGAATTCCTTAATGTAAGTGATTCCTATATAAAAAAGTCCTAAATATAAGAATTCCTTAGCATGTCTGATTTCTTCTTTGTATGGGAATTCAAACATTGTATGTGAATTAATTATGGATTTTTCTCCTACATTCTCATTTATATCCAGTGTATCAGATTTTATCATGGATCTAATTATTCATAAAATAATTTGTGTTAGTCTACCAAATATGTAAATTTACCTATGCATAAACTGAATTTTCCATAAACCATGTGTTTTAAAGGATTTAAACCCGTCGATGCTAGAACATAACTTCAATGTTCCTAACATCACATATAATATGTAATTCAAGAGGATTTATGAGATATTTCACAAATTTTGATCACATTAGATACATGTTAATGTTATGATTAGTTTTATCAAGAAAATTTATATTGATTCAATTTGGCGCTAAAAATAAGAAAATTCTAGATATTAATTATGGTATTAACACTAGGATGATTCTTTATTATTTTATGTTCCTAAATCATATAATAATGACGTAGTGATGTGAGACATCTTTAATTGAGATTTTTGATATTTTTTTACAATTGATTTTTTCAAAAAATTTGAGTTGTGAAGTTTCCATCATGCCATGGACAAGTTGAAAAAGATGAAACACTAAGGATAATATAGAACGTTTTCTTCTTATTCTATTGTGTATCAAGATAGATAAATAATTTGTTTCCTATAATATCTTAATGGAATTGAATTTCTGTCATATAAGTGAAATTATTTAAAAATTAAACTTCACGTGAGTATTCTTTATTTATTCATTCATTTAAAATGTGGAAATACCAAGCTGGGGATTCTATAATAAGGATTTTTGGGGGCTACGTTATAGTTTTCCTGGTCTCCCAATTGAGTTAACCAATGATGATGTGAGAAATTTAATAATCTTTAATAGTGCATTTGAAAACACTAAAGTAGATAAATTTTATTTTATTAATATAATAAAATGGGATATGCTTTTAAAACTTGTGAGAGGACACTAAGATAAAAGACAAAAGAAGAAGTGAGAGTGGTGAAATGAGTAAAGATCTTTAATACTATCTAATAATTACTCAATAGAGTTTTAATATGAATCCAAATGTTCATTTTTCTCATCTGGTGGAGATCTTTCATTTAGAGATATAATCTAATTATGAGAAACAATTCTACAATTGATCTAAATGATGTTAGCAGCTATTCTAGAATACATCTAAAGGCTGAATGAGGAAGATATGCAAAGACTGTTTCAAAATCCATTATTCTCATTGGAATATATTTCTAATATTAACAAAATATTCCATGTAAAGGCATTATGAAACATCATTTTTTAGTGTGATTCTAGATAGGAATAATGTGAATATTTTCCAATAATAAAATCAGGTAATTTATTATTGATTATAGTAAAGAATTTATATATTGAGAGACTGAACAACTATGATAAGGAGTAGGTTACATGGTAAGGGATCAGACCCTATAAAATTCATCTAGTTCATTATTTCATTCATCTATACATACCCAAGTGATATTGAGACTCTCTAACTGAGTGAATTAGACTTTAATAGAGTGAAGGGGTTTATTTAATCAAGTGAAGAAATTGTAAAAAATATTCTACACCAATTCATATACCCTTTTTAGTGGAGTAAATCAATCCTAGAAACATCAAGTGGTATCAGAACCAAGTTCCCCCAGCTCGATTTTCTCATGTGATACGAATGGAAAATCCAAATTTGATGAACAAAACTTTTTTGAAACCCTTTTATGAAAAAAATTTTGGGAAAAATCCCACAAGGTAACATTGCATCATTTTTGGGTTGGTTGTGTTAGTTGAAAAAGTAGGTTTTCATGGTGAATTGTTGAGTTATTGAGATTTCGTTGATAGTCCATGTTGACAAAGAACCATAAAAATGTAATGAAAGATCTGAAGGCTATAAAAAAATTGATACAGGGTGGCACTATTTTCTAGTGTTTTCCGAATTTTTGGGGTCCAAAATTTGGAGTTTGGTGAGCTTCACAAAATAGATTTCCTTGAATATCTCATCAAAATATTGAAAATGAATGAATTTCATGAATATGGGATTCATGAAGTGGATTTCATAAAGATATGAAGAATGTTGATGGTGAGATATGAGATTACAAAGAGCATTACGAACGGATGAGGTGAAGAGAATTGGGAGGGATAATTGTGATAGTAGTGAAAATTATTTGACAGAGATCATAAAAAAATGACGAATTTCAGTGGTGATTTGCGTAGGGAAGATGCACTGTAGAGATAATTTTGACTGATCCTAAAATCACCCTGGAAGAATCGGAGCTCTAAATTTGACCATGACTATAAATAAGAGGCCACCCATCTTCAATCCTAATGATCTTAAGAGGTAAAATCTAGAGTCATTTTGATTTTCCAAAGTAAGGGGTGCTCTTCGAAGCAAGGTTTCAAAGAAAGGCTTGAGCTTTGAAAAAAGGAATTCTTAGTCTTGACCAAAGTCAATGCCTATTTGTATTGAGAGATTTGAGAAGAAGGGGTGTTCTGTGTTGGCTTAGTGAGCTTCATGAAGGAAGTCTCTCTGTGATTACTTGAGCTTTGTGATGGCTTGAGCTCTGTGAAGGCTTGAGATCTATGAAGGCTTGAGCTCTGCAAAATTGTGTGCTCTACGAAGCATTGAGCTCTGTAAAGGTGTGTGTTTTGTGAAGAGGTTGGAACTTTGCAAAGGCTTGTTTGAGATTTTCATAATATGAAGCTTTGTAAACTAGCGAGGTTTGAACAAATATTTCAAAGGTTATTTCCTAGTTTTCAGTTGCAAAGGGGTATTCATCAGTGGATGAAAATTGGACATTAGCAGAGAATCTACATATAGTGGAGGATGTATTCATTAGTGATAATGAAAGGACCTAAAAGGCTATACACTATGAGTGTATCTTCTAAAGAATAAATTATCACACTTCAGTTGGGAGAGCAGTGAGATTTCAAATTTTGATTGGTTTTAAACCAGGAGGGAAAGTGAGTCTCATTCGAACATGTAAACAACAATGCACTTATAATGGTTTTAGTATATAGGAACATCACTAGTGTATGCTTATTGGACGTATCCTAGTGAGGGAGAACCAAGTAAAATTTTTGTTTCATGTGCATGATTTAAGGTTTGTTTATACTCTGGAACAAGAAGGAGAGAGAAGGGAGTTTTTTTAACAACAAAACAAGATCAAAAAGAGTAGTTATTTTTATCTATCATACCCTGATTCACCCCCTCTTAGGGTATCTATCCTAGTGTACCAAACAAAACATTATTATATTTGGAAGCAAAAAAAAGTTTATATATCTTATTTCCCTTGAAATAGATGTTATAGATACTGTTTTATTTTGTTTCCCACCCATTTATGGTAATAAGACAATAAATCTAGCAGAAAAAATAAATTTATAGAATGATGGAAAAGCCAAAAATTATATTCTTATGCCTCTATCAAAAACTTTATATAGAAAATTCATGAGACTTCAACCTATAAAAGCTATAAAGTAGCTATAAAAGAAATGTGATAGTTAAATAACAAAATTAAAAATCTAAATAATAATGTTTGAATACTTTAGGATGGAGAAAGAAGAGAATATTTTTTATAACTTCACTTGTGTAAATGAAGTTGTCAGCAATATCTAGGGGTTTGGAGAAAAACATGAATAATATAATATATTTAAGAAGAGTACAACTAATTTTCTGGATATGTTTGATCCTAAGATATCTTATCTAGAATATAGAGAGGATATTTCATTAGATAAAGTTTATAAAATTTACATATCTTATAAATTGAGAAAAATTCATTCCTTAAAAAAATGAAAAAGATGTAATGGATTTTAAGGTGACAAGAAGATTGAAAATTAAAGAACCATTTATAAATGATAATTCCAGTGATTATGAAAATTAAGAGGATGAAGGATTCTTTTAATGAATCAACGATCTTATATATAAAAGGCTCAAAAAATTCATGAGTAAGGGGAGTGGAATGTATCCCATTATAAAGTACAAGTGTAATGGGATTTGGATATTTTCAATGAACATACCTAAGAAGTAGGAAACCAATTATAAATTTGATTAAGATGAGAATATATAGAAAAATATATGGAATAAAAGTTTAACAGGGTCATCCAAACATGAAAAATCATGAAAATATTCTCTAGAGGTAAGATAAAAACATGACGAGAAAAGAAGAAGAAGTAGGCTAATCATCCTGTAGTGAATCTGAAAGTGATTCTGGTGAAAAATTCACTACTTTCATGTATCATGTTTAAAAATGTTTTTACTCTTTATGTTTCAAAAAATATGTATTATAACTAACTATGATCAAATACATGTTTAATGATAAGATTTAATCTTGTATTCTGTAGAATTACATACTCAAAAAATAAAAGAAAATGATGGAGAACCAAAAAAATAATATTATTAAAGAAAATAAAGGGTTTAAAAGTAAAGAATAAATTCTTATTGATGAGATTAAAAAATTCAGGAAGAAGGAAAATAAGCATGATAATATGATAAAAGATATTGAAGTTAGATTTTATTTGAAAGAAGAATAATTATGCAAGAAAAAAATCCAACTATCTTGAAGCTGAGAATGGACTAAATAGGTTAATTTAGAACATAAAAAACTCTATTGAAGTTAAAGTTGAATCCTAAAAGCTATCTAAAATAATTTATAAGAAATACTAGGTTAAATTTCTACCTAAAAACTTGGGTGTAATTCCATTTATATAAAAAAATAGAGGTTTCAAATCAAAATCCAGACTAAAGTGGGGGAAAAAAAGTAGGGAGAAACATTCTCTCACTTCATTAGATGAAATGATATTCTCTATAAGATCCTCATATCCCAAATAATATCAAATAAAAATTAAATATATACAATAGAAACAAAATTTTAGATAATGTTACATGAATTATTTTTATGAAACAATAAGATTTAGATTTCAAGGGATATTTTGGTTATTTGGAGTGTTTGTGTATAAATAATACACATAAGAGTAGAAAATTTCATTACCGGGGATGAGATAGAAAGTCATGTGAGGTTATTCAGAGGGATTAAATTCCAATTTTCAAAGAAGCAAAGTTGGAAAATTAAATGTTTTAGGTGTACAGACTTAGAGTAGGTTTTATTTTCGTGAGTTTGTTTGTGGGAGGTGGGAGAAACAAGTCTAGTATGCTAAAAAATGTTTAACAATATTACATAGACAAACTAATTATACTGATAAAGGTAAGGTAATAAAAAAACTAATTAGGAGATTGCATGACTTACTGTGATTTCATTAAAGGATAATAGAAAATCAGGATCATATATTCTCAATGGTGGATTATACTCCCACATGGATAAAGATAAGAATATTTTGAAAGAATATTGACAACCATGAGAGCGGAGAATTAACCTTTAGTAATTATTGGAAATTAAAAATTAATGGTGTTGGTTCAACTAAGATTGAACCTCAAAACATGATATAAAATGATGTTGTAAAAATAGAAGGGAAAAATAATAACCTATTAAGTTTAAGTCAACCATGTGATATTGTGTTTGAGGTTACTTTCAAGAAAGATACCCATGTCATTATATTTATTGAGGATGAAAGAGAAATTTTTGAAGAAAAAAACCAATGAAAATATATTTTTGATATTTTATCCTACCAATTATTATTACATGTGGGGTAAAGATAAAATTTTTATATTTCATAGATGGTTTGACCATTTGGGACAAATTATATTCACCTAAATAGTGAAGCATGATATTGTGAGACAACTTACCATGGTGAAGAGGGAACAAGTTAATGTGTGTGAAATATTCCAAAAGGTAAATATGACTCTAAAAGAGTCATAAAAGGTTGAAATTCTCTCTAACATGACATTTTAACTTATAAAAAATGATCAATGTGTCCCCATGAGAAAACAATTAAACAATTGGAGATTTATATTTCATAACATTCATAGAAAAATTCACCCAAATGACCAATGGGGTGTTCCTAAAGCATAAATTACATGCAGTTGATGAGTTTAATGTTTTCAGAAGATAAGATGAAAAGGAATTGGGACATCACATCAAGATAGAAAAATCTGACCATGGGAAGGATTTCATAGATGATTCATTTGAGAGTTACCTCAATAAACTTGGAATCAAACATCAATTAATCATGCCTTATACTACTAGAAAATGGGGTCACATAAGAAAATAATATATGTTTTTTTTCATATGGGTAGGACAATTCATTATGAAAATAAAACATCAAAGTTATTTTGGATAGTGGCTATGTGTTCTACTATAACATACAAAATGCTAGTATTTTGAGACTCATGGAACATTTAACTCCGTATAAAATATGGCATATCTAGGTACCAACTCTCAATTACTTTAATAGTTTTGGGATTTTATGCTTTATAAAGATCAAAGTTGATAAGCACAGAAAGTTTTAAGAGAAATATGATGAAGGTATATTTATGGGGTACTCATCTGATGGATGTGGGTAAAAATAATAAAAAAGTGTTTACACAATCTTATGGACTGTTCATCTATCAATATTATCTAAAATTAAAACAAATCAGACCAATCTTCTCATGTATAATTTGAGATTTTAAATGAAAATAACATTAATATTTAAAAAAACAAGCAATAAAAGAATATAATATCAAAAATGTTTTTCATGAGGTTTGTAACACCCCAAGATTTCATAGTGTGTTATTTCTTCAAAATAATTCAATAAATTGCACTACATGTAACACCGAGTTCAATCACACCATGACATACAAAAAAAAAGCCATTAAAAAGAGGTTATGAATAGTATTAACTAAATTTTAAACCTTATATAATCCTTATAATTTTAGAATCCATATTATGAGTTTCTTAGACATAATGCAAGAACAGATTCATTTTCAGTATTGCACTTTTATCAACTTTTAATCGTGAAACCTTTTTAAATACAATATTTTAAACTTTTTGACTAAATGGGGACATCAAAAAAATTTAAAATGAAACATCCCAAGCTTCCACGGTACGCTTTCCTTTGAATAATACAGTAGCGTGTGTTGTACGCAACTTCGAGTTCTAACACACCACAACCAATCAAACTAGCCGTTATGAATAGTAATACCTACCTTTTAAAATTTTATAAAATTTATCTCTCAAAATGGACTTCATTTTTGGATTCAGAGTATCAAATTTATCCTAAGGTGAAATTTTGGTACTTTTCGGATAACTTTCATATTTTGATGAATAGTGAAAATTACTAAATTTTAATTAAAAACAACTTTTTTTAATCAAAATAATTAATAGTGATAAATTATGAATTTGAGTGGTTTTAAAGTATATTTAGAATATATTTTTACCATTTAATATAATTTTGGTCATTGGACATAAGTTTACAATTAAACCGAACATAAACAAGTGTCAATCTTTTGATAGTTATTATCTCTTAAAAACACGCTTTTTGTTTTGACATCGGGAATTAATTTTAAATTAATTTCTGCCACTTCTATGTTTTGAATTTAGAAAAATGGATTCCATATTTGGAATCAGGACGTTCAAATTGTGTAAATAGTTAACTTTTATTTTTAGACATTTTGAATAATTACTGCGGTAAATATTTTATTTACCATGGTTAAGGGTAAATCTGGTAAATAAGGGTTAAAAAATAATATTATAACAATACTAAATTACCCTAAAATGTGTCCTAGACTTATTGGTTGATACATGTTCGACCATAGTCATATTTGGGTCGATTTTGGGACCCCATGGTGCCACTTGTAGGTGATAGGGACACTTTATTTTAATTAAGTTAAAATGAATACAAAAATGACACAAGCATATATCTTTTAGGAAAACAATTTTTACATAGGGTTATATATGTTTGATATTAGATTATAAATATTCATTAGAAAGATAAAAATATTTCCAACATAATTATATTTTATTTATAATTTTTAGACAATAAATAATTTAATTTATTTATAATACAATGATGATGAATTAATTACTATAATAGTGAAAAATTAAAATAATTGATATTATAAATACCCAAATAAATATAATATGAAACTTTTAATGAATTAAACTAATTTTATAGGATAATATGATATATTAGGATTGATTTAACTTACTATTCTTGAAGTAATCAATCTGTTATGAGTTTCAAAAAAATCAACTATTGAATAGTGTCAAAATTGACATAAAAGAGTTCTTAAAACAAATATTATATTATTAATTTATATTAAATTCCTAAAAATCTAAGGTTCGGCCAAGAGACTTATATAATGATAGTTTCATCATTAATGGACCACTTGGGGGTCTCTTGGATGTATATAGTAAGTTTATTAACCATATTATATAAAAATACAAAGAGACATTGTAAAAGTGAAACTAATTAACTTAGAGTTCATACTTAAAGATAAGGTTAATATAAGTACCCAAACCTGTCTAAATTCTATTTTTTGAGTTGTTTTAGACCCATACCCACCTTAAAATTTAAATAATCAACTTTGGAGCCATTATAAACCGAATATGAATTTATTATAAACTAATATTTCCAGCTTTTCCAAAGGTGCCCCTCACCCCTCTTATAAAAGGGAACTCCTCCTTCTCATTTCTTCACACCTTAAAAACCTTTTTGTTCGGCAAAACTCTGCCCAAATACTCTCCCAACTTCCCTCACTACAACCTAGAGTCCCTAGTTTGATCAGAAATCCAACCTAAGGAGCCCTTTTGATCAAATCAAAAGGAAGAACCCGAAGAAGAGGTAATGATTTCACCACCCTTTTCCAAGTTCCTTTCTTCTTCCACTTCTTCTTCCTTTGTTATTACCATTCTAAAATAATAACTCCAGTATCATATATATACTGTGATGTTATTATAAATATGTTACAACCATATTCAGTATTCTATCCACCCTTTGAATAACATGTCACCATACGTGCGTACGTACGGCTTACCGTCTCCACGTCGTGGTGTAATTGTTATTCAATATATTATTTTTTGGATGAGTATAATAATGATATGTAACTCATGTAAATAATAAATATAACATGTTAATTATTCTGTATATATGATATAACAACCATTTATATATTATTTCAAAATAATGATATTGTCGCTCGTGCGTACGTACGGACTACCGTCTCCGCGAACGTGATGAGATTCATTCTCCATCGTATCCATTCAAGTATAATTATCATTTGATGATTTAAAAATGATGTTTAAGGACTTGATATCATTCTGGATATGAATAATATACAACCTATCCATTACAAACATGGCTTATGTAACAAAACATATAAAAGAAAACAAGTAAGTTAACACCCGAAACAACGATAATACGAAGATATTATTATCAAATCAATATTAAAAGATCATATATGATATCATATTAATGTATATGGTTCTTTTATAATTTAATAACAATTATTTCACCATTATACAGGAGGTTAACCTACCCCAACCAAGGAAAAGTACAAGGTAATGGGTTTTCATCTCACTCCTTATTCCCGTGAGATTCATGCCATATTGCCACCATCACCTTTTGTGTGGTGTATGTACTGCCCATAATTATATTCTTTGTGTAATACACTATAATTTATGAGTATTTACATATTAATTGCATGATACCTCTTTTATGGTTTGTATGTTTCATAATATACCAAATTTGTAAGGGTCATTTCACAATCTCTTCATTATCCGAGGTTGTGTAAACGTAATAATCTACTGGGATCTCTTTATCATCCACATCCATGTTTCTTCAAAATGTATTTCAAAACATTTTTACTATTTACAAGAATATGGGTTAAAGTCATTTATACCCTTTTTTGACTTTTTATAAGTGGTTTATAAAGGAATCTTTCCGTCGTTTTCCAAAAAAGGCACTTTTTAACCTTTTCAAAAAAATTAAGGTAAGAATGTTTTTTTAACTTATACGGCGGGTGCGGCTATTTTTCTGCCATTATAAAATCGTCGAAGCTTCCCTTAAAAGCTTATAATAATATTTTCAAAGAAAATGTTTTGTTAAATGATTTAAAAAAAAGAGAGATATTTCTCTAAAATAGTTTTGATTTCATCTATGTCAACATCCTTTGATAGATTTTAAGCTTATTTGAAGTTGATTTATTATGATACAAAACATCCATATTTTATTGAAGGTTTTGTGATATTTTTGACTGTGGATAAGTTATTCTTATGTCACTCATGGTTTTTGTTTAGAGTATTGACATTTCATAAGTTATTTGTAATCCGAATGTTTATGTTATATTTCAACCTTTCATTCAGATGAATGTGTTAGACAAGAATGTTCCGGGTTGGGGACCGGTAAAAGTAAGCCCTCCGGTTTGGTCTCCGGTTATTAGAGGAACTCCGGTTTGGTCTCCGGTTATTAGAGGAACTTCGGTTTGGTCTCCGGTTATTAGAGGAACTCCGGGTTGGTGTCCGGTTATTAGAGGCACTCCGGGTTGGGTTCCGGTTACAGTTAGCCCCTAGGTCTTGGGATGAGGCCTTGACAAAGAAATTAAAGTTCAGCATTATGCATTCCAACATTATAAAAGTGGTTATTGATATTGCATGTGATTATTTGATTATTATAATATCCATGTGAATAAGTAAATGGCATTATTTCATTTTACTTTTGCTATACTATGTTGAAGTTCAAGTTTAAAAGGCTTTTGTTTTAGTAATGCATTTCCTTAAATGTTTATGCTTTTCTTTGAATGTTCCACTATATTGTTATCCTTACTGGGTATTTGAGCTCACCCCTTTTCTATGTTTTATTTTTCCCAGGATGTGAAGAAGTAAGTTATGAATGACCTGCAGGGATATTATGAGGGGATAATAGTGTGGACTATGGAGACATTATGTTGTCATAGTAGATTTTCACTTTATGATGTAATGTAAAACTTATGAATATATCTAGTGTTTCCAAGGCTACTAAACCAATCAGTCTTTCAAGATTTGATCTTTCTTGTGATCATTCCAATGTTATGTAATAATGCACCGACTCTGGGTAACTAGGGTCGGGGCGTTACAGTTGGTATCATAGGAAGTTTAGTACAAACCTTAGAAGCTAGATTTAGATAAACTCTGATTAGAGCACATATATTTAAGATGAATTTTTAGGATTAGTATAGAATAACTTCCTAGAATTTTGGTATTTTAGATATTTTGTGAGTTTTCCGAGCAATACATCCTTGTCTGGATACGAGCAGGTAGACGCGGCTCTGGCACAAATGTACCTAGGGGTAAAACCCGAAAACACCGCTTTGAGCTAGACTCGAACGAGAACTGGTGCACGACAACGGGCCTTGCTGCACTCTTGGTTACGACACTCCCGGGGGATATGCTTAGGATAACTCTCATTTTCTTTACAAATCATTATGAAGGGTTTATGAGTATATACTTCCTCAAAGGAGACATTTTTATGATTATGGATTATATCCATAAACTATTTAATTTATGTTATGTGTTTTACAAGTTTGGGATTAGGTATTGTTATTCATAAACTAATCTAATGTATGCCATTGTTTAGAAATGGCGCCCAGTAGAAGGAATGAGAACTCTAGCAATGCACATGATACAAAGAGAAAGAAGGATCATATATTTTATGGTCTTAAGCCAGAATTTGCAAGAGAAATAGTCTCACTTGTATTATCATCATATCAAGAAATAATATCATGTGTTGATAAGATAAGTAAAGAGTTTACTGAGTCCTATGGCTTTGAAGGGAAGCAAGAGAAGAAAAGGATGGAAGAGAGAAAGATGGATAAAGGGAAGAGGGAAAAGAAGAATTTTCCCATATGTGATAAATGTGGAAAGAAACACCCTGGAACTTGCCTGAAAGGAATGAGAGTTTGTTATATGTATGGAGGAAAAGGGCACAAAGTACGTGACTGCAAGGGTAAGAAAATGGTTTCAAATGTACAATGCTTCATTTGCAAGGAGTTTGGACACTATGCGAACCTATGTCCCAGTCATCAGACTATGCCGCAAATGATGCTATTGGATAATAATCAAGTTATGATACTACCACAGATGAAGAGGAATGATTAGAGTTCTTACGTTGATTATGTCAATTGAGTGTTGTATCAACAATGTACTTGTTATAATAATTATGGAGTATATAAGGATCGTACTGCAGTACTATTTCATTAAGGACTTGAGATTGTGTGGAACAAAGAAAAGTGACTCAATAGCAGGGTAAATTTTTGGAAAATATATGGTTGAGAGAATGATAAACCATAATATAATTCTGATACCGAGGTGGTGATTTTGGAATAATACATGATTGTTTTGGATAAATTATATTGGATATTATTGACTACCTTGGAACTGATTAATGATTTGTATATTCCATCATTGTTGGGGTTTAAAACATTTTTGGATTGATGAAGTATATCCAGCATTCTATATGGAATAAGGGAGCATGAATGTAATCAATAAGGAATATGGTAATTCAGGATGTTTCAATGTATTAAAAGAATACATGATGAAGGTATTCATATGCTATTACGGGGTAAAAAGGATCTACATTATGTTTACCTTCCTTATAAATGTTGGACTGTGAGTTTGGACAGAAGTATTTTGGATAGTTCTAGTTTGGATTATTTTGGATTGCCATAAAAAGACAACCCAGAGGTCAGGCGGCAACCCGTCGCGTCCGGCAAGGCTACAAGACTTGAACCCGAAACCGAAGGGCGACAAGGGTGTATCACCCACCACTGGCCCACGAGATGTCCTGGATTAAATAATGTAGGTTTTTTTAAAAGATCTGGTAGATGAATTATAAATTCATTTATTTTGGAACCCTGTACGAATAGTATAAATAGAATTTTTTTTACCTTCTATTATCTTTTAGAGTGAAAGATGAGTTTGTGGTAGAAATTTATTAATGGATAAAACTATAATTATAAAGTAAGTATATCTCCTTATGATCTTATCCAATCTCATAAATAAATTCCTCAACATTAATAAAAGGAACTTAGAACAAAAATGTTGTCCTAGATTGTACCTTAAATCATCACTAATTTATGGCTTTGGGATTGTTGGCCTTTTCATAGCCATGTTCTCTACCACTCTCCATCAGATAATTGATGGTTAGATTTCTCTTCCATATCCATATTTTCTTACATGGAACCCTAGTATGTGTTATTTTCAGTAATCTTCATACTTTCCACTCTTTATTTTAAATAGAGGCCTCATTAATTCATTTTTCGATGTGGGATTTCAACTAAGATATTTTGAAACGTCAAAAATGTGTTATCCCAATACCCTATGTTTTGTTGAACCGATGGTATTTCAAATAATCATAGATTGATGAGTTTAAGGACCTCAATTTTATACTTTTTTGTGATTGATGACCTCAATCACTACCTATAAATATTTACGTTTTTCCTCCAATTATATGTCTCTAATTGCCACCAATGTTTTCCTAATCGAGATCATAATTTGGTGGTGACTCTTTCATTTCTCTTTTCCTCATATTAAGACTAAATTTTAGTAACCCAATTTCTGATGTGGGTTTTCCCAAAAATATATTTTCTATTTTCAACCTTTTATTTTCGAAAACAATTTCAAATTGCGAGGACGCAATTTATTGAAGGAGGGGAGAATGTAACACCCCAAGATTTCATAGTGTGTTATTTCTTCAAAATAATTCAATAACTTGCACTACATGCAATACCGAGTTCAATCACACCATGACTTACCCAAAAAAAAATCATTCAAAAGAGGTTATTAATAGTATTAACTAAATATTAAACCTTATATAATCCTTATAATTTTAGAATCCATATTATGAGTTTCTTAGACATAATGCAAGAACAGATTCATTTTCAGTATTACACTTCTATCAACTTTTAATAGTGAAACCTTTTCAAATACAATATTTTAAACTTTTTGACTAAATAGGGACATCAAAAAAATTTAAAATGAAACATCCCAAGCTTCCACGGTACGCTTTCCTTTGAATAATACAGTAGCGTGTGTTGTACGTAACTTCGAGTTCTAACACACCACAACCAATCAAACCAGCCGTTATGAATAGTAATACCTACCTTTTAAAATTTTATAAATTTTATCTCTCAAAATGGACTTCATTTTTGGATTCATAGCATCTAATTTATCCTAAGGTGAAATTTCGGTACTTTTCGGATAACTTTCATATTTTGATGAATAGTGAAAATTACTAAATTTTAATTAAAAACAACTTTTTTAATCAAAATAATTAATAGTGATAAATTATGAATTTGAGTTGTTTTAAAGTATATTTAGAATATATTTTTACCATTTAATATAATTTTGGTCATTGGACATAATTTTACAATTAAACCGAACATAAACAAGTGTCAATCTTTTGATAGTTATTATCTCTTAAAAACACGCTTTTTGTTTTGAAAGCGGGAATTAATTTTAAATTAATTTCTACCACTTCTATGTTTTGAATTTAGAAAAATGGATTCCATATTTTGAATCAGGATGTTCAAATTGTGTAAATAGGTAACTTTTATTTTTAGACATTTTGAATAATTACTGCGGTAAATATTTTATTTACCATGGTTAAGGGTAAATCCGGTAAATAAGGGTTAAAAAATAATGTTATAATAATACTAAATTACTCTAAAACGTGTCCTAGCCTTATTGGTTGATACATGTTCGACCATAGTCATCTTTGGGTCGATTTTGGGACCCCATGGTGCCACTTGTAGGTGATAGGGACACTTTATTTTAATTAAGTTAAAATGAATACAAAAATGACACAAGCATATATCTTTTAGAAAAACAATTTTTACATAGGGTTATATATGTTGGATATTAGATTATAAATATTCATTAGAAAGATAAAAATATTTCCTACATAAATATATTTTATTTATAATTTTTAGACAATAAATAATTTAATTTATTTATGACACAATGATGATGAATTAATTACTATAATAGTGAAAAATTAAAATAATTGATATTATAAATACCCAAATAAATATAATATGAAACTTTTAATGAATTAAACTAATTTTATAGGATAATATTATATATTAAGATTGATTTAACTTACTGTGTTCGAAGTAATCAATCTGTTATGAGTTTCACAAAAATCAACTATTGAATAGTGTCACAATTGACATAAAAGAGTTATTAAAACAAATATTATATTATTAATTGATATTAAATTCATAAAAATCTAAGGTTCGGCCAAGATATTTATATCATGATATTTTCATCATTAATGGACCACTTGGGGGTCTCTTGGATGTATATAGTAAGTTTATTAACCATATTATATAAAAATAAAAAGAGACATTGTAAAAGTGAAACTAATTAACTTAGAGTTAATACTTAAAGATAAGGTTAATATAAGTACCCAAACCTGTCTAAATTCTATTGGTTGAGTTGTTTTCGACCCATACCCACCTTAACATTTAAATAATAAACTTTGGAGCCATTAGAAACCGAATATGAATTTATTATAAACTAATATTTCTACCTTTTCCAAAGGTGCCCCTCACCCCTCTTATAAAAGGGAACTACTCCTTCTCATTTCTTCACACCTTAAAAACCTTTTGGTTCGGAAAACCTCTGCCCAAATACTCTCCCAACTTCCCTCACTACAACCTAGAGGCCTTAGTTTGATCATAAATCCAACCTAAGGAGCCCTTTTGATCAAATCAAAAGGAAGAACCCGAAGAAGAGGTAATGATTTCACCACCCTTTTCCAAGTTCCTTTCTTCTTCCACTTCTTCTTACTTTGTTATTACCATTATAAAATAATAACTCCAGTATCATATATATACTGTGATGTTATTATAAATATGGTACAACCATATTCAGTATTCTATCCACCCTTTGAATAACATGTCACCATACGTGCGTACGTACGACTTACCGTCTCCACGTCGTGGTGTAATTGTTATTCAATATATTATTTTATGGATGAGTATAATAATGATATGTAACTCATGTAAATAATAAATATAACATTTTAATTATTCTGTATATATGATATAACAACCATTTATATATTCTTTCAAAAGAATGATATTGTCGCTCGTGCGTACGTACGGACTACCGTCTCCACGAACGCGATGAGATTCATTCTCCATCGTATCCATTCAAGTATAATTATCATTTGATGATTTAAAAATGATGTTTAAGTACTTGATATAATTCTGGATATGAATAATATACAACCTATCAATTACAAACATGGCTTAGGTAACAAAACATATAAAATAAAATAAGTAAGTTAACACCCGAAACAACGATAATACTAAGATATTATTATCAAATCAATATTAAAAGATCATATATGATATCATATTAATGTATATGGTTCTTGTATAATTTAATAAAAATTATTTCACCATTATATAGGAGGTTAACCTACCCCAACCAAGGAAAAGTACAAGGTAAGGGGTTTTCATCTCACTCCTTATTCCCGTGAGATTCATGCCATATTGCCACTATCACCTTTTGTGTGGTGTATGTACTGCCCATAATTATATTCTTTGTGTAATACACTCTAATTTATGTGTATTTACATATTAATTGCATGATACCTCTTTTATGGGTTGTATGTTTCATAATATACCAAATTGGTAAGGGTTATTTCACAATCTCTTCATTATCCGAGGTTGTTTAAACGTAATAATCTACTGGGATCTCTTTATCATCTACATCCATGTTTCTTCAAAATATATTTCAAAACATTTTTACTATTTACAAGAATATGGGTTAAAGTCATTTATACCCTTTTTTGACTTTTTATAAGTGGTTTATAAAGGAATATTTCCGTCGTTTTCCAAACAAGGCACTTTTTAACATTTTCGACAAAATTAAGTTAAGAATGTTTTTTTTAACTTATACGGCGGGTGCGGCTATTTTTCTGCCGTTATAAAATCGTCAAATCTTCCCTTACAAGCTTATAAGAATATTTTAAAAGAAAATGTTTTGTTAAATTATTTAATAAAAAGAGAGATATTTCTCTAAAATAGTTTTGATTTCATCTATGTCAACATCCTTTGATGGATTTTAAGCTTATTTGAAGTTGATTTATTATGATACAAAACATCCATATTTTATTGAAGGTTTTGTGATATTTTTGAATGTGGATAAGTTATTCTTATGTCACTCATGGTTTTTGTTTAGAGTATTGACATTTCATAAGTTATTTATAATCCGAATGTTTATGTTATATTTCAACCTTTCATTTAGATGAATGTGTTAGACAAGTATGTTACGGGTTGGGGACCGGTAAAAGTAAGCCCTCCGGTTTGGTCTCCGGTTATTAGAGGAACTCCGGTTTGGTCTCCAGTTATTAGAGGAACTCCGGTTTGGTCTCCGGTTATTAGAGGAACTCCGGGTTGGTGTCCGGTTATTAGAGGCACTCCGGGTTGGGTTCTGGTTACAGTTAGCCCCTAGGTCTTGGGATGAGGCCTTGACAAAGAAATTAAAGTTCAGCATTATGAATTCCAACATTATGAAAGTGGTTATTGATATTTCATGTGATTATTCGATTATTAGAATATCCATGTGAATAAGTAAATGGCATTATTTCATTTTACTTTTGCTATACTATGTTGAAGTTCAAGTTTAAAAGGCTTTTGTTTTAGTAATACATTGCCTTAAATGTTTATGCTTTTTTTTAATGTTCCGCTATATTGTTATCCTTACTGGGAATTTGATCTCACCCCTTTTCTATGTTTTATTTTTCCCAGGATGTGAAGAAGTAAGTTATGAATGAACTGCATGGATATTATGAGGGGATAATAGTGTGGACTATGGAGACATTATGTTGTCGTAGTAGTTTTTCACTTTATGATGTAATGTAAAAATTATGAATATATCTAGTGTTTACAAGGCTACTAAACCAATCGGTCTTTCAAGATTTGATCTTTCTTGTGATCATGCCAATGTTATGTAATAATGCACCGACTCTGGGTAACTAGGGTCGGGGCGTTACAAGGTTGATTTAGAATATACTGATGATGAAGAAGAGGATATGGTAAGAAATATGAAGTAGTTTTAGGGGAATAAATATAGTGTTTATTCCATGAAAAACATTGGAAAACAAGGTTCACTGGTTCATAAAATAAAAAGGATAATTGTGGGAACTCACACATCACTAATTTCATATATTTAAAAATAAATAATAAATAATGTTAATAAACATATTGAATGGGTATACACCATGAATATTTAGTTTGATTAGATTGATGCAATTTTAACGTGGAAGGTTTTCCCACGAAAAAATATAAGAATGTCATTGACACCAAATGGGTGTTTATGAAAAAAATAGATGAAAAATGAGTAGTATGACACCCATAATTTTAGTTACTTTACCTTTTTTATTGTATTTTAGGATTTTATAACACTTGGGATGTTTTTTGGGTGGTTTGAGGATGTTTTCCATGTTTTGATGGTGTTTTTGGAGGTTCACAATTTGTGCATGGTTACTAGAAACTATGAACAACTTAAAAAACCATATAATATATTTTGGGGTTCACTAGGATATAATAATATTGGTGCTTTGATTAAAAAAATGTGTGTCCCAAAGCTGCAGTAACTTATCTTTCATAGCAGCACATGCATTTTTGGTGCATGGTTTGACAGACTGTGCAACCAAACCATGTGATGTGCAGTTAAGGCCATGAAATATGTGGTTTTAATCCAAATTAATCCCATAAATCCTTATTAGTCCTTTGATTTACTTGTATCTCAAAATCCTATTCCCCAAGGCTCTTTTGGTTATTCCCTTTAACATATAGTTATCTTTCTTAATGTAGAAGTGCACTGCAGATTTGGATTCATTAGTAATTCATCATTCTTCCCAGTTCTTCCTAGATCTACTCTTCCCCTCTCTCCAAAAACTATATATCTAGTATTTTTTGGATAGTTTATTATGTTATGATGGTAATATTGATGATATATAATTGAATATATTGAAGGAAAGAAGATCAAAAGTCTTATCTAGAATATCTTAATACCTTTTTTCATTTACACCATCTATTTAGATGTAAGAAGATACTATCTCATCTCCAGTTATTCTAGAACTTTATGGATTAGTTTTGATTAAATGTTTTTCAATAATTTTTTTTGTGAAAACCATGTGTTATTCTTTAAGGAAACCCCTTATTGGTTGTGGCTATGTATTTTTGTTGAGAAATTGGATGGCTTTTGGAAAACACCTTTTTATATAGTTTTATATATAAAATTTGAAAATTATTGTATTTTTTGACACACACAAGTGGTTAGACTAAATGTTTCCAAGAAGAAATTGGTTTTATATGTAATTGAATTTGAAATGTAATTTGGCATACATAGTTGGCATGCATTCATTTGTGTACATGACACTAAAAATGGGTCATGTTCCTAGGGGAACTTGGATATTGGTCACATTATGATTACATGGTAGATAAATGAGAGACCACTCATGGGTATAGAACTGTCACTTTTCATGCATGTATGTGTCAGTGTGTGTGTGGAAGTATGATAAGGGGCATTTAAAATTATAAGAAATGCTTTAATTACTTTTTCCTCTCTCCATGTAACCACTTTTGGTTATGATAAAACCACATAAGATTTTTATTTAAATTTCTTTATATAAATGTGTTAACTGGTTCTTATCATAGTGGAATGATTTCGGGAGACTTTGGGGGAATCTTACTGAATTTATACTCACAACATGATTAGTAACTTTAGCACATATTCATATGTCATATACCATGATATAGTATATGGGAAGGTAACACACTTCTCTTGTGATGCACCTTGATACCATGGGAATAATAGTTGGAGTTGGAGGTTAGATCTTGGTTGAGTGTTTTTTGGGATCAGGTCACTTGAAGCCTATGAGTCATGTTGTCTTTCGATTTTTATTTTATATTCCAGGTTCCATTGTAACTCAGATATTATTGTCATTTTTCTGGTTTTACTTTGGGTTTCATTATTCCTTCTCATGAATCATTTATGAGGATTTTATTTTTATCATTCAATGTTAACCAGTTGTTTTATCTTTAAAGGGAAAATAATCTCCAACATTTCCTTATCCCTTGGAATTTATTGCCAGCCATTGGTGTCTTTGGGATGTCACCTAAGGCTAGTAACACCACCGTCACTTATCAATCCAATGAGAATGGGTGGGACATTATAAATGGTATCATTCATGGTTGGTCTATTTATTTTCTTAGGATAGTAGAAGGAGATGGGGTCATCTAAACATGAAATGTATATCCTAAAATTAAAAAACTAACCTTTTTATTATGAACTTCATGTCACCATGGTGGTTTGATTAAAAAATTGGTTTTAGACAATTTTAGGTGAGTTATCATCTAATCATCTTGGTTTTAGACTATTAATATTATATATCATGTATTGGTAGAGAGACATACCATTAGGTCCACATTGATCGTCTTAAATTATATAAATTATGATAAATGTTTAAAATACTTATAATGGTTGGAATTTGAAAATAATGGTTGTCGAATTTTTGATTTTCTAATTTCAATGTTTGACACCTTCAGTTGCTAGTGAGTGAGAATAAATGAGGTTTTGGTCTATTAATAGAGAAATACACTGGGTAGACTTCATAGGAATCAACCAGATGAGTTAACATAAAATATGGTTGACCTAATCCCCAGGTGTATCAAAAGTTGGTCTAAATCATTGTTTAGGATTTTATAGTTGTATATAAAGGAAATAAGAACGATGAACCTTGATAGGTGGAACACTCAATGTAGTTTGAAAATAAAAATCAATCCATATTTTAGGGGGGTTATGAGCCAAAGAAAATAAATGTGTGGCTTAATAATATTAATCAAATCATTAATTTAAATAGAAAACTAGATGAGATGAAAGTAATTTGGAAATGTATATGCTTAAGGATCTTTAATTACAGTGGTGGGATCTAGCTGTTCGGACTAAAATTGAGAAAGGTTTTACATGGGAGGATTTTGAGGAATTTTTCTACAATAAATTCTATCCTCATAACTTTTGGATATCTAAAAATAATATTTCTTCAGTTTTAAATAAGGAATCTCTTAATGACAGAGTATTCAAATAATTTTATAAAATTATTTTACTTTAAACTGAAAGTAGTTACAAGTGCATCCACGAAGGAAGTCATTTTTGAGTTAGGGCTATGATAAAAAATAATCTCAATGATTGTTTTTCTTTGTATTATAAACTATTCAGAGATGATAAATAGTGAGATGGTGGTATAAATGGATATATCTAGAAATAGAATTTAAGGAAGTATATCTATCCCCATGAAAATTGGTGGAAACTCCGATGTTGAGAATAACTAAAAAAGGGACACATAATTAAAAAGTTTTCGTATATCTAAGAATTAGACCATGGGATCAGTCAAAATCTATCCTCAGCTAAAAATTATACTTAGATGCTTCTATTGTGGGTCCTTTGATCATATTAGATGAGATTTTATAGAACCACCTAGATCATGTCACACCTATAACTAGATGAGACATCTCTAGTGTTATTGTCGTAGATATCAAAATAATAGATTTGGGAATACATATTTTCCCTCTCAGAAATCTTATGCATCAATTGTAAGATATCATCAAAATAACTCTCATCCTTTGAACCAAGTGATCCAAGTTAATTCTAGAAATTCCACGACTTATCCAATTGTAAAATCTCCTCAGAGAAACATAGAGTTAAGCGATAACGAGTAAGAAATTATATGGTTTTGAGAATGTTATCATAGACATTTAATTTGGTCTATTAACGGTGAGAGATAAGATTATTTTGAATTATACCATTATGCCTGTATTTTTTGTTATGGGTGAATCCCACTCCTTTATATCTTCTAGTGTTTTTGATCTTATTGGTTTTCATGCTGAGATGATGCCTTCTATTTTGGAATTTCTAACTCTTATGGGATAACGGGGGTGTCGATCCTTAAAATGCACATCGAGTTCTATAACTATTGATGTGGTTGACCTGATTTGGGATTTTTATATTCTTGATATGGGTATCTACAACTTGATATTTGGGATGGATTAATTAGTGAACTTTGATTCCCATATCATTTTTTATGTGTGGAAGGTGACTTTAAAATATTCTTATGGTGTTATGCATCTCTCTAAATCAGATTGGGCACTAAATACAAGTTGTGAAGGACCTTTGGTATTGATGGTTGAAACCATATCTTACTAGTTGGTGTTTCTTACTTTGGTATTAATGGATGATATTTGAAATATATATTTTCCAACCATCATTGACAATTTTGATGAAAAATTATTAGGATTTACACCAAAAAAAGAGAAGTGGAGTTTATGATGGATATTCTACCAGGGTCCAATCCTATTTCATTCCAATCTTATTTAATGGAACCAAAATAATTGAGAGAAATAATATAAAAAATAGAATATTTAGATAGAAAAGGGTTCATTTGACCAGGTGAATTTCTGTGGGAAGTGTCAATCCCAGTTTCAGATACTTTGCCTTGGTTTTATGCATTATAAGATTTTATAATGCTTGGGGAATGTTTTAAGAGGTCCGATGAAGTTATGTAATGTTTTGGAGGTGTATCTATTAGTTCATGGTTTGTACAAGTTTACTAGAAACCATTCACCACCTCAAGGAAATCATGGGATGATATGGCTCTATTTATACATAGTTTTGCCACATTTTTTTATTTATTTTTAATGATTTAAATAATTATTTTAGTTTTTTTATACTAAATAATTGTATTTTTGTATTTATATTATTAAATTTGTTAATTTATCAAATTTTATAATAAATTAAGTTTTTTAGACTTTAAATTATTAATTTTAATCTTACCTTTTATATTTAATTTGATTAATTGGTAATTAGTTTTGTTAAATTTCAATCAGCTTACTTTTTAATAAATTGGCATTAATAATAATTCGTCATTTAATATTCTTTCTTATATTTAAATAACTTAGTCTTCATTTTAATATTTTAAATTTTATTTTTGTTTCATTTGAATAGGTTAACAATGTTAAATAATTTTTCTAATCGTCCTGCTAATTACTTAATTAAAGAATTTTAGATTAAATTAAATATATAGTTGGATTTTAATTTTATTTTTTCAAAGAGTTATTTAACCAATTAATTAAGTGTTTTCAAACATTAATTATTTAATATTATGAATGAAGTTATATTATTTATTCATTTTCTATTGATTTTAGGCTACCGACGAGGTAGACAAGAGCTATCTATAACCTATTGGGTCACCGATGCTATCCTTTATCATTCGATGCTACCCTAAAAATAATTTATATAGTAATTTTAATTTAAGTCTTATATCATCTTAGTTTATTAATCATCTAGTTCTTAATTTAAGTGTTGTCAATTTAATAATTTTTATTATAATTTTTATGTTTAAAGTTTTATAATAATCCAATTTTTTATTTATGGTTGTTTAGTCTACTTTAAATTTTAAATATTTATTTTTAACAACTTCAGTTTTTATTTTTAAATTCATTTTACACAATTTTAATTTTTTTAATTCTATGTTAGTTTTATTTATTTAAGTTATTGATGTAGTTAATCTGTAACCTTTTATATATTCCTTCGGTCGATATCCCTTTTATTTATGCACTGGTAACCTTTTAATTTATCTGTACCAGTGACCCTTTTATTTATTTTCTATTGGTCACTTAAAGACTACCGATAACCTTAATATTTAGTGCATCAGGGCTCCTTTTCTTTTTGGCGCAACGGTGAGTTTCTTTTATGTTTTCATTAGTGACCTCTTCTCTTAACGATAATCTTTTATTTTATTTTGCAACGGTGACCTTTTTATTTAGACTAACAGTGACCCTTTAATCTACAGCACTATATCGATAACTTTAATTTTAGTCTATCAGTAACCTTATAATTTTATACTAATATTGACCCTCTAATTGTAATCTAACAGTGACCTCACTTTTTCTTTTATGCATATGGATGACCTTGCACTCTACTTTATCCCCTGCTCCTTACCATTGCACCCCTCCATGTCACTGTTATTTCCCTTTCCTTTCACCATTCTCCCATGCCTCTTGCTATAACCCTGCATCCACCAAAACTCTACCGGTGTTACACTCACAGTGCTTCTTTCACCCATCCTTCGCACCATTGCTGCCTCACTTGAAATCCTGCTTCATCACCGGATTTTCCACCCCATTTAACAAACCTAGATCAATAACCACAATCAGAATCAAACAAAATATAACTCAAATTAGAATACATATCCAACCCTTACATTATATATGAACATATCAACATTTGTTATTTTCGCAGGTCTATTTATGAAGAACTCAGTTTCCCTATCACTGTCTGGAGGAATCAACTCATCCACCGAAGGAGATTTCACCATACTGTGAGTCGTCACATCTGAAGATGACACGATTTCGGCACTGTGCGAGGAGTCCAGGTAGAGCGAGGCTCAGTTCCTCTTACTGTGGGAGTATGAGGTGATGCTGAGGGAAGTCCCGCCACTAATGAGCTACACCACCGTGGAAGGAGGGAGAAGGAAGACGCCGCGTTGCCTGTAAAGGGTCCATCACTGAAGTTGAGGAGAGTCCACCTGGACCATTTCCATGGCCTGTTTCCCAGTTAAAGAGAGACGCTGAACCAGAGGAGGCCGCTGCTAGTGTTCGCTGGTGTTGAGGAGGCATCCGACCGGTCTCGTGTCAAGCTGAACCGCACCACCGTAACCTCCTAGAGAAGAGTCGAGAAACCCTTCTCCCCCTATTGTTGTGCGCCGAATTTTGGGGGAGAAGGAATGAATAAAAAAATTAATTAAAATAATAATAATAAAGATAAGATAACGATAAAAGTTAAAATTAATAATTAATAATTTAAAAAAATTAATATAATATATTATATAATAATTTAAATTTTCTAAATAAATTAGTTTCGTTTAAATTAAATTTAAGATAAAATAAAAAGATTCTTTAAGACTAAAATAATAATCTATAAATAAAATTAATTATTAATATCAATTAATTTTTTTACTTTAACACATTAATTATATTTTAATTTCTATTGAAAAAATATGATAATTTAATTAATAAAGTAATTTATTAAATATAGTTTAAGAATCTTTTTAAGTTATTCTCTTTAAGTATTAATTGTAATTACACTAATTAAAAAACTTAACTAAAAATTATAAATTAAATATGTAATGATTTTACATTTTATAAGATTAAATAAAAAACTAACAATCATAATAATAATATTTAATAATAATTATCAATTTTTTTTATTAATTAATGCTGGTTAACTTTTTAACCAGTAAAATAACTTTACACTTTAAAAAATAAATTTTTTACTTTTTTGTATTTTAATTCATTTATTTTTCTGTTCTAACTATACAGGTTCATTCAAGAGACAATTATACGTCTTGATTCACTTAACTAACTCACCAAGGCTTAGTTATGTGAGAAAAGTTAGTGCGATATGCCAGTCGTGGTGAAGCACATATGTGCGGGGCATTTGTGAAGGGCTTTTGAAGTTTGTCGAAAATTTTTGGTGACAAGCAGCAGAAGATAGTGACTACTTAAGATAGAGAAACCTTCAGATAGGAAGATATTCAGATTCATTAGATGGACATTTATTCAACACATCCAAGATCTTGTTCCGAACGGAGGTAGTGTAGAGGGCGACTCAGGAACCACTTCCTGGAGCTGGAGGAGCGTAGGAGGAGAGTATCTTTCAGGGAGTTTGAATTCCCTTGTGTTTGAATTCTTGCACTCTGTTTAAATGTCTTCAATTACTGTTATTTTAGTATACATGTTTTCTATCTAAGTCTCTAGTTCAGGGATAACTTGAAGTTTCATTGTTTGTCTTTTAATTCTCGTTTCACTTAATCATTTTCATGATTTCAGTATTGATCGGCGTGATCGATACTGAGTTCATCCAATTGTGTGTACCACTATAACATATTTTTGAAACTCCACAATCAAATTGTTGAGATTGATTATGGACACATCTTTCAAAAAAAATTCCCAAATACTTCGGGACTTATGTCGAGTTCCTCCTATTGTCATTTTCAATTCAAACTTTTCGGAGTTTATTTGTTTCAGAGTGGCGAACTCCAAAATCGATCAGCCTGTGTGACTGAGCTCTTAGAGAGGGAGGTAAGTCATTCCCTTTTTGGTGGTGTACTGCAATAAATTTTAAGTTAATTGAATTGTTTTAAGAACCAGTAAAACAGAGATTATTCCCCGAGCATTTTAATAGATTGTTCTCTTATCATCATGCTATATCTCTGTGTCTTCTAGTTTTAAACTATCTCTAGCTTCAATTTATATTAGATACATTGTTTTTAAATATTCTGTTATAATAATTATTTATAAAAAGTAAAACAAGTAGAGTATCCACTCCACTACAGACAAGAGTGGAGTTTTAGAAGGTTTTTAGAAGAATAGTGGTTAGAATTACCTTCCCTGTGGGTTCGACCCTGCTTTCCACATATACAGTAGTTAGTAGGAATATTAATGTTGAACTTTTAATGACTTCAATGATGGTATAGGTCATTAGACATGTATTTTGGTTCACTAGTTAGGCACACATTTGGTGGATAGTTTGGACAAACCACTTGAGTGTTCGAGGAAACTGTGCAGAGGGAAAGATGATGGAAAATCACAGTTGGCACAAAGTTTGTCTAACCACATGAGATAATTGTGAGGATTGTGGGATTAAGAAAGAATTACATCATGGCTGGTGTATGGTTAGACAAAATATATGGACCAAACCATGGGGCTATTTGGATTATCTAGTAACTGATGCACGATTGACACACAGTTTGAACAATTGTGCACCCTAACCATGTGAAGTGTAGTTGATGACCAAAAATTTGTGGTTTAAATATGAATTAATGTCCAAAATATCCATTATATACCTAAGTTCATAGGATCTATAATTCTTATCCCTCTCAAGTATCCTTTGGAAATTCACATTGACTTGGAGTCATATTTTGGAAAATAAAATCATGTTGGATATCCAGATTCATCAGTAAGTCATTGTTATTCCCCAATATGCATAGATTTACTCTTATCCTCTCTCTTAGAACCATTGATCTAGTCCATTATGGTTACATCCATGTTCTATTATGTGAAACATGATGATATATGATTATATATATTGAATGAAGGAATATACAAGTACATATCTAGAATATCTTAGTACATTCTTTGTTTTTCCACCCATTTAATGGTAGGTGGCTTTTATCTCATCTACAATCATTCTAGAACTCTAAGGATTAATTTTGATCAATTTTGTTTGATTTTTTTGTGCAAAAATTGTTCAATTCTTGATAGAAATCCCCAATTGGTTGTGTTTTTGTATTTTTTTGGTTAATTGGAGAGATTAAAACAACTATAATTTTTATAATTTTAATAAGATAGTTTTAAAATTATTGTATTTTTGTGATTCACACTAGTGGTTTGATTAAATATTTTTAAGAAGGAATTTTATTCATGTGAAAGTGAATGTGGCATGGAATTTTACATACATTGTTGGAGTGAGTTCATTTGTGGGCGTGACCCAAAGCAAGGGGTGTGTTCTATTAAGGTACCTAGATATTGGTCACCTTTTGATGTCTTGGTTGATCAAAGAGATACCAATATTGTATATGTAAATGTCACATGGAATTCATGTGTGTATGGGTGTGTATGTAGAATCACAAGAATCAGTGTGCCAAATTATAAGGAATAGATTATAGATTTAATTATTTTTTTACATGGATTTTTTTTGTTTTGATATAAAATGATTAAACTACTTTATTTATACTATTTTATATAAACTTGTTAAATGGTTCTTGTTCTATTATCATGATTTGGGATGTATTTTGTGAAATACTACTATTGTTATACTCCCAACCGGATTGGTTAATTTTCTTCATTTTCAGATTCCATCTACTAGGATATAGAAAATGTATCATAATTATATACTGATGCACCTTGATACCATGGGAATAATAAGTGGAGTTGGATATTGGAGCTTGGTCAAGTGTTGTTTTGGATCATGTCATGTGAGGCCTATGATTCATGTTGTCTTTTGGTTTTTTATTTGATATTCCATGTTCTGTTTTCACTATGATATTGTTTTTATTGGTTTTACTTTAGGCTACATTATTACATATCATGCATCATATAGGAGTATTGAATGTTTATTGTTAAATGTTAACATATTATTTTATCTTCAAATGAAAAATCAACCCCTAAAGTTTACCTTGTCATTGGAATTTATTTCCAGACTTTAGTGTCTTGGGGATTTCTCATAAGGATAGTAATAAATCCATCACATATATAGCCAATGAGGAGGGGTGGGACTTTAAAAGCAGTGAGAAGGAATAAATAAATATTTTTATGAAATCGATACACTCAAATAGTTGGAATATAATTTAAAGAAACCTTTTATCCAGTAACAAGGATTGAAAAAATTAGAACATTTATTGATATGTCTGAACAAAATCACTTTAGAGTGTACCAATTGGATGTAAAATTATATTTTTAAAATGGTAACCTTGAGTAAAAAGTATTTATTGAACAAAAAAATGGTTTTAATCTGGATTTTTATGCCACCATGATTTGTAAGTCTATAAAGGAATTATATAGATTGAAATAGTCTTCCTGATCTTATTAATCAAAACTAGATGTAATCCTGAAGGAAATGTACTTCAACAAGGGTATGGATGAAAAATATTTGTATGTTAGAGAGATATATATAGGTATAATACTTGTAATAGTGTATGTTTATGATTTAGTTTTTCACTAGAGACAAAAAATACCTCTATAAGGAATTATATGAGAAAATGAAAGAACATTTTGAAATTTCATTATTGGGAGCGTAAAGATACGTTTTAGGGTTACTGATTGAGAATAATTTAGATTAAAAATATTTTTCTCGATAATTTTATACATGAGATATATTAAAAATATTTGGTATGGAAGAATGTAGAGAGGTTTCAATAACCATTTTTGTCAAAACCAAACTTTGTAAAGATGGGAGTTTCCAAAAGTTTGATCTAAAATATTTTCGAAAACTTTTTGGAATTATATTCTATTGCACTTAATACAAAACCAACATAGAATTTTCAAGGAAACATTATGATTGATTTTAGGGTTGCCTAAGGGAGTCACACATACTTGATACATAGTGGATTCAGAGATATATGGATGGAACTGTGAGTTATGGCATGGCTTACAAGTTCATTAAATATCAAGAACTAATTTTGTATATTTATCTAAAATATAAAGATGATTGTATAGATAGAAATTCCACCTTAGGTGGAACATTATTTATTGGTAAGGGTGGTGTGAGATGGTATAATAAAAAATATAACTTAGTGATAATTAGAATAGATGAGGCATAATATATAGTAAAAACTATTTCATATACCTAAATATTAAGGATTTCTACTTAGATAGTAAACATAAAAATTGAAATTCAAAATAAATTTAGGATTTCCTCGACAAATAGTTAATTATTAATCTATCCAAGAACTTTGTAGAACACTCCATATCAAAACATATCAATATTATGTATCATTTCATTAATGAATTGGTGAGAATTGGGGATATCAAGATATACTGCAAGTTTTATGAAGAATAATATTTCCAATATATTCCCAATTTCACTTCCAATAGATATGTTCAATGATTTGAGTTTGAACCACCATGTTAAACTCTCTCCTCTATCTTTAAAAAATAAGGAACCACCCCCATATGAACTTTGTATTATTTTGAAGGGGGGGGGGAATAGTGACACAACTCTAGGTCAAGGGGGAAGAGAATTCTTGGTAGAAACATCGATAAATTTATTTTTATCAAAAGTTATGGATAATATTTAATATAGGAGTTTATTACTTGTTATATTTAATTAAATAATTAAAGGGGGGTTCATCTATGTCACTTAGATGAATATTCATGACCAGAGTGATACAATTCTTTTAAAATATAAACTTATCCAGTTTTGTGGTGAAATAAATTTCCCATATGGGATATTTTGCACTGTGATAATGCTCATGGAACTTGTAAAAGAATTCTCAAAACTTACATTTTTCTAGGTTTAAATGAATGGAGTTTACCATAAATCCAAAAGTAGGATATTAAAGTACTCTTGGATTTGTTGATGGTTTTCATTTATTTTTCATCCTTATTGAGAATAATTTAAGGATATTGGGGGGTTATTTGAAAAACTTATTGAGAGGTTAATATTTCTTGGGATTTTGTGGGAGAGTTTCTAAAGTGTCTAACGATAAGGCTTTAGTTTCAAGACTTGCATATGAGATTTCTCAATATAAGAAAAAATTAATCAATTTGAAGGCTCACATAAGAATAAACTATTTTAGATGAATTCAATGTAAGTAAAATTCCCACATATGTGAATTCCTCTATATAAGAGAACTATACATATATAAATATCTCTAAATATAAGATTTATACTACATATGTGAATACCTTAATGTAAATAAATCCCATGTAAGTGAAAAGTACAATGTATAAGAATGCCTTAGAATTTCTAATTTATGGTACACACGAGAATTCTGAAAATGCGTACAAATTCATATTGGAGTTTTCCCTATGTATTTATTTCTTAGTGAATATGTTTTTTCATTTATCCATGTTTGTGTAAGGGAATTTATAACAATTTAGTGTATATGAAAATTTAGTTTCACTAAAACTTAGTGTTCTAGAAACCATGCATTCTAATGGATTTAAACTTGATGATGCTAGATTCGATATTCAATTTTCAAAGCATAAAATTTTAGATTGGATAGAATATGATTCATGAGGGATTTGTAAAATTCTTATCATATTTATTATATTTTAAAGTTTTGATATGTTTTATAAATAAAAGCTATTATGTTGTTTAAGGTTGATTTTGTAAATAAATAAACTCCAAATATCAATTCTGTAATTATTATTGGAATGATACTTTACTTATATTAGTACAAAAATAATATTTTAATTTACCAGTGATTAAATTTAGTTGTTTTTGGTATTTGTGATATTTTTTAGAATTTTAGTTTGTAATAAAAGTTGAGTTGTGAAATTTCCCTTATGCCATGAGAAATATAAAGAAGGTGAAACATTGAGGCTGATTCGAAATATTGTCCACTTGTATTGTTGTGTCTCAAGTAGGATAAAGAATTTGTTACTATGAATGTCTTCATGGAAGGGAATTTTTATCCTCTGAGTGAAACTATCATTAAAGGAAAATTCAGGTGGGGATAATTTATTTATTAATGTGTTGAAAATTAGGAAATCAAAAAAATGGAAATCATATAATCATTTTTTAGTGGAAACCTTAAATACTTATTTGTTTCCTAATTGAGGTACCTAATGATGATAACATCAATTTAATTTTATTTAATGGATTCTATAAAAATAACAAAGATGATATGGTTGAGTATATTTATATATCAAAAAAGGGATTTAGTTTAATACTAGTGAGAGAACACTATGACAAGAGAGAGAAGAATAAGTGAGAGTGGTGAAATAAAGTACATATCTTGAATATCATATGAGAAGTAGTCAGTTGAGTCTAAAGTTGAATCCCATTTATCATTATTCTCATATGGTGGAACAATAGAATTAATTAAGATCATAAGATATTGAGAGTTATTGCTCTGAGGGATCTATATAAAGTGAGAATAAATTATTGAATATGTTAAAATGATTAATGAGGGAGATTTACACCCATTGTTGCGGAAACAACTGTTCTCACAATAAGATACTTCTTGTATTGAATATATATTCTATATAAAGGTTGAGAGAAAATAAACTGTATGATATCACTTTGGATATAAATAATGGTAATCTATGCCAATACTATAGTAATATATATTTTTGTTTTTAATAGTGTAGAACCTATAGTTGGGGGGACTAGCCAACCATGACAAGAAGTAGGTTACCTGAGAAGGGACCAAACCTGGAAAAAATACTCATATTCATTTTTTATTTATTTTATAAATACATGGGAGAGTTTGAGACTATATAATTGAGTAAATAGAATTATAATAGGTTTCATAAAATGATTTACTCAGGCGGAGAAAATTTAAAAAAATTTAACCACTAATTCATCCCCCCTTCTGAGTAGCATTACTCGATCCTGGGAACTCACACTTAATTTAATGTCAAGATATTGACCTCCCATTTTATATTTAATTATTTTTTTGAGAGAAAATATAAAATTCATTGAATTTCTATATATATATTCTATTCACCTTGAATAATAGTTCACACTCCGTTTTTAATTTCTATGTATCCGTGAGAGTGTATTTTGATTAATATAAAGGATCTCAACCAACATGAAATTAATTTCAATAGATTTTTTAAATATTATTTGAATAAGAGTAATATTTATTTGGGAATGAATCATCTCAGCTTTATGAATTGGTCATGATAATTCTTCATATTCTCTTTTAAGATACTTGAAATATTGTAGGCACCCCTTTTTATTTCTTCTAGTTCATATAAAAATAGCATGTTTTTCTTCTTAGCTTATTACAGATCCATATTCACTTTTTTTGTTGATAAATATAAACTATAAATTATATCTAATTATATGTGTCATGGATTCATGTATATTAACCTAAATAAGGATACATTAATGGAGTTTTAAAGGTTTTTAGAACACCTATAAAAAACATCATGCTCCAAACTCTAATTTTTTTTTTCAATTTGAGCTCACCAATTTCTCCGTAATATGTTTTATTTCCTGGTTGAAAAATTCCAATTTATTACTTCTTTATGGACAATAAAGGGTTCATGTATTGTAGATAACTCAATATATTACTATTAGCCCCTAAAAAGTGATTTTTTTGAGTTTCTCAATCATTAATGAGTGACTAAGAGATTCCAAACTGATCAAATATATTCCTGTAATTTTTTTTAATGATGATTATCATTTTATTCCATGAAATTTCCTCATCATTAAAAAATTTATACATATATTATAGACACATAAGAATGTATGTGTTGCTGAAAGAGTTTTGGAAGGGTCCCATGGAATTGATTTTTTATACATCAAACACTTTGAATTTAATAGATAGGTGTTTTATCATTTCATTATTCATTATAGTATTCACATTATTCCGGATTGATTATATCCTCAAAACATTACCCTTAAATCTCTTTAGATTGTGGGTCAAAATAATCCATACTTAAAAATCATTATCTATGATCCCCTAGACCCTCACTATTGGGATTTGGTGCTTATAGACACCGTATTTAGATACGAGATTTGAAATGAATGGATGTGACCAAATTTTAACCATAAATAATTTCAATATCACTATGAAATATTGAGTCACTTACATTAAATGAACCTTTTTTTGAGCTTATAGAGTTAAGAAAAAACATTCATATAACAAATCCCATGCATTTTTTTCAAATGGATTTTTTCCACTATATAAGAAACAAATCAATCCATAAAAATTCTATAACATCTCCTATAAAATTATGCACACATGGTACTATTCTAGAAATATCATGTGTAATACTTTTATTCATAACCTAGGGAAATGTAAAACTTATAGGGGTGATATCAATTCCTAATAAGGTAAAATGTACACTTAATTATATCAAGGCATAAATTTCGAATGAATAATATGACATGAGAAAATCATAATCCAATAATTCCATATTTCTTATCACACGTTCTTTATAAAAATACATGGTTAGAAATATAAATGATCACATGGAAAAAAATAAATGAATTAATGGTGGTTGAATTCACAATTCCATACACATTTTACCATCAAGGATGAAACTAAGAAACTATTCTTTCCATCAAGGACACAAAAAATACATCATTCTTTCCATAAAGGGTGAAATAAAGACATAATTCTTTAATTGGATAGAAAAACATTAAATAAACAAACTTTTTATATCATGAAACAAACCGATACATAAAGGGGATATATAGTACTGGACCCACCTAACACTCCTTTACGACTAATGCATTCACTTTTTGAATAATATGAATATCAACTCAATGCATAACAAAATGTACTTTGTGATCAATAAATAACCATATTGATATATAAACACAGAGAATATCAATACTTTTCTAATCAATAAATGAAGAAAATCCATCATAATAAATAATGAAAATGTTTAAAAAATTCATAATAAACTTTCTTAATTAACCAATAAACTTATATATCAGAATTGAAAGTATATGAATATTCAACATTTTCCTGATATGTAAATGGTATATATTTACATGGAAGGAAATATATAGTGTTCAAAGAGTAAAAGTATTTGAAGAAAAATTATACATATAATAGAGGATGATTTGGAATGAAAAAGGAATGAATGGATTTTTATGAGTTTAATCCCCCAAAATAAGATAGTATGAGAGAATTTATAATGTAATAGAAAAAAATATATACACTAAAAAATGGAAACAAGTGGTAAATAAAAATCATATGTCAATGAAGAAAAATTGAGACCATGAACCATTACAGTAAAGTAAATGTAAGAATCAAAAGAACATTAGATGGATATCATGAAATAAAAATTTAAAAAAATGAAATATATTCATTAAATTTAAAAGAAATAAGGAATTTAATAAACTATAAGAAATAAAATGTGGTGAAAAATATCAAACATGTATCATGTAATTTAAAATAAGAGACAAATTGCCCTTAAATATTTAAAAAAATTCAAATAAAAACATCTTAAAGGGTATAATTCCATATGAAATGTTCAATACCATGAACAATGAGAGAATCATGATATAAAATATCAAAGGTATATTATTTAAACCATAAATTATAAAACATGGTTTATAAAATAATCATGTCTCAAGGAATTGAAATTTGAGACAAAGAACCCTTATAACATTTCTATATTTGTAATCAAAATACAATTGAAAAGAGAAAAATATTTTGATCATTAAACCACATTAATTAAATGAATATGTTAAAAAACTCATTAGTTTATAATCAAACAATATATAATATATCATGATTCATATTCACAATTATGTCTCATGAAATTAAAATTGATACAAAGAAACCTTGATGTTAATTCCTACTTAGTCAAAATGCGCGCATGCCTATTCTATAAAAAAATTAAATATGTTAATAATTTGTTTTAGAACCTTATTAAAATATATTACCAATTATATAATTAATTAATAAATATTTATTACAAATATATTTGTTGGTTATAGTTTATTTTCATTATCAGATGCTAAGAACTCTAATTTCTTGTTTCGTACTAGTTTTGTAATGGTGTTTTCGATTAGTGTTAATTAATAGAATGTCAATAATTGAAATTTTTTAAAATGTACTAGAATAATGGTGTTTTAATAATTCATCATGTTCCATTTTCATATAGTGAATGATAAATATATGGTTTATGAAAATTGAAATTGTGAAGAATTAGTTTCAGCATGTTTAACGATCAAAAGGTGAAATATTAATAAATATATTAAATAAAAATAACAACATTATATATTAATTAAAATATAATAAATACATTATTAATATATTATATTACAGTTATATAATATTATTTAATCATTCATGATATAAGAATTATAACATCATTTATTTCGGTGGTAAAACTGATCTTATTTTAATGATTTTATGTGTAAGGACATGTTTTTATATAAATTTAATATTACATTCAAATATGATTAATAATATCATGAATTTTCTTTAAATTAATTAAATTAATTCCTAGTATCATCTATGTGTGGTAGTAATGACAATGAAATTCAGTATTCATGGAGGCGGTAGTCCACATGTATACACGATTAACATTTCCATTTCTCAAAGAATGGTGGGGGAATGATGGAATATAATAAATTATAATTTAATAATTATAATTGTGACATATGAAACATATTATTTCATAAAATCCATTCTTTAAACTATCCATGGGTGGTGGAAATGGAAAATGAATGTCATTTTTGTGCCGAGGTGGTAGTCCGCACGTACACAAGATCATTGTTGTTTTGTTTATCTTAGTGCTTGAAAAGTATATAATAATGGTCTATCCATTAATATAATTACATTATAGTATATTAATAATACTGGTTTCATTATGTAAATGTTGATATAATATGTCTGGAAGAAAAATATAGAGGATTAAAGGCTAAAGAGTATGAAAGAATCATATTGAGAACATAGGTTTTCTCTTAAAAATATGCTAAGAGATGAAGGAATTTTGAAATCTAATTGAGACCAGAGTCGTATGAAAATTAGAGAGTCTTATAAGAGAATAAAAAATTAATTATTTAAAGATGAAATTTTAAGGTATAATTGTAACATGAAGTGGTGTAAATGATCCCCTTTTATAAGTGATGTTGGGTAATTTTGGAAGTACACATTATATTTGAACAATTGAATGACACTAATAAAGGGTTAAAAGTTCAAAAAGTAAAATATAATGTATTTAAGGGTGATATAAGTTCAAATAATCCTAAAAAATTAATTTTTTTACACACGTTTTAAATAGTTCTTCATCCTTTAACTCTTATATTTTTCACTTTTACATTTTTTTTATCATTGTGATTTGTTTTTAAGTAATATTAATTTTAATACCTAAAAATAAATTTGGTCATATTAAATAATTTAAAACTTTTTTTAATAAAAATTAGATCCAATTTATCAAATAATATTTCAATATTTAATAAAAATTAATTTTAACATTAGCTCTTTTCACGAGTAAGAACCTGTTTTTAGTAAAAGTGTATTATTAAGCTTAAAATTTATGTGTAGGATAAAATCCTCAGTGATTTCAATTTTAATATATAAAATAGATTATTGTAAAAATAAATTTTATTTTTCTCTCAAATAAATCTAAAATAAATTTTTTTCTAAAAAAACTATTAAATTTAAAAAGAACAAAAGAGTTGTTAGCTTTATTGGAAAATATTACTTAAGTTTATAAAATGTTAAACATAAGTTCTATAAATATATAATATGATTCAAGATGTATCGTTTTACTCCATAAATAAATATTTTATCTTGTAAAATTTTTTACATGTTTTTATTTTATAGTTACTTGTATATATATATTCATAAATTAAATGGGTTAAAAAACTATATTTTTCATCATTCACCTAAAAATAAATTATTATAAAAAATTTCCAAAAAATCATATTATGATTTTGTTGAAATGATGAAAGAAGAAGTGAATTAATTTTATTGAAATTAAAATAATAAAATTATGTAATTTAGTATTTAAATTAAAACATTAATATATAATGAATTTTTTTTGTAGGAAAATTTCATTTTATATTGTTAAAAATTCTTATTCTTATTTTTTATCAATTAGTAATTAGATTGGGGTTAATATATTATTAACATAGAATATATATTTTATCCATAATATATTTAATTTCATAAAACAAGTCACATAAAATCCAATTTTTTAAGGGATACATCTTCAAACAATCATTAATCATATGAGTTACAGAGCCATGTTATTTGAATATTATCAGTTTCTTGGTAATAATAATGAAATTTATTTTAATTTACAAATATTTCATAATTTTTTTATCTATATTATTTATCTTCAATTATATTACTACATTTTAATGTTTATATAACATTTTGTGGTTCATTGGGGGTTGTTGTTGTGTGTAAATCAATATATCCAACACATTAGATTCCAAAGAAAAAAATTATTTAACATCTCAATGTGCTACATTCTCCCTATTAAATAAATTGGATCCTAAAATTGTAATTATCAGTAATGAACTACATTATTTAAGGGTATATAAAGATATCTATAACATAGGATATATTTTAAATGAGGTTTTGACCTTAATTTATTAAGTAAGACTAGGAAACAAATCTAGTTCTTCCATCATTTTAACAGATTGATTTATTTTCACTTTTAAATTCATTATTTTCTCCAAAAATTTTGACTAATAGAAAATTTAATTTTTCTTCCTTCATAAGCTTCATTGCTTGGGAATCTATAAGACACATACTTCTATTTTATAGAATTTAGAAGTTTAAAAATACACAATTTGTTAATCATAACACATGAAAGTTGGGTGACCATAATTGCATGATTTTATACACTAACTTCTAACCCATTTAATTTATTATTAGGAAAATATACACATTGTCCACGGAATCTTTATTAATTTGGTTCCTTTAGGATTAAAAAATAACTAAAACCAAATTTTTTAACATGAATAATAAAATATTTACATCAATAGAGGATTATGAAAATTTCATCCTCAATATTTAATACTAGATTACACCATCATTTTAGCATAAAATTCTTTTATTTCATACTATATCACTCTTGGTTTAACCTCTATTTATTTAGGTTTGATTTATTAAATTTTTTTGACAAAATTACCATGAAATTTATAATAATATTAAAAACCCAATAATCATTGAAATATATGCTTAAAGTTTCATCTCATCCATTTTATATAAAATCACATATCAATTAATATGCACCATATACTATGAATCCTTTCATTTTAATATTTTTATATTCATGGTAATTCTCTTATTTGGTACTATAACATAAATATATTTGAATCCCTCATAATGGTTCATAAGGTCTATGTGAATCATCTAAATAATATTACCCATATTTTCTAGCCGAGTGTGTAGGCTTAGCCCCACTCATTATGCACTATGTGAAGATTGAGTTGATTCTCAACCAGAATTTTTTAGGATAATTACCCCTAGTTTCATCTTTTCCACAACCACATTTTATTTTTAGTACCCAAAAAGGTATTTAGTTTCAATGAGATCAAAAAATATATAACTTATTTTTTTTTAAAATGTTTTCCTATACCTAGACTTATGTTAATGGATTGTTTTACCAATGTTCTCTCATCATGTTCCCTAAAAAACATAAAGTATTTAATATTACCCCAATCACCCCAAAGTGCTATCTATACCTTTTAAATTATAATAAACCTGAAAAATGTTAACCCAAGATGGCATATAAAATAATTACATTATACTCAACTGAAATCTTAACCTCTATTGTTATCTAAACCCTCATTTAATACCAAATTTGTGGCCCTAGACCCACACTCATGGGATTTGCTACTCAAAAACACTTTCTTTACAAACCAAATTTGAAATTAACCAAATAGGCTCAATTTTAACAATAAATAATTAAAATAACACTATAAAATATTGATTCACTTACATTAAAAGGACCTTATGGGTTTAAAGACTAATAGAGTTTGTAAATAACTTCTCAATTATAAATCTCATGTATTTCTCATCAAGTAGACATTTATCCAATATATAATAAATGAGTAAATACATAATATATTATACCCCATCCTTTTCTAGAGAATAATTGGGCTTGATTACAAGTAATATTTTATGTTTTATTATGTACTTATCATTTGGGTATTACTTTGGGTTGTGTTTGTGTGAAATTTGGAAAGCAATGGGAGAAGAAGGTGTTATGCATAGTTGGAGCAAAATTTTCCCAAATAGTTGGAGAATTAATTATGAGATAATCATATCATGAATTGAATAATTAAATGGAGAATTAATTAAAGATATTGAAATTTTGAGTATGATTAATTAATTAGTGAATTAATTAATGGATTTTTGAGATATGTGTAATATTGTGTTGTTATCAATTAATTATTCAATTCATGTTTTCATTGGGAGAAGAAGGGGTTATTTCATGTTTTATTTCATGTTTTTAATATCTCATAACTAATTCTCTAATTAATTATTCAATTCATTATATCATTACTCATGAATCCCCCATTATAATTGAAACATGATTAGGCCACTCAATTAGGGAAAACCATATTCTCCTACCTAGAAAACTGTGCATGGTTTTAAATGTCACACGATATTAATTTTTAAAATTCCCCAAATTGACAAAACTCATCTATTTGAAACCCATTTGACCCGAGGAGATATTTAACATTTTTGGAGCACTCTAAAATAATTCCAATGCCTCCTAACTTCCGTTATTCATTATTCAAAGCTTAAATCTAAGATGCATACCTCTCCTAGAAGGTGAATCCTATCCTAGTTATTTTCTTATTCCCCTACCTTTATTATAACTTTATTTCATTAAAGTAATCCAATTTTATGTTAGATCTAAATCATTTTGGTGAGATATCGATCTATGATTATGTATATAGATCAGGATTTGCCAGATCTTGATTTCCTTTAATATTTAATTAGGTTTTTGATATTCAGATATCATTCTAAATCATTGTGGCGCCCAATTTTTGGGGATTTCCTTTGGGTGATTGTACATTAATGAATTGAGGTAGGTGGTCTAATATTAAATTCCCATAGTTGTGATTTGGTTTTAGCATAAAAATTGTATAATTTCTGGATTTATTTATCAATTCAAATTCCTAAATTAATTAAATTAATGTGGTAGATTTATTAGTTTATATATTATTTAAGTAGATAATTTATTTGGGAATTAATTATGAGATTCAGGGGATATCCAATTAGATAATTAATTAGGTAATTAATTAATACATTTATAAGTTTTCAAATTAGATAACTAATTGGGTAATTTATTATGATATTTATGGAATGTGATTTAGATAATTAATTGGGGGATTAATTAAGAGAGATTGATATTAATTATTGAGATTATTAATGGTGAAATTAATTAAGTGATATTGATATTATGAATTGATATAATTAGTTGTGGAATTAATTTCCAGATAATAATCTCATGAATTGAATAATTAATTAGAGAATTAATTATGAGATATTGAAATTATGAGTATGATTAATTAATTAGTGAGTTAATTAACGGGTTGTTGAGATATGTGTAATATTGTGTTGTTGTCAGTTATGTGTTATTAAATTGTAAATGGTAACATAGATATCTGGGAAAGTATTATGAATGGTAACTTTCTCATTCAATTATCTGTTATTAAATGGTGAATAGTAACTTGGGCATTCGGCTGAGTATTATGAATGGTAATATGATCATTCAATTATGTGTTATTAAATGGTGAATGGTAATATGGACATTCATCAATGTATTTTGAATTGTAAAATGGAAATTAAAATTTTTTATCCCTAAGGTATAGATCAGACTCTAGCTTGGGTCGAAGCAGGTATCTAGGTTCGGGTGTCCTCAGGAACCTGGAAGTTTATGCGGTTAAATAAATAATATCTAATAATGTGATAAAGTTTTTATTTATGCATTGTACTTATTTTGTTATAAAAATTCATACACTATTATTGAAATGATTTTTTTAGACACCTTTGGCAGTGCCCTAACAAGTCATACTCACACCCCACTCGGGCTGCCTGATTGGTACCCAGATAGACTTTATTTTTGCAGGATAGATTAAGGGAAAAGGCCTTGGGTTAGACTACTGATTTGGTGATGGATCATGGATGAGGGAACTAGATGTGGTTCAAGACCCAATCGGGAGTCGTCAATATCTTTATTTTTAGTTCATATTTTAGACAATTAACACATACATTATCATGGAATGTTTTCTACTTCAGTTTGATATTGTATTTTGTGATTTTAGTATCTTGAGATATTGGTATTGTTTATGGTTATATATTCTTCCCTATTGTTTATTTATGTAAACTTATGTATTACTCTAATAAAAGAGTCTATAGTCTCATAATGATCAACTTATCTTACCCTTGCAGCTACTCAACAACATCTAGCTTATGGGGAGGCGCACTTGGGGTCATGTGACTGACTAACTCGGGGCACCAGTGTGTGGAACCCAGGTCGGGATGTTACAATTTGGTATTAGAGATTGTTTTTATTCTCTTATTTATAATGCCTTACTATTTGGGGAAAGGTAAAAAATATAGTATGAACATATGGCGCATAGAACAGAGTTTGTGCATGGGAGTTGCAAACCCATGTAAGGTGGAAAACCCAAGTACCTTGGGTGGGATTGTTTTTATTGTTGTTTGTTGTTACATTTGAATATTATTTGACCTTGGGTAAATAACTTTTTGTGTTATGTGAAAAGTTTTATTGATTTTTTTTGAGGATTCACTCATGGACTAGAATGGAATGAGAGTTGAGTTTTCATGCATCATTTTAGACACTCATGATTTTTTTGTCACATGCATCATTTTAGGCACACACTAGAAACCCAATTTTGTGTATGTTTTTGAACACAATTTTTTTAATACTTTCTTGTGAAATTAAATTGATAATGATGCCTAAATTGAAATTAGAAGTGGTAAAATGATGCAATAATTTTAATAAATGGGTTCCTAGTTGTGAAACTTGAATAATGATAATGTGATCACCCTGGATAACCAAGACCTAGGGAAAGGATTGTTAAGGGTAGTAATATCATCATGGTTTTAATCACATGGAGAGATTTGGAGACGGAATTATTGTGACATTTTGTGGTTATTCCTCTTATGAAAATGTGATAAAGTTGTGTTATGAGTCATAAGACATGTGTTTCGAATTTTAGATTTATACCCCCACAACGATTCTTATTGAGAAGATGACATGAGGATATGGATGGTGATTCTCTACCAGTAGTGGAACCCAAGGTACCTATAGTGACGAGTGAGGATACATGGGAGTAGTTTTGAGAGAAATTCAATCGATTCATTCAATTCATGGAAGGAGACCCATTGTGGGATGTGATGAGTATGTATGAACAGAAAAAGAGTTTCAGTCACACCAACCTCTAACTTTTACTAGAGAGGGTGGACCTAAGGGAACTGAGTTTTGGGTGGAGTCCTTTGAGATGATACAAGACCCCTTTGAGACTCCTACTGAGAAGAGGGTCATTTTTTACACTTATATGCTGTGAGGATAATCAAAGAGCTAGTGGGAAATTCATGCGTGGACTATACATGATAATCAAAATATTGGTCATAAGTTGGGAATCCTTGATATATACTGTTCCTAAAAATATCAATTAGATATTGGGAATCCTTTCAAACACATGTGTTTGATAGAATGATTGTATAATGAGACTCTTTTATGACCCATGGCTTGGATAAACTAGTTTTATACAAGGGAGAAATACTAGTTTGAGAAAATCATAGGTGTGAAAATGAAACTTCACTAGAATTTTGATATCAAGTATTTTTTGGTGTCATGGTGGTCCAATTAGCATATGGTGACCCGACAACCTTTCATTCATATTTTGTATTATAACATCACTATTTTTATCATGTATACACCAATATATTTCAATGTATATTAGGGTCACATTGATGGTTCTTGAATAATATTTATCTCTCTAACCTTGTATATGATCCTTGGAAGCTGTACATACATTATGTTTTATATAAATGTTATATATTTATCTGGAATCAGGATAGAATCACATGATCAATATAGATATGGGATTAAAAGGAGGCTTAGAGATGTAGTGGATCCACATAGCATATTTTTTTTATTTTTTTTATGTTCTATATGATTGGTTTAATGGGATATTATATTTAATGTATGTGATATATGATATACATATTAAATTGATATGGAATGGGTGAATATAATTTTATTATTGTTTTCCTTTAACTATAATTCTATATATGTACTATAATTCTATATTATTAATAATGTTGTGGTTTTTTTTCGATTAATGGATTATAATATTGAGAGTATAGTCACCAAAATTATGTATATAGATACATTTCTCTAGTCGTTAAACTTTAGAATATAGTTAAGAACACTAGAGGTTATGAAACACAACTTGCTTGGTTTCTATTTGATCAGTCTAGGAAAAAGTCTTACAAAATATATTCAGTGCCTTACATATTTTATTTAAATAATTATCACTTAGTTTATGGAGATAGTAATGGTAGGAAATTGGGATGGAAACTAGGATTGTAGTTCATTAACACCTTTTAGGTGAATGACCAAGTCACTTGGGTTTTGGGATTATAGTTTTTGGTTTTCAATAGTACAATTGAATTATTTATTAAAGTGAGTGGTAAAATTTATAGGTTGTTGGTTTAATCCTATCCCACAATGGAAAGTGGTGTGTTTACATTCATCATACTAATAACAAAGGGATAATTAATATATTCATGGATACTAGGGATTTATAAATGGTATTCAAAAGGATAAAAATGTATTTTAAAATTTTTTTTTGGAAGAAATAAATATTTTGGATAATAATTTAGAAAAGTTTTTTGATAATATAAAGTCAACAGTAAAATAATTAGTGTTTAAAAAAATAACATATTTGGAACATGTTAATTAATTAAACCCATAATTCTAGATTTTTCTTGTTTACTTCTTTAATATTCCTAATATTAAAATCTTTTACAAGCCATGTGAGATAACCACTATGGAAGGTATATACCAACATTAGTAACCTTAGTAATGGTTTGTGATTGGCCAATGATTTGTTAGATTGCTGGAAAACATTTAGAGTATAGAGAAAGGTATGTAGTGTGGCTTGGGTTATAAGGAATGTAATGAACTAATATTTATTATGGTTTCATGGTTATGAAAAAATGTTAGGATAAATGATATGACTAACCTATTTAACATGGGATGTGGGTTTTCTTGTATTTATATGAGCAAAACCAAGATTTAATGACCTCGAGTGAGTAGAGTATTAATATAAATATATTGATTTAAAATGTGATGTGAGTGATGTTTGATATTTTGGTTGGTTTCCACACGGTTAATTAATTGATTATCCTAGTAAAGGAAAGCATGGGTAGTGGTTTTCCAAGAATACATTTGACATTCAATGGATGAATTCTTAGTTAATTAGGTGTGTGAGTTAAAGATTGATTAAATATGACTCATTGATGCATGATTCAGAGTGTATAAATTGGTAGTACATAGAGTACACCTACTCATATTCGATTTTTTTTAAATTTTAGTAAGGGGTAATATTCAGAGAATGTGTTGTTTTCAATTCACTCAATCCTTGAGATATAATGAGTGCGTATGTGACCTTTAAGGTGATGTTGTGATTGATAGTGGATAACATGTTGGTTATATAAGAGGTATCTTTTGGATGGATAATTTTAGTTTGGGTCATGTGAATTTCCCTTAAATAGCTAAATTTATTTTAGGAAAATGTGTTATGTAGTGATATTAGAGTGAAGTATATGACTCTTTAGTCCCTGAATTTGTAGATACGAGTCTTGGGGAATTAGTGCAATAAACTAAATGATCATGTTTGAGCTGTGATCAAGAATATGGTATAAAAATTTAAGGTTTATAAATAAGATAATAATAGTAATGGGATTTAGGATACATATATGATCAAGGTTCCTTAACACCATTATTGGTGAATTATAGAGGTGTTTCTATTAGTGGTGACATGGGAATCTAATGAGAAAATTGAGATTTATCATAGAGAAAGAGGGATTATTTTATAAATAAAGACCTGAGAATCATTTTTTGGAGATTAAATTCATCAAATTTGGGATAGTTTTATTATATTTTAGTGTTTCTTTGTGGTATATTATTAGTATGATTAGAAGATGGTGATAAGAGGAACTACTGTATCATTAGACCATGGGGGGAGGGACCAGATGTGTCAATAAGAGAACATGTAAACATGGTTTTTATGAAAAAAATGTTTGGGTTATGATGATTTTTGTATTATTTAGTTCTTTTAATTTATTATTATGGAGAGTCATATGTCAAGAAGAACACCATTTCATTTTTGGGAGTGTGACCATTATAGGATATCTGTCAGGTGACCCAGAAAACTACTAATGGTTGATGTTAGGGGCTGGAGCTTGAGTATAAATGGGTTAGATACATTTGTTTATAATATTCACTATATAAATGGATGTGACAATCATAAAATGGGTATAATCAGAGTAAAATATTATAGTGAGGATACCCATATAGTGTGTACATTCTTACCAATTAGTAAGAGTATAAATCTTATATTGGTGGAAGTTGGTGAGGATGAATGAAATAGGTGTGGTGAGATTGTTAGGTAGATAATTGAGATATTTCCCAAAGGAAACATGTATAGAAAAACTAATTCTAATTGGATCATCATTAAATATGTAAATTTTCATTTATTGAGATGGTAAAGTAAAGTCATCATTTCAAGAAACTAACTCAATATAAAATTTGAAGAAGATAATAATAGTGAATTCAATTTAGAGAATATTTGTACTCTTTAGAAAATATGCTAATGAGTTTGTAAATTTATTATTATTCAAGTTGATCACAAAATTATTTTTTACCTATATTTTGTATGGGTATCATTATGTTCTCATTATGCTACCATAGTTCTAACATTATGTGGCAATGAAATAATAATGCTTTGGTACATGAGGCTGAGTTATTTTGGAGGAAGCCAAACAATGAAGTACCGATGGGTTATTTTCATGTGTGATAAAAAATTATATTATTGAATAACAATAAAATGAATATTATAGAAAATAAAGTCATAAGTTTAAAATTAGAGTATATGATTTTGGTAAAAATATAATTTTACTGGATTGAAGACATAGAAAAAATGACCGTATCTAGTTTGGGATTCAAAATGAGTGATGAATTTGGATTATATAGATATATCAGAAGTTGGGAGATGTTCATTTAATTTTCTTGGTTATAAAAATCCATATACTGGGGAATTTTTGATAATGCATGTTATTATGGGTTAGTTTATCTAAAAGAATTTTGAATTTTAAAAAAATTCAGACAAACAAAATTTGATTTTTTAGATTTGGATTAGATCATAGGTTTTTTGATGTAAAAAGGAGGATATTTTCAGACATATTTATGGGTTATTAAATATTTTATATAATTTGGAAAACGAATGGAACATGGTTGTGTTACTATTAAGTTCCACAAACACCACCGTGTATCTGGTAATAATGGACTGGGTACATGGTGAGGGCTTGATGGTGTTAAAAATATATTATCCACCATAGAGTTCCCAGTATAAGAGTAACAGGTACCCGATGGTATAGAAAACCAGGTGGTATAATTCCTATTATATATTATAGTTCACATTTGTTTTTAAAAATATGTCCAGAACCATAATTTCATGGTTATACCCCTTTTGTATTTTGGTAGATAAGGGGTTTTGGAGAATTCCATTTGGGAAGTTACTCACCTTTTCCCCCCATCAAACTCCTTTCTATAAGGGGTGATTTCAATGGTGATTCCTTGGAATTTTGAGGTATGATTTTTTATTCTCATACTAATTTATCTATCTTTGTTATTTTCACACTTTTTTTTGTGATGGTGGAGTTAGTTATTTGATGACAATTCTGTAAAATCATAGTGGAATCATCCCAAATACAAGGGATTTTTGTATGATCGATTAAGGATTATAAAAGAGTAATAACATTCCCTATATAAATTCATTTTGAACAAGGAATATCACTAAGAGAATTTATTTTGTATTTTAATCAAATTAAAAATCAAATGTAATTCAATTGTCCATCTAATAATGAATTGTTTTATTGGATGTACGAGGGTTGTATAAGTTATTTTATTCATTCCATTAATAATAATATCAATGTTACTATATTTCTCTGTGTAATTTAAGAGGATATACCATTTTAGTTAATTTATGGTTTTAATTAATTTATTAGTTGTACATTTTTATAAATAATTAACTGAGGTTGTATGTTGAGATAGGGGATCTTGGAATAGGAAAGTAATTACATGGGTTGGGACATGGATGAGTGGGCATAGTGACATGAACAAACCTATCGAGATCCCTTCTGGGATGATGATAAGATGATTACGCGCCCCTAATACCTCCATTAATTATCAAGGGACTAGTTACTAGTACAAAGAGTTCATAATAACACATTGTAGTATTTATATTATAATAACCAACAACACATATACAATAAAATATGTATAATATAACTAATAATTGATTTCAGCATAAATGAATTTTTGAAATATATATTAATGAATGTATGATAAAAAACTATAGAAGATCACACATCATGGGAAACCCTATACATATCCAAAACATAGAAAACACTACATAATAAAATATACATGTTTTAAGGAATCACCTTATACTAAAATAAGTTAAACTAGAGAAGGTGAACCTTATAACACTATATAAAAAGGATTCTCAAAGAGGTTCTATCAGAACAACCATAATTTCCAAGTATCTCCTTGCATTATCTAGCATTCACTTCACATAAACAGCTCCAACTACATGATCAAAAATCTCATCTCTATAATATAATAAATATATAAGGACATAACACATGTGGGGACATGTCTGGTGTAGGTGTGAGTATAAACATATCTAGTAGGACACCCTAAAAAAGATGAAATGATTAGCCATCTCAAAATCCCCAATACAAGAATTTTATAAGACAAAGAGAATCAATATATTATTTTTAGGATAAAAACACATGTAAAAAGGTAAATAACCCATTATAATTGATTAGTTATTAAAAAAATTATAGCTCATTTAATACTAATATATTAGTAGAAAATTTCTGTATATATCAAATGTGTTAGAAGTATTCAACCCAGCTGCAAGTCACTTCTTAATGGTGATCTAATGCAGTAGGAAGGATCTTCAACTCGAGATCAGATGCTCCTTTAATTTGGGATTTAATAATCCAAGAACATAATATAATACATTTAAATCAAACAATTTAGTACTTAATAATCCTCACTTCACCACCCTGTATCAAATGTGTTGAGATGAGAATTATCAATGAAAAGTATATCAAATATCACAACTTATCTCTAAAGATACACAACACTAGAAAGTAATCTATGTTACCTTGGGAAATATAAAACCTTTTTATCCCAAATAATCTCACATCTATCACCTTTACCACATCCAATAGTATTAGTAGTTTGTAGGACCCATACCCTACTGAAAGACACATCAATCAAGAGGGTAATCAACCCCTATGGATGACTCATACCATGATGGTTGTATTGTGCATAATCCAGGAGGGTTTCTGAATCCATGAGTGGAGGATCCGTTGATTTTACCTATGATAGGCTTAACTACTTCAATATATATATATATATATATATATATATATATAACCCACACCCTACAGATAAATGCTTGAAAAGGGTTACAAATCCTATGGCTTCTTTAGTCATCCTCTCAAACACGTCATCGCCTCTATGTAGTTAAAAAACCCGAAACACTATGAATACATTTTTTATGTGATGAAGATACATATACCATAATTTTTTATGGTTAAAAACACTAATAATAGACTAGTCATATATCCAAAAATGGCCTTTTGTTGGTATAAAATTAATAATGTTTTAAACTACCCAGTATGTGGTCTGTCTAGTAGGGTACATGATAGTGGGAAACTCGAGTAGGTTGGTCATGTACTAGCATGGACTAAACACAATGAAAAAATTATATAGTGTGTGTAATAGTGTATATTACTTGAATATGTCCCCATGAAGGCTGACATGTACATGAATACACACTAAGCATCCTAGCTCGATATACGTATTGTGTCTAGAAAGTACATGATGTGTTGTTCACAAGACTAATATTACAATTGATTTAATATTGATTAAATATATGGAACCTAAATCCATTATCATGTAAACATGGACACATGACATGTATATAAAATTTATATGGTGTGCGAGTCTTTTTACATAGACTAGGTGTGTACATTGGTTACATGCTAAGACACATAGTCTGGCGATACATAATGGGTGACTTGATGTAACATGACATGTGATTTTAGAAAAGGAACATCTCACTAATTTGTATCAACCACTATGTCACAGAGTGATATTTATAGGGGTTACATATCACGTGTCATTCATTTAATGTCAAAATTTTATGCTAGTGAAATACATGATGCGTGACATGGGACTACATGTCATGTAGCCCAAAACTTATAGAATACCAAAACATTAACTTCTTATAAATTAACTTAACTTCCACCTCTACATATGGATATGACTCTACTTCTAGACGAACCTATCACCTTTGAAATCATCACCCCAATTCAGATGGGTGATCTTTGGTTATGCTTCAATGTCTTCTTATTTTCATTTATCCATTTATCAAAACATGCCCAAAACATTTAATTTTCTTGTTTTCTCTGTTTAAGCATCACAAAATCAGTAACTAACTCATGTGATAAGGATGGAGAATAATAATCCGTAATGTGGAAATATAAATGATTCAGTCGCTCAAATAACTATTTACCAATGATTATAAATAATTAAATAAATTACCAGTATGATGAAAATCATTTAAGATAAGTAAACCAAGTATAGGATCTGAAATAAAATTGTAGATAAATTTTAATGATTAATCCCTATATTTACCACATGCTTTGTAAATAAAATAAACATATATTTACAAATCTATAATTGAAGAGTAAGAATTATTGATTAACCAAAATAATTTTTTCATGTTTAAAGAGTAATAATTTCAAATTAATTTGTAATAGAATACTTTTGCTAAAATAATGATAATAATAACAATAATCATATTATTATTATTATTACCTTATAAATTAATTCACTGACATGTGAAAACAAAATATTTGATTTTAATAATTATCCTTCTCATGATATGAAAATAAAAGAGGTTAACAACTCAATTAAATATTTATTATTTCTCATCTATTAAATCCATCTTAAATAAATAATCCCATGTAATTCTTTGTTTTTATAAAATTAATCATATCTTGAAGCATAATTAATTTTCTTATAATGGAATCCAACTAATTAGGTGACCTGAGATATGATTAAAAATTATTGTAAATTTATATATTCTAAATAAATTATTTTGAATGATCAAATCAAAAAAACCTTCTATTAATTAACCAAAATAATTTTTTGGAACATTATTTTTAGGGAAAATTATTTTTAAAAAAGAAATCAATTTTATTTCATTGTTACTAAGAATGTTTTGAAGGAATATTCATGAGATCAAATTCCCTAAATTTTTCTATTTTTTTCTATGAAATATTAAAAATAACCTTTGAAAATATTATAATTAATTTATTTATAGAAATTTATGATAATTAAAATATTCACATGATAATTTTTTCATCACCATATAAAAAAATTTGATCTGATCATGGTAAGAAGTGGGCAGGTTAACATGAAGAAAAATGAATATTTGAGGGAAAAGGGAAAAGTATATTGCATTGATTAAAATTTTTAGTGATTTATTAACCTTTCATGAATATACATTAAATTTCCCAATTTCATGATAGTAATTTCTATAAAAATTATACATTTTTTATTTCTTATTCATTTTCGAATGATTTAAAAAAAACAAAGAAATTATTCTTTATTGTGTTGAGAGAGATATAATGATTCTTATTTTATTCTCCCATTTTTTCATTCCAATAAAACGATAAAATTTATTATAATAGGAAAGTCTCCTTTATAAGGAATAATCATATGGAAATTATATAATGGATATTCTCCTTGTATAACAACTAATTAAAACCTCTCTTACATTCCAATTTAGTTTCTTTAATAATGGAAAGTCAATTATCCAAAAATACCATTCCCTAGAATCATCCAATGCCAGATCACCACCACTAGGCCATGTGTATTCCATGTCACTACCATGTGTCCTCTCCAATTCTAACACAATATAGAAATATAATAGATTATTTATTTAGTCCAGTTTTTTTAATTTAAGACCCAGAATTTTATTGTCCACTATTTTTCACTCGTGCTAATAATTTATACCTCACATAGGAAAAACATCTAATTTATAACATAAACATGATGTCATTATTTTCATCTAAATTATTTTTTGGAGATATAAATATTCACAATTGAAGAATAAATATTTAAATACTAATAAATGTTAATTGTTCCATTAAACTCATGTAGCTTTAAAAATTAACAAAATTTTCCCAAGGGTAAACACAATTCTAGAGAAAACTGAATAATCAAAAGTATTTTCCAAGGAAATTTACTATGATTAATTTATAATTTCTCCCTTCTTAGGGAACCAATAATCCAAATAATAAAAATGATATAATTCTTAGTTAATAAAAAAATATGGATCTATACATCCTCCCAACCATTAACAATTTTCATCCTAAAAAATAAAAAACCTAAATATACTAAATGAGATGGTCATAAAACTTCCTCATGTGAAAAAACCATAAAAAAATGTAATTAATTATCTTGTAGTGATTCAGGCTATAAAAGAACTTGAATAAAACAATATAGATAATGGGTACTCTCTTTCATTGAACACACTCAAAATTTATCTCCCAAACATTCATTACATCACAAGAACTAAATAAAAAATATTGAACTAAAGAACCACCTTAACAAAAATATATAATTTCTTTCTATGAGTCTCATCAACCAAAACACCAATTTGTTTCTCAACCAAAAGATTTCCAACTATATGGACTGAAACATATTCACTTACCTCCATCACCCACATTGAATAAGTTCATCATTGATGATAACACATGTTATAGCCTTATAGTCCCCACATTTAAGAACGTATTAGATATTTGTAATATAAAAAAAATATCCAGGCTATATTCCTAAACTATTCTTAATGAAAATATTCCATACTTATTCATTGTGAGTTTCCAAGTAAAATGTTTCTTAGGGTCATCTTTAACTTTTTGTTACCTTCTGTCATCATGGAATACACATCAATGTCCCTTGTTCAAGGGAATATCTGTGGGAATATATAATACATCCTTACAAATATATATATATATATGATATATATAATATCATATTACATTAAAATTAAAAAATTTATTCCCATGCATTTTATGATTGTAGAAAAATAATGAATAGTTATCATTTTTTGATTCTCCAATAAAAGATTTTATTGAAACAATAATTACAAAATATGTAATATATGTGAATTCATTCAGTCATTGGATGCATGAAGTTGGCTAAAGAATTTATTCATGAATTATAACACATGAATAAATTAAATAACAACCAAGGTATGTCCTTGGGAGATTATATTTATATCATTACCATGTGGTGGCAGTGGGATTATCACATGATGCTTGGAAGGACCTCTCATAAACCCAAATATCTATTTATTTTCTTCGTTTGAATGTTGAGGTAATAAAAAATCATTGGAGAAATGAGAATCCATCATTGATGAAATGTGATTCATTCAAACCACGAATAGACCTCATAGATGGGTTATTTTTTACACTTAGTGATCTTTATCAAACCATATGATGGAGATGAAGATTAAACATTTAATATTTGGTGTAGGGTATGAAATATTTATAGTGCTCTTTATTTTAGTTTTTTACATGATGTTTTCATATTATATTGCATAGTAATCCTCAAAGAAGAGTATTTAATTGTTTATTCTTATTAGGAAAACTGTTTTTAGAATTATTTTAACCATTTTGTAGCATAAGTTATGTCCATGTTTAGTTTTTTAAAATATCACTTTAAATAAATATTAATAAAAAATAGAGTATTTTCATTATTCTAGATATTCATTTTAATTAAATGGTTTACCATTAAATAGTTGGGATATGTAAAGGTAACCAACACCTTACTGTTATATAACTAAGAGGTGTAAGGATTACCAAGGAATTACTCCTATATACTGTGTATTGCAAAATCAAAAATATTTCTTTACCTTTGTTTAGTTCGGTCTATGTAAGGGTCACCTAACATTACCCATACACAAGCAAGGATACCCAAGAAATACCTTTAAACGAGGGGTTCACATAATGGTATTCAATATTATTACCCTTATGCAAATGGTTTGTGTAAAGGTTTTATGTAATGGTATGATATAGATTACCATTATGCATAAAGGTAGTGAAAGGTTTTAAAATCATATGTAAATGGAAATAATTTATGTATAAATGCTATGCAATTTTTAAATGGTTCATGTAAAAGTAACCAACCACTTACCCATACATGAGTGGCTATATAAATATAACATAGGTTTTCTTAGGGCTATGTGAAGGTGACCTAGGGGTTACCATTCTGTGAAGGAGTACACATAAAGGTAAGATATCATTACCCTTAGAGGTATGTGTTTTATAGGGGTCAGGTCTATTTAACCTTATATAGACTATCTAAGCAAAGCTAGGAGGAGTCTAAATTCATGAAAGGGCCCTAGAATTGTATTACCATTACATATAGTGTCCACATAAGGGTAAAGGTTGGATATCATTATGCAGGAATGGGTTCATATGAAAGGTTAATCAAAAAGGAATTTAAAAATAGTTTTTAAACACTTAGATTGTTTTAATCATTTATAAAATGTTAAAAAATAATTAGAAAATTTATTTTGGGAACATTTAATTTATAAATGGTTTATAAATAATTTATTTAATTATAAATGGTTTATAATTAATTAAATAAATTCTTATGAAAAATTTTATTCAGCAATATTAGATGTTATTTTTTGAAATCCATTTTTACCAAATCATATGTCATGATTAATGTTCAAGATATAAAAGCGTTTATTTAAAAATCATAAGAAATAATTTATAAAGGGATGTAAATTATGAAATAAGGATAAAATATAAAATATTTATATTTAAATTATGAATTGTTCATAATTAATTATTTTGAATTATTCAAAATAAAAGAGGCCTTATTGGGATATAATTAAAACCACATAAAAAATATTTTGATAGTTGATATGATCAAGGATTAAATAATAATGAGGTATATGAAATTTAGATTTTGTATTTTTTTACATAACACAAATTAAATTATAATTGAATTATAATTCATATAAAATCACATATTTAACAAAAAAATTACATATAATGATGAATATGGATGTGTTCATATTGGAATGAATATAAAATTATTATATTCAGAATTATGTAATGTACAAATTTTTAAAAATGGAATTATAAAATTTTTATAATTAGATTTTATATATGAATTGTTCATAAATTTTTATCTCATGTTTACATATGTAAATTGTTTATTTAATTAAAAGGTTATTCCTTGGTTTTTTTCATAATAATAATTTTTTCTATAATATGAATATTTTTTTATGCTTTGTTTAATTGTTAAACTATATATAAACAAATTCCTTCAATAAATGATATGAATGTATCTTTAGTTAATTTACTTGTTCATATACCCTAACCTCAATTCATAATTAATTCCATGAACTTGAATTTAGTTCTTGAATATAGTTTTTTCATATTAGGTTTTAGTGTTATGATGAATTGGATTCTATCTTTAGTATAGTATACCTAGGTATAGGGACTTGGGGTTGGACTACCTACCTACCCTAAGACTTGTGCCTTGTCTATGTTGGTGAATAGGGTTAACTATCTATCATTCTAAGATTAATCATTTAGATTTTCTCAATATCATATAACTCCATTCATTTACAAGAAGTGTTCATGTACCTTATTCATGTGTTGTATCTAGATATGTATGAATATGTTTGAATTATATTTTTGGGTAATTAACATAAACTCATTGGTTGTGTAAAGAGTTACACATCAATATGGTTTGAACATATTGTTTAGGTGGAGGGAATATGATTCTGAAGTAAATTACTAGTAGCATGGATACATAAATGGAACAACATGAGATAAGATAGCGAGATAAAATACCTATCAAATACTAAGTGTGAGATTACTTCCAAAAATTCACCTATCAAGACCTCTATTATCCAACCGAGTAAGTTATAACATAGATGGGTTCCCCTGAGCTATATCATTTAAGTAAATAAAGGATGTGTGACACATGATCCACTTGGGGTATATTTTTTCATAGTTGCTTTCCCCTAGATTTCCATTTGTTATCATATTCCTGGTGATTGTTTTGGGTTACACTAGTTTGGATACTCTAATAAGATTAGATTACTATAGGAATAGAGATGACTTTTTAGATATAATGGATTACACAAAGGGTTGTCTTCTCAAATATCCCATTTTCATATATGATATAATTGGGATAAAGTCAAACCAAAATAACTAAGTGGTGACAGAAAAACCATGTTAGAATCATTTCTTAGTGAAATATAGACCTTGGATAACTAATGGATATGATGTTTTTTTAAAGGGGTTACCATTTTAGTGAGAGACTATTAAATACAAGTCATTAGTAAAAGGTTAAAAAAATATCATACCAATATGATATAAGATTATTTTTTAGATAATATCATCATCATGATCAAGATAAACATTGTAAAAAATCCTTGATAAGGAGAACCTTAATGAAATGTACTCCTTAGGCTTGTAACTTAAAAATATTATAATCAATGGTTGATACATAAATAGATTTTATTAAGAAATAATTCATTATGTCAGAATATTTCAATCCTCAATAAAAAAGTGTAGAAAATTTTCTACAACTGAATGTTGATTCTTATGGAATCATAGAGTGATTCATTGAAGGTTTCAAATACATTCGATGCATAATGACCGAAGGAATCTAAATTTATACCCAAAACTCTATATGATTGGGTATATCAATGATTTTTCACATTTAGATCTTGAGAAGAGTGTGAACATAATTGTTGTTTAATAAAATTACATAAGGATTTTTTGATACACATAATTATAATTTTTTCAATTTCTACAACATGATTTCTCGAAAAAGATATAGATAAAAGTATTTAACTTGGATAAAATTTTTATCCAGATATTTGTTAAAATATATGGGAGTGTTTTCATACCACCCATCAAAGTTATATTTAAATAAAGTATAATTTTTAAATAAAATTGTTCTAGACACATATAATAAGGTATATGATATAGTTTATTAGTTTAATATTCCCACTGATAAGAAAGAAATGTTATTTCATTAATAAAATGGGTTTGTGTATCATAATAATATTTTTAAAATAATATAATGTATAAAAGGCTAGTGGGAGTATGTTTTAAATTAAGTAACAATTGATAAATAGAAAATTACATCAATCTATGTTTAGAAGGAATTTTACATAATATCCTAAGAAAGCTAAAATGTATTAGTAAAAAATAATGTAATTAAATACATTATTTTAGTGATTAAGTATCATTTAATATGGTTCCAAGGTTGATGATGATTTACTCAAGAATATTTATAATTAGACACCATATGTTGACATAAGAACATTTGATATTATGAAGTCAATAAGTTTGCATATATTCTAAAGTTAAATAGTTTGATGTATGATTCCTAAATATCACAATAATTCAGATTGGATTATTTTATAGATGTTTCTACCAAATTAGTTTAGTGGGTGGGTTTTATTATATGTTCACATAGAGATATTACATGGATTATAGATAATGTAATGTTTTAAAAAACATAGAAAGTGTAGAAAACATAATAGTGATCTGAAATTTTATCATATATGAAATGATAAACCAGTGAATATTTTTGTTTTTTTAAATATTCTAAAATAGTTTAAGAATATTAAAATGTATGATATTAAATTAAAAATAAATTTGATCATTAATTCACATTTGATATATATATATTTATTGTGAATTGTAATGATAATCGAACTCTAAAAGTTTGAATTTGTGTTTATCCTTAATCAATTTTCACCATGGAGTCTTATAGGTATTGAAACTTTTTTAATGTTATATTTAGTAGGATTATTTTATAGATATATAGAATATTCTCATGAGGCACAATACATATAATATAATTCTTTGTGTTAACTATATGGCCTACTAATTATACCACATAGAGAATAATAAATATGTATTTGGTATACTAAGGGTGCATTTATCATATTTGAGTCCTCACTACCAAGGTTTTTTGAGATACCTATAATGATAACCTCCATACATATATACCCTACATACAAAAGTGAATATATTGACTTGGGTAATATAGTGTTGTTTGGGTATGTTGCCAATCATTTCATTGGTTTAATCTTAACCAAGATGGCATTTTTTCCTCTCATATGATGAGTATGAAACTTAGAATTAGATTGAGATATACTATGGTAGTGTGAAGGTGTACCTAAATATCATATATGTATCTAGATAGGGTACATGTGATGGGATTTTTCATAATAATTAATTTAATGTGATTTATTCATTGATAAAATTATTATATATTCTTAGAATAGAGAAAATATGAGTTGGTTATATGGGATTGACATGATCTGTGCCCAACGGTCACTCTATGTATTAAAAAAATGGAAAATATTATAATTCATGTTTACATATGATGCAGACTGGCAGACACTAGTATATAGATATGTGTGTATTATAAAGATCTTGAAAGATCCCCTTATAGCTTGAGTAGCATTGAAACTTTTCTATAAAACACTCTTTTCATACATATATAGATCTACATATTCATATTTGTTTTCAAAACTATAATGTCCCATGGGTCACACATTGAATCTAACAATATAGGTATTTATTTTGACTTAAAGAGTTAATAAACACTAGTTATAGAGTTAATACAAAAGTGTTTTTTATGGGCATTCACAAGGTATTTCATATTATGTCATACAAGGAGAGGTTAATGATTACATTCCAAAAGTGTGTTTGAATACATACAAAAGGAATTTTGGAAATGGTTTCACATGTTATTTTATATGATACAATATAAGTTGAAATGACAAAAACTCTTTTAGGATATAGAACAAGTGGGAGATTGGTATGAATATTAACAAAATCCTTATTTGAATATATGATACATATAATCAATGTCACATTGCATGAAAATTATGATTTTCACACCAATGCATTTTATTATTGTAGAAAAATGATAAATAGTTATCATTTATTTATTATCTCACCAAGGAAATCATTAATGTAATAGTTATATAAGATGTAACTTATGGGAGTTTGATCATTAATTAGAATCATGAAGTTGGATGAATCATTTATTCATTTACTATAACACATAAATAAATAAAACAATAACCATGTAGTACCCTTATGTGATTATTTATATATAACTACCATGTGATGGAAGTGGGATCATCAAACTATGATTAAAAGAACCTATATTGAACCTAAATCTCTATCTATTCTTCTTATATTTCATTCAATGATACTAGAACATCATGGGATAAATGGAAATATGACATATATGAAATGTGATTCATTTGACCCATGGATACACCATGAAGGTGGGATCCTTTTTAAACTTAATGATATTTACCATAGAATATGATGGAGATGTTGACATAGAATATTATCTTTCATGTTAGGTAATTCATATTTAAAGTGTTATTCATTTCATTTTTAAATTCAATTTTCATATTAAATTTCATGGAGATACTCATACAAGGTTTATATAATTATTCTCCTTGATCTAAAAATTGTTATTATACTTATTAAAAATCCTTCAATAGTCCAACATGGCATTCCTTGATCAATAAATTTATAAAAAATAGCTTTTAATTTCACCTATTAACCTCAACCTTTAATCATGATCAGGTTATATAATAAAAAAATCCACTTGCGTTTTGTTTCCCTTCAGCAAATGCTAATTGTGTGCAGTTTGATGAACAACACCAAAACCATCAAACTACCTAGCAACATGAAACTTATTTTTGATGGAACATTATTCCAAATTATAAATAAGGTGGTCCTAAACAATTTGATAACTCTACTCTGTTGGATCCATAGGCTAATATAATACTTTCAAAGATTGACTTAGTAAAATAAAAACCATTGGAAAACATTTTACCTTGAATATCTAAATTACTACATGCTATGATGACTAAAAGCTCTAGTAGACATAATATTTTGAGAAATGTGTTCCATTGGGGTAAACCTATCTCAATTACTATTTTAGTTTATAAAAGAATATTATATTGGAAAAATAACCATCTATTAGGAGAAGTGGGTGACATACTCCCCACATTCATAAATAAATTATTAGTTAAATGACCAAAAATATTTAGTCATGAAGGACTACTAAATTTATACAACAAATGAAGTGTAAATTTACCCATTTTATCAGTTCCACAAAACCATTCAATACCAAGAGTCCATAATTTATATTTACTAAGGATGATACCACCTGGTCTCATTACTAATACCATGGAGTCCCATAAAAGATATCTTCTTTTATCACATCAAAATTAACTTCTTAGAAGGTGTCAGTGACATAAGGATTACATCAATGAAGATTATATAAATTATTTGGTTCTATCAAGGTAATACTATGCAATCTCATACTATAAAAAAAATTGTGTAGGATGAATAACTCATGTATTCATCGATTTTTAGAAAGTCCTTTAAAGAGAAGGATTTAATCATAAATTATACTGCTTGAGGAATAATATGGACATATTTTTCCATCATTTATATTAACCCATAACCCTTTATATGTATACTACACATTTAAAAATAATTATTTGATGGTGGTATTCATGGAGGAAGATTAAAACATCATCCACTTAAAACTTCTCCTACATCACTGACTCCTCATCCAAAACCTCTTTTCCTGGTAGGTTACTATTACCTCAGTAAAAGGGTACTTGGTATCATTTATATATATAAGGATAATATATCCTTTACATAGTTCTAGGTTTGTATCTTATAGAAAAATCTTATGTGATAATGATCACTCAAGGAATCCAGTATAGGTGGAGAATGTGAGAGAAATAACATAGACCAAATTCTTTCTCGAAATGTATTCTTAAAAAGACGAGATCAAAAAAATTCACTTTGAATAATGTGCAATAAGTATTTCATTAGGTATGTGTTCCATAATAAGTAATAAAACAACATCTTGCTACCCCATTAAGGGTATAAAATCATATGAACTCATATTCGCAGCACATCACCAGAAGGAACCACATCCTGAATGACGGATCAATCTTCAACGATGATAAAGTAATATTATCATGACTTTGAGAGGAAAAAAAATCCACTATCAGATCATTGTGACATAAGGGAACGCAGGAATGAATACCCTTCTTGTCAATAGATATCTGAACTAAATATAATACATGATTCAATGACCCTAAAAAAATTTGAGCAAACACCCCCTTACGTAGGTAACTGATGATAAGAGGAATCAAGAATTAACATGGGCTCTCATAATCCTAACTTTATATAAGAGCTCAATATGTATGGGTGAGATCTATAATTATATTTTATTAAACCATAATGGTTGAAGCATATAATTATTATATGACACATAATTTTCACAAAGAATAACAAATGATAACTATATAGAGAATGTACCTTTTTGATTTTACCCAAAAACTGATGCCTTTAAATTCTACATAGATAAAAATATTATCATAGACATGGGGAAAAGATAAGCTTGATATCTTACTATCATCGGGTTTACTTGTATATTATTAAAAATAAAATCCCCTTAAATCTATTGTTAAATTTCAAAAACCAAACCTTATAAGACTAATAAACCTAGACTTCTTCCTTAGGGATCAAGCTAGTTTTATTTCATTCTTAAATGACCCAACCCACTGAGACCCCATTAGGGCCAGTGATGAGATGAGGGTATCATGCATAGATCTCCTAAAATTGGTCAGACACTAGCGACTAAAGGAAAAAAAAGGCATAATCACATATGGAAGGACTTATACTATAAAAATTGACAATATATATACAATAAAATACATTGAATAAATCAAGAAACTAATATAAAAATAAATGAATAACTGATCCATATGTTAATGAATTTATGAAAAACTACTAAACAAGATCACACCTCATGGGAAACCCTTACAGGTAGAAAAAAATCAGGAATAATACACTGTAAAATAAATATGTACAAAAAACACATACACCTAGAATTAAGGACACATGAAAAGAGACAGCATATACAATCACACACCAAAATAATTATAAAGAGGGTATATCATAATAACCAACCCCACAAAATATCACTATTATCCATCTATAATCCTCTCCACATAAATATCTATAGATCCCTAATCATGAATTCCATATCCATACTATGAAATGTTTTAACGTAAATATATATTTAGAAATAAGGTTCATACATGGACAGGTATAAACATAGCTAGTAGGACACCCCAAAATATTAAATGATAGTTGAAACAATTAGTTAGGTGAAAACCCCCACTACAAAAATTTAACTGAATAAGGATAATACAAACATGATTTATAGGATAAAAATATATTAACATAGGGTGTATCACCTTACCGTAGATCATATCCTTGTAATATTATATCATAATATTTTCTAAGGTCACAAAATAAGTAAATGATCTATTTATCTAAAGTCTGCTGTGAAAAAGTAATTCAAACCTTAGTGTGGATCCATAAGAGTAAATATGATCAATAATTAATTAGAGTTCAACTACTCCATGATTGAGTGATGAGGGAATACAAGGAAATCTTATAATCAATGTCAAGAAAAAAAATTAGTTCTCCATAATCCTGTCATCCCCACCCTTGAACTATGAAGTGAAATAACGCTTTTTCAAAGAAAAGTACACCGAACATTATAACTCAAATCTAAAAATTAATAATTCCATTAATAAATTTTGAATACCCATTTACTTATAGAATCTAGTTTTCTAGAATGGTCTCATGTCTTTCACCTCCATAACGTCCCTTAAAAATAGTAGTTAGAGGGAATCATACCTTTATAGAGGAACCGTAGTTGATAGTGTAACCAAAACATATGGAGGATCCATACCACAATGTGTGTAGTAGGAGTAATATAAGAGGATTCCCAACTAAACAAGTAATGGATTCATATATCATCCCTATGAGATAGTTATCTAGTCTAATATATACATAGAGGACCCATAACCTAGAGAAAGATATGCTCTAAGAGGGTTACCAAAGTTTTGGCTGCTTTAATTATCTACCCAAACATGTCATAATATATATAGATATTTAAAACTCTAACCAATATATATATAAGACCTAGATGATGAATATATATGTATCATCATATTCTATGTGGAAAAGCAGTTAGAATAGACAAACCATATGTCCAAAATAAGATCTTTGGTGGAAATAAGTGAAAAATACTACATATTACTTAGTAAAAAACATGTATGCACACTTTATTAGGTTTGTTGGATATTTACATAGCCCAATATATGTAAATAAAAATTTATCAATGTGTTTTGTGATGTACCTGATGAGTAATGATACTTAGTTTAGTCAGTTTATACAACAGATACATGATGAGTTGCCTAGCTAGCTATACATAATGTCTCTAGAAAGAACAAAACATGTGGTTTTCATGACTAATATTACATATGATTTAATATTACATATATATAAGGAATATAAAATAATTTAATCATATACCATGACACATGGTGCGTACATATATTGTACATGATATGTGGGTACTACTATACAAATTGCACATATATGTGTGGTACGCACTGAGACTCTTAGTCTATCATAGATGATGTGAGACTTGGAATCATGTGGAATTTGATTTAAAAAATGACGCGTATAAGAAATATGGGTTAATATAATAGTCAAATTATATGATTTCTAGGGGTTATATGTTCTATTGAATTCATTTCACATAAAAACCAAAGTTGAAAAAATACATGGTAGGGGACTTGAGACTATATATTGTGTAGAAAAAAATTTATATAATACCAAAACTATACAATATTTCTAATAATTCCACTACCACATTCATATATAACTATATCTAAATAGCTAGTTAAACTTACCCCCTTTAAACACATCATCACATCTCATCAGGGTGAGTTTCAGGTATCCTTCACCTTCACTGTCTCTTTATTTTTATTTATCAATTCATCAAACCATTTACAAAACATATAATTTTTTTGGATTCTTCAATTGTAGAATCCTAAAACCTCCAACAAACTCAAGTCAGAAGAACAAAGAATAATATTTAGGAAGGTGACAATCTGAATGATTTAATCAATCAAATAATTATTAATTAATGATAAATAATAATCTTATAATTCACCAACAAGAATAATCTCTATTAATAGATATAAACCAAGGATAATCATTAGGATAAAATTTTAGATAAGCACAGAGGATTTATCCACATATTTACCACATTCTAGGAAAATCAATCAAACATTTATCCTCATACACATAATATAAGTGTAAGGATAACTGAATAAAAAAATAAATTCTTTATATGTAAACATGAATAATTACTAATTAATTCAATGAATAATCTTTTAAGAAACATAATGATATTAATAATAATAATTTTTTTTGGAATTATTGTACTCCAAATTAATCAACTCATATGACCAAAAAAAGATAAATATTAATTCTACACATTCATAGAAAATGAACCAATTTAATAACATGATTAAATATATTTTTTAATTATTAAATTAAAATTTAATATGACTCATCCCATGAAATTAGGAAATTTGTTTATCGAAAAATTCATATTTCAAAAAAAATTAATTTAAATATAAAAAATTCTAATTAATCATGTGACATGAGATGAGAAAAAATTTCCCAGAATAACTATTTATTCTCAAAATAATTTTCCATTTGAACAAATAAACTAAAATACCTTTATTATATAATATTTTTTTTGGAAAATTCTTTTATGGAAAATAATTTTAAAATAATAAATTAAATTTATTTAGTCGTTACCATGAATTATTCCATGGAGAATTCCAAAAAATAAATTCCCAAACCATTTAATTTTCTAGGAAATATTCTTAAAAAAACTAATATAAAATTACAACTATATTTTTTATATAAAATTATTATTGTTAAAATATCCCAATTTTAATTATTATTTCACCATAGTAAATAATATGATCTGATCATGAGGGAAGAGGCCTGGATCTCATGATGTGAAACGGGGCTTGAAAAAAACAGAGAAAAGTATCTTACGTAAATGGTGATTTATTTATGATTTGTTATTATTTATTCAATCAATTTTTAGTGTTTACACTGTATAATCTTCATTTCTATAAAAATTATTTATTATTCATTTCCACCTCTTTTTTGAAGAATGTCAAGAAACATGATGAATTTCTACTTCATTATGTTGAGATAGATGTAGAGATATTCTTATTTGATTCTATCATTTTTATTTCGATGAAATGAGATAATTCCTAATTAGAGAAAATTATCCTTCCCAATATAGAATTATAGGAATATATTAATTTCTCCATAATGGATTACTATAATTCTCCCCTTATTATTCTTATATAACTGCTAATTAAGATCTTTGTTACCTTTCCTTTTAATTAATCTAATTAGTAAAAGAAAAATATCTTAATATAACATTCTAAAAAATCATCGAATAACACATCATCACGACTAGAAAAAACACGAACCAAATCACTACCATGCCAAAATGACAACACCATTACACTATATATATAAAAATAAATTTTTATAGAGTTTCGTTGTTTAATTTAAGACCCAAAATTTCTGAATGTATGAATCATCACTCAAGTATATAATTTACACATCCTCTAGAAAAAACACCTCATTTTAGAAACAACCAAGATATTAAAATTATCAGCGAAGCTTTTTTAAGAGATATAAATATTCACTTTCATATAATAAGTATTTATTTATTAAATAAATATTAATTACTCCACAAAATTCATGTTGCTCATAAAATTACCAAAATTTTACACTAGGGTAAAATGTGTTTCATGAAGCAAAAATAGAATAATTAGAAAATATCTTTGAAATTATTTAAGGGGTTAAAATTACCATTTTACCCTTTTTAGGGACCTAGAAATCGAAAATTAAAAACGTGAGAAGTCTAGATTATGAAAAAATCCAGGATGCTATAGATGGATTAAATGATAAACTCAGATAACATGGAAGGTTGATCTATTTATGTTACAGAATATTATTTGTGAAGGTGAAATGGTGTATACCTAATTGGTGGATATGGTATAGGTTTAAAAATTACTATTGTTCTATTTTTGAAATCATGAGTTTGGATGGATAGTCTTATATAATAAGAATGGGTGATTCTTTTTAAGTTAAGAGGTTTTAGGAATGCCTAATAACTATGATTCCATGGGGAATGGGTATTAGTGATGTTAAAAAACACGTAATTAATATTTTTTATTTTGGGATAATTTTATAATATCCTAGGATATGTCTCATTATATTGAGATATTGGGGTTTAGCAGGCTTATACCCCATTATTAGATAGGAAGATGGTCAGTTGTATAATAGGTTTTATAATATATAACTTTTAAGGAGAATTTCTATCTTGGGTATATTATTAATCTAGATAAGCCATTCAAGTCCTGGTACATCTTAGTGAGAAGGCCCCTAGGTCGTGTAACTTTATAAAGTGACATCTTTTGGATCCGTGTTTCCATAAATCACAACACTCTATCAATTTCACTTATATTTACTAAAGTTTTATTTTGTAATATTATTTCTACCAAATTATCTTTTTATTTTAAATATTTGAAAATCTAAATTACAATCATTTCATAATATATCAAACCCTCAACATAAAAAATAAAAATTGAAGGAAATCCATGACTTTCATCAGAATAAGTTATAAGATAGTTGGTAACCAAAAAACATGGAAAGTTTATTACAGATTATGTTCATAAATATGAATAAATATCAACCCTTTGAATTTATAATGAAATAAAAATTTTCTAATCAAAACATTTTTGATTGAGTGTCATTATTTTTTATCTTTCTTTTTATTTTATTATTGTATTAGTGACTCCAGTTTTATGAGTGAATTATAAAGGTGTGATTACATTTCTCTTAGAATTGTTTCATTTTGATGTTGTTGAGGAAAAGAGACACTAAGACCTTATTTAAGCCATAATATTTTGATGATGATGAAGTCTTCTAGATTACTGAATTTATCTTGAGATGTTTTTTGAATACATAGAGAAGAATATAAGTGTATATGTTTATTGTGTTGTATTTTTTTAAATGCATAAATCATATATTAAATCACATAAAATAATGTTTTTAAAGTGAGATTAAAGAAATATTTCATATTTGAATAGTTAGGAATAAATTCCAATGAGTTTAGAATAAATATAATATATACGGGGAGTTAAAGTGTTTTTAACTAGAAGAAATAGATAAGACTTATTTCTTAATACTTCACTGTTAGTTTGTAGGACTTTGAGAAATTTATATGAATTTAAAATATATTAAAATTTGATAAATGAATCAATTTATAAGACATTGTATATACATAATAAAACATATAGTTGAGTTTTAATGAGTTTTATAGGTGTTTATAAGACATTCTATAAGTTCATATGAATTTTATGATTGTTTGTAAAAGTCTGTGATTGGATTTTTAAGAATCTATAAATTCATAAGAATTTCATTATAGTTTTTAAGATTTTGTATGCACTTCATAAAACATGATACTAGTTCATAAGGATTTAATGAAGGTCTGTAAGACTTTCTGAACAAATTCATAACTCCTTAAGTTCATATACATTGTGTAAATTTTTTATGTTTTATTGAGAACATCATAAATATTTTTTCAAACATATTGAAAATAATTAAATATTTCTAGATTTGAATATTATTAATATTAAAAAAATAAGATAATAAAATGTGATATTATATTCATTAAAATAGAAAAAATAGTAAATGAAAATGTTTTTAGATGATTTTCAGAGTTTTATACCTCAAGGAAGAGTATCACAACACAATAATGCAAGGATCCTTATATATGTAGTTGTTTTCATTAAGGAATTATCCACAACATATTTAATGGAATATTTTTTAAGGGAAGAATATGATGATATTTTTTGAAGAATTGAGAGTAGAAGAATGTGGAACAATTTTGGATGTATTTTTGAATGAATTTTTTTAAAATTCATCACTCTAATAAAACTATAGAATTATTTGGGATAATTAAGACAAAATTATGAAGAATATTCAAATTCATCATAATTCGAATACATATTTTATGGAAATAATATTCCCATCAAATAAAATGAATATAAAAAGGTGAAAAATAAGAATAAAATGTTTTTTAGGAATTTAGGAATTATTGGGAGTTTAGATAGAAGAGTTACCAATAATTTTTTATATTTAAAACATATCTTCATAGAAGTTAGAAGAAAAAAAGAAGATAATACTTTCTTGTTATTGTGAAATAATGGATTAATGTTTTTAGTAAAATATTTAATCTACATTATTGGGAATGAAAATAATTAAACTATCCATTATATTTTAGATCAATTGGCAAGATTTATCTGAATTTCCAATACAAAGGATAAATAACCCAGCAAATATATTATAATGGTTTGGTTGTGAATACCATATATTTTTTATAAATACTTATACAAAGTATATTTTTTAAACTTATTTCATTATAATTTTCTAAAATCATTGTATTACTTTTATTTTCCTTATTTTTTTCTATATTTCATCTCTACTATTTTAAAAATAGAGAAACATTACTTATAGAGAGATTTCTATGGAATTTTCATTAATATAAACTAGTATACAAAGAATGAATATTTAGTAAAATTGATCATAAAATTACATCACATAGAATATATTTCTCTAAATCATAATAAGATCCATCCATTTTATAGTTTTTTATATATTATTTTTATATAAGTTTATATTTTGAAACTATTAGAGGATAGAAATTTGAAAAATTTATGATATATGATGATAAATTCATCATAACATCAGAGATGTTTTTGGAAACAATAATACATCCATTTTAAGGCTATTCATTTTTATTTTATCACAACAATTTGAACGACTTTAAAATATTAAAAAATTTTAAATCTATTATTATGATTTTAGGTCAACGGATAAACCACATAAAATGTGAAATATTGGAGTTGAAAAAATGTAATATTTTTTAAATGGTTCCGAAATTTTTAATTATGAGAATGAGGGATTTATATACTATTATGTTACATGGAATTTGTATCCTTTATTTTTTTATTCTCAACATAGATGTTCAATTTAGTTTAATACATGAGGAATTTTATTGAAGTAGTACATTCATGAATAATGATAGTCAATATGATTATGTATTTCCAGATTCTAAATAGAATCAAAATTATGATACTAAGTTAATTATGATGTATTTATTTGGTATAAACCTCAATGGTGAAGGTTAATCCAATAAATAATTAAATTATTTCAAAAATTAATCTTAAATTTGAAATTTGGAACAACAGGTTCTGATGTACCCATAGAGTTTTTGATTGTTTACATTTGTTGTTAATCATTTTTAAGAATTGTTAGAAGATGTTTAGATATTTATTGAAGAAGTGGATGATGTTTTTTAGATGTTATAATAGGATATTAGGTGAATTAAATAAGATTTATACTTCTATTTAAAGATAAATATAAACTATATCTAGCTACATAAGAACCATCTGATTATCTTTATATGCATGATTTGTTTGTCTACATAAGTATTTAACTAGTTTACCTATCCATTATCTAGCGCTATGTAGAAACCATCTCTGTAGGTATCATGATATATAGAGATCAATCTATTATGTGTAAGCATAATTTTGACACCATAATCTGGATATGTATAACCATGGCCTACTGGGGAATAACCATCAGTCTATGTATGAAATAATCATTCCATCTATGTTGGTATGAAAATATTGAGACTTTTTTTGGTTTTTACAATGGAAATTAAAATAACCTAAATAAAAAAACCTAATGATGATAAATATAATCTTAAAAGTATAAAAAATCATAGTTAAAATATGATTCTTTCTTTTTTTAGGTAATTCAAAAATGATGATTACTGTATATATCCATGTGAAATTTCAAATTCCATTAAAAAATTTGTGAATTTTATTGAAGATGAGTTTTTTCTTGAATAATATCCATATATTAGTTAGAGAATAAAAAAATTTCCGTGATTTTATGATTTTTAATTTATATAACCACATTAAAATATTTCTGAAGTGATTGAAGTTGAGTTTTTGAGTTGGGATATTCATGTTTTTGAGTTGAGAGAATTTGAGATGATGGGTATATTAGTGATAAAAAGAATATGGGTTTGTGATATTTAGTTAACATTAGAATATGTGTATTCCTATAAATTCACAAATTCATTTTTTCTAAATTATTTACAAATAGATGATAATCTAGAATTTCTTCAAGATAGTTTCATTTCCAATTAACCATGAAATAAGTAAATATGAGAAAAATTGGAAATGTACGCAATTCATGAGGTTAATGAAAATTTAGAACCATTATTGATATTTTTGTGCATGAAATTGAGCCTAGTTGTATATGTAAAACAATGTATTTAGATGTATGATTCTGTTTAGTAAACAATCATGATTGCTAAGATTGAAAATGTATTTTAGGAATTATTTTAATTCTTGATGTTTTGGGTTTCATGAATATTATATGTAGCCTAAGAGAGATGGTGGGTGACTTATATTTAGTTGTGAAGATAAAAATAAAGAGAAGAAAAGAGATTAAGTCTTGATGTTTAGAATCTATTACCTATATCTATTTGATATTGAGCTTAGAGTGAATAAAGTATGAGATTGAGAAATGAGATGCAGATCAATATTTGATTCTACAACGAGTGAGAAAGATATTCATAGATATTCTAGAAGATCTTGGAAGATGATCAATATCAACTATTTTGAAAGAAATTTAAGTATTAAATAGATCTTACTCATTTTTTATTTTTTATGTGTTAGTAGTAAGAATATATTTATTCTAATTTGAATATAGAAAACCCCAGTTTGATGGTATGATAATATTGTATGATATAAATGGTTTTTATTATAGTGAAGAAACCATGGTTTGGGAGACAGAAAAATGATTATAAGATGTATGTTTCTCATGATGTGTCTGAATCTTTTAAAAATTATCATATTTATTTATCTTCTATTTTCTATATATACATGTGAGGATGAAAATTTATATTTGATTGGATCAAACTTTAAAAATTTGTAGATGTTGTTTTAAAGTGAAAAGAAATTATAAGATATGGTGACTACTTATTCCAATCACCTTCTTAGTGAAGAAACCTGATCCTAAAAAATTCATCTAGTATTTGATAATGATTACCTCTATCTGATCCATTGGATTAATTATGATGCCCCATATGAATAATTTTAACATTAGGTCTATGATTTTATTTTATGGAAATTACTTTCATAGTTGGAAGAAAAATATTTTTCCACATCTTCTATCCCTTGAATTAGTATATATGTATACTATATTTGTTAATTTTTTACCCAATTAATGGCATAGTCCAATTAAATCTATAGATAAATTAAATATATAGGTTTATGGAATTGAACATAGTTCTTTTAAAATGTATTTTTTTTAAAAAGTTTTACACAAAATTGATGAGACTTCAATAAGGCAATGAAGTATAAGACATGTTTGAAAGTAGCTATGACTGAAATGTTAAAGTTAAGGAGTATAAATTATATATTTATAGAATACAATTTAATAAGTCAATATAACTAAGGAAGAACAAATTTATGGTTATTTTTAAAGGGTTAATGAAGTTCTAAAAAATATCGAAGGATTTGGTGAAAATCTTAAATATTTTACCATTATTAGGAATATTAAAATAATATTTTTGGATAGGTTTATCCCTAAGTTATTATCTCTTAATGATAGAGATAACCTCTCACTTAATTAATTGAATAATGTTGTCATAACCTATGATATGGGTAACCACATAGCCTTTAAGAAGAATGTTAAAGAAGAAATGGCCTTTGAGGCCATTCAAAAGTCGGAAATTAAAAAATTTGTTGATTATGTATATTCAAGTGAATCTAAAAATGAAGATAATTATATATATATTTAAAGAATTATCAATCTTATTTTAAACATTTTTATAATGATAAATAATAATAAAAATGCAATTTTCCACTTCAATGGTACAAATGTTACTGAATTGGGTGTTCTGCTATTAACTCTCTATAGAAGAAGCGAAAATATTTTTGAATCTAAAAGAGATAAGATAAATTAAAAAAGTAAGAATTGTTAAATATGAAAATAATAATTCAATTTTAAAGAAAAAATAAGAAATTTTCTATAAAATAGATAATAAATTCCAAGAGTAAGGAAAACATATCAAATTATACATCTTAAAGTGAATTTAAGGAGAATTCTATATATTTCATGGATCGTGTTGATAAATGGGTTGATGATTTAATTAGATAAGAATATGATTTATAAAAAAACTAAGATAAATCAAATTTTGAGGGATAATCTTGAATCATGTTCTATATAGAATACCATTCTTATGAAATAAAACAAAAATATTGTGAAAGATAAAAATAAACTGACTAAAGGTATGAATGAGTGTTAAAATAATTATAGAATCCTATTTGATGAAATCCAATAATTTAGGTTGAAAGATACTAAACATAAGAATATTATAACAGATATTGATGCTAGATCTAATTAGAAATAAAAATAATTATCAAAGACACTTTCTGATCCATCTAAGTTAGCTAAGAGAACATTCATGAAAGATCCGGTTAAATCTTTACCTGATGAGTCCACTTGTAATTATATTATAATAAATAATGTAGGTTCAAACTCTAAATATGGTCAAGTCAAGATGAAGTAAAATGTGGGGAAAAATTCACTCATACAAATAGGATAATGGAAGACATATAAAATCCCTATGACTCTTAAATAAAAAAAATCATAACCAAAGTATTAAAAATATACCAAAATCTAGGAAAAATTGTAAGAATGAGTTTTGTGATCCTATATGAATCAGATTAAAATGAAATTGTTGGTGATTTGGAGTGTTTGGTCAAAATACATACACAAGATGTTATATTATTCCACTACCTTGAATGAAAAATGATGTTAGGGGGAGTCATTTAGAGGAGTTTAAGTTTGGTTCTCAAAATAAGATATTTCATAAAGGTAAATACTTCTAATTTTCAAACTCAAAATATATCTAAGTTTCCAAAATATGTGTTCGATAGATGTATTTTGTAGGGTCATATTATAGTGAAGTGTCAAAAAATAATTCTACCAATGGTTTCTTATACTGAAAAAGGAAAGGTTATTCCAAATCCCATGAGAGAAAATGACTCTCAAACATAACTTACATTGAAGGCTTGAAAAAGAGATAAGTCAGGGGTTATTTATAATGGGAGCTCTTACCACATGATAGATGATATGAAAATACTATTTTTTTAAATATGAAGATGTATTAGTCAAATTTGTTTATATTTTTTCTCTAAAAAAATTGGATTGTCTCAACTAAATTTTAAGATAAAAAATGAACACAAATGATGTTTTATACAATGAAGGGTTGAAACACTCTCTTCTCATTATTAGTAAACTCTTTATTCATGGGAATGGATTTTTATTTTTAAAATTAAATCTTGTATCATTAAAATATTTATGTAATGAAGGATCATTAAACTAGTTAAATGAATGAATTGGAATTTATTTTTTATTAGTGATCCAGTAAATTTCAATTATTTATGTGAAAAAGAGGAGAGTATGGTATGACATAGGAGGATGAAAAAACATTACCACTATAAAACTCTAAATAATTGAAACATCTATATATTTTATGATGATGAAATAGTATACAATAAGTGATTTATACTTCATAAAATTACTTTATTTCCAAACATGAATGAACAATTTGATGTTCATCAAGAAATATTTATAATTCATTGAAATGTTTAAAGTTATAAAGATATAATTTGAAATGATTTGGGTCTCTACATAAAAAACCAAAGATTTGATAATGGAATGGAATAAAAATGTGATGAATTAAAAACTATCCTACCAAACATGGAATCAAGTATCAGTTTACCACATCATATACTCACCAACATAATGGTTTTTTAGATATAATGAAAATATGAATTTTTGAGATGGGAAGAATATTTCTTTTTGAAAGTAAAATGTCAGAAGATTTTCACATAGAAGCAGTGTGTACTAATTTACACATATAAAACCAATGCCATTTTAGAATTGAGAAAAATTATAATCAGTATGAGTTGTGGGAAAATATTTAGCCAACTATCTGGTACTTCAATTTATTTGGTACTATATTATTTATAAATATTAAAGACTACACATTGGGAAATTTTTAAGTGATAGATAATGAAGGTGTATTTCTGGTCACATATCCAGTGAATGCAGGTTGAATTTCTATAATAATACATTAAATAATATTCTAGAATTAAATGATTTTAAGACAGTTAAAAATAGTTATAACTAAAAGGTGTTTATTTTTGGCTCAATATGCTTTAATGTAGGCTATAAATAATCATAATTTTTAAAAACAAAATAAACAATAAAAATATTTTGAGAAAAATTTAATTGATATTGACGTTGATCATAATTTTGACGAAGAGGTTACTATAAATCGGTTTTTAAGACATTAAAGGTTGAAAAATAATGTTTATCCAAAGAATATAATAGGAAACAAGTGTTCATTAGTCCAAACTAGAATAAGGATGATAATTGAAAACCAAAAAAATATTATATCATAGGTTGAACCAATATATGTTGATGAAGTTATTGTGCATGAAGTGTGGACATGAGGTATGAATGATGATATAAACCAAATTATGGAAAAATCTACTAGGGTTCTTATCTAAAGAACAATAGTAAAAATATCATTGGAACCAAGTGAGTATTTAGAAACAAAATTAATGAGAATGGTGAAGTGGTTATAATTAAGGTTAGGCTGATATGAAAGGGATATTCTAAAATGGAAGGGATTATATTTATTTAAGACTTTTTTTTCAATTAGAAAATATTGAATAAATTACTATTTCTTAATAATTGGCAGCACATAGGAATTATAGTGTTTATCCCATGGATGTAAAATCACCCTTTTTGAAAATTTCTCTTATAGTGGATGTTTTTATTGAGAAACTATAGGATTTTATTATTTATATTGGTAGTGGTAGGGTGTAACATCCCAGGTATTTATAGAATAATACATTTTCATATCATTTAAATTTGTTTAATTTAATATTAATTTTAGTTTAAAGGGGACCCTATGTGTGGTAGCCTACCTGACATGCAACAAATGGTTTCTCCATAATCTAACGTTGCACACAACACTGAGTTATACAAAAAAATAATACAATAATAGTAATATAATATTAATTAGTAGTTAAAGCCAAGCCATTGTAATGGAGGGAATGGATAGTATCATCTAAATTATGAAAATTTTCTTTACACATGTTTAAATAATGATTCGTTGGTAACTAAATTTTTTAGAAATGGAAATAAAAACCAATAGAATATAAAGGATGTGTTTTTTATGAAAACCTATTTAAAAAGAGAATAATTGTGTTTAAAAAATCATATAACTCTTTATGGGTTTTTATTTAATGATAAATATAGGTTATATATTCAATTTAATGTTTTAAATTCATATTATATTTTTTCTAGTTATGATATAAGAACCAATTCATTTTTTTGGATAAAAGAAGTATTTTTTAAAAATACATTTTTACCGACTTTTGATAGAAAAACCTTTTTTAATTTATTATTTGATACCTTTACATGTTTTTTCACAAAATAAAATTATTATTGAGAAATGTAACATCAAAATTTAATCTTTATGAATTTTTTATATTTTTCTGAGAACTATCATGTTTAGATGAATAGTAAAAATAAGCTAAATTTTAATTGAAAACAACTCTTTCCATCGAGATAATTTATATGGTTAAATAATATTATTTAATGGTTTTAAAGTATAAATGTAATAAATTTTTATCATTTATTATAATTTAGGTCATGGGTATTAACTATATATTGAATTCAGATGTAAAAACATTTCAATGTTTTGTAATGTTCAAACTTAAAAAACTGCTTTCTCATTCTGAAAATGGGAATTAATTTTTAATTAATTTATTCCATATCTATGTTTTGAATTTAAAAAAATGGATTCCATATTTGGAATCATAAATTAAAAATTGTGTAAATAATTACCTTTTATCTTTGGACATTGTGAATTGTAATTTTAGTAATTATTTTTATTTACCATTGTTAAAGGGAAAATCCGGTAAATAAGTGTAAACAAAATAACATTATAATAATATAAAACTACCCTAAAACCTATCTTAATCCAATTTAATGAGATATGTCTAACCATGAGCATACTTAGGCTAAACATTTGGAATTTGGGATCCAATTAGTTGTGAAAAGGACATTTTATAATTTCTAATTTAAAGAAAAGAGAAATATAAAATAAACATGTATCTCTTACTAAAATAATTTAAATATATGTATATATAGCAAATATATATGAATAAAATTATTAATTATAAATATAAAAATATTTCATACATCCTGGTATTTTATTTATAATTTTTAGACATTAAATAAATAAATTTATTTTTGATAGAATGATGATGAAGTGATTACCTTGTTAATGAAATATTCAAATAAATGATGTTATACATATTAAAATAAATGTAATTTGAAAATTTTGATGAAATAATGGATTATTGTGACATATTATATTTTAGTTAAATGCTTTTGGTTAGAATGAATCAATTTTTTATGACTTTAACAAAAATCAATTACTAAATACTGACAAAATTGAAATAATTGAGTTCTTAAAACAAAAGAAAATTTTGTTAAATTATATAATTGTTCCAAAAATATATGATTCAGAAATATTTCTTATATAATGTTATAAATTTCATTAATGGTCAAATTTTGGTTCTATTTTAATTTTATAGTAACTATAGTAACCATATATTATGAAAATACATGAAGACATGGTAAGAGTGAATGTTTTTAACTAAGGGTTATAGAAAAAAAGATAATGTTAATTTTATGACCTAAACTTGTATAAAACCTATTTTTAAGAGTATTTAAAACCAAAATCATCTTATATGCTAAATATATCACTTAGGGACTATTATAATTTTAAAATCAATTTATAATAAAATAATATTTGAAGACTTTCCTAAAGTGCCCCTCTTCCCTCTTATAAAATGGAATCACTTATACCCACTTATACACACCTATCAATCATATTGGATCTTTTAAACTTGGATCATATAAAATCCAAAAAACCATAACTTCCTCTTATGATCCTTACCTTGGGCATAAGGCAATTCAAGAATGACTTTTGGCTCAAATCAAAATAATTTACCCGATTTAGAGGTAACATCTTCTCTCAAGTTCATTTCCATTATTTTACTTCTCCACTCCCTATGATCTTCTTATTCTATGATTACATAAATAATTCCTCAATATACTAGGATGTTTTCATTATAATTATTCAAACTACATTTACACACACCTCCATCTATTGGATGCGAACATACTATTTCTATGTACAACGAACTACCGCTTCACGAAATGATGATTGTTCAATTTTCACCTACCACCTCTCATGGTGTCCATTATTATGGAAATATATTTATATATGATAAGTATTATATTTATATAATCTATATTATTCGATAATTTTTATTTATAACATACCTTTATGCTTTCCATGTTGTGTAAATATGATAATTTCATTTGAGTAAGCGTGGACTACCGCCCCCTCAAAGCGACGTGACTCGTTCCCACAATACATAGAACATATAAAGGATGAAATTATCCTACCTATGAGACATAAAAAACATAAATATAATACTGGTATTATAATATACATTTATATCATTTTATTACTATTATTTTAATATAACAAATAAATGAATGTAGCGTTCATGAGTACGTACAACCTACTCTCTCTATAAATGATGCAATTAATTTCTTATCTCCAAATATTATTGATATTATAAATAAATATATACTGGATATATATGATATTTAAATCATCAATAATATTCTGGAGATGATGTTATTATGACTACATGGACAATTTACATCAAAACAAGTTCATTTTCGACTCAAGTACCGAATATCGACAAAACGTCCGATGTGAAATAAAATAATTATGTAATATTTATAAAATATAAATAAGTGACATGAGAGGAATAATAAACATGAAAAATTTTCTCAATAAAATATAAATTAACCTAATTTTATTATTCAATAATATAATTATTGTACATGGAATGTCGGACTCAAGGTAAGAGACTTAATCCTAATCTCCTTTCATTATGGAATTTCTTGATAATATGCACTTTTATTATTTTATAAGGTGTATATATATCCAATATGAAATTTCATATCCATATTTTATCTATAATAATGTTTTTTATTTGATAATGAAGATTAATTTTTAAATTTTCAAAGTGGTATGGGATACCTTGACCGTTTAAATATTTAATTATAAAATCTTAGTCTTCATGATATTAATTTACATATATCTTTATATGAATATAAAAGAATTATAAAGAAAAATTTATATCTATCTGGAATTTCATTCAATGTTTTCAAAAGTTAACTTTTTATTCAAATCATTTTACTTTTTTTACAAAATGACAAAAAGAAATTTTATTTGTTATATTGTATATGGTGATAACGACTTCTCCACCACCGTTATCGTTATTTGACATTTGGATTCCTCTATAAGACATAATTTATTTTAAATAAATACCTTATTCATTTATTTAGGTATCCTGGAATTGAAAATGGGAACTTAAATTAAAATTATATGTTTATATCGAAATTTTTTTATATGGGATTAGATGAGTTTTTTAAAAGGGTTTTGTGATGAATCTGTTCTTGAAATGGTACATGAGTATTATATGAAATGGGTGATCCTGATACAACTTATATTAAGGGTTTATCCCCATTAAAGATCACAGGTGAGCCTGATACAACTTATACAAAGGGTTGAGCCTCATTATATCTCATTGGTGAGCCCAATACAACGCATACAAAGGGTTGATTCCCATTATAACTCATGGGTGAGATCGTTATATCTCATATGATGGGATGGGACCCATTATAGATCACATGTGATCATGATATAGAATATACCAAGGGTTATACCAATTAAAGATATTCAATTTCGAAGTAGACCATATGTTCATTCTAATTGAATTTTATTTGAAATGGTTTTATATATATAATGATATAAGTCACCTAAATGAATTTTAATTTTATGATATTAGTTTAATATTTTTATTTCATAAAAAATTATGAGTGTCATTCATATGAAAATGTTTTATAGTTCTCTCAAATATCATTAAATGAGTTACCATGTTGTAGCTAGACTAATGGTTTTCTTTATTTTTTATGTCCCTTAATAATATTTTTATGATCATCCCATGTTTTTGAAATGTTTTTCACTGTGTAGAATTAAGGGTAAGAGAAAGGAATAATTAGAGAAGGTTTTTATCAAGAAAATAATTCTTTTTTTTGTTTAAGGAGTTTTATTATTAGGAAAAAATGGATAGAGTAGAAGTTTTTGCTTTGTATTTTTTGAGATGTAATGTAATAGTTATGTCCTAATTCTCTAAAAATCTAATCTTGAAAATATCCTCATTGTGAATTGTTTACTTAAATCAACATTAAGTAATGTTTAAGGTTGAGCCCTTATATATGGTGTGTAATTTGAGAAATAATTCATATGTATTGAAACATGCTTTTAGATCTTTTTACCTAATGATTTATGGCTACTTGAGGGAAACACGGTTTTCCAATGGTAAGGTTGATAATAATTTATATTTTTTAGATTTTTCTATAGGTACACTACTTATCATAGTCTATATAGATGAAATAATGTTTTATAGTTACAATCTGCATCATTATGAGTTTTTTTGAGTAAATGAAAAATAAATCTGAGATGTATTTATTGGGAGAATTGAAAAATGTTATATGATTAAAATTTGATTAGAGATATGATTATATATTATATGCCAATAAAAATAGACTAGTGAGATTCATATAAATTTTAGAATAGAAAAATTAAGAAACATTTCAACTCAGATTTCAGTTGAAATGAAACAGTATAACAATGAGAATGGAGGAATGTTGTTTGAAATAAGTTTTGAATATTCATTAAAAGATATTTTAATTTTACAATATCTATATTTGGTATAGTATATAAAAATAATCATTGTGCTATATTTCATAGTGGCCCAAGAGAATAACACATGATTACAAAAAAGAGAGTTCTATGATATGTGAATGGTACAATGAACAATGGAATGTTACATAATTGTAGTACATATTTAAACTCAATTTAATTCAGTAATAAAGATTAGGTAGGTGATTTAAAAAAAAATCTACATTTGGTGAGATATTATTCACTATGGAGTGTTATGTTAGATGTCATATTAAAAAAAGAAAAACTTAGTGATATTTAATATAACATTAGATGAGTAGGTGGCTTCTACTCATACATGTAGGCAGGTTTTATGGATGATTATAGACTGATCAAATTACAGTGAAACAAATATGTAATTTTCAAGATATCGACACATAAAAATTTGGTATCATTTCATTAATGAAAGAGTGTATAATGTAGATATTAATTTGAAATATATTTCTACATAGAATCATATTATATATATATTCACAAAAGATATTAAAAGGGAGAGGATATCAGAGATGAGGTTTAAAACCCTTTTATAGTCCTCTCATTGCAAATGATTATGGATGTAAAATTCCACCATAGGGATTTGGATTGTTTTGTAAAAGGGGGTGAAATAGTGGCACAACCCTTTATCTAAAACGGATGGAATCCTTGATAATAAGGGGAGTGTTAACTAATTTTCTCATATGAAGGTGTGGATAAGGTTTAACATGAAAGATCTTTTAATGTGAGAAATTGATATGAGATAAAAATGTATTAAATGAGGGGGATCTTATTTAAGTCACTTTGGTATAATTTATTGTCATCATGATATATAATTATCTAAAAAACAACCTTATTTGATTGTGTGGTGTAAGAAACTTCTCATAAGAGACATGATATAATTTGATTATTCATTCGATATTTTTGAGTTTTGAAATAGATGTATGATTTTTATTAATATTCGAAAATAGTTTCAAACAAATTTAAAAGGGTGGCATTGAAGTACCCTAGAAGTTTTATGATGGTTTTCATTTTTTGAATCTTTGTTGATAATCATTGTCAATTTATAACATATTTTTTTGATGTTTCGAAAGCTGTTTTTTTGTAGTTATGAGAAGATCTGAAGTGAATAAATAGGATGTTGAATTATTTTTATAGATTAATATTAGTTATGTTTTTCTAATGTTAATGTACTATAAATTTATGCGTAATCATGATATTTATGTCTTGGTAATCACATTACTAGTCTATATAACTAACATCAACAATTTTATATGCATCATCCAGATAAACATGAAGTTGTATAAGCATAAATATCGAATGTATCAGAATAAAATTGACATAGTAATCATGATTTTCTTAATAACAGTATTATTCTGTGTAACCATTAGTCAACCTACATAAGGATCATTCCATATGTATATGCATTTTCACTTAGAGAATGATTGAGGTGTTTGCGTACTAATTTTTTTAATTTTCATGAATTTGAATATTCAAAATAAAAAAAAATCCAATGATGATAAATTTCATTTTCAAATGCCAAAAAATTATATTTAAAATATTATTCTAGCTGATTCATAAGGTAATACAAAAATTTTGATCACTTTGAATATTATTTAGAATTTCCAAATATTTTTTAATTAAAAAGTAATAAATTTAGTAAAGTTGAGTTTTTTTTCTTAAAGTAAATATAGATATTATTTTTCAAATTCTAATATGTTAATTGTTTTCTATTTTTTAATTCTTATAATGACATTAAGTTGGGTTTGAAGTGATTGAAGATGACCATTTGAGTACGGATATTCAAGTAAGTGAGTTTATATGATTTGAGTTTCTATGTACTTTAGTGTTATGAGGAAGTTTTTTTAATTAATTCACTAAATAAAAGAATATTTTTATTCCTTCATATTAAAAAATAATTTATTTGTGAATTATTTTCATAAGGATAGAGTAAATAGAATTTATATGTGGTATTTTTATTTCTTTTCTACAGAGTAATAATTTAATAATTTCATGAGTTTAAATGTTATTAATATAGATGATTAATGAAAAATAAAGAGGTGTATTTATATTATGGTTTATGAAATTGAGACTAAATTAATGAGGAAAATAAAGTATCATGGTGTAAAATTATATTGAGAGTAAAATCAAGAAGAAAATAAATGATATGCATATCGAAATATGAAGTATCTTGAGAGGGAGGGTATAACGCCCAGACCACAGTTACCCAGAGTTGGTGCATTATTACATAACATTATCATGATCACAAAAGATCAAGTCTCGAAGGATCGATTATTTTAGTAGCCTTGGAATCACTAGATACATTCATAAAGTTTACATTACATCATAAAGTGAAAAACAACAACAACATTGTTTCCATAGACCACACTCATATCCTCTCAGATTATCCCTACAGGTAAGTCATAAAATACTTCTTCACATCCAAGGAAAAATAAAACATCGAAAGGGGTGAGCTCAGATTCTCAGTAAGGATAAAAATATAGCGGAAACTTTCATAAATAAGCATAAACATTTAAGGCAATGTATAAATAAAAAAAATCCTTTTAAACATGAACTTAAACATAATATAGAAAAAATACAATGAAATAATTCCTTTTACTTATTCACATGTATATTCAACTAGTCGAATAATCATATGTAATATCAATAACCACTTTCATAATTATGGAATTCATAATGCCAGACTATCATAACCACATAGTCAAGGCCTTATGCCAAGACTACAAATAAGATTTTGTCAAGGCCTTTTTCCAAGACACTAGTTTGTCTCATGAGACCTACTGATGCATCGAGGAGCTATAGTGGGCTCCACCCGTCACTAAATAAGTCCAATAAATTTCTCATATGAAATGTTTGAAACATAACATAAAAATTCGTATTAAAACTAGCATACGAAATGTCAATACTTTATACAAAAACAATGAATTGTAGAAAAATAGCACATCCACAGTCAAACATAACTAATTCAATACAATATGAAAGTTTTTATTGTAACATATTAACCTTAGTCGAGAATAATGACGGATATTGACATAGATGAAAATATTCATCAAAACTATTTGAGAGAAATATCCCCCTTTTTTCTTGAAAACATTTAAAAGTCACACTATTTGTCACGAAGCTGTTTAAAATATATTTTTTTGAATCAAAGTGTCCCATACCACTTTGAAACATTTAAAAGGAATTTTAATTTTAAAACATTAATGTCTATATAAATAAATCCTTAAAACCATTTTTAAAACATGGACATTAATTAGAAAGATTTTGAATAATAAATATTTAAAACATTTAGAATGATATTTTAGTTAGAGTTCAAAACCAAAAGAGAGATACTTGAATAAAAATAATTGAGGTAATCAAAACATTATAATATCATCTGAATAAAAGGGTTCATGATATACTATGTCAAAGTACATTATATACACCATATAAAATTGATTTGGTGTATAACAACAAAGAAGTCTCAACGGAATGTAAATTGAGATGAAATATTTTATAAAGACTGTATCATTAGGTTAAGGAAAAATAAAAAACATAATTATGTGTAAAAAATATAAATACACTCCATATTATTGGATATTAAGTGGAAATAAATCAGAGGACATTCACACATATTCTTGTCAAAACAACACCAATGAATTGTATATTTAACTCAACAAATGGAGATTGAGTTAAAATTACTCTTATCAAGTTCATATCGATGACCTGAGAATTTATCAATGGAGTGATTATGTGTATAAAAAGTATGTACCCAGAAAGGGGAGTGGGAATTATGACATAAGAGAATGAATAGTTATTCCACACATAATCTTGGAGTAAAATAATCAATGAAGTATGCGTAAAGCCGAATGAGTGGAAATTGAAATTGGTAATTACCTTACCAATTTGGTAACTTACAAAACATACATCCCATGAAAGATAAATCATACAATAATGATGTAAATATCCATAAATTAAAGTATATTACACAATTAATACAATCATGGGTAGTACACACACCACATGTAATAAATAAGTGGTGAACAATGGAAATATCACGGAATTAAAAGTGAGATAAGAAACCCCTAACTTTGTACTTTTTCCTTGGTTGAGGGTAGTTTAACCTCCTGTATAATGGTTAAATAATTTTTATTGAATTATAAAATAATCATATACATTAATATGATATCATATATGATCTTTTAACATTGATTTGTTGATAATATCTTAGTATTATCGTTGTTTCAGGTGTTAATGGATTCATTTTCCTTTATATTCTTTGTTACGTGAGCCATTTTTTTATGGATGGGATGTATATTACTCATATCCAGAATAATATCATGTATCTAAACATTATTTTTAATCATCAAATGAAATTTATTCTTTAATTGATATGATGGGGAATGAATCTCATCGTGTTCGTGGAGACGGTAATCCGTACGTACGCACATGCGACAATATCATGTTTTTTATATTAAAATAATATATAATTGGATGGTATATCATATATAAAGAATCATTATCATGTTATATTTATTATTTACATGAATTACACATCATTATTATACCCATCCAAATAATAATATATTGAATAACAATTACACCACGACGTGGAGACGGTAGGCCATACATACGCACGTATGGTGACATGTCATTCCAAGGATGGATAGAATACTGAATATGGTTGTACCATATTTATAATAACATCAATTTATATAGAAGAAAATGGAGTTATTATTTTAGATTGGAAATAATAAATAAAGAAGAAGTGGAAGAAGAAAGGATCTTGAAAGAGGGTGGTGAAAACATTATCTCTTCTTCAGTTTCTTCCTTGTGATTTGATCAAAAGGTCTCCTTAGGTTGGCTTTATGACTAAAGAAAGGCCTCTAGGATTAAGGGATGATAGTTTATAGGGTATTCAGGCAGAGTTTTTCCGAACCAAAAATCTTTGAAGGTATGAAGAATTGGTTAGAATTGGTTTCCTTTTATAAGGGGGAGGAGGGGCTCTTTAGAAAAAACATAATGTATTAATTTATAATAAATTAATATTTTGTTTGAAATGGTTAAAAAGTAAATTATTGAAAGTCTAAGGTTGGGATGGGTCGAAATAATTTCATACAATAGATTTTAGACAGGTTTGGGTCACGATATTAACCTTATCATTTATATTTAACTCTTAGTTAAATAGTTTGACATTTACCATGTCACTTTGTATTTTTATATTATATGGTTAATAAATTTACTATATACTTAAAAGTGACCCCAAAGTGGTCCATTAATTATACACCTATCATTATATAAGTCCTTTTTCTGAATCTTATATTTTTAGGAATAGAATTTGAATTGATAATATAATATTTGTTTTAAAAATTATTTTATGTCAATTATGACACTATTTAATAATTGATTTTTTTTAATGTCTTAACAACTTTATTAATTCTAAAAAAAGTCATTTAAGAAATAAAAGCATATCATATTAATCAATAAAATTAGTGGATGTCATCAAAACATTCAAATTATATTTATGCTAATATTTATAATACCAATTATTTGATTCTTTCATTAATAAGGAACATACTGCACCATTATTGTGTCAGAATTAAATTTAATTATTCAATGTATAAAAATTATAAATAAAATATTATTATGTAGGAAATCATTTTATCTTTCTAATTAATATTTATAGTAGAAAATATAACATATATAACCCTATGTAAAAATTGTTTTGCTAAAAGATATATCCTTATGTCATTTTTTATTTACTTTAACTTAATTAATATAAATTGTCATTATCACTTACAAGTGGATCTATGGGGACCCTAAATCGACCCAAAGATGAAAATGGTCAGACATGTATCAAATAGTAGGGTTAGGACACGTTTTAGGGTAATTTATTATTATTGTAATGTTATTGTTTTACCCTTATTTACCGGATTTACCCTTTAAACATGCTAAATAAAATATTTACCGAAGTAATTATTCAAAATATCTAAAAAAACGTTACCTATTTATAAAATTTGGATCTCTTGATTATAAATATGGAATCCATTTTTCTAAATTCAAAACATATAAATGCCTGTAATTAATTTAAAATTAAATCCCGTTGTTAAAACAAAAAGCGTGTTTTTAAGAGATAATAACTATCAAAAGATTGGCACCTGCTTATGTGCAGTTTAAATGTGAATTTATATCCAATGACCAAAATTGGATTAAATGTCAAAAATATAATCTAATTATACTCTAAAATCACTCAAATTCATAATTTATCACTATTAATTATTTCGATTAAAAAAGTTGTTTTTAATTAAAATTTAGTAATTTTTACTATTCATCAAAATATGAAAGTTATCAAAAAAGTACCAAAAATTCACCTAATCTAATTTCGATACTACGAATCCAAAAATTAAGTCAATTTTGAAAGATAAAATGTCTAAAATTTCAAAAGGTGGTTATTACTTTTCATAACGGCTAGTTTGATCAGTTGTGGTGTGTGTTAGAACTCAAAGTTGCGTACAACACACACTACTGTATTATTCAAAGAGAAGCATATTTTAGAAGCTTGGGGTGTTACATTCTACCATCCTTCAATAAATAGCATCCTCAAAATTTTTAAAATTGGTCTTAGGAATATAATGGAAAGTCCAACATCGGAATAAGAGTTAATAAAACTATCACTTTAAAAGAAAGAAAGAGAAGTACAAAGATAACCTGAGATAACATATACTAAGATTCCATGTAGAAAAACATGGATGTGGATGATAAAATAAGTGTCAAGTTCTGATGTAGATGGATAGAAAACATGATTTACAGAAAGTTTAAAACAAGAAAACCACAAACTTGTGATGGGACAAACAGTCATTAGTTTCCCAGTAGGAAAATTAAATGGACAATTTTTTTTTGTTTTAAGTTACATTACATAAAGACGAGGAATTAATTTCTAAGATTGACTAAAAACATAAAAAGATATACTTACTTTTTAAGTAAAGTTTCATTCTTTAATAAATTTCTACTACTAAATCATTTTTAAACAATGTGTATTCAAAAAGACAAGGTCACACTCAAAGAGCTAGAATAAACTTCTAAAGAATCACATGATCCACGAAGAATACACTATATATTTACCTTGTCTTTAGAGATTAATAAAAAACAAAACAGTTAGTATAAGATCTGATGATCCCCTAAAAGTTTATTCCATTAGAGAAAGAAACACTAATCTTAATTTCAAAAACTAAACCAACAATAACCCAAAATTAAAAAAATACCATTAAATAAACAATTTTCCTTAAAATCATTCAATATAATAAAAACTAATATTGGAACCCAAAACATAGAAGAATTTGGTTATGTAGTCTTCCATGTTAAATTATATCTCTAAATGACATCAACTACTATTAAAGTTACATACTTAAAACAAATTAACATAATCACATATTCTCTTTTATAGGTTAATCATTTCCATAAATAACCCAAATCACTATAAATCTACAATAAAAACATAGATAAAAAACCACCAATACTCCTCACACAAAATACCATAGTATTCTATTTTCCTAGGGCATATAGTGTTCCCAACAAAGAGAACATCTTCCAAAATAACATTTATCACTTAATCACCAAATCATTTTACTATACAAAGGGTATTCATTTGATAATACATAAGATCCCAAATCAACTTATTATTGATCAACAAAATCATTTAACTAAATATAATTAGTCACACTAACTAGGGACTTCACGTAGTCTAGTGGTAGGCGATAAATCTCAATCGCACTTTGGTTGTGGGTTTGATTCCCACAGCTTTGTCTAACGCGATAGGCTGTCACACGGTCTGCATGTTGTCCTTTTTCAAAAACAATATTTTATAACATTATCAAAATGAGATAAATTCCTCAAAATAACCATAACATAATTTAACCACAAATGTTATCTCATACCTTGAATTTTCATCCCAAAATATAATTTGTAATTACCTCAAACCCAATGATCATATAAAACCAAATGGTTATTTATAAATATATCCACAAAATAAAAGATAAGTCTTCCTGAAATATCATTTCCACATGAAAAACTACAGGGTTACAATTACAAGAGAAAATTATTCAAAAGTAATCCCATCAACAAGGAGTACTATTACTTTTAAAAATTTCTCTAACCATTTATTTCCAGATAACTTCTTCTTTGACCAAGAAAATATCCTATAGAATAGGGAATTCACTAGGGTAATGTCCAGGTCCTCTACATTTACGAAAAATCACTGTAAATGGATTCTTGGGACCATTTTTATTTTCTTCCATAGTACTTTTCATTTTTCCTTGGCAATTCTTCAAATTATGCCCTTCTTTCCCACACATAAATCATTTCTTTATTCCATTGAGACACTTTCCTCGGTGTCTCCTTCCACATTTCCTGCATGATGAAAATTGAGGATTCTTTTCACCATGGTCTCCATTACTGGAGCTCTTATCATTCATCACCTTTCTATTCTTTGTTGAGTCCAGGAATTGGTTAATATATATTTTGTTGATCATATTTTTGGAAAAATGATTTGGAATGAACATGATATCTTTTACACCTATCAACATTCCATTTTGTTTCTCATTCCCACCACCATTCCCACCTTGTACATCATTCTCAAAGTCACTATGGCTTCCTTGGAATCTAGTCATTGACTAAAACCAGAAAGCATTGTGTAAGAAACAGTAGTCATAAAATCATTCAGAGAATATCATGACACCATATTATTAATTTTAAACACCTTAGGATTAACCAAGGTCATTTATTCTCATCTTATATTAAAATACTTCTAGTCGGTTTGTAATGGAAATTTAAATTATCCTAATCATATCCCCCGGGAGTGTCGTAACCAAGAGTGCAGTTGGGCCTGTTGTCGTGCACCAGTTCCCGTTCGAGTCTAGCTCAAAGCCGTGTTTTTGGGTTTTACCCCTATGTACATCTGTGCCAGAGCCGCCTCTACCTGCTCATATCCAGAAAAGGATGTATTTATCGAAAAAATCACAAAATCTCAACAATACCAAAATTCTAAGAAGTTCTTCTATATTAATACTCAAAGTCCATCTTAGGTCTATGTGCTCTAATCAGAGTTTATCTAAATATAGTTTCCATGGTTTGTACTAAATTCCTTTGATACCAACTATAACGCCCCGAACCCAGTTACCCAGAGTTGGTGTATTATTACATAACATTGGAATGATCACAAAAGATCATGTCTCGAAAGAATGATTAGTTTAGTAGCCTTGGAATTACTAGAAACATTCATAAAGTTTACATTACATCATAAAGTGAAAAACTACAACAACATTGTTTCCATATACCACACTCATATCCTCTCAGACTATCCCTGCAGGTATGTAATAAAATACTTCTTCACATCTTGGAAAAAATAAAACATATAAAGGGGTGAGCTCAGATTCTAAGTAAGGATAAAAATATAGCAGAAACTTTCATAAATATGCATAAACATTTAAGGCAATTTATAGATAAAACAAAAGCCTTTAAAACACTAACTTCAGCATAATATTGAAAAAATAAAATGAAATAATTCCATTTACTTACTCACATAGATATTCTACAAGTCGAATAATCACATGTAATATCAATAACCATTTTCATATGAGGAATGAATTGGAATTAATAAGTGACGTGTGGAGCCCACTATAGCTCCTCGATGCATCAGTAGGTCTCGTGAGACAAACTAGTTTCTTAGCACAAGGCCTTGACAAAATCTTATTTGTTTTCTTGTCACAAGGCCTTGACTATGTGGCTATGATAGTCTGGCATTATGAATTCCATCATTATAAAAGTGGTTATTGATATTACACGTGATTATTCAACTATTAGAATATCCATGTGAATAAGTAAATGAAATTATTTCATTTTATTTTTTCTATATTATGCTGAAGTTCATGTTTAAATGGATTTTCTTTTATTTACACATTGCCTTAAATTTTTTATGCTTATTAATGTAATTTTCCATTATATTTTTATCCTTACTGAGCATCTGAGCTCACCCTTTCTATGTTTTATTTTTCCCAGGATGTGAAGAAGTATTTTATGACTTACCTACAGGGATAGTCTGAGGAGATATGAGTGTGGTCTATTGAAACAATGTTGTTATAGTTTTTCACTTTATGATGTAATGTAAACTTTATGAATGTATCTAGTGATTCCAAGGCTTCTAAACTAATCGGTATTTTGATAGTTGATCTTTTGTTATCATGCCAATGTTATGTAATAATGAACTGACTCTAGGTAACTGGGGTCGGGGCATTACAGATGGTGGGTAACCTGAATTGACATGAGTATTTAAAACAAGAGAGATAAATAAATCCTAATGAAAAATGTTAAGAATCCATCATATACATCTATTTAAGTATTAACTATCATAGAATAAAGTATTATATTGGGAAATTAAATGTAGATCATTATGTAATTAAAAATAGAGTGATAAATTTATTCTTGAATATTTCTGGAATCTTTTGGAGGAATACCATGATATGATCTTTCTAAAGAAACCCATATTGTGAAGATATTTTACTTATTCTGGTTTAATTTTTTTTGTATCAGTAGTGTATGGATGTTCATTCATGAGTGAATTGGGAAGAAACAAAGTGAGATTCTATGCTAATGTTGTAATTTGTAAACTACTATTCTTATAGTGAATAATAAATAGTTTGGGAAATAAACTGACCATGGGAATGAGTGTGTTTCCCAATAAGGTGATAAACATTGTAAAAATTCATGCGTTCATTTACCTTTAATTTTTTTTCATATATTATTGGTGTTGAAAATTTATATTTGAGTGGATCAAACATTAAAAGGATGTAGAGGTTTTCATAAGGTGAAAATAAATTGTAAAAATTATAATTCATTGATTCCCCCTTATCATTGGAGTAACTTTATCGTAGGAAATTTAGATTCATAGACCTGAATGATATAGTTTTTTTGTATGTCTTGTAGAGGGATAACTAAAAATTATCTACTAAAACATTAAACAAAGTTCAATGATAGAAAATGTTACATCATTGAATGATGATGAATCATAGGTATATCTATTGACTGTTGGATTAATGAAGAAGAAATCAAATAAACCGAAAGGAAATAAAGCATTTAAGTAATAAACTATATGGTATTGAATTATAATCATAGTTGAAGATATGAATAAATAAAAAATAAATGACTAGGCTCTTGATGTAATTAGAACAATGGATATAAAATTATAAATTAATGAAAAAGGTGGTTCAAAAATATAATTAGACTGGGATGATGAGTTCCTAAAAAATATACTTCGAAGATAGAAGATGCTAAAAAGTAATAAGAAGCTATGTTATTTAAGAAAATACATCTATTAAAAATAATAAATGTGTAGTTTGAGAGAATAAAAAAAAGTTATAAAAACAATGAATTGGAAAAAACATATAGACTTTAGAAGAATAAATATAGAAATATTGTGTGGAAGATAAAAAATAAACGGATTTAGAAAACTAAAAAAATAATGGATCTATAAAGTCTAAAATTATAATGGTAATTCTTGAAATAGTCTTAATAATGAAATATTGAAATAAATAAGACGAAATTATATATTTTAAAGGTGAATTATATTTGAATCCTTTAGGAAAAGGAAAGAAAAAATCCTAATAAGTCAACGTTTAAGAATCATGTGGTTCATTATTCTCTCAACTTCTCAAAGTGGGGAATAAATAAAAATATTCTATAGAGGATGAAGTAACATGAAAACCATATTCACCTCCATATGATAAAAATTCATCACTACCAACTTCTAAAATATCACCTTCTATATATAAATATAAGGATTTAGAATTAGTTCATTAGAATATAGAGAAAATGAAAAACAATTTGATGCATTAAATAATTCACAATAAAAATGAGTGTATCTAAAAATAGATTTTGGAACTATCAAAGAAGAAAAATGAACGATAGAATGTTAAGGAGGAGAATAATTTAGTATTTTAATAATAAAATACTATTTAATTATTTAATTTTGAAATGTATAATCCTAAACAAAAGAAGATATAGATATTGAGGAATCAATTGAAGAGAATATAAATATAAATAATATAATAATAAGACTTGAGTTGATAAATTTTACAAATATTATAGATGTTATTTTTACAAATGATTATTTTGTAAAGGTAGATATGTTCACCATGATGAAATGGATGGAAGAAAAATTTTCTTCCATAAAAAATAACATTAATCATGTAACTACTAATGTATTGTTTATTCCAAAACATAAAATGATTAATAGTTCGGTATAAAAGAACACTGATTAGCTTCAATATGTAAGACATAATAAAGTAAAAAATACAATCCACGATGAAAATATTTAGATAAAATAAGATTATTCAACTCTATAAGATGATTATATTGATAATCTATATTTGATCAAGAAGTTTGAATAATATTTATAGAGAATTAGGGAGATATAATCAATATCATTAAAAAATATTGGCCAATTCTAGATGAAGTAAATAATAAATTTGAAAATAAATAATAGTAACTAGAATGAAATAAGGATAAACATAAACAGAAGAATAAAATCTCAAAAATAAGAAAGAATATATTTTCAAATAGATCAAATATTAAGATTGTAAAGACAAATCATAAATTTCATTTTTTTGGTTCATTGATTTTAAATCTTGAATTAAAAATTGTAGATAGTCTTTAATATCTAATTCTTCAAATATATGTTGTCGTGTAACTATATTTTTCCTTTTTAAAATAAAAAATAGGGATAATATATATTATATAAAGATCATTCTTTAATCTATTAGGATAATTTAAAAGGATAATAATTTTTTTGGGTAAGTATAACTCTAAGAGGATATCTTACAAATGGAAGATAAGTTTTCATTTCTTTTTATTTTTTAAATAAATCATTTAATCTCACATTCTTACAATGTATTTTTATTATAAAAAGAGGCATAATTCTGATTCATTTCTTAAAATTCATCTTCCATATCCTTATTTTGATAAATAAAAATGAATTATCCATTTCACTTATGTTTACTCAAAGTTTGTTTGTGTTTATTTTTTTTTGAAAAATTTATCAATCTAAATTATCTTTTCATTATGAATATAGGAATATTCAAATAGTAGTCTCTCAATAGAATATTAAAGGTTCCCAACAATACATAAAAAAGGATGAACATCCTTTAAGTACATCCAATGTAGTTATATGATATTTTGAAACCCATAAATCATAGAAATTTTAGTAAAACTAAAGTCTATAAATAAAATAATTCCCAGTACTGAAATGTTTAAATGAACTAATGTGTTTTTTATCATGATTTTATTGATTGATTACTTGATTTTTTTTCATTCATTGTTTCTTTTAGTAAAATATTTTACCTCTAATTAGTTAGGAGTATTGTAAAGGCACTATGAAATTTAACTTATAATCATTTCATTATAATATATATTGATCGAAGAAGTCAATGGGTAATGACTTCCCACTATCAAACATTTATCAAAAAATCATTGGGCATAATAGATTATGTTTCCTATATTCTAATAAAAGAGAATCCATCTCAAAACATGTTACCTTCATATCAGGATTTTAATCCTCCTATAATTCTGTTTTTTAATAGAATAGATTATAGGTATATGAATATTTAAATCCATATTAATTTTTTTTGGATATTATTGATTGTTTATTTAACACCCCAATTTTTGTTTATATATTCTAATGTAAATACAATATTTAATTTATATAGGTTTAATTAAGAATTAATTTACATTTAAAATTGAATATAATCTTCTACTATGAAGCATTACTTATATATATATTACATAATTTAGCATGACTACTCAACCCGAATTTTTTATTTTATTTCCACTATCTTAATTTAAAATTTTTAGAAGTTCTATTTGACATATTTTGGATTTATTTCTATTTTTCTATTTCAAAATATTTTGTTTCATGGGGGAATTATTTTTATATTATTTTTTAATCTTCAAACCCCCCTCTCTTGATGTTTCTTATCTAGAAGAACACCCTTTAGGGTGGTTTATGGGATTGATGGTTGACAATAGTTCCTCTTGAATGAAACCCCTAGATTCCAAATAATGTAACGAGATACATGGTTTGAATTTTCTCTTGAGAAAAACTAGTGTAGTATCGAGGAATAGGTTTTGTAGTAAATGCTACAATATCTTAGAAATCATGGAAGTGTTTACTAACTTGGGTAAAGACTAGTCGTTGGATTGGTGTTGGTTTCTCCAACATTCTTGGCACATGGTTTGATTTGGAAAATTCTATTTGGGGGAATTATGGAAGTCATGGAAGAAAAATAAACCGAGATTAAACTTCTAGAGGGCTTGTTAAGACTAGATTGGGTAGAACCAATGGTAATAGTAAATAATGGGAAGTTGATGAGGATGGTACCTATGGTTGGTAAGAACCTAACCTCTGTCCTTAAAAACCACGTGAGACAGTTCCCATGTATAAGACCTGATGATTTATTTTTTACAATATAACCAATCTTACGACACAGAGCATAACAGTCCAAGGTAGCCTAGGTAGATGAGTGAGAGATGAGTATCCCTGTGTATAAAGATCTATACATGAAGGAATGAAAAGATCCTAGGTTATAGTTCAATATATGTATTGGAGGTGTGAGATATTTATAGTGGTGCATGACTTGATCTATTTATACAACTTATTTATTTATTATTTATTTTCCTGACATTGATATGATGAAACATGATTGGGGGGAAGAACTAGTCATATACTATAGATTTATATATTTATGGGTATTTATGGTGGATAGAATAGTATTCTGAATGGGATACCATCAATCATATTTGATTACCATTTCTTGGATAATATATTTTATACAGGGACTCTTTAAAAAACAATGACATATATAGAGTAGTTTTATTTTGGTATATATTTCCAAATTATGGCCAGGATATACCAATTGTATTATAGTACTTCTTGTGGTGTCATAGTCCGAACAGACTGGTTGAATATTGAGAATCCCTACTATATCATGGATCAAAGTGACCAGTTAGATACTTGGTCTCCTTGTTAACTCATGATAGAAACATTATATATCTAGACACCTTACTAACCCCTGGTTTAAATTGAATGGTTTCATAATGATACAACTTTTAGTTTGATAAAATATATGGTATGAAGATGGAAAATAAATGACATTGGACAAAATGGTAGGTTCTAGATTCATAGTGTCATGGTTAGAACATGGTAAATAGACATACTTTCTTATATGTTATATGTTATGATATTATTTTTTTCTTAATTAATCACTAGTATATTATAGTGTATATATGGGGCCCTATTGGAGGTTCCCTAATAAGATTTATTTTTCACAACCTACATATTCATTTTGTGGACATGTATTCCTTATGTTTTATTATGTGTTTTTGAGAAAATTGTATATAGGGGAAAATTCAAGAATAGTTCATCATACATAGATATGAGTTTTAGGAGAGGCTCATAGTTATGGAGGATCCACTAAGTGTATATTTTTTTTAATGTTATATATGATTTTTTAGTGGGAAATTATCCATGATGTTTTTGATATATGAATCACAAAATAAATTTATATAGAATGGGTGTTTGTTATTTTACTTTGGGTTTCCTTTAGTTCTAATTCTATATGCATAATCTGGTTTTCTATAATAATAAAATGTTATGGTTATTTATTTTCTATTTATGGATTATTAATCCAAGAATAGAGTTTCCCTAATTTTGTTTATAGATACTAAATTATAGTCAGCTGCCTCTAGTATATGGGGAGGAAATCTTAATTTTATACATCACCACTAACACCATTTCCATTTTGTTAGGCTAGGATGAGGTGTTACATTGATGAATGCATGATTACAGGATGATTAAAAACTCAATACCAGAAATTATGGGGAAATCAATATTTTTATCCTCTCTCTACAATTTTATGGAAGAATGGGTAGGAGTAATATTATATAAAAAAGGTTTTATTACTATTCATTGATCAAGAAATAGATTAAATATCTAGGATTTTTATCTTTAAAATTACTTTTAGACTTCTGATGAATTGTAAACTGTTTATTGAAAGCATTGTGACTTATATGATTTTTTTAAATCATCATAAATGTAACAGGAATTTCACTACTCACAAATAACACTGTAACATTTCTCATAGGAAAATATGAAAAATAAATACAAATTTTTTCCCAAATATTTTTAAAAAACCATGAATAGTTAATCTTATTTTGAAAACTATTTTATCACATATTTTATCTTAAATTACTTATGAATAACATAAAAATAAATTAAATTCTTCTTATTGTAGACATTAATATGATATAATTAAATTTCTTTATTTATTTACTTGTGATAATTCCCACTCATACATTCACTAGATCATGGATGTGGGGCCATGTAAAGACCCAAGATTTTCTATGTAATTTTTTTAAAATATATGGAAATATTACGAGTCTTCCAAAATTGATGACATGTGATTTTAAGGCTCGATGTGCCCGAAATGAATTTCTGAACTTTTTCAGGTATGTTCAGTAAACACATGAGTGGCATTTTGTAACTTTTGAACTGACGCTCAGAATTGAAATCTGAGGACACCGTTGAACTCGCAGTGCTGATATTAACTTAAGGAGACCGTCACCTCGAACGTAGTAGGTCGAGGGTGGAAGTTGGTTTTTGTGTTTTTCAAAGAGTATAAATAAAATAAATATAATTTATTTTAAACACACATACTCCCACCTCTCTTTTGAATAATGGAGGTGGGGACCACCCCAACTACTCTTTTAATGCGAGTTAACACTTGGAATTCCCCCAATTAATGTGCCAACATTAATTGAATTAATAAACATAACTAAACTAATGTTGGATCCTCACCTCTTCATTGAGGATCATTGGAAAGGGGGAGGTTTTTGGAGAACTTTTGGTGGAGAGGAGAACGTGGTGGAAGAACCCACTCCAATGAGGAACATGTCCAATGAAGAACGAACCAACGTTTGAGGAAATGGTGATATCACCATCTTCATATCCTTCCTCACAAAACCTCTAAAGAATGTCAAGGTAGGGTTTTTGAATTTGGTTGTTCTTGTTTGTTCATCGTGATTCCCCATTGTGATTCAATCTTCATAATTCTCCTATTACCAATCTAACGCGGAGGGTGTGGGCCAAGATAACACGTCCTGATCCCTCCGCTAATTCATTGAATGACGTGATCATCACATGCGAGACTTCATGTTGAATGAAATATGACCCCATTGGTCTTCGAACGACAACAATGTTCCGAGACTCGCAACGGTTCTTTTGGTTTAAAGAACATGCCACCATAGCTCTCCCGGTGACCCGAGGAAGTTTGCCAGCGACCAGTCCCAATCGGGAAAAAGTGGCGGCCGAAAAACTGGCCAACCACAAGGAGGATGGTGGAGCGTCCGTACCACTAGAAGAGGAGGCCACGACCCGTCCGGCCGCGGCATAACAGAGTGGTAGCCAGCACACCGGCCAGCCGCATGGGGAAGCGGCCGCGCGCATTCGCGCCACCCGAGCTGGAGAGCTCGACCACTTGGTTGCGGCTGAGATCTAAGGTCAACCGACACTTGACCGACCATGGTAGAGGAGCTGCACACATCCACGCTGCTGGAAGGAGGTTCATCTATTCTGGCCAGTCATGTCAAGACGAGTGGGACCCCTCTGGCGAGTCCAGCGTTCCAGCTGGTGGTTCCAAGTGGCGCCGCCTGGTTGGCCAAAATGGAATGGCCTACGGGCTGTTTGGGTGACCTGGGGGGGGCCTCCTCTCCTGGGTGGAGGCTAGGGAGGACCCCACTACAAGGGGTGTAACGTCCCAGTTCTAGAAGCCACCCAGAGGCGCCCCATACCCAGTTGGTCACATGGCCTCAAGCGCATTTCCCTAAACACCAGAGGCTGTCGACTAGCAGCGAGGGCCTTGGGTGTGATAGTGGGGAAACTGTGGCCTCATTGGAAGAGTAACAAAGTGGAAGTAAAACAAATAGCGGAAGCAAGAATATTCCATACAAAAATAAACTGTGAAAGATTATAAATAATAAACTTGATCACACAAATATATATATGAATGATGCATGACACATATGTCTAGAAAAGCATCCAAACAAAACACAATGCTGGAATAGAAAAGTACTAAACCAAAGTAATAAAAGAAATCATGTAAACAAATCCTCAGCATATCAACCCATAGCTTAGTCCCATGCTCTCTAGCTCCATATAAAATCAAGTACCTGAAGTAGAAGGGAGCTTGACCTTATCTATACCTCCAACAATATAATCTGTTTAGGCCCAAAAGCATAGCCCAAATAGGGTGTGAGACTAAATCCCAATAGGAAACCACCACAAGATCTATGTATAACAGTCAGTGAATATATGTAATGTAATAAGTACATAAAGTAGTAAACAAGGAAGTACACAACAGAAAAAAATACATAGTTTCAATGCATTTAGTTTCATATATCAAGAAACAACTAATCAAAATAGGTAATCACAAAGAGGTAATCACAAAGAGGTAATCACAAATAGGTAACCCTCTGGGAAGTACTCACAGTCTATCCCCTCTGGTCCTACTTAGCAACACAATAAAGCAGAAAAACACAAAAGGTAACCCTCTGGGAAGTACTCATAGCCTATACCCTCTGGTCCTACCAAGGAACACAAGAAACCCTCTAGGCAGTACACTCAGTCTAACCCCTTTGGTTCAGCTTAAGCATAGAATCTATGATGAATCACTCATCATCAATTCCTCCTATAGTCTCATATTGGTAACTAAAGGTGCTCTAAGGAATCACTTATGTCACATTCCCTCTATGGACCACATCGAGGAACTGCATACACTTTGAAGAAGCACTTACATCAATTCCCCATATGGTGTCTCATCATAAGTAAAACAAACACTCTGGAGAAGCCCTTAAATCCATTCTCTATATGGTTTACTACACCAGGTTCTCAGGGCCCTGTGTAAGTCAAATAGGTATAGAAACTCATATCGGCCAAAGTAAACCATAAGAATAACTTGGCTAGTAGTCTACAGCATAACAACATGTAAGGATACAAACACCCCATCCTACTATACTAGGCATGGAAGGTAAACAGAAGCCTAATAGGAAAATTATACCCAACGGTCAAAACAGGAAATAATGCATGGGAAAACACTTACATAGCATAACAAATGACTGTATTCACATTCAATTAACCTCTAATCAAGCATACAAGCATAACAGAAAAATAATATGGCTGAAATAGTAAACACGCAATACCAGTTCATGGGTATTGATGATTTTACACATATATCTCAAAGAATTTCAACAGAAAGACACAAACCACCTACCTTGAAATTGGTAGATCAATATACTTGAGTCTCAGGGCTCAAATCACCTGAGAACGCCGAATATCTACAAAAATGTCTAAAACATTCAACATAAGATAACTTGAGAAGTACGAGGAATTGGGAAATGAAGATCAAGAAGAAGAGAGAGGTTACTGAGGCAATCTCAACACAATCGACTGTGGTCTAATAGGATATCAGATGCTCGGTTGGGGGCTTGAAAGAAGATCATGGTCGTATGGGAGATCTCAGACGAATTATGTCGAGAAGAAGGTGTTTCTGGAGATTAGATGCGAACCCAGTACGTTTAATGAAAAAAAGAAAATAAACGGTGTGTACTTTGGAAGTACACGACTTGTACTTTCCATTTTCGTACTCCACTTTAGGCGGCCTTTAGGTCTCCCCCACATAGCCGTGTGTGTGTCCATCACATGGATAGCACACGACCTCATGTGGAGACCCAATACATAGCATGTACTCATAAAGTACATGGCGTGTAATTCAGAAATTTCCAAAAATTGTCCTTTTTCTCAAAAAATGCCCAGAAGAAAGAAAACATACCTGAAAGAAGATCCGGGTTCTCACAAACTTCCCCCTTAAAAAAATTAATCCTCGAATTTACCTAGTAATGAGGCATAGAAGAAGAAACCCCAAATATCTCGGGCCACTATGCTCGTACATTGGCCTCATTCTCCCAAGTCTTGTCATACACTCGCTCGTGCATCCATAACACTCATACCGGAGGAATAGATTGGCCATAGAGAACCTTTGTACAATGATCAACAATTCAGATAAGATGCTCCTCAAATGACGATTCCACTTCGAGCTCAACCTCCTCGGGTTGGAAAACATGAGATGGGTCTAAAAAGTAATGTCAAAGCTCAGAAATATAAAAGATGCCATGCATAGCCTGATACCTTTGAGGTAACTAAAATCGATACTCAACTGACCCAACTCTCTCCAAAACCACAAATCGTCTGACATACCTCAATGAAATATTACCCTATCTCTTAAATCCACATGTGTCCCAACCTTGGTGTGACATGTATAAAAACCTAATCCCTGACCTCGAACAACAAAGGTCATCTCTGTTGATCAACATAAGACTTTTGTCGATACTGTGCAGTATCCATCCTCTTCCAAATCATATCTATCTGCTCTATGGTCTCCTGGAGAAGACTAGGTCCCAACATAGCTGCATCTCTTACCTCGAGCCAACATGAGGGTGATCAGCATGGACTACTGTACAAATCCTCAAAAGGTGTCATATGAATAGTTTCTTGAAAACTATTGTTGTATAAAAACTCTAGAAGAGTTATGTTCTTCTCCTAAGAACCTCAAAATTCCAGGATGCATGCTTGGAGCATGTCCTCAAACACCTGAATCATATGCTCGGATTGGCCTTCTGTCTAGGGGTGGTAAGCTGTACTCAAAAGTACCGGTGTACCCAAGGCCTTCTGAAGCCCCTTCTAGACCCAAGAAGTTAAACATGCATTTATGTCTGAAACGATGGAGTGTGGAACTCAATGTAAGCCCATAATCTCATGGATGTATAACTATCCCTGCTCATCAACACTGAAGGTCTCCTTGATCGGTAAACAGTGAGAAAACTTCTTGAGTCTATTAATGACAACACAAATTGAATCATTCCCTTGAGGTGACCTCGGTAATCCTTTCAGTAAATCCATCTCGACGTCATTCCACTTCCACTCGAGAATGGGTAACTATTGTAAAATCCCTTCTGGTTGCTGATGCTCCGCGTTCACCTTCTGATAGGTAGAAAACTTCTTAACAAAACCGGCTACATCTCTCTTCATAATTGGCCACCAGTACTAAAGGTGTAGATCACGATACTTCTTGGTGACACCAGGATGAACTACCAAAACTGAGGAATGAAAGTCCCGCATTAGCTCCTCGCATATGTCTATAGGAATCCATACGTGCCCCTAAAAATGCAAGATCTCATCCTCTCATATGGTCCATCCAAGAATAGGGTCCTCTCCTGACATTCTTTCCCGTAAGACTAGGCCTTCAGAATCTGATACCTACCTCATTCGCACTCGATCAAGTAGAGTAGAGGTAATAACTATAGAAGAAATAAACCTCTACCCCTGTCTGTCGTGAATCTCCAAATGCATCTTAGAAAACAAATCCATACGTTGCCACTCATTGTTGGCCTCCTGAAGTTTCTGTATCTAAGTCATCCTGCTCAAAGCATCAGCCACTAAATTGCCTTTCATAGGTGTATACACAAGCTCAAAGTCAAATGATTGAAGGTACTCAACCCACCTTCATTATCTCAAATTCAGGTCACACTAATTGAAGATGTACTTGAGGATTTTTTGGTCAGTGAAAACCAAAAAATTATCTCCCAGAAGGTAATGTCTCCAACAGCATAAAGCATGAACAACAATAGCCAACTCGAGATCATGCATCAGGTAATTTCTTTCATGTGGCCTCAACTACTGAGACCCGTACCCAAAGTCCCCTTCTCCCTAGATAAGCACAACTCCCAGCCCGATACCCGAAGTATCATAGCACATGGTATAGCTCTTTCCTGACTCTAGAAACACTAGTATCAGTGCTGAAGTCAACCTACCTTTTAGCTCCTAAAAGGCTAACTCACAAGAATCCAACCACAAGAACTATACACACTTCTTAGTCAGACCCGTCAGTTGTGCTACTAAGCATGAAATGTCATGAATGAATCGTCTATAGTATCTATCCAGCCCTAGAAAACTCTGTACCTTGAATATGTTCTTCGGATACTCCCAAGAAACTACTTCAATCACTTTTTATGGGTCTACTGACACTCCTGTCTCAGAGATTACATGACCTAAGAAGGGAATTTGATCCATCCAAAAGTGGAATTTTGAGAGTTTAGCATATAACTAATGCTTTGTAAGTGTACTCAAAATGATCTCAAGATGTGTGTCTTGGTCGTGACGAGTGTGAGAGTACGCCAAGATATCATCCATGAAAACCACCATGATGGAGTCCATGTTTGGATAGAACAATCGGTACATCAGTGCCATGAAAACTACAGGTGCATTAGTGAGACCGAATGACATAACCATATACTCGTATAGACCATACCTACTCTAAAAGGCTATTAGAGGTATATATGATGGTCTAATGGGAAACTGATGGTCATCGGACCTCAATTAAATCTTCAAGAAAACCCAGGCTCCTCAAAGTTGATCAAAGAGATCATCAATCCCCGGTAATGGATCTTGGTTCTTGACCATAAACTGGTTCAACTTCCAATAATCCACACAAAGCCAGAGGGTACCATTCGTCTGCTTTGTAAAAAGGACAAGAGAACCCTAAGGAGAAGTACTGGGTTAGATGAAACCCTTTTCCTGCAACTCCTCCAACAGCTTCTTGAGCTCCTGTAACTCTGGTGTAGGCATCCTATAAGGAGAAATGGACACCGGTGCTTCTCCTAGAACAATCTCAATAGAAAATTCCACCTCTTTCTATATAGGAAAACATGAAAATCCCTCTAGAAAGACATCCCTGAAATGATCCACTACCGAAGGACAATATAATTGTGAAGTCCCCTGTTCATCCAGATATAGACTAGCAATCTGGGCTGTAACTCCTCCCAACCCATGATGCTCAGGTCCCACTCTACTCACCTAGAAATCCCATTCACCCTTATAAAGAAATAATTTTCCCTCCGATGATGCAAAACTCACCCTACAACGATAATAGTTGATGACTGCCTGTAAGGTAACTAACTAGTCCATACCAAGAATGATATCATAGACTGTCATATCTATAACATCGAGGTCCTATAAAAAGTGACACCCACCAACCACTAGAGGGCACTCCTTACACTGACATACACTCACCGTTCTAGTCCCCAACAGAGTGTATAGTGTCAAGATATCATCATAAGAAAAGATATAGAGCCCAAGGATCTCCACAACAATAATAGATATAAATCTATAGGAATCCCCTGTATCAAAAATAGAAGAAACTAAAATTGAGGCTACTAAGATCATACCTCGCACTCTAGAGGGTCAGGGATCCTGCTCCAGTTGGGTCTACTCCACTGCAAAATTTTGACCTGCACCGCGGCCTTGTGACCCTGTGTTAGGACCAATATGGGCCTATATACCCTGAGAGGGGGGGTGAATCAGGGTATGGTAATTCTTTTTCTAAATTCTTCCTGCCCTACTAGATCATGACCTCTTTATTACAAGGGTCACTTTGTTTGAACTTGTGTGTTTATTATGATCACTTCATTTCTTCATTATATTATGCTGATGCTTTGAATGTAATACAGGGAAGCAAGTAGGAAGATACATAGATTTTTAGTTGGTTCTCCCTCACTGGGTTACATCAAAGGAGCATACACCGAAGATTTGATGATGTACCAAATCCACTAAAGCACACTGATTTTTACAAGGTTTGGGCTAGATCACTTCTATTCCCAAGATCACTACCTTTACAAGGTTTAGGGTCAACTCACTACTTTCCCAAGGGTCACTCCCTGTTTCTCTCTCTCTAGATCACTGCCAGTGGAGAAGATCACCTTCTTCCTTTTCCTTTTCTCACTACTCTGGAAAGGATCCACTCACAGTTTATAGACCTGTAGGTATCTTGATTATCACTAATGAATACATCCTCTATTTTATGTAGATGCTCTGTTGAAGTCTATCTTTCACCCGTAGATGAATCTCACATTGCACCGAATGTATTGGGAAATCTTACAGCTTCCACGAAGCCCTAAATCACTGTTGTGCTTTAACCTTACCTGGTTCCCTTCTCCAAGCTGGCACGGAAGTCTCGGTGTGAAAGTTATAACTGGCATGCAAGCCCACCTCAACCACTTGCACGACACAAGATTCTACAACTCCAAACTTGCGCGACTCACACCCTTTTATACCCAAACCAATATTGGCGCTCAACCATAAACTATCAAACTTCTTCAAAACTTGGTGTGCAAGTGTCACGAAAGCACTTGCATGACACCCCCTTCTTCAACTCAAAACATGGGTGATGCCCTTCATTCCTCATCCAAACCACTCTGGCCGCGCATCAATCAACTAGCACGCAACTTCTACTTGTGTGACCACACCACAACTTGTGCGACCACCACACCTGTGCGATGGGAGATCTGATTTTCTCTAAGTGTTGAACTCACACCGAATTTGGAGGGGTCTACCTCTATTTATAAGCATTTGGACACCCTACGTGATGGCGCGCAAGTATCCCCTTGGTGCGTAAGTTTTGGCATGCAAGTCTCTACCGCGCAAGTCACTTGCATGACCAACCCTAAAACATGGGTGCCCCTTTTCCCTTTTCCATATTTTGATGTTCTGATTATGAAAAACATAGGGCATGAAACTTTTCTCTCCTTCAAGTCAACAGCGCGCAAGTCCTTTTTCCAAAACCACTTTTCTCCCTTTGTTGATTTTCAGGCCCAAAAATTTGGCAAACACTGGAAAACAGTGCCACCTTGTTTCTGTTCTTTTTTTACTGCCTCTAGATCATCCATTCCTTTATCGACATTCTTGAATAAAACATGGATCATTAACCAAAACCCCTGAACTCGACATGCCGCCATGAAATACCCTTTTTCAACAAATTTGTATGTCATAGTTTGCTTTTTAACAATCACAACACAGATGTACACTTTTTCAACAAACACAATCACCTCAAAAATGATTCAGTGATACCTTGAGGTATTTTTTACCAACAATATCCCCCTTTGGGTTTGTTGAAAAATCTTCCATAAAAAGATACACTGTTAATTCTTCATCCACCATTCGCCTATTGCGATTTCGATAGCAATCACGGATTTACTCAACACATACTCTAAGACAACACGAGCAATGCTCGGCTTGAGAAACAAGAGTAAATGAAAAGTTCATCAATGAATCACTTCAACTATGACACCCACTATTAACCCCAAACAGATACCAATTTTTGGAAATATTCATACCACATTCCAAAACCACTTTTATGCTTTTATCACGATCCTCAACTGTCATGATATATATTATTCGATTGATCACTTCTAGCATCGTCAGATTTAAAATTCTCCCCCTATTTGCTCACATCTTTAAGTCTTATCAACTGCAAATCCACTTTATCTGAACCAACTTCAACTCCCCCTATCTGGCTGCTCCACCTGTCAGCTTCTCCCTGTATCTGTCATGATTTATCAAATAGCCGCACTATCTCTCCCATGAACAATCACTATTTTCTCCACCTTTGTCAACAAACCCAAAGGTCACTCATTTTCAGTCTGTAACAGAGTAGAGAACACATATCAGCACATTAGTGAAAAACAAATCATACCTCGGGGTGAGGGGGTTACTCCACATCCACACTCTTTTAAGTGCGGGGAGTCGACTGAACTCACAGATCCAGTCGATTCCTTTCAAATGCTTCCTTGGGTAAGTCTTTTGTCAGAATATCTACAACCTATAGCTCTGTAGGCACATACTCCCACTTCACAAGCCCTTGCTCCATATTCTCCTTGATAAAATGATACTTTCTCTCAATGTGCTTTGTCCTTGAGTGATGGAAGGGATTTTTACTGAGATTTATAGCACTTGAGTTATCGCACTTTATTCCGATTAGAGACTTCACTTCAACCCCCATATCGGCAAGCTGTTGTTTCGTCCACAATAACTGCGTGCAAGCTTGAGTGGCCGCAATATACTCTGCTTCTGCGGTGCTCAAAGAAATGTGATCTTTCTTCTTGCTTAGCTAAGAAATACACAATTCACCAAGATAAAATTCACCACCTGACATTTTTTTTCTATCATCCGCTGAACCGGCCCAGTCTGCATCAGTATATCCCAATAAGTCTGTCTAAGATTTATCATTATATGTCAAGCTGAAATCCACCATGCCCTAGATATACCAAAGTATTCTTTTCACTGCAATCATGTGTATTTCCTTGGGGTTGTTTTGGTAACATGCTTCTTGGAATGTGGTGAAAACAATATCAGGTATTGTTGCTATTAGGTATAGTAAACTTCCGATAATATGCCTGTATTCAATGATATTAACTTCCCTTCCACTGTCATCTTTTGATAATTTCATCCGGGAAGCAACCAAAGTCTTCATCTCCTTGTAATTATCCATTCCAAACCTTCTCAGAATCTCCTTGGTGTATTTGGATTGAGAAATGAAAGTGACATTACTTCCTTGAGTCACCAAATATTATGTCATCAACATAAACCAGCACCACCATCCTTTTATTATTGTTGTTGTTAAAGTAAAGATTGTAATGAACTCCACCATGTTGAAAGACAATATTCTTTAAATTATGATCCAGCTTTGGGTACCATGTTCATGGTGGTTGTTTCAACCCATATAGTGCTTTCTTCAACCGAAAAACTTTACTCTCATCTTTATAGATGAGAAAACCATCTGGTTGCTCAATGTACATCTCTTATTCTAGAAACTCATTCAGAAATGAATATTTGAAGTCCATCTAGAACACATTGAACTTACAACGTACTGTAATGGATAGGAATACTCTGATTGTCTCCAGCCTTGCAACGGGTGCAAATGTATCATAGACATCAATTCCCTCTATTTGAGAGTCTACATCTGAATTAACATTTTCCACTTCTACTCCCCCTAATCCTCTTTCCACTTCCTTTATTTTAACAGAAAACATTTAATTGTGTCATTGTCCAATGACATTATTTCTTTCAAATAATATTCTCAGATTTTGGTTGAAGCACCTTTGACCTTCTCTCGTAGCTTCTTGGTATCCTGAAAGTAGTCAGCTGATACCAAATTATTAGAACAAAATAGATAATCATGAAATTCATGGTTATTGATTCTTCTCCCGCAATATTTCTTCATTCGATAGAAAAAATCTGAGCTAAGTCATCCAATTATTGATTTTATGGTTGTTTCATATGATTTTGTTATTGAATGATCTCCCAATTTTATGCAATACATCCCAGGGTTAGGCCCACCTTTTAAACCCATAAAAATTCTTCTTCTCCTACATCATCTATTCTCATATTCCACTTGGAATTGAGCCATTAAGAAAATCTCTAAGCCTATTGAGTTGGAACTTGGTGTAGGAAACAAGAGACAAAGTCTATAACACAATCACTTCCTATTGTGCTTTGTTTCTCCCTTTCTCCTTCAACTTTGGTACCTGATTTGAGAAAATCGAAACTCTAAAGCATATCACTTCTCCACTTTGCATCTTTATATGCCACTTCCCCTTGGATCTTATCTCCCTAAAACCTGAAACACATGAATCATCAGTTAAAAACATTTATATACATAGGGAGAGGGGTTTCTTTCAGACTCCTCAAGATGAGGATTGTGGTTGATCCTAATGGGTCAAATCTTTGATTCTTTCTTGTAGAGAATCACACTCTTTCCTTGATTTTTCTAGTTGCCTAGCCAACTTCAACTACTCTGGGCATATGACTAAGCATTAATTACCCACATGCTGAGTCTTTCTCTGATATATATATTTTGTAGGCGTGGCTTTTTTCACAATTTGGGACTTAGGCCCACTAGTACACACTTCTGTCTTTGATGTACCACCAATATGCCACTTCCCTTGATTCCATCTATGGGTAGGAATATCTCTTTTTATAAAATTCCCTTTCTTCTTCCACCATTGCAGGGATCCTCCTCTTTCCTCCACTTCTCATTGTGGCACAAAAAATGAAAATTTTTCAATACATTAATTATTCATCTTTCCTTTATCAGATACTTGAGTCACCAAACTATTTTTCACTGGTGGTGATTCCTTCACAGAATGTGCATTCTTCTTACTCACAGCTGGAGTCAATCTCCCCTTAATTGTCTAGGTTTGTTCAGATTTTCTCCTTGAGAGCTGTTGTGAGTATGACAGAGGAGGTGACTGATATACCTTTCGTTCAGCTCCATGTGATTCCCTTGAGGATCTAAGCCTATTCTCAACCTTACCACTTTTTCTCCCAGTGTATAATTTCTCATTACGCATCACTGGAGTTGAGAATATCCTTTCGAGTTCCTTTTCCTTTCTTGCGTTCTTCTTGTTGAAATTTCTTTCCAAATTCCCATAATTTTAAAATATAAAACATTTTCCATCAAATGAATACCTCATTTGGTCATTTCTATGTTGAGATATTGATACATCTTGAGTTCTTATTCTGACACAGATCTCTTGAGCTTCCTGACACATACTCATGGTGTGTCCCATTCTTCCACAGTAATAACATCTAACAAATGCATTCCTCTGAGAGATTCTTCTTTCTGATTTCTCATGACACATCTTCTTCTTCTTAGATCTAGTAATGTTTATATTTTCACAGCCTAAGATGTAATCATGTTCCTCTAAAAAGAATCTTGATGTATGACCATGAATCCCACAAAAATAGAACATGTTATCATTTCTTCTTGCAAAAGACTTTTTAGGTCTATCTCCAGCACCTATAAGGTTTTTCTTATCTTTGGATATTTTCACTTCTATTTTCCTATCACACATAGAAGTGAGGTCATCATATCTAATTCCTGATTTCCCCAAAATGAATGGCCTTTGGGATGATACAATCCATTCATGCTTCTCATCTAATGTAGCATATTTGGGTTTTATTTCATCATCACCTACAGAAGGAAAATCAAATAATAAGTGCAACGCATCCTTCAACTTGGGATTGTCTTTGAATTTATATTTCTTCATTTCAATATTGACTGATTCTATTTCTTCCACCAACTTTTGAATCTTTATATCCCTAGATTCAATTTGGACATTGAGTTCTCTTTTGAGATTCATTACACAACTCATCTCATATTCCAGTTCTCGTGTGAGATTTTCTATCATAACACTCTGATCCTTTACTTTCAATTTTTCATGAGAAATAGATTCAGAGACATATGAATTCTCTTGTTGTAGACTTTGATTCTTCTGAACATTTTCAGACAACTGTGTAGCTAGATCATCATTTCTAGATTTCAGATTCTGAACTTCATCTAACTTTTGATCAGCCTTTTGTTTTCCTTTCATTCTAGGAATCTTTTTTATTTCATCACCTTGAGAATAATTCTTCTCCCTTAGGTCAATAGCCACATCAATAAGTCTGTTATTTAAGCCACTTATCTTTTTGACATCAATTTCCAATACTTGGATCTGGATATCTTTAGATTTAACTTCTTCATCCAAGTTTCGATCCAATTTCTTTGTCATGTTGACAACATCTATTGGTGGCCTCCTTCTTAAAAATTCATCATTATTAGTTGTTTTGGCATAACTTTTATGTTCAAGTACTTCAATCTTTCCTACATCATGATTGAGTGAATCAATCTTTTCCCTATCATATTCATCCATGCCTTCCTTCAGTAAGATATTTGATTCTTTTAGTTGAATCACACTTTTTCCATACACACTTCCACATTGAGGAATATCACATGACTTCTGATTCTTCTTTTATGTCTTTCCCTTTGTCATGGAACACCGAGATAAGAGCAGACTGATTTAACCACACAAATTGACTACACCAAGTCTGAGCAAGAAAATTTTATAAAAGAAACCTTCCCTCTAATATCAATTTTTAGGACCAATAGGGGCCTATATACCCTGAGAGGGGGTGGGGGTGAATCAGGGTATGAATATTCTTTTTATAAATTCTTCCTACCACACTGGATCCTGGCCCCTTTATTACATGGGTCTCTTTATTTTCACTTGTGTGTTTATTATGATCACTTATTTTCTTCTTTATATGATGATGCTTTGAATATAATGCAGGGAAGCAAGAAGGCAGACACAAAGATTTTTACTTGGTTCACCCTCACTGGGCTATGTCCATGGAGCATAGACCTGGCGATTTTCTGATGTACCAAATCCACTAAAGCACATTTCTTTTTACAAGGTTCGAGCTAGGTCACTTCTATGCCCAGGCTCACTACTTTTACAAGGATTAGGGTCAGCTCACTACTTTCCCAAGGGTCACTCCCTATTTCTATCTCTCTGGCTCACTGCAAGTGGAGATGATCACATTCTTTCTTTTTCTTTGCTCACTGCTCTGGAAAGGATCCACTCACAGTTTATAGACATGTATTTATCTTCATTATCACAAATTATTACATCCTCTGTTGTATGTAGATGCTCTGTTGAAGTCTATCTTTCACCCATAGATGAATCTCACATTGCACCGAAGGTATCAGGAAATCTTTCAGCTTCCACGCAGCCCTGAATCACTGCCATGCTTCAACCTTACCTGGAACCCTTCTCCAAGTCGATGCGCAAGTCTTGGTGTGCAAGTTATAACTGGCGCACAAGTCCACCTCAACCACTTGCGCGACACAAGCTTCTGCAACTCCAAACTTGCGCGACTCACACCCTTTTACGCCCAAACCAATATTGGCGCGCAACCATCAACTATAGTTCTTCTTCAAAACTTGGCGTAGAATTGTCACCAAAGCACTTGCACGACACCCCCTTCTTCAACTAGAAACTTGGATGACGCCCTTCCTTCCTCACCCAAACCACTCTGGCCGCGCATCAATCAACTGGCGTGCAACTTCTACTTGGGCGACCACACAACCACTTGCACGACCACCACACCTGCACGATGGGTTATATGATTTTCTATAATTTTTGAACTCACACCGAATGAGGAGGGGAGAAATTTATTTATAGGCATTTAGACACCCTGTGCGATGACACACAAGTTTCCCCTCGGCGCGCACGTCTCTGTCGCGCAAGTCACTTGCGCGACCAACCCTAAAACTTGGGCACCCCTTTTCCCTTTTCCATATTTTGATGTTCTGATCTTGAAAAACATAGGTCTTGTAAGTTTAGTCTCCTTCAAGTCAATGGAACTCAAGTCCCTTTTCCAAAACCACTTTTCTCCCTTTGTTGATTTTCAGGCCAAAAAATTTGGAAAACACTGTAAAACGGTGCCACCATGTATCTGTTCTTTTTGTACCACCTCTAGATCATCCACTCTTTTGTCGACATTCTTGAATCAAACCTGGATCATTAAACACAACCCTTGAACTCAACATTCCACCATGAAATCCCCTTTGTCAAAACATTTGTATGTCATGGTTTTCTTTGTCAACAATCACAACACAGATGTCCACTTTGTCAACAAACACAATCACCTCAAAAAATGTTTCAATGATACCTTGAGGGATTTTTTCCCAAACCCCTATTTGTCCACCCTGAGATGATCCATCCCATTGTTGCTGAAAACCGGGCGACTGGCTTCAACAGCCACAACCTCCACCTCGGCCTGAACGGCTAGAAGAACTCCGATTCCAAGACTGGTGAGAAACTGGTTGTGCTGCTCCGGAATGAGGAGTCATAAAAGAACCCCTGTCACCAATAGTTGGTGAGAATATCTGACAAAAGTGCTGAAGATGAACCATATTTCCACAATATCGGTACTCCATTGGGTCTCTCAGGATGTGTGGCCTCGTATGCCTGCTCTTCCTACATTGGTAGCACACCACCCGACTACTAGAAGAAATATCTCACCTCCTTGGATCTCCGCACGTAGAATCCCTACGACGCTTCCTGCTGTTAGTAGGAGGAATACTAACTCCACATGTTGAGCCGGACAAGCTCACAACTCTATAATCTCTCAGATTTTGCTTCACAATCAGTTCCTGGCTGATGATAGAAGTGATAGAAGTCAACCTGAAGATGTTCACCTACAACTAAATGTTGTTCCTTAGACCATCCTCAAAATTCTTTGCCAGGAATAACTTATAACCTCCTGGAATAGGTGTGAAATGATGTAGCTCGGAAAAGCAGGAGGAATACTCCATAACCGAAAGAGTACCCTTCTCCAGGCTCATAAACTATCCAGCTCAATCGGCCCTCAAAGTCTCCGGGTAGAATTAGTCATACAAGATACCCTAGAACTCCTCCCTGGTTATAACCTTCTGGTGTCCCGCCTGTGAGATCACATCCCACCATCTCTTGGAGGAATCCTGAATCATATATGTATCGAACTTTACCCGCCTCTCTTGAGGCGTCTCCAGATGCTCAAATATCATCAGCATGGATTCTATCCATGACTCTGCAGCCACGGGTCCTCCATCCCCTGAGAAAGTGGGAGAATGCTGCTGCTGAAATATCCTTGTCAATTCTGCCATCGACGGGGCAGGATCCAGTTCTCCCTAAAAGGTTTGAATCATCCTCATAAAGCCTTCCATGAACTGTGCATCAACACTTGTGTCTGGTATAACTGCTTGTTCCAAGACTGGCACAGCGGGAGGATCTATAGGTAGACCCTGATCCACCATATCCAATGTCCGGTCAATACCCAACAATTGGAGTCCAACTAGAGGATGTCTCAGTGGCATGACTCTGCAAGGTCAAACACACACCTTAGATCAAGATTATCATAGACTAAAAACTAAAAGCATAAGAAGGGAACATGAGAAAGAAAGCATTCAAGTTTTTCCAAAACATGACTACACGACTTGTATAACCCCTAAACGACATGTTCCCTTCAGCCATTCACATGGGTATGTACTCCTGCCAGAACTGGTCGTGCACCACCCCATACACATGGCGTGTTGACCAAACACACGGTGTGTACTTTAATCTTCTTCCCTTTCCCAAGTCCTTTTTACACGGTTAATCCACACGGTTCTCCTTAGAATGAGACTACACAGTGTGTTAGTTCCAAAAACGACATGTACTAGATGAACCACACCGACCCGTGTTGTTAGATACACATCTCACAGTACACGGCGTGTTTTAAGAGGACACGACATGTACGAGAAAAAATAACACTGACCTATTTTGTTAGTTACATGGTCGGGTACCTGGGTTACACCACATGGTGTGTTCTAGATGAACACAACATGTACTAATAGGATTTTTCTGAGCCACGTTGTTAGTGACACAATCGGTTACACGGTTCTACGACACGGCGTGTACACCCTCTAAATGGCATGTCTTACCAAAGATTACATACCTTGTGTCCCTAACCACACAGTCTGAGCATGTACTTAAGAAAAATAGTTTCATCCCAAAAATAAGAACACATGGCATGTAGTTAACATTACACACCGTGTATTCTGGGTTTTTCTAGACAGTATGCCTCAAAAACAACTCCAGAACCATGAGAAACAATATAAAAAACCTCAAAGTTCCAAATTCTGATCCTTGTGGGCCCATACTCTCCGCTAATCAATTCTTGGAATCTTATACATGTCATAACAAGGTAAACAAGTAAAAGATCCACCAAATTATGATTCACGAGGGCCCATAACACCTCAAGAACCAATTTTTGGAATTCATTCAAAAAACTCCTTACACAAGGAAACCCCTATCAAAAGTAGGTATTCTATCAAGGCATCTATCACAACATCCTGCATATCTAGCACAACAACTATCACAACAACATACAATCGCTAATTCACCCTAAATGGCCTGGCAAGAATACATGACATGTGATTTCTAGCAAGTTCCTATACGATGCATGAGATAGCATACCCTCATATCATCGAGTTTCAACAGAAATAGAACCTCAATATCATCAACAATAAATTGCAAAACATGTGAATCACCCAATGGTGAAATCAAATCCACTGTAAAATTGAAAAACTAGAAACAAATTGCAATAAACGGGTAGATTGGCTTTTCCCTATGCATGGGTTAGCTACTCCCAGGAATATATAATTACCAAGTACCTATTCCATTCTATCCCAGGTTATAGGCTCCAAAAAGTAAGTCCTGAAGAAAAATAATCCCCAGATACCACTTTGTAACACCCTGGTTCTGGAAGCCAACTAGAGGCGCCCTGTACCCAGTTGGTCACATGCCCTCAAGCGCATTTCCCCGAATTCCAGAGGCTACATACTAGTAGCGAGGGACTTGGGTGTGATAGTGGGGAAACTATGCCCTCATTGGCAGAGTAACATAGCGGAAGTAAAACAAATAACAATAGGGGAAACATGAATAATCCATAAAGAATTAAGTAATGGAAGACTAGAAATAATAAACTTGAGCACACACACACATATATATAATTGATGCATGAAAAATATGTCTAGGAAAAAAGCCAAACAAATCACATTACTAGAATACAACAGTACTAAACCAAAGTACAAAAGAATGTGAGTAAATAACTCCTCAGCCTCACAAGCCATAGCTTGGTCCCATGCTCTCCAACTCTACAGAAAATCAAGTACATGAAATATAAGGGTTCTTTCCCTTATCTATACCTACAATAATATAATCTATTTGCACCCAAAATCATGGCCCAAACAGTGTGTGAGACTAAATCCTAGTAGGAAACCACCACAAGATCTGTGCCTATTAGTCAGTGAATATATGGCAGGTAATAAGTACAGAATGTAGTAAACAAGGAATTACTTAGCATTAAACAATCCACCATTTCAATACATTCAGTTTCATATATCAAGCAATAGAAAATCAAAACAGGTAATAAAAAACAAGTAATCACAAACAGGTAACCCACTGGGAAGTACTCACAACTTATCCCCTCTGTTCCTACCTAGCAACACAAGAAAGCAGCTCAACACAAAACATAACTATTTTCTTTGGAATTGGGGATGACCTCATTGATTGAAGTTTCAAACATTCTAATCAGTTTCTAACGGGTTTGTTCATAGAACCAGAAACATCCAATGGTTCCATATCCATTTGGACATACTTTCCAAAGGTAGGTGCTCATTAGTTGTAGATTGATGAGGCTTAGTAATTTGCATTGGTCGAGAGGATGGGAGGTTGGACTCATCACACCTTTTTGAGGGGAATTATTGTCTACTCTGGGACTCTCTTTATAGATTTAAGTTATGTTAGTGAATCCTTATTACATTACCAAGTATAAAATGAGCTTTCCTTTAAATCTGGCAGTCAATGATTGATATGTAGGAAATTTAGAGAATCTTTTATATGTATTCAAGGTTCTTCATCGATAGAGAATCATCTATATTTTTTAGAGATTCTTAGTCAATGGTATCCTTCAACACATAAAAGTCTCTTGGTTATTATGATGACCATACTGGTTTTAAAGCCACTCAGTGGGGCACTTGAAGTTTATTTTCATTCAGAAGGACATGGATTATTTCAGAGTTAGGATCATACCCGCTGATGGGCTACCTACATATCCTTTGTTTTGGAAAAGGAATCAGAACCCACGTTGTTCGAGTAAGGGAGTATGATGTTTATGCATGATTGATGGCTCAAATAAATATGTCATGATTACTTTTACACTCTAAGCTCACATGAGTCATGCTCGGTGTGAGAAACAAGATGTATTGGTGAAACCAGATAATTATGCCACAAAAGATGCAATGATGTGGGGCTTATGTATGCATGACTACCCAAAATAAACGAGGATTAAGATTTACTTTAGGGAATAAATCCAGGAACAAGGTCCATAAAGGTGTGTGTACTTCATGGAGATTTGGGTACTCCAACTTGGGGCTTATTCCTGAGGAAGATGCCCAAATTAGTAGGGGATTCATGATTAGGTTTTAATCCTGGGAAGGGAGCCCAGATCAAAAGTAAATTAAGACTGGTTAAGAGAAATTAAGACTGGGGCTTACTCCTGGGAAGGAGGCCTGGGTTAAGGGACTTTAAAAATTAAGAAACTTGGGCCTTACTCCTAAAGAGGATGCCTATATTTGAAAATGGGTCTTACTTCGGAAAAGGAAGCCCATGTTAAGAGAATTATGGTTGGGGCTTACTCCTGAAGAGGATGCCCAAATTAGGGGACTTGGATTGGGGCTTACTCCTGAGAAGGAGGCCCAAATCATTGAGGGCTTGGAGATTACTCTTGAGAAAGAGGCCCAAATCAATGAGGATTTGGGGATTACTCTTGAGAAGGAGGCCCAAATCAATGAGGATTTGGGGCTTAATCATGCGAAGGAGGCCCCGATCAATGATTCTCTCATCTTAGAGGATGAGGTTGAATGAATGAACTCTCTAACTTTAGTGATATAAAGATGTGAAAATTGCTATGTTTTGAGATATTTTCCACGGAAATCCTTTCAGATAAGGAAGTCAATCAAGAAAACATGTCATAAATGGCTTTGAAGAGTGTATTGAAGACTGAATGTTGAATAGGAGAGGTGGAATGGCATAAGTGGGGTTAAAGTGCAGGAAGGGCACCCAAAAATAGAAGGGCGTGCAAGTCCTAGTAGGCGTGCAGGTACTGCGTGGGCGCGCAAGTCTTGGTCGCGCAGGTATACCTCCACGGCACATGGGTACTTGCGCGATTGTTAACAATTAGGGTAATACATGGGAAATCCTTGACCAAAGCCTTTAGAATTATCCCGAGGTACTTCTAGAAGATTGGCGCACAAGTTTCAATGAGTAGGTAAGGAGGCGCGCAAGTGCTCCCATTTCCCTTTACGGGTAAAACACTCAGGCGCACAAGTGTTAGTGAATTATAACACTTAGAACTTATTCCGCTTGTTTAGACCTTCCATTCTAGGTAAATAATTACATTAGAAGTGTTAGGAAGACTTTAAGAAGAGACTTGGGCGTTCATGTCTCTATATCTGAATTCTGGAAAAATTCCCTCCTGAAATGGGGTCCCACCAAGGTATTTATAGGCTAGAGAAGACCCTGGGTGGTTTTTAAAGAGGGCACGCAAGTCACCTGTGCACCCATTTGGGTGGCGCAGAAGTCTACTTGCACAACCATTCTGGAACTTGCGTGACCTATGGGAAATGTTCTCTTTGTTCATACCTTTCTCTTTTTTTGATGTTTTTTTCAAAGGATGAATCTTACTTATTAAGGTATTTCCATTTTCATTTAATTTAGACTCTGTGATGAAAAAGGAGAATAAAAAAAAGTCCCCCCTCAGATTGGGATCTAAAAAGGAATGAGGATTTGACTCTGAGGAAAATGAGAAACAAAAGGAAGTTAGGGCGTGAAGGGTATGGAGCGCAAATGGGCTTCAGGCGCACAGGGTCCGGCTCACAGGGGTACGACCTCGTCTATAAATAGATGGCCTCACTTTTCACAAAGTACTCGACTCTCGCTTGTTTGTTTTTCTCTCGGTAGGCAGGTGGACTCCCGGCTTTCGCTCATCTACACTTCTTGTTTATTGCGTCGCACTTATATTAAGGTATTTGGACTTGCGTAGTGATACTTGCGTGCCCAATACTTGCGCGACCAAAGGAGACTTGCGTGCCAATTATGGGACTTGTGTGCCTAAATTCCTTAGCTAATTTCTCAAACTCCTTCACAAATTTTATGAAAACTTAACTTACTTTAAGAGTTAATTATTCAACTTTTGTGCAGATCCAATGGATCCTAAGAGAATAGGAATGGCTGATGAACTCGAATGCAAAATAATTAATGATATTTTGGACATCATAGGCAATGATTACTATACCGTCTGTGAAATTAATCTCCCAGAATTATCCAAGTACTTGAAGAAGCATCATATTAATTTCCCAAATAGCATCAATCTGCCTCTGTATGGCCATGGTCATCTGCAAGATGTCAATATGCCAGAGGAAAAGAACTATCTTCCACATTCATGGTTTCAGTCATATACCATGTTTTCTTCAGCAAATGTCTCAATCGTAGGAACATTTTCTAATGCTGGAACAGTAAATGAAGCCTATATAATGCATCATAGCTCGTGTGCACCAGATCTAAAACCTCACAAACCTGAGCTGCAACCACATTATTATCCCTCAATCATTCTAAATTCTCAGATGGATCAATCCAAAGGCTGGAACGAGAAATGGGAATTCTGTTCTGGAGGAGGGGTGAAGCCAACTTGGATGTGGGCTTATTGGGTGCGACAAAATTGTGAAGAGTTTCTTGAGGATCTGAAGGGAGCTGCAATTTATGAAGCCGTATGGGCTGGGCAGACGTATGTTTATAGGAATGATAATTTTGCACCATATTTTCTTAGCCACTGGAGCCCAGAAACTAATTCTTTCCATCTAACCCATGGAGAATTAGGCATTAGTTTGTGGGCTATCTACAGGATATCAGGGGTTCCAATTTTGGGTGATATGTAAGACGAATTCACCCCTCCAAATGAAACCTTGAATGATCTGGAGAAGACTCCAAATTTGGTTCGAGAATTATTGAAGATTTATCATAAGCTCAAAATATCAAAGACTTAAAAGAATTATTCTAGAAGGGATATTCATCCAGAGGAATGGATGGATATGTTTCTCAAGAAGAAGAGGGAAAAGGGGCCCACCTATACTTGTCCTACTAGCTGCCCTAGAGCGGATAAGAGAGGTGCTCCTGGAACATTATGGTCGACTTTGGAAGAAGGAGAGTTTGAGAAATGGGGGTATGAATTGAATCATAAAATCCCAGATAAGACTCATCTGGCAAGATTTTTATCCTTATGGATCAGTGTCTATCTTTTTCCAGTCAGAGATTCGATGGGAGGCGTGAGGCCAGAGACCTTCGTTATTGCAGCCAAGTTGGCAGAGAGGAAGATGGTGGGGTTGGCTACCCCAGTTTTGGAAAATATTCACAGGATCTTACTTCTTGTATATATGGGTAAGTCTCATTTGAGATTAGTGGGACCATTCAATGTTTTATGGGGATGGATCGCCACTCACTTCCAGACATATGTTGTTCAGAACGGAATGCAGATTCTTGGAAGTTCTTTCAGGCCATCTGTTGAGGCATTCTCTGGAGTTTGTCCCTTTTCCCTCAATGCCTATGATATTTGGCCAAGGCTGGGTATGCATAAGGAATTACACTTCTTTCCTTATGGAAATCCTCCAACAGGGTGATTTTTTGACGATGGATCAGCCATCTTGGAACAGAGGTCTTACAAGATGGCCTGTAGAGATGGTGTACTGACCACCAAAATTGATGGGGAAATTATATATGATGCCTATGATCCATATCGATTTGTACGCCAATTCAAGTGTCTGCAGAAAACTGTTGTATCTCCTCCAGTGCACGTCAGGTCAGAGAAACATCCATTGGTTTCCTGACAACTATGGTTGCTAGTGGCTATGGAAAGGACTGGGGCAGTTTTTGACTTACCAGATGCTGAAGCGGTAAGTAACTTGGCCATATGGTATGCTGAAAACTGGGTAGCATCATATCCTAAGGCAATATTGAATAAACCTATTTACCGGGTGGGGAAGAAGAAGAGAATCATTGAGAAAGAAACAATTCTGGTGGCAGGTGATTCTTCCACTCCTGAAGCTGGTTCACCAAGTTCTTCAACCGAGGCTGATTCATCAGATTCTCAGGAGATACAACATGTGTCAAAGCGGCCACGTGCCGTATATAATCCTCCTGTCATAATCAAGAGAGCCACTCCATCAAATCCTGGTGAGTTACTTTATTGAGGAAATTTAATTGCTAGTAACTTTATAGAGTAACAAGTTTTCATTCTATTTTTATAGTTGTAGGAGCTAGAAAGAAATTAAAGTCCAAGGCTGTAGGACCCTCTTCGCTGCCTTCCAGTATACCTACATATGTATGACCAGAGGCCATCTAGACATGGAGGGATGTATACTGCGATACTGAAACTATCTGGGTGGAGCTATGTGAAGGGCTACATCTTCCTGGAATAGGGACTCTTCAGGATCCTGCAAATATTCATTTCAAGGATAACCCTGATGAAGTAAGAGCCTATGTCAAAGAGTTGAGGACCTATATTTATGACATCGATGATTCTATCCCTATCACCAAGAGGGTGAAGGAAATGATGGATCACAACACCACTGATGAGGAGTGGCATGTGTACGTGGCTCCCGAAGATGTAAGTTTTATTTCCTTGTTTACTTTGCAACTTGATTTCAATCAAAGCATTGTTATTCAAGGAAATTACTCTCTTTATCCTACAACTTGCATGGAAAGGAACTACTGAAGTTCCTTCACCATAGTATTGCCCTGGTGGTACTATCATCGAGGCTTCTACTGAATCTCCTCGTGAGTCGGGAGACATATCTCTGGGCCAGCAGGCCATGAATGAAGAGTTGGACATGGCCCTCCATTATCCAGTTCAAGTGCCTGTAAGGTAGACTGCCGATACTCCCAAAAAAACCAAAGAAGCAAAGTCATCAGAGGAAGAAGTCCACAGCTAGACGCTTCATTAGTAGTGATAAGTCCTTCAGATAATCATTATTATTAAACCATGAAAATATTGCTCATTTCCTTGGGATTTCAGGGGCTTCTTCAATTTCCCCTCGGAGGGAAAGGATGGATCCTCCTTTGAGGAACACAGAGGGTGATGTGGAACAATTTCAAATTCAGTATGACTTGGCTACTCCTGGAGAAGAGCTAGCATCTGTTCCCAGTATCCCTCCTACTACTGTTGAAAGGAGAGAATAACCTGCTGCTGGTAAGTTAACAATGCTTCATAAAATGTTGAATGAAACATCGACTGACTTCCATTCTGTGATATTTTAGGTATAACACCTGCACTAGAATCATTGGCGGCCATGACAACTGAATCTGCCATCCTTTCTAAATAAGCTGTCTAGGGTCAGGGAATATAGGATGAAGGTTTCCAATAAGACACATCAAATTATCCCACTGGTGAGACTAACTAGGATTCTGAAATATCATTGGATGAAATTATGAATTTTGGAATGTTTTTCGAATAATTTTTTGATCATGCTAAGTTATCATGTGATTTAGAAGATCTTGGATGTGAGTGTTATCATTCGTTTGGTAAATTTTCTTATAATTTACACTTCTCATCATGACTGAAAATAATATGCAGTTCCATACAAAGAATATGTTGAACTGCTAATGCCTGAAGTGGGTGTGGACATTGATGTCAGCCCTACCATTGCAGAAACATTAGCTCAAGTGGAGCTAAACCCAATAAACCCTCCTGAGACCCATCTTGAAGATCCTGTTGAAATTGGGAAAGATGGGGAGGAGTCTACTCAAGCTATTGATCTACTGTTAGGTAATGATTGTACTATGTTTTCAAGATAGAAAACAAACTTTCATTGTTCTATGAAACCAATCGTACTTTTAATTGATCAAATAGGGCCATCAAATTCAATGGCTAGATATGGAGGTAAAGTCTCAACTTCTGCCCAAACAGTAGTAGAAGGCGAAGCAACCAAGGTCAGGGGGGGAAGGAGCAGAACATGGAACTTCCTTAAGTGCATTAATCCCAGATTACATGCCCCCCTATGATGATGATGTCGAATCAGACCCGGAGGTACTTAATGCGCTCATCTTTTCAAGACGTAAGGCATGGAATAACATATGGAAAATCATATCTAAGGTTTTTTTAGAAGATCTATCATCAAAGATCCCTCGATTGTTGTCCCTGTTCGTCATGCTAGGACTTGGCAGTTTTGGATATCAAGAGATCCATACCGTAGTGAAACAGGTCATCTTTAGAAGGGAGGAGGAGCAAAAGTGCCGTTAAGATCTGACCAGGGTAAAGCTGTCAGTCAACATCAGTAAATTTGAGGTTGTGGTATCCCGAGCTGAGGCTGACTATGCTGCCAAGATGAAGGAGATGAAGCATAAGATCAAAGATATAGTCATCCAGCAGATTCACCTTTAGTAACAGTTAGATGTTGTTACTGGGAAACTTGACCAACTCAATAATTTGCTGGAGGGAGCTCAAAGGAACAGTATGAAATCCATTGTAGATGCCAATAAAGCACTGCATCAGGCTCAAAAGAGTGAAGTTAGTTGGGTGCATGATCTTCAAGTAGCTGCTGATGAAGCTCAGGATGTTGGTCATTAAGTGAAGACTTACGTTGACAGCCTCTTGTAATTTCCTGGAAAAGAGAAGAGACTCCAATTTGTGGACCTCCTTCTAATATCTTGTACACTAAATGGAAAGAATTCTTTCATCTTCAATCACTTGTGAATGTATTTTCTTGCTACCTGCTTAAATTTTTTTACCTAAGACAATGGGCCTAGTAAGCATAGTTTGATTTTTTTTACTAGTATTATTATAAATATCCCTACAAACATTGAAACTTTTAATTGATCAATATTACCTAAATCATACAAAATGTATGTTTAGTGAGCTAGAACTTGACTTTTATTCAAAGTTCCCTTGTCTTTTATGGGAAGTTTAATGTCATGCACGTCGGACACAAAAAGGATAATGTTTAAGGTCAAAATATCTTTGACCAAAATGGATTAAAAATGACTCAATTCTTTGACAACATATCTGAAAATATTTTACCACACTCAAATATGAGGGAATATATGTAAACTATGACTTAAGAAAATTTGAATCTGAGGACTGATATGAAAAAGGGATAAAAGGCATTATAATAAGTAGTTCCCAAGAATGAAGTTACCAATATTTAACAAACCCGTTAGGGGGTTGAATTATACAGGGTCGCCTAAGGGAATTGGATTCATAGTCAAATAATAGCATCTTTTGGCTGACATGTCCGTTATGTAGATTTTTTATGAAAGGCCACCTATGGGTACGTGCTGCATATCAGGAAAAAGAACTCTCAGAAATTTACTTTTCTACTGTTAAAAATCCAGTGGAAGTTTATAAGGATTCAAATTTTCCAAAGCATAGAGTTTGCTGTATGGAAAGAGGTACTTGAATATAGAGAAGATATTTCCAAACAGGATTGTCTAAGAATTGGATGAATGTTACTCCTACGATGGTCTGACCCAAACGCAGGGAAGGAAAATATAATCCATAGACTTGGATAATTTCAGATCCTGAAAAAGAGTATGGGACAGATATGTTAAGGATGACCATATTTTTTATGGATCCCTACATATTGTTATTAATACAATTAAGGACAAAAGATATTTTCCTCCCAAGAATGAAGTTACCACTATTTGAAAACCCCGTTAGGGGGTTAAATTATGCAGGGCCGCCTAAGGTCATTGGATGAATAGTCAAATAATAGCATCTTTTGGCTGACACATCTGTTATGTAGACTGTTTATGCAAGGCTGCCTAACGGCACGTGCTGCATGGTCAGGAAAAAGAATTATCAGAAATTGGACATTTTGTGACTAGAAGTCAAGAAAAGGGTTATGATGATCTGGAAGTATTCAAGACTAGGATTATGACACATAAAGATGGGTATTGTCCGATGTATGCAGAGATACACAGATCAATGCTAACCATAATCATGTTATGGCTGGATCCTGATTTGAAATATTTGGACCTCACTATGTATCCCATAAAGATGGGAATCAAACTGTACGTAGATCTTGAAACATAGTTTAATGTCGTATGGGACGAAAGTGTGGGAGATCTTAGTTCAGGGTCATAGAACTCGGACCATTATAAGAAATACACAATGTGTGTTTTCAAGGGGACTTTTCATCCAGGGGACTGAAAGTGGAATTTGGGGTTAGGCCCAAAAGACTTGGGGCAGGATTCGAGGGACACTCGAATGTTCCTACGTATCCCATAAGGATGGGAATCAAGCCCACATAGTTCTAGAAATACCTTATGTACAAATTTGGTTCGTACATGTGAAGGATGAAAGGGGACTTTAGTGCAATGATGGTTTAACCCAAGATAAAAGGTTTAGGTATTGCCATGTATGCACATAATTTTTTTTAAATATAACATGATTGAAAATCAATGTAAATAATGATTCCCTATCAGGTGAGGGTATCAAAGAATATTGTATTTTATTTTCGTACAAGAAAAAAGTGTTGTACAGTTTAACGTCATATAGCAAGGACGAAGGTGAACCAATGTAAAGATATTGATTCTATGAGTGGTTTCACCTATCAAAATCATATGAGATGAAGGTGAACCGATGTGAAGTTACCTATGTACCCATCCTAGAAGGAAAGGATCAAAGTATGCATAGTTCAATTAAAGAATGAATTAGTGATCAAGTTGTTTTTGGGGACAACGACCTGAAAAATGATGTTGGGACTTACGCGTGGTTATGGGCCCAAAGAGTTTCTTACAGTTGAAATTTGCTCTAAGATCACGTGAGTCATACTCGATGTGAGAAACAAGAGGTAACAACAACCTTAACAATGCACAGTTTAATGTCATGTAGGACATATGAAGGGATTATGCAGTTTAAAGTCTTGCAGTTAGGACTATTGGTGCTACAAAGTTTAGTGTCATTTATCAAGGACAAAAATACAGTTTAACGTCATGTAGGACATATTAAGGGATTTCAATACAGTTTAACGTCATGTAGTTAGAATGATGGGGGAAATAAAGTTTAATGTCATGTTGGACAAAAAGAGGACTGTGCAGTTTAATGTCATGCAATAAGGACAAAAGAGGACACATTTTAACGTCATGTTGGACATATTAGGGACTTTTTCACATTTTAACATCATGTTGGACGAGAAAAAAATGATACAGTTTAGCATCATGTTGGACGAAAGTGCGAATTGTTTAAGGTCATAAGCATGGACCGTTGGTTATGTAATTTAATGTCTTGTTGGACGTAAGGGACTTCTGTACAGTTTAGCGCCTTGTAGTCTGGACATCACAGTTTAATGTCATGCTGGACATAAGGGACATGCAAATAGTTTAATGTCATATGCATGGACCGTGGATGGTGCAGTTTAACGTCGTGCTGGACGTAAGGGACATGCAAATAGTTTAAGGTCATATGCATGGACCGTGGATGGTGTAGTTTAACGTCGTGCTGGACGTAAGGGACATGCAAATAGTTTAAGGTCATATACATGGACTGTGGATGGTGCAGTTTAACGTCGTTCTGGATGTAAGGGACATGCAAATAGTTTAAGGTCATATGCATGGACCGTGGATGGGGTATTTTGTGCTTATACAAAATAATTCTTCAAAAATCTGGCATTGGTTGGAGTAGTGATGAGTCCTCCATCAATTGAGATTAAAGAATAAGCTCCATTGGAATAGACCTTATGTATTGAATAATTTCCTTCCCACTTTGGTTCAAGCTTCAGAGGTTTCTTTCCTGGTATCATTTTAGTTCTGAGAACTAATACCAATTCTCCCTGAACGAATGAACGAGGATGAACTTTTTTGTTGAAAGCTCATGCTATTCGATTCTGATAGACTTCCAAGTGGTGCAGAGTGCACAATCCTTTCTCATATAACTATTACAATTCATTCAATCTCTTTTGAGATTGTTCATCTGTGGATAACTGATCACAAATGGCTACCCTAAACGAGGGTAGTTGAACTTCAATTGGCAAGACTACTTCCATTCCATATACCAATGAATATGGAGTTGACTGTGTTTCAGTGTGGGTGGTAGTTCGATAGGCCCATAAATCATGAAAGAGTTTATCAGGCCATGACTTCTTATCTTTATCCACCATCTTTTGCAGTATATTTGACAGAGTCTTGTTGAAAGCTTCTATCTAGCCATTGTCCGCTGCATGATACCGAGATGAATGATTGCATTTGATGTTGTATTCTTGATACAACATCTTCACCTCGGATGAACAGAAGTTGGTGCCATTGTCCATCAATATGGTATGAGGGATACCAAATCTGGTAATGATGTTATACTTGATGAAGCTAACAATGCTTTTAGAACTAACTTCTTTGAGAGGTATTGCCTCTTCCCATTTGGAAAAGAAGTCAGTAGCAGTAAGAATATACTTATACTGCTTGGCCGTAGCTGAAGGGTAAGGTCTCACTACATCCATTCCCCATGTGGAAAATGGCCATGAGTACTTAGCTATATGAAGAAACTCTGGAGGTTGATGAATGAAGTTGGAATGTACTTGGCATGAATGACACTTCTTTGTGAAATCAACCCAATCTGGTATCATTGAAGGCCAAAATTATCCAAGCCTTCGAATTTGATTAGAAAGTCTATGTCTAGACTGGTGGGCACCACAGACTCTTTCATGCACTTATTTAATGAAAACCATTGTCTCTTAACCATCAATGCATCTGAAGAAAACTCTATCAAAACCATTCTTGTAGAGAATTTTCTCTGGGTGATCTGGGATATCATAAAGAGTAAAATTGACCACATGTCGCAAGATTTGTTCTTTCCTAGCTCTATCAGGTGGAAGAGTTCCATTTTGAAGGTATTCCCTGATAGGTGTCGTCCATCATGTAGTATGACCATATGGTTCAGAGATGGGACTAATTTCATCGATTTCCTCTGTTCTGGCTTGAACATAAGGTGAAATTGTATGACGATGGGCAATACTGATGGTTGTCTCGTCCCGATTTGGATTTTTCAGAGCTGTGGCTATATTAGCCAGTGCATCATCTTGGGCATTTTGTGATCTTGGGACATAAGAAAATGTCAGTTTCGATGGAATCTCCACCATTAACTCTATGACATAATCATACAAAGGTATTAGTTCTTCTTTTCTCATGGCGTAATCCCCATTGACTTGTTTGATTACCATTTTTGAATCACCTTTCACCTTTAAGTGATTCACTTGTGCTTGAAGCGCCAACTCCAATCCTATAATAAGAGCTTGGTATTCCGCTTAATTATTTGTACCGCCTCCCAATAATGGGAAGGAATAAGGTAAAACTGCCTTTTTTGGAGAAATGAGTACAATCCCAAAGCCAACTTTGTTGAAATTAGGATTTTCCATTTTCTTCCCTGTTGGACTTTTGGAAGCACCATCGAAGTACGTTTCCCATGTTTGAAGACTTTCTTGAATAGAGAATACTTCTTCATTAGGGAGTTCAATTTCTGAAGATGTGTCTTCCACTGAAGGGTGTTCAACAAGGAAATCAGCCAGAGCTTGGCCCTTTATTGCCTTTTGAGACACATATTGAATATCAAATTATTGCAAGATAACTGCCCACCTTTCCAAACGTCCTGTAAGAATTGGATGACTAAGGATGAATTTGAGCAGGTTATTACGAGATACCAATTAGACTTAGTGATGTTGCAGGTAGTTTCTCAACTTCTGAACTGCAAATATCAATGCTAGGCATCACTTCTCAATATCTGATTATCGAGTTTCTGCTTCAAGCATAGTCCTACTAAGATAGTAGAGGTTGTTTCCATTCCCATAGTCATTCTTTTGAGCAAGAAAGGCACCCAATGATCGCTCTAGAGCTGTCACATAGAGGATAATTGGTCTTCCTTCAACAGGTGGAATTAACACAGGTGGACTCAAGAGATACTTCTTGAGAATATCGAATGCTTCGTGACATTCTTCAGTCCACTTATAAGTGACTACCTTCTTCATCAGTTTGGTGAAGGGTAGATTTTTTCCTGCCAAATTGGTGATGAAACGCTGAATATAGGCTCAGTGTCCTTGAAGTCCTCTCAATTATTTTAAATTTTGAGGAGTTTACATACCAAGGATTGACTTTTCCTTCTTAGGATCGACTTAGATACCACAGTGGCATACAAAAAAGACGAGAAAGTTTCTTGAGGTTACCCCGAAAGCACATTTTAAGGATTTCATCTTCAAATTATGTTGTCGAATCTTGCGGAATATGACTTCCAAATCAGCCATGTGATTAGAACATTGTTTTTATTTGACCACCAAATAGTCCACATCACATTCAACAAACTTCCCTACAAAGGGTTTGAAGATACGATGCATGGCATGCTGATATGTTTTGTCTGCATTATTTAAGCCAAAGGGCATTACCCGATAGCAAAACACACCCTGAGGGGCATTGAAGGCTGTATATTCCTCATCTTTTGGAGCCATTCAGATTTGATTATATACAGAATATCCATCCATGAAGGAAAGTGCTTCATAACTAGCTGTTTCATCAATTAGGAGTTCTATAATCAAAACTGGAAAATCATCCTTAGGACAATGTCGATTAAGATCTCTGAAATCAATGAAAACTCTAATTTGCCCATTATTATTTTCCACTGGGACAATATTAGCCAACCACTTGGGATATTGAACTTTTGTGATGAAGTTATCTTTGATAAGCTTATCCACTTCAGCCTCAATTTAGGAATCATAGGTTGGGTGTGCTCTTCTAGCAGCCTGTTTGAATCCTCGATGTTCTTCTGGAAAACCCAGATGATGAGTGGCAACATCAGGATCAAACCCTGGCATCTATATATAGTTCCAAGCAAATATATATCAATTTTTCTTTAGAAAAGAAATATACATCTCTTGTTCTTTAAGAGTCATATCCGCACTAATTAAAGTGGGGAATGGATCTTCTTTTGTACCTAGATTTATTTCTATGAGTTCATCCACGGTATTAGAGATACCCTCTTCAAATGCTGGAGGAGCATCCCTGAGATATTTCTCTTCTTCTTCAACACGTTTTATTTCCTATGTTTCTACTTGCATAGTAGATGATGAATCATAATTTTCATGATCAGAAGAGACGTTAAAATTTGCACATATTGAAGTAGAAGCTTCCATTTCCAACCCTATTGACGATGAAGGGTCTTCTTTGCATAATAAAGTGGAGATGATGGATTGAGAATCGACATCATCATTAACCTTTAACATTTCTATAACTTGACCTGGCCTGATTGGTGAAGTATAGACTTGTTGTATTTCAGCAGATGAAATGAAGACATCTCCATTTGAGCTTTCATCATTGCTTGGTGAATCACCACATTATCCCATGTTGTCTGGCTTGATTGTCGTAATTGACATTACGGATCATTCCATAAAAGTTTTTTGATTTGGGTCTATCCTGTCAATTTAACTGATAGGCAACACATAATCTATACTCACATGTGCTAATGGGTTTACTGGAATATTTTCTAAACCATACGGAGCATTAACTTTGGTAATCTCCTTTGTTGTGGATTCCTCCATTCCCTTCATGTGGTAGAATTACACCTCAATGTATTGAGATTCGCATATCTTGAATGGGTCCTTATCACCATATAATGTCCCAACTTGACCATCGAAACAAAACTAGAGACATTGATGGTATGATGAAGGGATAATCGCATGTCGATGTAGCCAGGGTCTTCCAAGAAAAATGTTGAAGGCTGAGTCTTGATCAACAACCATGAAATCTGAATTGGACACAAGATCTCCAAACTGTGTTCTGAGTGTAATCTCACCCAGTGGTTCTTGTCCATTTTTATCATATCCTTGTAACATCATAGTTGAAGAAGATAAATCAGATTCTGTGAGGCCCAATCAATGAAGTATACGAATGGGCATGAGGTTGACTCATGAACCATTATCAATGACAGCTCTTCAGATGTCTACGCCATTGACCTTGCCAGATAAATACAAAGGTCTAATATATCCATGCACGGAATCAAATTCATCTTCATCAGTAAAAGATATTACTGCACGGCATTCTGAAGGATTATTCTCTACATGGTAGACTTTAGCTACAACAATTTCAGTCTCAAACTCCAGAGGACTTGACAAAGCCTCAATGAGTGCCTCTCAAAGATCCTTTGATAAATTCAAGGCATCCAGAATTGATAACCTAGCTGGTACTTGGGCCAGATGTTTCAATATATCATTCTTTTGATCCAAAGGTATTCGTTTCTCAACAAGAACATGTGGTTTAGTAGATGCCTTCGAAGTTTATGATTTGGAATTTGATGCATCTTGTACTGGGAAATGAGTTGGTAATACTCTTGGCTTTGGAATATTAGACCGATTAGGTCTATTTACTTGCTGAGAAGAAGAATATGGAACCATCAACCTATCTTTCATAATAATTGTGCTAGGGCTAAGTCTGCGTTGTGTGGAAGAACTTTCTTGTTATTGTTGAGCTCATTGAAGGGCTCTACCATGAGTTTCTGCCTCATAAACAGTTCTAGTAGGGGTAGAATTGGAATAGTGGCCTCTGAAAGATCCACATATTCCCCTATATCCTGATCCTATGGATATTCATACGATTCCTCTATTTGATATAGGGAATTCGGGCTCATCAAAATCGAAACTGTGACTGGCATATGGATCTGTTAATTGAATTATATTAACAGAACCAAAAATCAACTCTTCATCTGATGAAGACTCTGCTTGATTAGCCTGTTTAGGATGTGCCGTTTGGTGGGGCGGTGCCCGTGAATTTGAAGTAGATGGAATGAAGTCTATCAGAGTCAAAGACAAGTTATGCTTTGAAACATACTCATCTTCTTCTGATTATTTTTCTTTCTTTGAATCATGTTGTTTCTTTGAGGATTTTCTCTCTCATGAAGAGGGTTTTGCTGCGACATTCATTGGAGAAGCCACAATTGGTTTCTTCAATTGCATTTGCAAAATGGAATGATTTTGGTTGATCATTTTTCTGAACATACAATCATCATATTTCTATGCATTTTTTCTTTTGACTTCTTGCCATTCGCCTTCTTCCTCTGGAACTATAGCAGTAACACATGCTACTTGGGCTGAAGAGCCTTTTAGTTTGACTTGTCCCGAGTCGACCATCTTTTGCAAGAGGTATTTGAAGACAAAACACTCATGGATGGGATGCCCAAACATTTGATGAAAGGGGAAATAGTTGGGACAGTTTCATCTCCTTCCTTGTTTGGCCTCTTGGGCATTGGAAATTGAACCAAATTATTTTCCAGAGACGAAATGAAATAACCAGGAACTTGTTCATTTAATAAAGAGTAAACTTTGCTCTTCAGATCCTAAAATTGTTTCCATCTTTGATCTCTTTTATCATCTTGACAAAATGGCCTTTGTTGTTGGCACTCAAGAGGTGGAGGCCTTCGAGAAGATGAAGATTTTGAAGTAGAAGTAGGTACATGTGCTTGTTTAAGCATAACTATAACAGTCTCTGCTTAACCCATTATCCTTCCTGGAGATGATGGAATTACACGAGCCTTATCCTTAGTCTTTATAAGATAATATTCAATCTGTTGAGTGATTTAAGTAAGGTCTCGAAACCCTCCTGTGTATTTCACAGGGATCAGTGGTGTGCACAAATCAATACGTAAATTCGCCACACAGATTGGAAACAGTTCTTCTTGAGGGAGTGCTAAGCTTAGGTAATATGTTAATCCCTTCCAGTGAGCAATGACATCTGATACCCTTTCATTATCCCTTTGCTTACAGTTTTTAAGATGAAAAACTGTTGTCTTTGGAAACGTTGAGCTGAACTGAAGAAGGAATTTTTGGCGAAGATCTTCCCACCCGGTAATTGACTGAGATTGCAAGATTTTATACCAAACAAAAGATGGTCCTTGCATGGTCCACACAAAGCATCTGAGTTTCACTGCTTCTTTCTGTTCTGGAGTTCCCATCATAGGATCGCAACAAGACACGTAATGCATCAAATGTTGTTCAGGATCACCCGATCCTTTGAAAATAGGGAATACAGGGTTCCCAAAACTTGATGGGGGAAGGATTGAATCAACCCATTCAGGGTAAGCTCTCTTTTCTGGTTGAACCTGCACACACTTCCCTTCCATAGTCTCTAATCGATCCGTTAATGACTCAATGGTAGTTATTAACTTTTGAGAAACATCCAATTGAACTTGGACTTGGGCAGGTGCAATAATTGGAGTTTTGACAGGTATGGTGGCTGGTACTGCAACTGATGGTAGCACCACCGATTGTTGTTGTACTTGACCCGTAGGATTAGACCTGTGATGGTCTACTAATAGAGGAGGATATTCTTGATCCATCTGAGTAGCTACAAAAAATTCTCTTGGATGACTAACTCCAACACGCTTAGGAGTAAGACTACCTTGAAGTAGTTCTGCATTCAACCTCCTCAATTGCTTCATTTCTCCCTCTTGTTGTGCAAATCTTTGCTCTAGTGAGAGAAATTGACCATATATAGAGGAAGGTTATGTAAACTGGTTCATTCTTTTCCCCTTATTGGACACCTTTCATAGAGGGGGAAGTGAGTTACTTGAAGGATTACCTAGGTGCTGAGTAATCCTTTGATTTCGTGTACGCACACCTTCTTCATTTGTGTCTCTGCGTACAAATTCTTGAGCATGAACTTCTTCATCTGAGTCCCCTGAGTGAACCTCATGTTCTAGAGGATCAGCAACAATGGCATTAATGACATTAATTTATTCATAACACATCACATCCCTTCTATCATCATTTCTGTGATATTGTCTTCTGTCATGCCTCTGATGAGACATTGCCTTTTTTTGATTTGATCCCTCATGAACTTCTTGGAGAACCATAATTTGGAGAGAATCTCATGATAATTTGGTTCTTATTTCCTCTTGAGGTTTCTTCCCTAATCGAGAGAAGACTGAATTTCTCTGAGGGAGGGATTGAGGATTTGAAAAAGTCCCCAGTCCGGTGGACTGGGGCTGTTCCTGCTGTCTTTTCTCAACTCCTCGAATCCTATTTGTTGATTCTGAGGGTTGGGTTAAAAGAGTCCCCAGTTTGGCAATCTGGGGTGGTTCTTGACATGATATGTCTGAGACTTTCTTAAAATCTCTCTTGGTCTTGCAGACCTTGGTCCGGAAATTAGCTGGATGCATAAATCAACATCCACTTCTATCACCTGGTTCAAAAGACCGTTCGATGATTTCTGACACTTCTATCACTTGATTATGTGCTTTCTCCATACGAGAGGCATGTTCAATATTTTTTTTTTCTTTATGTAGGAGTAATTCAACAACTTGTTCTCTATATTCTTGATTTTGAGTGGAACTAGTTGAATCCTGTTCTTGGGAAAGATTTTTATTACAAACAAAACCCATTGACTTTGGCCAGACATAAGCAATAACATTGCATGAAACCATTTTCAGAGGGCTTTGTTGATTGGAGAGAACAGTGAAATGTAGTGCTCCATGAACACCCCATCCTCTGACATGAATACCAGATGGGGAATTGGCAATTAACTGGCATAATCTTCTTAGTGCGCCAAGGCATGAATGTTGAAGGGCTCTCTACTACTTTTCAACCTTCGGATATCGAGATACTGATAGAGATTCCAAATCAATCTGACGTTGTAACCCTTCAATTATCTTAACATGATTTTCATATTCATCATAAGATAATACTTTCCTTTTCAACTGACAAAGAGTTTTCCATATGTTAAGACAAATATCATGAGTTCCATATTCTGTCAACATCTCTGGAATATCATACTGAGAGTCAACTAGAGGCCAAAACATGACTGGCACTTCACCCTTCACCAGTTTTTTTCCCATGTTCAGCATTTCCTCTTTATCATTTAATGAAGATTCTTCTACCTATTTAGACTAGAGCTGGTTCTTTTGTGTTGCTTCATCAGATTCAACAAGACTGGTAGAGAATCCACTGATCAAACTAGAAGATGAATGGTCCAAGGGTGGTTCAGAGAATGACCTACACCCAAGGATATCTTCTGATTGAGAAATTATTTCACCTGCTAGTGATGAAGCATCAAACATGACTGGTTTCGCATTTGTAAGTTACTCAAGATAAGAGGGATTTCTCATCACTGGATTGTCTTCTGAAAAATTTTCTAGACAATGCGAATTACTACTATAGAGAGGGCTTTCTTAGCTAAATTCATCATCATGGGGAGGACCACCATGATGGGTTATAGAAAAAGATGAAACCTTTTTCTCCTTTATCTTATGACCCCACAAAGGGTTATTGTGGCTCTCATCTGAAGATGAAACTTCGAGATCAACCGAATTTTCATGAAGCAAGACTTCATGAGGAATTGTCTGGTGCATACCTTCAGAATTAATGTTCCCACTATTGGGAACTAAGAGAGAATAATCTTAAGTTGAAATAGATAGTGGTCTGAGGGCATCAAGAAATCCAGCATCGAGTAAGGCCTTGTTACATATCAGCCCTTGATTTCTTGACTGTGTTGGGCGGGTCTTCTTCTTAGATGCCTTCTTACTCAATTTGGCAGGTGTGTGTGCCTACTCAAGAGAAATGATCAGGTTAGGCTGATTATCTTCGCTCAAACTAGGTGTATGCGCCTGAATTGGTTGTTCATATGATATTAGGGAGTACACCCCACAACCCTCTTGGACTGGAACATATGTGTGTGTTTGTTCCAGAGTGAATTGTTGATGTGTCACTCCACTGGTAGGGGTAGATTTATGTGTCTTTCCCTGAGATGCTGCTGAAGCTGTAATAATATCTTGGCAGACATCCAGAATATGAATAAGGATTTGATTCTGCTCTTTCAACATTGATAGAATATGATTGGTGACTTCAGCTGCCAGAACGAGGATATACGTCCATTCTGTGCTTGGAGTAGGTGTGTGTTCTTGCTCCTGTCCTCCTTTTCCTATCAATGAATCCTGACAGTACTCAAGTGTGGGGACAGAGAGTTGAGTCAGCCTCCGTTTTGTCACAGGAGCTTTCCGACAGACTTCTCCGAGTGCTACCAAACAAGACTGTTGGTAAGCTTGATAAATACTAGTAGGTGTGTGTGCCTGCTGATTGCACTTCGCCGAACATGGTTGACGAGCTCCATCATATGTAGTCATATGAGCCTGCTGACTAGCTGATGATTTATAAACAGGTCTATGTTCCTGTCTATAGTACTCTGCCAGAATTGCCTGGCGGGATTGGCATGATGCTTCCAGACGAGTCTACTGGACAGCAGAATTAAAACGGACGGTTGTGTGTGCCCGCGCATTGCTTGCCACCAAGTTAGGTTGGTGGACATCTCCGGAAAAGGTAGAGATAAGAACCTGCTCACTATTAACCGGTTGTCACCTCTGGTGGTTCGTCTTGCCTGCTCGGGTTCGAGGAACCTGAGCTAAATGCCTAGAGTCTATACCCTCATCATGTTGAGGGAACACTACTGCATGAGTCTGGCAGCAATTATTGATGGGAGCCCTCAGTAAGGACTCCTGTCTCCTTGAATTAAGGCCCTGAAGGACCTGCTCATTCACCTCCTCAGAATATGGGAGTGAATGGTGATTGCATTCTGGGGATAACGACCCGAAATGGTTGGAGATGGCGGTTAGCACCGCCTGCTTCATGGTCACTGGTCGTCGCTGTCCGGACAACCAGTTTGAATTATTGACTTGGAGGTCTTGTCGAGCAGCCTCCAGAGTCGGAATAGTACCATTTTGACAGTACTTCTTAACCAGCGCATTTGATACCCAGCGTTGAAGATGCTGAGTAGGTGATGTCATCCTCAGAGTGGACGATGATCCATCAGAAGTAGCAGCAATGGCATTTTCAACAGAAGTTTTCACATCAGACATATTCACAAGTGTAAACATGAGAGAATCCATTTTCGTAATGCATAAGATCTTAGAAAATAGTGCCTATTTGATATAACAGACATAATCAAGATAAGTTCGGCCACTACATCTTTTGGATGATCAAATATGTTACTGATTGCTTTGTCGACCCTCTCATTGAGTTTAAATAGGGGCCTAACAAATAAGCAAAGCATTATTTTAACTTGGTTAAGGATTCACGTTGGGTTCACCATTTTTTTGTTTCCTTTGGAATTGGGGATGACCTTGTTGATTGAAGGTTCAAACATTCCAATCAGTTTCTAATGGGTTTTTTCGTAGAACCAGAAACATCCAATGATTCCATATCCATTTGGACCTACTTTCCAATGGTAGGCACTCATTAGTTGAGGATTGATGAGGCTTCGGAATTTGCATTGGTCGAGAGGATGGGAGGTCGAACTCATCACACCTTTTTGAGTGGAATTATTGTCTACTCCGAGAATCTCTTTATAGATATAAGTTATGTTCATGAATCCTTATTACATTACCAAGTATAAAATGATATTTCCTTTAAATATGACAATCATTGATTGATATGTATGAAATTTAGAGTATATTTTATATGTATTCGAGGTTATTCATCGATAGAGAATCATCTTTATTTGTTAGAGATTCTTAGTCAATGGTATCCTTAAACACATAAAAGTATCTTGGTTATTATGATGACCATACTGGTTTTAAAGCTACTCGGTGGGGCACTTGAAGTTTATTGTCATTCAAAAGGACATGGATTATTTCAGAGTTGGGATCGTACCCATTGATGGTCTACCTACGTATCCTTTGTTTTGGAAAAGGAATCAGAACCCACATAGTTCAAGTAAGGTAGTATGATGTTTATACATGATTGATGGCTTAAAGAAAGATGTCATGATTACTTTTACACTCTAAGGTCACGTGAGTCATGATCGGTGTGAGAAACAAGTGGTATTGGTGAAACCAGACAATATTGCCATGAAAGATGAAATTATGTGGGGCTTATGTATGCATGACTGCCCAAAATATATGAGGATTGAGATTTAATTCAGGGAAGAAATCTAGGAACAAGGTCCATAAAGGTATATGTACTTCATGGAGATTTGGGTACTCTAACTTGGGGCTTACTCCTGAGGAATTTTCCGAAATTAAGAGGGGACTCATGATTGGGTTTTACTCCTGAGAAAGAATCCCATATCAAAAGTAAATTAAGACTGGTTAAGAGAAATTAAGAATGGGGCTTACTCCTGAGAAGGAGGCCTAGGTTAAGGGACATGAAAAATTAAGGGACATGGGGCTTACTCCTAAAGAGGATGCCCATATTTGAAACTGGGGATTACTCCTGAAAAGGAATCATGGGTTAAGAGAATTATGGTTGGGGATTACTCCGGAGGAGGATGCAAAAATTTGGGGACTTGGATTGGGGATTACTCCTAAGAAGAGGCCCAAATCAATGAGGACTTGGGGATTACTCCTCAGAATGAGGCCCAAATCAATGAGGATTTGGGGCTTACTTCAGAGAATTAGGCCCAAATCAATGAATATTTGGAGATTACTCCAGAGAAGGAGGCCCATATCAATGATTCACTCATCTTAGAGGATGAGGTTGAATGAATGAACTCTCTAACTTTAGTGATATAAAGATGTGAAAATCACTGTGTTTTGAGATATGTTCCACGGAAATCCTTTCAGATAAAGAAGTAAATCAAGAAAACATGCCATAAATGGCTTTGAAGAGTGTCTTGAAGAATGAATATTGAATAAGAGAGGTGGAATGGCATAATAGGGGTTAAATGGGCAGGAAGGGCACCCAAAAATAGAAGGGCGCACAAGTCCTGGTAGGCGCGTAGGTACTGCGTGGGTGCGCAAGTCCTGGGCGTGTAGGTATACATACGCGGCACATGGGTACTTGTGCGATTGTTAACTAGTAGGGTAATACTTGGGCGATCCTTGACCAAAGCCCTTAGAGTTATCCTGAGGTACTTCTAGAATATTGGCGCGCAAGCTTCAATGAGTAGGTAAGGAGGTGCTCAAGTGTGTCCATTTCCCTTAAGGGTAAAACACTTAGGTGCACAAGTGTTAGTGAATTCTAACACTTACACCTTATTCCTCTTATTTAGACCTTCCATTCTAGGTAAAGAATTACCATAGAACTGTTCGGAAGACTTGAAGAAGAGACTTGGGCGTTCAGAGATCTGTATCTGAATTCTGGAAACATTCCCTCCTGAAATGGGGGGCCCACCGGGGGTATTTATAGGCCAGAGAAGACCCTGGGCGGTTTTCAAAGAGGGTGCGCAAGTCACCTGCAGACCCATTTTGGTGGCGCGCAAGTCTACTTGCGCGACCATGCTGGAATATGCGTGACCTATGGGCAATGTTCTCCTTTTTCATCCATTTCTCTTTTTTTGATTTTTTTTCAAAGGATGAATCTTCTTTATTGAGGTATTTCCCTTTTCATTTTGTTTAGACTCTATGATGAAAAAGGTGCATCAACAGTAACCCTCTGAGAAGTAATCACAGCCTATCCCCTCTAGTCCTACCTAATAAAACAAGAATCCCTCGAGGCAGTACACTGAGTCTAACCCCTCTAGTTCAGTTTAAGCATAGACTCTCTAAGGAACCATTCATTGTTGATTACTCATATAGTCTCTTATCGGTAACTAAAGGCTCTATAGGGAAGAACTTACATCACATTCCCTCTGTGGACCATGTTGAGGAACTACAAACACTATGAGGAAGCACTTCTGTCAATTCCCCATATGGTCTCACATCATAAGTAAAACATACACTCTGGAGAAGCTCTTATGTCCATTCTCCCTCTGGTCTACAACACCAGGTTCTCAGAACCTTGTGTAAGTCAAACAAGTATTTCAATGCATATTGGCCAAAGTAAACCTCAAGAACTACTTGGATAGTAGTCTAGAACATAATAACATGTAAGGATACAAACACCCCATCCAACTATACTAGGCATGTAAGGTAAACAACAGCCTAATTGGAAAACTAGACCCAATGGTAAAAACATGCAATCATACATAGGAAAACACTTCCAAAGCATAGAAAATGACCCTATTCACATTCAATTAACCAATAATCAAACATAAAAGCATATTAGGAAAACAATAGGGATGAAACAGTTAAGGTGAAATACCCAATTCATGGGTATTGAGGATTTTGCACATATAACTCAAATACTTTCAACAAAAAGGCACAAACCACCTACCTCGACGTTGGAAGAATAATATACTTGATTATAAAGGCTCAATTCAACTTATAATGCCTTACATCTAAAAAATCATATAAAACGTTCAATAGAGGATGACTTGAGAAGGAGTAATTGGGAAACAAAGATCTAGCATAATAGAGAGATTACTGAGGCAATCCCAACGTAATCGACGATGGTTTAATTAGAGATCAAATGCTCAATTGGGGGCTTGGAGGAAGATAGCGGCCGCACGGGAGCTCTTGGATGAACTAGTTTGAGAAGAAGGTGTTTCTGGCGATTAGACGTGACCCCGATATGTTTAATGAAAAAATAAAATACACGGCGTGTACTTTGGAAGTACACGACATGTACATGCTGTTTCCATACTCTGCTTTAGGCCGCCTCCAGGTCACCCCCACATGGCAATGTTGTGACCATCACACAACAAGAACACGACCTCCTGAGATGACCCATAACACGTTGTGTACTCATAAATTACATGGCATGTACTTCATAAATTTTCCATAAATTCCCCTTTTTCTCAAAAAATAACCAGATGAAAGAAAACATACCTGAAAGAAGATTCGGGTTCTTACAAGGGGCCACCCTGGTTGTGGGCCGCACCGCGGGCCATGCCCAATGGGAAGGGCCCGCCTTGGCCGTGCCCAATGGGCAGGGCCCGCCTTGGCCCAACCGTTTTGGGTCGGACCCGGACCAGGTCGGGTCGGTCCGACCGAGTCGGACCGGACCTGGGCCCATTTGGACCCATATACACCGTTTTGGCCATAACATGTGATTCGGGCGTCCGATTGACGAACCATCTATGATGATGAAATCCTTGGAACAAGAAGTTCCTTTTTTGTATTCTTACCTCACGATTGAGGGGAATATATGTTGATAACATAGGTATATTTATGGAAATATACCTAGGTAGTGTTGATGACTATTGATTCATTCTTTGTGATTTATGTCTTTCTTTGTGGTTTAACATTTGTGGATTCTGAGAGACCTTCAGGGGTGTTGGGGTCCCTAATGAGTATTGTTATACTCACCCCTACTTAGGCTACACTCACACCTTGCTGGGTCTTGTGCAGACGACATACAACATTGATCGAGGCAGAGCGTGATAGGACTCGAGGATACTCAGAGGTGGACCATTAGATGAGAACGTACCGTAGAGACGACTCGTTGAGATCTATTCCTACCCTTCAAGTAGGAACCTTGGTGGGTGTTCACAAGAGATATTTTCAATTTTACTTGTACTTCCTAGTTGGGATTTTATTCTGGCCCCTTTACTTACTGTATACACCCTATTTGATATATAGTTTACTTTGTGCTTGTATCTTGTTGTGTGCTTGGTTTTTGTGAGTTTTCAGGTTTAAAGAGAATGCATTATCGGTTTTAGGGATATGCCTTTCTGGTGCTAGTTTCCAGCCCCTGGCCTATGGATGGCGGGCATGGGGTAGTCATGGCACAGGTCCCAAAGGATAGTTCATGACAAATTTGAATCAGAGTTACTGGCCGTGCAACATACGGTGGGCAACAATTCGAGGTTCTACCATCACCACCACCAGGTGGTCCACCCCAACCAAAGGGGGCAGGTGGAAAAGGATGGGTTCATCTCCAAGAAGTTGAGTCATACAACCACGACGCTCTAAAGATTATTAGAGGTACAATCTATGTCTACTCCACCTTAGCTTCAGTACTTATAGACACAGATACTAGTCACTTTTTTATTTCCATGACCCTCATTCAGATCTTGAAGAGCTATTGGCTCGATATTTATGGCTAGAGACTCCTACAAGAGATGATTCGACGATTACACACTGGTGCCGACAGTGTGATCTTACTTTAGGAGTAGAGAGCTTCGACTGGGATCTTTTAATAGTGGTGTTGAGGCCTTACAATGTCATATTGGGTATGGACTGGTTATCCACAGTCCATGCTCAGATTGAATGTATTAGGTGAAAATTGTGGTGTGTCTTTGAGGATGGGACCAGGATTTCCTTCACTGGAAAGAAGGGAACCTTTACAGTAGAGAATGAACTTACTCAGAGGAGGGTGCAGCCAATCACACATCAGTTGTCTTTCCTTACCCTCAGGGCGGTTAATGTTTAGAGTCTGAGCTATACTATAGTGTTGGACCAGTACGTTGATGTCTTCCCTAATGTTTTTCCAGGTCTACCTCTTCATAGAGAGGTGGAAATAAATATCGACTTGTACCCCGAGATGGCACCGATATCTACACTAGCATATCAGATGACACCAGCAGAGCTTCGAGAGTTGCGAGTACAGCCGTAGGGCTTGTAGAGACAGGGGTTCATTATTCCTAGGGTTTCTCCTTGGGCAGCCCTGATTTTGTTCGCCAAGAAGGCATATGGGTGTTTGAGACTCTGTGTGAACTATCGGACCCACAACCAAGTGATCATGAAGAACAAGTACCCAATCTCAAGGATTGACGATCTCTTTTATCAGCTAAAGGGAGCACAATGGTTTTCAATGATAGACCTTAGATCAGGCTATCACCAGCTCAGGGTACAAGACAAGGATGTGTAGAATATGTCCTTCAGATGTCGTTGTGGCCACTATGAGTTTTTGGATATGTCATTCAGTGTGACCAATGCCCCAACAGTGTTCAGGGGACTCATGAATAGGATCTTCCAGCCATACCTAGATCGCTTTGTGGTAGTGTTTATTGATGACATCCTGATATACTCGGCTATGAAGGAGGATCATGCCTTTCATCTACAGATAATTTTGGACAAACTTCAAGTACACCAACTGTATCATAACCTCTCGATGTTCCAGTTATTGATTCAAGAATTCCACTTTCTGGGACACTCCATCTTGTAGGTTGGAGTTTCATTGGATCCATCGAAGATTGAGGTTGTACTAGCTTAGGATCCACCTAAGAGTGAGACGAATGTACAGAGTTTCCTGGGATTGGCCGGTTACTACCAGAGGTTTGTTCCTGACTTTTCCAGAGTTGTGGAACCCTTATCAGCGTTGATGAAAAAAAGGCAACCCTTCCTGTGGTTGGAGAGATGACAATGGATTTTCCAGAAGCTGAGGTAGAGACTGACGAGTTCCCTCATCTTGAGGTTACCAGAGGAGGCTGTTGGGTACATGGTCTACTACGACACATTAGGGACCACACTTGGATGTGTCCAGATGCAGGAGTGAGCTGTTATTGCGTATGCTTCTCAACAGTTGAGGCAAAATGAGTATAACTATGCTACCCATAACCTGGAGATAGCAGAAGTAGTCTTCGCCTTGAAGATGTGGTGGAATTACTTGATCGGCGAGCGTTTTATAGTCTACTATGATCAAAAGTGTCTCAGGTATATCTCTTCTCAGAAGGACCTAAACCTGAGACAATAGTGTTGGATTGAGTTCCTCCAAGACTATGAATTCGAGATAGTCTATACTACTGGGGAGGGGAACATAGTAGAAGATGAACTCATCAGGAGATCTGGTATACAATAGCTGAGTGAGGGGACATAGTAGCTAGCCGCTTTGCGGACATCCTACGTGGATCGAGATGGAGCAACTTATCTTTAGTCTCTCACAGTCACTCCCACACACCTTCAGTGATTCAGGGAGGTGCAACTTGGAGACACTAACTGCTAGGCTCGACGTGCTCAGATAACCATATGACAAGATCCTGATGGATTTTTTGAAGGTTGGGAGCACGCTATTCTCTACAGAGGGTGTACTATTTTACCAATGGTGCTATGAGATGAATTATTGAGGGAGTTCCATACGTCCCCTCTAGCGGTACATCCCGGAGTGGAAAAGATCTACCAGGACTTTCATTGTCCGCACTAGTGACCGAGAATGAAGAAATTAGTAGCAGAGTTGGTCTCTCAGTGCCTCACTTGTCATCAAGTGAAGGCAGAGAATCAGGTTCCAGTAGGCTTAGTTCAGCCACTAGAGGTTCCAGACGAGAAGTGGGATGTAATTTCCATGTAATTTATGATATTAATTCCACGCACGTCCAAGGGACATGATTCCATATGGGTGATCATTAAATGACTCAACATGTTAGCCCACTTCCTACCTATCAGAGAGTAGGGATCAGTAGAGAGATTGTGATTCCTCTACATACAAGATATTGTACGGCTTCGTAAAGCGCCATATATGATTATCTATGATCATGATGCACATTTTACTACCCGAAAATGGAATGGGTTGTAGGAGTTGTTTGAGACTCAGCTTCGATTGAGCACAACCTTTCATCATCAGACGGATAGTCAGATAGAGAAAACCATTCAGACCCTCGAGGACATGTGGCATGCTTACATCCTCGATTTTAGCCGTAGTTGGGAGGATCACTTTCCCCTGGTGGAGTTCACATAAATCAATAGCTATCACTCCACTATTGGTATGGAACCATTCAAGGTGTTGTACGGTCGACCTTTCAGATCACCTATATGCTGACTGACCCAGGGGAGTCAGCACTCATGAGACCATAGATGGTACGACCTACCACAGAAAAGGTGTAGATCATCCAAGAGTAGATGAAGATTGGAAAGAGTAGGTAGAAGTCTTATTATGACAAGAGACATAGACATCTTGAGTTCGGGGATGGTGACCATGTCTTCCAATGGGTCTCACATTGAAAAAGTTTGTGGAGATTTGGCCGGGGCAACAGGTTATCTCCGAGGTTCATAGGACCCTTTCAGGTCCTCAATAGAGTTGGTGAGGTGGCATACCGCTGGCCTATTCCCCCTCAATTGCTCCAGGTGCATGACGTTTTCCACATATCCCAGCTTAGGAGATACATACATGTTCCTTCACACATCATTGAATGGGGAGAGTTGGACATCGACAATGGGGAAACGTTTTCAGAGGTTCCAGTGGAGATTGTGGATCGATAGGAGTGGGAACTTCGTGGGAGGTCAATACCTCTGGTGTGCGTTCTTTGGTAGCATAGGAACCTCTCAAAGTGCACATGGTAGTGGGAGGCTCAGATTCCTGCTCAGTACACCCACTTGTTCCCCTAGTTTGTGTGGTGGATTTCGAGGATGCAAAGCCCTGAGGTGGGGAAAATTTATAGACTTAAGATTTTTCATATATTGTTTTTAAATATATGGAAATATTACGAGTCCACAAAAATTGACGGTTCACGATTCCGAGGCCCGGTGTGCCCGGAATGAATTTTTGAACTTTTTTTAGCTATGTTTAGTAAACACACAAGTGGCGTTTAGTAACTTTTGAACCAGTGCTCATAATTTAAATATGAGGACACCGTTGACCTCACAACACCGATATTCGCTTAAGGGGACATTCACCTCAACTATAGTAGGTCAAGGGTGGAAGCTTGTTTTTGTGCCTTTCATAGAGTATAAATAAAATAAATATAATTTATTTTAACCTCATATCCTCCCTCCTCTCATTTTAATCATAGAGTTGGTGACCACCTGAACTCTTCTTTTAATGGTAGTTAACCCTTGGTTTTCCTCCAATTAATGTGACAACATTAATTGAATTAATAAACTTTACTCAATTAAATTTGGCTTCACACCTCTTGGTTGGGGATCATTGGAAAATGAGAGGTTTTTGGAGATCTTTTGGTTGAGAGGAGAACTTGGTGGAAGAACCTCATCCAACAGAGAACATATTCAACGACGAAAAAACCAACGTTCATGGAAATGCCAATGTCACCATCTTCATCTCCTTCCTCACAGCACTTCCAACGAACATCACAGTAGGGGTTTTTCATTTGGTTTTTCTTGTTTGTTCATTGTGATTACATGTTGTGATTCAATCTTTATAAGCCTCCTATTACCGATTGTTTCCTCTGGAAATGGGGATGACCTTGTTTTTTTAAGGTTCAAACATTCAAATCGGTTTCTAATGGGTTTATTCATAGAACCGAAAACATCCAATGATTCTATATCCATTTGGACTTACTTTCCAAATGTATGTACTCATTAGTTATGGACCAATGAGGCTTAATAATTTTTATTGGTCGAGAGGATGGGCGGTCGGGCTCATCCCACCTCTTTGGAGGGAATTATTGTCTACTCCAGGACTCTCTTTATAGATTTAAGATATGTTTGTGAATCCTTATTAAATTTCAAAGTATGAAAATGTGCTTTCCTTTAAATCTGAAAATCAATGATTGATATGTATGAAATTTATAGAATCTTATATATATGTATTTTAGGTTCTTCATTGGTAGAGAATAATCTATATTTTTTAGAGATTCTTAGTCAATGGTATCATTTAACATATTATATAAAAATATCTTGGTCATTATGATAACCATACCAGTTTTAAATCCAATTAGTGGGGCACTTGATGTTTATTGTCATTCAGAAGGACGTTGATTATTTCAGAGTTGGGATCATACCCGCAGATGGGCTACCTATGTATCCTTGTTTAGAAAAGGAATAAGAACCCACGTAGTTCGGGAATTAAGATATAGTTTAATGTCATATGGGATGGATGAGAATTAATGGGTGATAGGTTTGAACCTTTAGAAAGGCTTCCTACGTACTCTAGTTTTAAGGTAGAGATCAAAGTCCACGTAGTTCAACTAAGAATTTTGGGGGCTTACGTATGATTAATGGACCAAAGATACGTTTCATGGTTACTTTTACACTCTAAACTCATGTGGGTCATGCTCGGTGTGAGAAACAAGAGGTATCAGTAAACCTGATGTTTTGTGCCCTAAAAGATGCGATCACAAGGAATGATATGGGGATTATGTTCGTATGATTGCCCAAAAAGATAAAGATCAGGACTTTCTTCAGAGAAGAAGCTCAAGAACAAGGTCCATAAAGGTATATGTGCTTTATGGATATTTGGAAACTTAACTTAGGACTTAATCCTAAGAAGGATTCCCAAATTAGAGGGGACTTATGATTGGGTTTTATTCCTGAGAAGGAAGCCCATATCAAAAGAAATTATGACTGGGGATTATTTCTGAGAAAGAGGACCAGGTTAAGGGAACTTGGAACTTGGGGATTACTACTGAGGAGGATGCCCATATTTTTGAAATTTGATGTTGGGGATTACTCCTAAGGAAGATGCCAATATTAAGGGAACTTGGACTAAGGCTTACTCCGGAAAATGAGGCCCAGGTTAGGGGAATTATGACTGAGGATTACCCTTGAAAAGGAGGCCTAGGTTAGGAGGAAAATTATGATTAGGGCTTACTCTTAAGGAGGATTCCCGTATTAAAGATCTTATCATCTTAAAGGATGAAATTGAATGAATAAAATTTATAACCTTAGTGATATAAAGATATGTAAATCAGAAGGTTTTGAGAGATGTTCCATAGAATTCCTTTCGAATAAAGAATACAACAAAGGAAACATTCCATAAATGACTTTGAAGAGGGGTTTGAAGGCTAAATCTTGAAGGGGAGAGGTGGATTTGAAGAAAAGAGTTGAATAGGTAGGAGAGTCACCCAAAAAAAGACAGGTGCACATGTCTTGTTTGGGCACGCTAGTCCTAGTCGCACAAGTATACTTGCACGACACATGTATACTTGCACAACGACCAACCCATAGGGTAATACTTGGGAGAGGCTTGGCTCATGCCCTTAATATTATCCTTAAAGGCTTCCAAAAGAGTTTTGCACAAGTTCTGTTGAAGGGATAAGGCGGTGAGAAAGTGTCTTCATTTTCCCTTAAGGGTTTAACACTTAGGCACGCAAGTGTTGATGAATTCTAACACTTAGGCCTTATTCCACCTCTTTAGATCTTCCATTATAGGTATGAAATTACCTTAGAAGTGATCAGAAGACTTCAAGAAGAGACTAGGGCGTGGAGAGCTTAAATCTGACATTTGGATTTTTTTCATCCCCGAACTGGGGGGCCCACAAGGGGTATTTATAGGCTATTGAAGACCTTTGGAAAAAATCAAACAGGGCGCACAAGTCACTTACGCGACCCAGGTGTAAAAAAATCATTGTTCATGATTTTGTCAATTTTTGATGTTTCTTCAAAGGATGAATATCTTTAGGCTAAGGTATTCCTCTTTTTCAGTCGTTTAGACTCAGTGATGGAAAGGATCATCAACAAAAGTCCCCCCTCAGAGTTAGATTCGAAAGGAAAGAGGATTTTACTCTAAGGTAAAAGAGAAAACCAAGGAACTGCGGCGCAAAAGTTGTGAACACTTAGGTCACAGCGTGCAGTGGGGAGCCGTGAAGGTCACGACGTGCTGGGTGCGGCCTTTACCTATAAATATGGGTTCATTCTCACGCAAAGCACCCAACTTTCAAACCATCCTTCTCACGGCTCGCATTTTGTTCTTGTCGCGTAGGTTAACTCGGATTTTCGCTTGTCTGTGCAGGTGCTGCTGTCTATGGGTTATTTTTTATTTGTGTCGCGCTTCAACAGAGGTATTTGGACTTGCACGGTGATACCTGCACGCCCAAACTTGTGTGACACAAATACACTTGCGCGCCAATATTGGAATTTCGCGCCTTAATGCCTTATCCATTTTTTCACTTTTCTTTCACAAATATTATGAAAAATCAACTTACTTAAAAGTTAATTATTCAACCTTTGCACAGATAAAATAGCTCCTAGAATAATTGGAATGACTAATGAGTTGGCTAGTAAGTGTATTGATGACATGATGAGAATCGTTGGCCATGATAATTACAATGTCGGTGAAATCACTCTACCAGATTTGGCCAAGTACTTAAAGAAGTATCATCTTAATTTTCCACAGAGCATCTACTTGCCTCTGTATGGGCATGGTCATCTGCAAGAAGTCAATATTCCAGAGGCAAAGAATTATCTTCCACATTCTTGGTTTCAGACTTACACAAATTTTTCTTCAGAAAATATCTAAATTGGAGGATCATTTGTAAATGCTGGAATAGTGGAGAAGGCATACATAATGAATCATAGCCCATGTTCCCCAGATATAAAACCTCACAATCCTATGCTACAACCACATTGTTATCCGTCAATCTTCCGAAACTCTCAGATGGATCAATCCAAAGGCTGGAAGAATATTTGGGACTTATGTCCTGGAGGTGGTGTGAATCCGACGTGGATGTGGGCATACTGGGTGTGACAAACCTGCACAGAGTTTGTCAAGGATTTGAAAGGAGCTGCAATATATGAAGCTGTCTGGGCTGGGTAGACATATGTTTATCGTAATGATGACTTTATGCCAGAGCTAATCAGACGCTGAATCCCAGAAACCAATTCTTTCCATCTGACTCATGGAGAAGTAGGCATCAGTTTGTGGGATGTTTACAAGATCTCAGGGGCTCCAATTTTGGATGATATGTATGATGAATTCATCCCACCAAGGCCACTTTGAATGATTCGGAGAAGACTATGGATTTGGATCGGAAATTATTGAAATTTTTCTACAAGCTCAAGAACTCAAAGACCTCCAAACCCCATTCTAGAAAAGATATTCATCCAGAAGAGTGGATGGATATGTTTCTTACCAAAAGGAGGATAAGGGGCCCACCTGTACTCATCCTACTACCTTCCCCAGAACAGAGAAGAGGGGTGCTTCTGGCACATTCTAGCCGACTCTAGAAGTGGGAGAATTTGAAAAGTTGGGGTACGAAGTGGATCAAAGAATCCTAGAAAAGACCCGTCTGGTGGACTTCTTAGCCTTATGGATTAGTGTTTATCTTCTGCCAGTTAGGGATTCGAAGGGAGGCGTTAGGCTAGGGACCTTAGTTGTTATAACCAAGTTGGTTGAGAGGAAAATTGTTGGGTTGACCACCCCCATTTTGTCGAAGATTCAAAGGAGCTTACTCCATGTATATATGGGTAAGTATCCTTTGAGAATATTGGGACCATTACAAGTATTGTGGGGATGGATCACCACTCATTTCAGGACATATGCTATACAGAACGGATTACAGGTTCCTGGAAGTTCTTTCAGGCCATCAGTTCAAGAATTTTCTAGAATTTCTCCATCTTCTCTCAACCCCTATAATATGAAGGTGAGACTGAGCATGTTCAAGGAATTCCATTTATTTCCTTATGGAAACCTTCCAATCAGGGGGTTTGTTGATGATGGAACAACCAGTCTGGAATTGAGGTCATACATGCTGGCTTACAGAGATGGTGTATTGGCCACTAGGATTGACAGAGTGATTATATGTGAGGCCTATGCTTCATACAGATTTTCATGCCAATTCTAGTGTCTATAGCAGACTGTTGTATCCCCTCCTATTAATGTCAGGTCATAGAAGCATCCTATGGTTTCTGCCATCTATGGAGAAGACCGAGGAAGTGTTTGATCTACCAGTTGCTAAAGTGATGAGTAACTTGACTACATGTTATTCCGATAACTGGATAGCATCATACCCTGATGGGGTACTGAATCATCCGGTTCATCGGGTGGGGAAAAAGAAAATAACTGTTGAGAAAGAAACCCTTCATCTGGAAGGTGAATCTTCAACACCCAGAGTTGATTCACCGGGTTCCTCATCTAGTGCTAACTCACCGGATTTCTAGGATGGGGATGATGAGGCACGACATGTGTCAAAGCAGCCTCGTGGCAGATATAATCCTCATGTCAGAATCAAGAGAACCACTCCATAGACTCCTGGAGAGTTACTTCATTGAGGCAATTTAATCACCATTACTTTATAGAGAAATAGGTTTTATTTTCGTATCCTTTATCTGTAGTCGCAGGAGCTGGGAAGAAGTTGAAGTCCAATATTGTAGGACCCTCCTCGTAGCCTTATGGTACACATACTAAATATCCACGACCAGAGGCTATCCAGACATGGTGGAGTTTATATGGCGATGCTGAAACTACCTGGCTGGACCTATGTGAGTGGATACACATCCCTGGAATCGGGAATCTTCGGGCCTCTACCGATATCCGTTTTGAGAATAACCCCGATGATGTGCGGGGATACATCAGAGAGCTGGAGATTCTCATATATGCCACTGATGATTCCATTCCTATCATCAAGAGGGAGAATTAAATGATAGATCATGGCACCATTGAGGGGACTGGTGCTTCCGGAGATGAGGAGTGACAAAATTATGTGGCTCCTAAAGATGTAAGTCTCTTTCCTTACTTGATTTGTAACTTGATTCCAGTAAAAGCTTTGTTCCTTAACTAAATTACTTTCTTCATATTGTAGCTTGCAATGAAAGGAACTGCTGAGGTTCCTTCACCATTGTACTGCCCTGGGGGTACTGCTATCGGGGCTAATGAATCTCCTCGCGAGCTGGGTGAAATATCACCAGGCCAGCAATCCATGGATGAGGAGTTTGACATAGCTCTTCATTCTCCAATTCTTGTATTTGGATATGGTGATGTCATCACTCCCAAAAAGACAATGATGCAAAGGCATCGAAGGAAGAAGTCCATAGCTAAACTCTTCATTAGTAGTGGTAAGTCCTTCGGATAGTCATGAGTCTTAACCCATGAAAGAAAAAAAATTCTCATACTTCTTGGGATTGTAGGGGCTTCTTCAATTTCTCCTTTGAGGGAGAGGATTGACCCTCCTTTGAGAACGATAGAGGGTGATGGTGAACAATCAAAAGTTCATGCTGGCTTGGCTGCTCCTGGAGAAGAGCCAGCGTCTATTCCCAGTACTGCTCCTACTACTACTACAAGGAGAGAAGAGCCTGCTACTGGTAATTTTAACAATGCTTCATAAGATTTTGAATGAAAACATCAGCAAACTTCCATTCTGTGATACTTTAGGTTCAACACCTTCACCATAACATTTGGAGGATACTGCAACTGATGCCATAATTTTATCTGAAGAAACTATCTGGGGTCAGAGGCTACAGGATAAGGGTCACCAAGAAGATACATCGAATGCTCCCACTTGTGAGAGTAACTAGGAATCTGAGATATCATTGGATTAATTGATGAAACTTGGAGCATCTTTTGAAGAAATTTTAGATCATGTTAAATTAACATGTAATTTAGAAGATTTTGGACGTGAGTGTTATCCTTCGTCCTATTAAAATAAATTCTTATTACATTTCTGACCATGATTGGTGAAAATGTGTAGTTCCATCTAAAAAAGATGTTGGACTGACAATTCCTAAAGGGGGTACAGACAACCCTACTACTGCATAGACACTAGCTCAAGTGGAGCTTAACCCGACAAGGCTTCCTAAAACACATCATGAAAATCCTGTTGATGTTAGGAAAGATGGGGAGGAGCCTTCTCATGTTATTGATCTACTGTTGGGTAAGAGATAATAATATCTTTGGCTGCACTTAATTTTCAAGACAACATAATCAACTTTTGTTATCCTTTGAAACTAACTAAAACTTTCAATTGACTATGCAGGACCATCAATTTCAGTGGTTAGATCTAGAGGTGAAGCCTCAGCCTCCACCCCAACGAGAATAGAAAGTAAAATAACAAGGGTCAGGGGGGAAGGAGCAGAAAATGTCACTTCTATAAGTGCATTAATCTCAGATTATATTCCCCCCTATGACAGTGATGTTGAGTCAGACTCGGAAGTACAAAAGGAACTCCAATTTTCACGACACAAGGCATGGAAAAACTTATGGAAGATCATATCTAAAGTGCCTATTGAAGAGTTGTCTTCCAAGATCCCATGACTGTCATCCCTGTTTTTCATGTTGGGACTTGGTGGTTTTGGATCTCAAGAGATCCATACCGTGGCGAAACTAGTAATTTTAAGGAGGGACCAGGAGCAGAAGTACAGTCAAGACCTAACCAGAGTGAGGCTGTTGGCCAATATTAGCGAATTTGAGGTTGAGGTTCCCCGAGCTGAGGCTGATCATGCTTCCAAGTTGAAGGAGCTGAAGCATAAGATCAAGGAGGAAGTTTTCCAGCAGATTCCCCTCCAGCAACAATTAGATGTTGTTACTGGGGAACTTGACGATCTTAACAATTCAGTGTAAGGAGTTCAAATGAATGGTATCAAAGCCATTGCAGAAGCTATGAAAGCACTCTATCAAGCTAAAAAGAGTTAAGCTGGTCGAGTGCATGAGCTTCAAGTGGCTGCTGATGAAGCTCGGGATGCTGTAAATCAAATGAAGAGTTTTGTTGAAAGTCTCCTGTAATCCCTAGAAAAGAGAAGAGAGTCCAATCTGTAGATGTTTTTCTAACTCTTGTGCATCAATGAAAGACACTTTAATCTTCAATCATTTGTGTCTGTATTCTTTTGATACTTGTTTAATTTTTTTTACTTAAACCAATGGGTCTAGTAAACATAGTTTCATTTTTTTCTTGGATTATAAAAAATAACCCTACGAACTTTGAATCTTCTTATTTCTCAATATTACCTAAATCATACAAAATGTATGTTTAGTGAGTTGGGACTTGACTTTTGTTCAGAGTTCCCTTGTCTTTTGTGGGCAGTTTAAAGTCATTCATGTCAGACATAAAAAGGCTAATGTTTATGGCCAAAATAACTTTGGCCTAATGAATTAAAATTGACTCAATTCCTTGATAATTTATCTAAAAACATATTACCATATTAAAGTATGGGGAAAAATATATAAACTATGACTTAAGAAATTTTTAATCTGAGGAATGATATGAAAGAAGTGCCAAAAGGAATTAGAAGAAGTATTTCCCAAGAATAAAGTTACCACTATTTAACAAACCCGTTAGGGGGTTGAATTATGTCGGGCCACTTAATAGAATTGGCTGCATAGTAAAATAATAACATATGTTTTCTGAAAGGACCATTATGTAGACTACTTATGCAAGGCCGCCTAAGGGAACGTGCTGCATAGTTAGGAAAAAGAACTCTCATAAATTTTACATTTCTATTGCTAAAAATCCAGTGAATGTTTATGGAGATTCAAATTTTTTCAAAGCACAAAGTCTGCTGTATGGAGAGAGGTAACTGAATATGGAGAGGATACTTCCAATCAAGATTATCAAAGAATTGGATGAATGTCACTCCTGCGAAGGTCTGACCCAAACGTAGGGAAGGGAAATATAAACCATCGACTTGAATACTTTCAGATCATGAAAAAGAGTATGGGAAAAATATGTTAAGGATTGTCTTTTTTTTGTGGATCCCTATATATTGTTGTTAAGACAAATAAGAAAAAAAGAAGTTTTCCTCCCAATAATGAAGTTACCATTATTTGAAAAACTCATTAGGGGGTTGAATTATGCAGGTCCACCTAAGGGAATTGGATGCATAGTCAAATAATATCATCTTTTGGCTGACATGACCATTATGTCGAATTTTTATGCAAGGCCGCCTAAGGGCACATGCTACATAGTCACGAAAAAGAACTCTCGGGTATCATACATTTTGTGACCAGAAGTCAATAAAAGGGTTATGGAAATCTAGAAGCACTTAAGGTTAGGATTATGACACATAAAAAAATAGGTATTGTCCAATGCATGAAAGATATACATAGACCAATGCTGACAATAATCATGTTGTGACTAGGTCCTGAATTGAGGTGCTGGACTTCACTACATATCCCATAAGGATGGAAATCAAGACATACATAGTTCTTGAAATACAGTTTAACGTAATGTGGGATGAGAGTGTAAGATATATTAGTTTAGGGTCATAGAGCTCATACCATAATAAGGAATACACATTGTGTGTTTTATAAATCTGATGTGAATGAAGACCAGGGTTTTCATACCACATTCATGTTTTCACAGGGGGAATTTTCAGCCAAGGGACTGAAAGTGGAATTTTGGGTTAGGCCCAAAGACTTGGGGATAGATTCAAGGGATTCTTGAACATTCTTACGTATCCCATAAGGATGGGAATCAAGCCACACATAGTTTATAAAATACCCTTCGATAAATTTGGTTCATACAAGTGAAGGGTGAAAGGGGACTTTAGTGCAATGATGGTTTGAATGAAGATTAAAGGTTCGGGCATTGACATGTTCACACATTGTATTTTGAATATAACATGATTGGAGATCAATGTAAATAATTATTCCCTCTCAGGTGAGAGTGTCAAAGAATTTTGTAGTTTATTATCATACATGACAAAAAAGTGCGAATAGTTTAACATCATATAACAAGGATGATGGTGAACCAATGTAAAAAAATATTGGTTCTGGGGGTGGCTTCATGAATCAACATCGTATGAGATGGAATTGAACCGATGTGAAGAGATTGGTTTCGGGCTTGAACCTCAGAGGTTTCCTACGTACCCAGCCAAGAAGGCAAGGATCAAAGTCTGCGTAGTTCGATTAAAGAATGAATTAGTAATCAAGTTGTTCTTGAAGACAATGACCTAAAAAATGGTGTCTGGACTTACACATAGTTAGAATACTAGAGAGGGTGTTATGGTTGAAGTTTACTCTAAGCTCGCGTGATTCATACTCAGTGTGAGAAGAAAGAGGTAGAAACAACCTTAACGATGCGGTGTTTAACGTCATGTTGGATGAATAAGGGACTGTGCAGTTTAATATCATGCAGTAAGGACTTAGGGGGGGAATATGCAGTTTAATGCGATGTATTAAGGACACAAGAGGGGCTGTATAGTTTAACATTATATATCAAGGATGGGTGTTGTACAGTTTAGCATCATATAGCTAGGACATATGGCTATGCAATTTAATGTCTTGCGGTGAGGACAATGGGGACACAGTTTAACGTCATGTTGGACATATTAGGGACTTTCTCACAGTTTGACATCATGTCAGATGAAGAGGTGAAAAGTTTAATGTCGTATAGCTAGGACGACATAATTTAACATCATGTTGGATGTAGAGAGGAAAATACAGTTTAATGTCATGTTGGACGACAAAGATTAATGTCATGTTAGACGTAATGGTGCTATACAGTTTAGCATCATGTAGCTAGGACATAAGAGGGACAATACAGTTTAACATCATGTTAGACGACACAGTTTAACATCATGTTGGACGACATAGTATTTGTGTTACACAAAATACTTCTTCAAAAATCTGGCATTGGTTGGAGTCGTGATGAGTTCTCCATCCATTGAGATTAAAGTATAATCTCCATTGGAGTGGACCATATGTATTGAGTAAGGTCCTTCCCACTTTGGCTCAATATTTGAGGTTTCTTTCCTACTATCATTAAAGTTTTGAGAACCAATACCAATTCCCCTTTAATGAATGAACGAAGAAAAACGTTTTTGTTGAAAGCCTGTGCTATTCGATTTTGATTGACTTCCAAGTGGTGCAGGGTGCACAATATTTTTTCATCTAATAATTTCAATTCATCCAATCACTTTTGAGATTGTTCATCTGTAGACGACTGATCAAAAATGGACACTCTGAGAGAGGGTAATTGAACCTCAATGGACAAGACTACTTCCGTTCCATATACCAATGAATATTGAGTTGACCGCGTTGCAGTGTGGGTGGTGGTCTGATAAGCCCATAAAGCATGAAAGAGTTTCTCAGGCCATGATTTCTTATCTTTATCCACCGTATTTTGCAGTATGTTTGAAAGAGTCTTGTTGAAGGATTCTATTTGGCCGTTGGCCACAACATGATACCGAGATGAATGATTGGATTTGATGTAGTATTCTTTATAAAACTTCCTTACCTCAGATGAACAAAAATTGGTTCCATTTTCTATCAATATGGTATGTGGGACACCAAATCTGGTAATGATGTTAGACTTGATGAAGCTAACAATGCTTTTAGAACTAACTTCTTTGAGAGGTATTTTCTATGCCCATTTGGAAAATAAGTCAGTAGCAGTAAGAATATACTTAACCAACTTGGATGTAGCCAAAGGGTAAGTTCCTACTACATCCTTTCCCTATGTGGAAAATGGTCATGATTATTTAGCTGTATGAAGCAACTATGGGGGTTGATGAATGAAGTTGGCATGTACTTGGAAATAATGACACTTCTTGGTGAAATCAACAAAATCTTGAATCATTGAAGGCCAAAATTATCCAAGCCATAGAATTTGATCAGATAGTCTATGTCCAGACTTGTGGGTACCAGAGACTCCTGCATGCAATTCTTTAATGAGAGCCATTGTTTCTTCACCATCAATGCATCTGAAGAGAATTCCATCAAAACCTCTTTTTTAGATAATTTTCTCTAGGTGATCTAGGCTATTATAACGAGTAAAATTGACCACATGTAGTCAGACTTTTTCTTTCCCGGATCTATCAAGTGGTAGTGTTACATTTTGAAGATATTCATGAATAGGTTCCATCCATCCTGTAGTACGACCATATGTTTCAGAAATTGGACTAAGTTCATTGATTTCCTCTGTTCTGGTTTGAACATAAGGTGAAATTATACGATGGTGGGCAATACTGATGATTCTTTCATCCCGATTTGGATCTGCCAGAGCTATGGCTATATTTGCCAGTGCATCCTCTTGGGCATTTTGTGATCGCGGGACATAAGAAAATGTTGATTCCAATGGAAATTCTTCTATTAATTCTTTGACGTAATCATACAAAAGGACTAACTCTTCTTTTCTGATGGAATAATACCCATTGACTTATTTGATTACCAGGTCTAAATCACCTTTCACATTTAAGTTATTTACTTGTTCCTGAAGCACCAACTCCAATCCTGCGACGAGAGCTTGATATTCTGCTTCATTATTTGTACCGCCTTCCCTCAATAAGAAGGAATAGGGTAGCACTATTTTTTCTGGGGAAATAATCACAATTCCTAACCCAAATTTGTTGAATTTAGGATCTTCCATTTTCTTCCCTGTTGGACTTATGGAAGCACCATCAAAGTACATTTTCTATGTTTGAAGATTATCTTCAATAGAGAAGACTTCCTTATCAGGAAGTTCAGTATCTAAAGATGTATCTTCTATTGAAGGATGTTCAGTAAAAAATCAGCCAGATCTTGGACCTTTATTTCCTTTTGATACATATACTAGATATCAAATTGCTGCAAAATAACTGCTCACCTTGCCAGACGTCCTGTAAGCATTGGACGACTAAGGATAAATTTGAGTGGGTTATTGAGAGATACCAATTGGACCTCATGATGTTACTGGTAGTGTCTCAATTTCTAAACTGCAAAGATTAAAGCTAGGTATCACATTTCAATACTAGAATATTGGGTTTCTACTTCAAGCATAATCTGACTGAGATAGTAAAGAATATTTTCATTCCCAGCATCATTCTTTTGGGAAAGGAAGGCACCCATTGATCACTCTAAAGCTGTCACATAAAGAATAAGTGGTCTTCCTTCAACAGTTGTCATTAAAACCTATGGACTCAAGAGATATTTCTGGAGAATATTGAATGCTTTTTGAAATTATTCAGTCCACTGGTGAGTTAATCCCTTCATCAATTTGGTAAAGGGTAAACTTTTTCCTTCTAGATTGGCGATGAAATGCCGAATATAGGCCAAGTGTCCTTGAAGTCCTATCAATTCTTTCAAATTTAGAGGATGTGGCATACTAAGGATTGACTTTGTCTTCTCATGATCGACTTCGATACCACAATGGCATACAACAAAGCCGAGAAATTTTCCTAAGGTTAACCCAAAAGCACTTTTCAAGGGGTTCATCTTCAAATTGTGTTGTCTATGTTTGTGTAATATGACTTCCAAATCAGCCAAGTGATTTGAACATTTCCTGGATTTAACCACCAAAGTTTCCACATAACATTCAAAAAATTTCCCTAAAAAGGGTTTGAAGATACGATGCATGGAACACTGATATGTTGCGCCTGCAATCTTCAGGCCAAAGGGCATTACGCGATAGCAAAACACACCCTGAGGGGATTTGAAGCCTCTAGATTTTTCATCTTCTAGAGTCATTTGGATTTGATTATACCCGGAATATCCATTCATGAAGGAAAGTGCTTCATATCTAGCTGTTGCATCAATTAAGATTCCTGTGACCGGAACTGAAAAATCATCCATAGGACAATACCGATTAAGATCTCTAAAATCAATGCAAGCTCTAATTTTACCATTATTTTTTTTTCACAAGGACAATATTATACATCCATTTGGGATATTGAACTTCTCTGATGAATTTAGCTTTAATAAGATTATCCACTTCAGCTTCAATTTTAGAAGCATAGGTTGGGTGTGTTCTTCTTGCGGCTTTCTTAAAACCTCTATTTTCTTCTGGAAAACCCAAACGATGAGTAGCAACATCAGGATCAAACCCTGGAATTTCTATATAATTCCAAGAAAATATATCTCGATTTTAATTTAAAAATTAAATATACATTTCCTGCTCTTCAAAAGTTATAGCCTCACTAATTAAAGTGGGGCGTGGATCTTCTTTTGTACCCAGATTTATTTCTCGGAGTTCATCCACAATGCTAGAAATACCCTCTTCAAAAGCGTGAGGAGAATCCCTAAGATATTTCTCTTCTTCTTCAACACATGTTATCTATTCTAAAACTACTTTCATAGTAGATGTTGAAGCAAAATTTCCATGATCAGGATAGATGTTAAAATTTGAACAACTTGAGGAAGAAGCTTCCATTTCTGAACCTATTGATGATGAATGGTCTTCCTTGGGTAATAAAGAGGAGATGATGGATTGATAATCGACATCATCGTTCATCTCTGACATTTCTATAACTTCTTCTAGGCTGGTTTTCGAAGTTTAGAGTTGTTGGATTTCAGTAGATGAAATGAAGACATCTTCATTTGAGCTTTCATCATTGCTTGGTGAATCACCAATTTATCCCATTTCGTCTAGCTTGAATGCCGTAATTAACATTATGGAAGTTTCCATAAGAGTATTTGGATTTTGGTCTATCCTATCAATTTGACTGATAGGAAACACATAATCTGTACTCACATGTATTATGGGTTTACTGGAATATTTTCCGAACCATATGAAGCATTAACTTTGGTAACCTCACTTGTTGTGGATTCCTCCTTTCCATCCATGTAATAGAATTCCGCCTCAATGTATTGAGATTCACATGTTTTAATGGGGCCTTATCACTATACAGTGTCCCAATTTGACCATTGAATAAATATTTGAGACATTGATGGTATGACGAAGGGATAGCCGCATGTGGATGTAGCCAAGGTCTTCAAAGTAAAATATTGAAGGTTGTGTCATGTCGAACAACCATGAAATCTGAATTGGATACAAGATCTCCAAACTGAGTTCTAAGTGTGATCTCACCCTGAGGTTCTTATTCATTTTTATCATATCCTTGCAACATTAAAGTAGAAGGAGATAAATCAGATTCAGTGAGACCCAATCGATGAAGTGTAAGAATGGTGATGAGGTTGACTCCTGAACCATATTCAATAAAAGCTCATCATATGTCCACATCATTGACCTTTACAGATAAGTACAAAGGTCTAATATGTCCATGAATGACATAATATTCATCTTAATCTATAGAATATTTCACTGCATGGAATTCTGCAGGATCATTCTCTACATGGTAGACTTCAACTGCAGCAATTTCCGTTGCGAATTCATGAGGACTTGACGAAGCCTCAATGAGTGCCTCCCAAAGAACCTTTGATAAATTCAAGGCATCTAGAATTGATAACATGGACGGTACTTGGGCCAAATCTTTCAATACATAATATTTTTGATCCAATGGTCTGAATTTCCCAATAGGAACATGTATTTTCACAGGTTCCTTAGAAGTTGATGCTTTGGAAGTAGATGCTTCTTGTATCTGGGTAGGAGTTGAAAAAAATCCTGGATTTGGAATATTAGACCGACTAGGTCTATTTAGTTTCTGAGAGGAAGAAGGTGTAACCTCCAATCGATCCTCCAAAATAATTGTGCCAGGACGGAATCCGCCATGCATGGAAGAACTCTCTTGTTCCAATTGATCCTGCTGAATGTCTCTACCATGAGTTTCTTCTACATACACAGTTTTAGCAGGGGTAGAATTGGAATAGTGGTTTCTGGGATATCTGCGTCTTTCTCTGTATCCTAGAACTCTGGAACTCCCTCTAATTCCTCTGTTTGATATAGGGAACTCAGGCTCATCGAGATCAAAATTGTGACTGGCATAATGATTTGTTAGGTGAATCATGTTAACAGAACCAAAAATAAAATCTTTATCTGATGAAGACTCTGCCTGATTATCCAATTTAGGCTATGTCGTTTGGTGGGGTGGTGCTCGTGGCTTTGAAGTAGATGGAAAAAAATTTGCCAGAGTCAAAGACAACTTGGGGTTTAACATGATCTCATATTCTTATGACTATTCCTCTTTCTTTGAATTATGCCATCTCTTCGAGGATTTTCCCTCTGATGAAGAGGTTTTTGCTGTGGAATTCATAGCAGAAGATACAACTGGTTTCTTCAATTGATTTCGTAAAATAGTATGAGTTCGGTTGATCGTTTTTCTGAGCATCCAATCCTCATATTTCTGCACATTTTTCTTTTGACTTCTTTCCACTCACCTTATTATTCTGGATTTGTAGCAGTAACACATGCTACCTGAGCTGAATAAACTTTCAGTTTGACTTGTCTCGAGTCCACCATATTTTGTAGGAGTTCTTTGAAGACAAAATACTCCTGAATGGGATTCCCCAAAATCTGATGAAATGGGAAATAGTTGGGATGGTCTTCATCTCCTTCCTTGTTTATCCTTTTGGGCCTTTCCAACTGAACCAAATTATTTTCCAGAGCTAACATGAAGTAACTAAGAACTTGTTCATTTCAGAAAGAATAAACTTTTCTCTTTAACTCCTCAAATTGTTTCCATCTTTGATCTCTTAGATCATCTTGATGAAATGGCCTCTGTTGTTGATGCTCAGGATGTGGATCCCTTTGATAAGATGAAGGTTTTGAAGTAGAAGCTGGTACAGGTACTTGTTTAAGCATAACTGTAGCAGTCTCTTCTTTTCCCATTCTCCTTCCGGGAGATGATTGAATTACACAAGTTTTATCCTTAGTCTTTGTAAGAGTGTCTTCGATCTGTTGGGCGATCGAAGAAAGGTATCGAAACCGTCCTGTGTATTTCACAGGGATCAACAGTGTGCATAATTCATCACGAAAATTTTCCACACAGATTGGAAACAACTCTTCTTGAGGGAGTGCTAAGATTAGGGATTATGTTAATCCCTTCTAGCGAGAAATGAAATATGAAACTATTTCATTCTCTCATTGCTTACAATTTGTAAGATTAAAAACTATTGTCTTAGGAAAAGTTTAGCTGAATTGAATAAGGAATCGTTGACAGAGATCCTCCCACCCGGTAATTGACTGGGATTGAAAGCTTGTATACCAGACAAAAGCAGGCCCTTGTAATGACTGTACAAAACACCTGAGCTTAACTGCTTCTTTTTGCTGAGGGGTTCCCATCATAAGATCACAATGAGAAAAAATTGTGTAAGGTGTTGCTCTGGGTCTCCCGAACCATTAAAGATTGGGAATGTGGTACTTTCAAAATTCGATGGGGGAAGAATTGCATCAACCCATTCAGGGTAAGATCTATTTTTTGGTTGAATTTATGCATGACTTCCCTCCATATCTTCCAACCGATCTGTTAATAACTCAATGAAAGTTATTAACTTTTGAGAAACATCCAGTTAAGCTTGGACCTGAGCAGGTGAAATAACGGGAGCTTGGACAGGTGTGGTGGTTGGTACTGTAACTGATGGTAGCACCACCGATTGTTGCGGCGCATGACCCATAAGTCTAGACCTGTGAGGATTTTCTAATAATGGAGGATACTCTTGATCCAACTCAGTAGATGAAAAAAATTCCCCTGGTTGACTGATTCCAGAACTTTTAGGAGGAAGACTACCTTGAAGTAGTTCTTCATTCAAGCTCTTTAATTCCATCATTTCTTCCTCCTATTGTGCAAATTTTCTCTCTAGTGAGAGTGATTGGCCTTCTCCAGAGGGAGGGTGGAATGTAACATGATTCTTTCCCTTCCCCCTATTGGATTCCTTTCGGATAGGGGGAAGTTGGTTACTTGAAGGAATACAATGATTCTGGGTAAGCCTTTGGTTTCATCTACGCACACCTTCTTCATTTGCCTCTGCGTGCACAACCTCTTGAGAAGGAACTTCTTCATCTGATCCCTCTGAGTGAGCCTCATGTTCTAGAGGATCAGCAATAATGGAATTAATGACATTTATTTATTCATAACTCATAGAATCCCTTCTATCAGTATTTCTGCGATACTGTATTTTTCCTTGTCCCTGATGAGACACTGCCTTCTATTGAGTTGATCCCTCACGAACTTCTTGATGAACCGTAATTTGGATGGAATATCCTGATAATTTGGCTCTTTTTTCCTCTTGTGGATTATTCCCTAATCAAAAGAAGACTAATTTTCTCTGAGGAAGAGATTGAAGATTTGAAAAAGTCCCCATTCCTATGGACTAGGGCTGTTCATGCTATTCCTGCTCAACTCCTTGAATCCTATTTGTTGATTTCGACGGTTGGGCTAAAAGAGTCCCCAGTCTGGCAAGATGAGGTGGTTCTTGAGCTGATTCATCTGAGAAATTATTAAAATATCTCTTGATCTTGCGAACTTTAGTCTGGAAATTGGCTGGATGCATCAACCTACATCCACTCAAATCACCTGGCTCAAAAGACCATTGGATGATTTCTGACACTTCTTTCACCTGATGATGTGCTCGCTCTAAAAGAGAAGCCTGTTTGATATTCTCATTTACCTGATGCAAGAGTAATTTGATAACTTTTTCAATGTATGTATGACTATGAGAAAAACTAGTTGAGGCCTGTTCATGATCAAGCCTTTGATTATGCACAAAATCAGCTAGATGTGGCCACTTATGGGAAATAACATTGCATGAGACCACCTTTGGTGGGATTTATTTACTTGAGAGTATAGTGAAATGTAGTGCTCCCTGAACACCCCATCCAATGATATGAATATCAGATGGGGTATTGACAATAAAATGGTGCAACCTTTTTAGTGCGCCAAGGCATGAACGTTGAAGGGCTCTCTGCTGCTTTTTAGCCTTTGGATAGTGGGAAACTAAGAGAGATGCCAAATCAAATTGGAGTTGTAACCCTTATATTATCTTGACATGATTTTCATATTCATCATAAGATAATTTTTTCTCTTTCAAGTGACAATGAGTTTTCAACATGTTGAGATGAATACCATGAATACAATCATCCATCAAAATTTCTGGAATGTCATACTGAGAGTTAGCCAAAGGCCAAAACATGACTGGTACATCACCTTTTGCCAGTTGTTTTCTCATATTCATCACTTCCTCATTATCATTCGATGAATATTATTCTACCTGATTAGACCAAAGCTAGTGCTTCTTTGTTGCTTAATCCGATTCAATAAGATTGGTAGAGAATTCATTTATCAAACTAGAAGATGAATGACCCAGGGGTGGTTTGGAGAATGACCTACACCCCGGGCTATTTTATGATTGAGAAAGTATTTCACCTGCTAATGGTAAAGAATAAGACAAGACTAGATTCACATTTGCAAGTTCCTCAAGATAAGAGGGATTTCTCGTTACTACAATGTTTTTTGAAGAATTTTCCAGACAATGAAAATTACTATTGCGGAGAGGAATTTCGCAGCTAAATTCATCATCATGGGGAGGACCACCATGGTGGGTTACACCAAAAGATGAAACCTTTTTCTCCTTGATCTTCTGACCATGAAGAGGGTTATTGTGGCTCTTATATGAAGATAATACTTCGAGATCATCCGAACTTTCATGAATCAAGCCTTTATGAGGAAGTGTCTAATGTAGACCTTCAGAATTAATGTGCCCACTATTGGGAAATGAGAGCTTAGAATCTTGAGTTGCAATAGATAATTGACTGAGTGCATCAAGAACTCTAGCATCGTGTAAGACCTTATTACAGATTGGTCCATGATTTCTTGACTGTACTGGATGGGTCTTTTTCTTAGATTCCTTCTTACTCACTTTTGGATCCACTAGTTGATGAAAGTGGTTATTATGGGCAGGTGTATGTGCCAGATTAAGAGAAATAGTTAGGTTAGCCTAATTATCTCCATTCAAATCAGGTGTATGTGCCTGACTTGATTGTCTATATGACATGAAGGAGTATTCCCCACAACCCTCTTGGACTGGAACAGAGGTGTGTATCTATTTCGGGGTGATATTTTGATGCGTCACTCCACTGATAGGGATAGATTTTTGATTCTTTCCATGTGATGCTGCTGAAGCTGTTATAATATTCTGACAGGCATCCAAAATATGAGCAGGGATTTGCTTCTGCTCCTTCACCATTGTTAGAATGTGTTTGGTGACTTCAGCTGCCGGAACGATAATATATTTACATTTCGTTCTTGGAGTAGGTGTGTATTCCTACTCGTGTACTCCTTTTCCAATCAATGAATTCTTACAGTACTCATGTGTGGGGGAAGATAGTTGAGTCTGCTCCAAATTTTTCATCAGAGCTTTCTGACTGACTTCTCTGAGTGTTACCAAACGAGACTGTTGGCAGGCTTGATTAAAATTGGCAGGTGTATGTGCCTGCTATGTATTTTTCATCAATTATGCTTAATGAATTTCTTTCAATACTGGAAAACGAGACTGCTGCAGAATTTTTTATTGTAAACAGGTGTATGTCCCTACTTATCAGTTTCCACCATATTAGATTGGTGAGCTTCATTAATTGTAGTCAGACGAGCCTGCCAACTAACTAATGAGTTATAAATAGGTGTGTATGCATGCCTATAATATTCCACTGGAATTGCATGGCGGGATTGGCGTGTTACTACCATACGAGTCTGATGGGTAGTAACATCAGGACGGACGGGTGTATATGGTCGCTCGTTGCTTGCCATCAAGTTGGCTTGATGGACTTCTCCTAAGGGGGATGAAGTAATAACCTACTCCGTGTTGACCAGATTTTTCCTCTGGCTGTTCGCCTTGTGGACTCGGGTCTGATGGACCTGAGCCAATCCCCTAAAGGCGATACCCTCATCATGTTGAGGGTGCACTGCCACATGAGTCTGGCGGCAATTGTTGATGGGATCCATCGGGAAGGACTCATGTCTCATTGAATTAAGGCCTTGAGTGACCTTCTCATTCACTTCCTCATAATATGGGAGGGACTGGTGATTGAGTTTCGGGGATAACGACCTGAAATAGTTGGAGATGGTGGTTGGAACAACCTTTTTCTTGATCACTGGTCGTCGCTGTCTGGACAACCAGGGTGAGTTATTGACTTGGAGGGCTTGTCAAGCAGCCTGTAGAGTCGGAATGGTACCGTGTTGATGGTATTACTTAATCAATACATTTTAGACCCAGTTTTGAAGAAGCTGAGTAGGTGATGTCATCCTCAGAGTGGACAAGGATCCAGTAGTAGTAGTAGTAGATGCATTCACATGTGTGAACTTTAGTGAAGCCATTTCTGTAATACAGAAGTTCTTGGAAAAGAGTGCCTGTTTGATATAACAGCCATAATCAAGATAAGTTCGGCTACTACATCTTTTGGATGAGCACATATGTTATTGATTGTTTTTGGCCCTCTCATTTAGTTTAAATAGGGGCCTAACAAATAAGTAAAACATCATTTTAACTAGGTTAAGGATTCACCTTGGGTTCACAATTTTTTGTTTCCTCCAGAAATGGGGATGACCTTGTTTTTTTTACAGTTCAAACTTTCCAATCGATTTCTAATGGGTTTATTCATAGAACCGGAAACATCCAATGATTATATATCCATTTGGACCTACTTTCCAAAGGAAGGTACTCATTAGTTATGGACCAATGTGGCTTAAGAATTTGCATTGGTTGAGAGGATGGAAGGTCAGAATCATCAAACATTTTTTGGGGGAATTATTGTCTACTCTGAGACTCTCTTTATAGATTTAAGTTATATTCATGAATCCTTATTAAATTAACAAGTATGAAAATGATCTTTCCTTTAAATATTACAATCAATTATTGATATGTATGAAATTTAGAGAATCTTATATATATGTATTTGGGGTTCTTCATTGGTAGAGAATCATCTATATTTGTTAGAGATTATGAGTCAATGGTATCCTTCAACATGTTATATAGAAATATCTTGGTCATTATGATAACCATATTAGTTTTAAAGCCACTCAGTGGGGCACTTGAAGTTTACTGTCATTCATAAGGACATGGATTATTTTAGAGTTGGGATCGTACCCACAGATGGTCTACCTACGTATCCTTGTTTAGAAAAGGAATCTGAACCCACGTAGTTCGGGAATTAAGATATAGTTTAACGTTATATGGGATAGATGAGAATTAATGGGTGATAGGCTTGAACCTTTAAAAAGGATTCCTACGGACTCTACATTTAAGGTAGAGATCAAAGTCTACATAGTTCGATTAAGAATTGTGGGAGCTTACGCATGATTAACGGACCCAAGAGATGTGTCGTGGTTACCTTTACACTCAAAGCTCACGTGAGTCATGCTCAGTGTGAGAAAGAAGAGTTATTAGTAAACCAGATGATTTGTGCCATGAAATATGCAGTCACAAGGAATGATATGGGGCTTGTGTAAGTACGATTTCCCAAATAGATAAATATAAGGACTTAATTCAGAGAAGAAGCTCGAGAACAAGGTACATAAAGGTATATATGCCTTATGGATATTTTTATACTTAACATAGGACTTAATTCAGAGAAGGATTCCCAAATTATAAGGGACTTATGTTTGGGTTTTATTCCTGGGAAGGAAGCCAAAATCAAAAGAAATTATGATTGGGGCTTATTCCTGAGAAGGAGGCCCAGGTTAAGGGAATTTGGAACTTAGGGATTACTCTTGATGAGGATGCCCATATTTAGTAAATTTGATATTGTGGCTTACTCCTAAAGAGGACACCCATATTAAGGGAACTTGGACTGGGGCTTACTCCAAAAAAGGAGGCCCAGGTTAGGGGAATTATGAAAGGGGATTACCCCTGAAAAGGAGGCCAAGGTTTGGAGAAAAATTATGATTAGGGAATACTCATAAGGATGATTCTCGTATTAAAGATCTTATCATCTTGAAGTATGAGGTTGAATGAATGAAATTTCTAACCTTAGTGACATAATGATATGTAAATCACTAGGTTTTGAGAGATGTTCCACAGAATTCCATTCAGATAAGGTTTCCAACAAAGGAAACATGCTATAAATGACTTTGAAGAGGGTTTTAAAGGATAAATCTTGAAGTGGATAGGTGGATTTAAAGGAAAGAGTTGAATAGGTAGGAGATGCACCCAAAAATAGACAGGCGTGTATGTCCTATTTGGACGTGCAAGTCCTGGCCGCGCAAGTATACTTGCGCGACACATGTATACTTGCACGACGGACAACCCATTAGGTAATACATGGGCGAGTCTTGGCTCAAGCCCTTAGTATTGTCCCTAAAGGCTTCCAAAAGAGTGGCACACAAGTTCTGTTGAAGGGATAAGGCTACGTGCTAATGTCTTCATTTTCCCTTATGGGTTGAACACTTAGGCACACAAGTGTTGATGAATTCTAACTCTTAGGCCTTATCCCCTCTCTTTAGATCCTCTATTATAGGTAATAAATTACCTTAGAAGTGATAAGAAGACTTAAACCAGAGACTAGGGTGCCAAGAGCTTAAATCTGACATTTGAATTTTTTTTGTCCCCAAAAAGGGGGGCCCACAAGGGGTATTTATATGCTACTAAATACCTTGGTCAAAAATCAAACAGGGTGCACAAGTCACCTGCGCGACCCATGTGTAAAAAAATCCTTGTTCATGCCTTTGTGAATTTTTGATGTTTCTTCAAAGGATGAATCTCTGTATGCTAAGGTATTCCCCATTTTCAGTCATTTAGACTCTGTGACGGAAAGGAGCGCCAACACCGATCTAATGTGGAGGATGTGGTCCAAGCTAACATGGGCTGATCCCTCTACTAATTCATTGAATGGCGTGATTTTCTTGGGTGAGACTTCAAGTTGAATGGAATCCAACCTCATTGATCTTAGAACAATGGAAAATTTCTGAGGCTTGAAACGGTTCTTTCGGTTTGATGAATGGGCCACCAGAGCTCTCCTGGTGACCGGAGGAAGTTTGTCGGCGATCGGTGCTGGTGATCGGTGTTGGTAGGGAACAAGAAACGGCTGGCACACTGGCTGGATAAGAAAAGAGCGGTAGTTCATGCACGCTGCCAGAAGAGGAGGTCATAGCCCTTCAGGACACAATACAGCAGAGGGGAGGTCGGCATGCCGACCGGCCACTTGGCGAAGCGGCGGCACACGTCCGCGCCATTAGATCTGGAGACTACGACTGCTTGGCCACAAAAAAGATTGGAGGGCGGCCAGAACAAGGTCAACCACGGTGGAGGAGAGGCGCAAATCCATTCAACTAGAAGGAGGGATGACCATTATGGCCGGCCATGTCACGCCTAGAAGGACCCCTCTAGTGGGTCCCACATGCCATCTGACGGTGCCACATGGAACCGAAGGGTTGGCCAGAACCGAACGACTACGGGCTTCTAGTGACTGGGGGGGGATCCCCTCCCTGGTGGTGGTTAGGGCAGACCCCACCACGAGGGGCTACCCCAGTCAGGGGCCGCCTCCTTCGCGGGCGTGGACGGACTGCGGCCCCACAGGTTGGGCCCATTGTTGACCATCCGGTTCGGGTCGGCCCAGGCCTGGTCAGGTCGATTCGGTTTGACCAGGTCAGACTGGACCCGGGCCCATTCGGACCCAGATACCTCTTTTTGGCCATAACTTGTGATCCGGGCTTCCGATTGATGAACCGTCTGCAGCACCAGAATCCATGGAACAAGAATTTCATTTTTGGTATTTTTCCCTCATGAGTGAGATGAGTTTATATCAATAATTTTGGTATATTTTCGTGAATATACCTAGGTAGTGTTGATGACTATTGCTTCGTTCTTTGAGATTGAGGTCTTGCTTTGTGGTTTATCCTTTGTGGATTTTGAGAGACCTTCGGGGGTCTCAAGGTCCCTACAGAGTATTATTATACTCAACCCTGCACGTGCTATGCCTGCACCTTATTGTGTCTTATGCATATGATAGAAAACATTGATTGAGGCTGAGGGTGCTAGGACTGGAGGCTTCTTGTAGGTGGACCATTAGATGAGACGTTCCGTAGAGATGACTGTTCGAGAGTTGTACCTACCCTTCTAGTAGGATCCTTGGTGGGTGTTGGATGGAGGTGTTTTCAGTTTTACTTGTACTTTCTAGTTCGGCTCATATTCTATCCCCTTTACTTACTGTACACACTTTGTTTTCAATATTGTTTACTTTGTTATTGTATCTTGATGTGTGCATGGTTTGTGTGAGCTTACAGGTTTAAAGGCAACACCTTCCCATTTTTAGGGATATGATTTTCCAATACTAGTCGTCATCCCCTAGCCTATGGAAGGAGGGCTTGGGGTAGTCAGGGCATGGGCCCCGACGGACGAGTAATAATAGGCCACTTTATCCCACACTCCAATTTATCAAAATTGATGAAACATATAGATACACATTATATCAACCCAGAAAATACGACCAAATAGTTATATGACTTAATGAAAATAATAGTTTAAAAAATATTCCAATGATCGTTTAAGATTAATATTTTAGAGAATTAGAAATAAAACATTAAATAATGAAAAATTTACCTTAGAAAAAGAAACTCAAATAATGGGCCCTTGAAATAAAACAATTGTTATAAGAAATGCTGAGTGGAAGATATAAAATTTGATTTTTGAAAGGATGAAAAACATTATTATTATTTTGATATAAATTTATTGAAAATACACATCTAAATAAGAGTATAATTTTTATTAGAAAGTGGTAAAGATAATTATGAGAATTTTATAAAACATTACTTGATATCTTCCTAAAAAATAGAGCAGTACATTGGAGGGAAGGAAATTATGCACATGGGAGAAAAGATTCATTGGTAAGAATTAGAGCTATTCTTACCAATGTTATACTTTAGTTTTAGAGATTTATTTAACAAACCAGTTTCTATTTTTTATGTGATGTAATATACCCAATGAAAAAAGGAAATACCATATAAAATATTTTAATAGTAGAATCAAAGAAATCATAAAAATTAAATTTAAGTAATAATGATAATGACCCAATGCATTAGAATTGAGTTAATAAATGTATTAAATAATTAGTAATTTAAGAACCAAATGATATTAATAGGTATATCATAAAATAGAAAATAATATCTAATAAAATGGAATATATTTTCACATGTGAAATAAATTAATTATGAATATACCATATAAAATATATTATGGTTCACAATATCAAACATATCCCATGGATTTGAAAATGAGACAAAGATACCCTTACCTTGCTTCCCCACTTAGTTGAATGCGTTGTAAGGTCCTGTATAATAGACATAAATATCTTAATCACATATTAAATAAAAATATTTATATATATAACCTTTAATAAACCTAATCAATAATTATTATTTTCATGTATATTAGTTAATTATGATTTATTTTCAATATCAGGTGTTAGAAATCTTGATCATTTTGAACAAGTTTTATAATCATGGTGTAGTTATTCATTATTCTCAAATATTTCATCATTTACAGATGATAAAATGAACCATAATAGATTATTTTATGTTAATTACAATTTTATACTATAATTTTATAAGTATCATAGTTATTATTTCTGAGGATGAAGTCAGTGATGATCTTTTTTGGTAATTTATAGGGAATGGATGGTGTTTTCCTAATTAATGAGGTAATTGTTTATATTACCATTATAGAAAATAAATAATTATTTAAAAATTCATATTAAATATTATTTTTCCAATTTTATAATTGATAGTCATTTATAATGTTTTTCATGTTGGTGGTTAAACCGACCTGATAAAAATATTCTGTGGTCTTTGTGTAAGCAAGGCTATAGAAGAGATAATTTATTATAATATCATTATAAAAAAGTACAATGAAATTATTTATATATTATTAATGAAATGGATTAAAAATTTTAAGAGTTATGAATATAATGTAAATGAAAAATAAATTTTCACTTTCAAATAATTTTTTAACTCTTGGAATGTTCGTTTTTGGAAGTTATTTTTGAAATCGGTTATTATTACTAATATTAAATATAAAATTAATAATTTGTATTTATAGGATATAAATCATCAAATAAGTAAATTACCAATTCACTAAACCCATTTCTTGGACTACCCATGAATGATGGTGATGAAAAATGAAACATGTCATTCATAGCGGCGTTAGTTCACACAAACTCATAAAAAATTATAATTTTTTTAATTGAATGGGTGGGGAATGAATAATAGTTATACCATTAGTTAAATAAAATTAAATAAAATTATTTATATAAATTTAATTATATAAAAAATGTAACACCTCACCCCTCCTGATTTTCTTGAGAATAGGCGAAGTGGTACTAGCATTAGGTGACATTCCAAGGACAGAAGATAATGGCAATAAATGCAATGCACATGATATGGCATTATGGGATTATTTTCACGAAAGAAAAAAAACCGATCAAGATATAAAAAATAAGCAAGATAGACTAAATGATTCATGAAAATAAACAACATAAATCAATACAATATCAATATAGAACACCATATAAGTATGGTGTAAAAGGAAATAAAAGTTATAGTAAAGACTCAAAGTAGAAAGAAATCATCACCAATGTGGACACATCCCATACCAAGTTTTAGACACTCTCAAGATCTATCTTATATAACCATGCCGTGACTTCAAGGACCTCTATTAGAGATATGATAAATATAACCCCACCCATTGTCTTGGTAAATGAAATCTTAAAATGATCAAAAGTGACAAAGCATGGGTGATTATAAAATTTAGTAGTATTTCTCCAAATGATTCCCTTCACATGACAATCAGAAAAAAATAGTTTATCATATTTAATAAAATAGTATATAATGAGATAAGAAAATCAGTCGAAGGTATAAATAGATTTCATATGATATAACATTGAGATAAAGACATTAAACCTTTTATTTTCCATTGGAATAACCATCACATTTCACACACACACACACAAACGATGCATGAAACCATGGAAATCCTTATACTTTTAAGTGGAGAGTCATCCTATCATAACCCACCACTCAGTAAAAAACATTAAATAGGTACTTATGACTATTAACCATCCAAAGTTATCAATATTTAATGGTGGTATTTATAACAATTACCCCTCCCAAATTATTATTATTTGATAGTGGTACTTATGACCATTACATATCACACATAAACATGAACACAAACCACACCTTTATACAAAAATTTGTTAGAAATTGTTGATTTAAAAAATACTATCATTAAAAGGAAACCATTTTAAAATCACATCAATAGGGGTTTTCCAATCAATTTTACAAATTATTTTTAGGAAAATATAAACCTGATTTAGAAATGATCTATCCATAATGTTTTATAATTGTAGATTGGGATATAATCCACCTATTTTGATATGATTAGTGAAAAGTATTCACGGAAATTTGATATATTAAAGCTTTACCTCCCATTCATCTTCCAAAAATTAAGAATATCACATCAACATGAATCTGAAACCATATACATTTGTATAATAACACCTATATATAGTTCCAATCTAGCTAACACAAGGATATTTAACAAGATAAGTGAGAATAAAACTCTATCCTTTGATTTCACAACAACTACTCAAGGATTAGATGTCAGTAGAGTTAAGATGTTGAAAATATTTGGAATTAACCTATGGGAACCCTATGAGTCAATATGGATAAGAATTGGGTGTTTTAGAATTAAATACTTTCTATATGTATCTAAATTCTCTAGTCCTTAGATTTACACAATTTCTAAACCACTTCCTCCTTGTGTATTTACCGTGAGACTACTTACACAAAAAAATAATGTCTCTTTTTATTCCCTCCATTCCAACTTCTAAGTCACAATAATAATATTTAATCATTTTGTTAAGCTAAGTGTTCGTGTCACATAAGCTATCAAAGATACTAAATTATAAAAATAGGAATACAATAAAATATTGGGGTGTTGTAGTTCATAAGTCTATGGTAGATTATAATATAAATGGAATGAATATGCCTTATGAGTTTTTATGTGATGGGAATACTTTAGGAGATATTTAATGAGTTCTTATAGTTATTTGAGGTATATGTATCCATTTTTTTTAAAATGTGATAAAGTTATTTTAGAATGGATGCATTTATATTTTGATGTCATAAGTTTTATGGCATTGATAAAATTTAGGGTTTTTAAGATCATTGATGTCGAGGTAATTGTGTGTTATTATAATTTGGGAATATATATTTTATCATATATATTACCATGACATTGAATTGTGATTTTTGTTTCTAAGTGATTAATGTCATTGCTGAATAATATCACTATATTTTTGGGGAACATTATATGATTTTGGTAAAAATAATATTATTATATAAGATGATGTTTTTATGAGTAAGAATGGTTGAATTTTATTTTGGTAGCATATATGAATTTATTCTGGATTTCTAGTGATTTATGTTATATATTGAAATGATTATCATATTTTATATATTATATGACTAGAGCATATACATTTGTGTGTAATTGAAATTATTAGTGAATAATCTTGAATATAGAAAAATGTTAAATAAATACTAAAATAATATATGATCAAATTATTTTCATTTTTGGGATTGAATCTTTGTTGAAAATATTTTAAATAATTCTAAGTTTAGTCATTTAAAAAATATATAAGGGGAACATTGGGTGTTATTATTAAAAATTTGGAGATAATGTTGTATGTCAATATATGATGGTTTATTTATTTTGGGAATTATATTACCTTGTGACAGAAAATTTGGCTTTTTTGTTGTTTAAATATAGAATGAATAAATATTTATACTTTTATAGAATTATGTTATAAATTAGAAGTTGATTTTAGTGCTTCAGGGATGAAACATTCATATTTAATAATCATTATTTGGAGTAAAAACATGAGATTATGATAGAAACTGATTAAAGGATGAAATTATAAATATCAAGTATGTATATTTAATTATATTTTTAATCTTTTTGGAAAATGAATCCCTCAAATCTTGGAAAATGTTCTTGAAATAAAAATGATTTCCTCTTACCTTCATTTCTGATGAATTGATGGTCGTTTTCATTCCACATCGATTTATAATTTTTTAAGTCATTGATTTTCTTAGGATCATTTACTTTTTTGTAATAATTTTATTGTTAAGTCCACTAGGCTAGATACCCTGAGAGGGGGGGGGAGAGAATCTGGGTATGGAAAATTAAAACAACTTCCCCTTTTGATATTTTTTTGTTATTAAACAAAACCCTCTTCTCTCTCCTTCCCATTGAAAAGTATGAATGAATCTTAAAGCATGCACATGACACATCAATTTTACTTGGGTTACCCTCCCCAGGATACGTCCAAGGAGCATACACCGATGATGTGCCAATGTACCAAATCCACTATAAGCACACTATTTTTTACAAGTACTAAGTGGACTCACTATCTATCCTGGTTTACAACCGTTCACAATTTGAGAACTTACTTCTCTTACAACTAAAGTAAGATCACTTCTTCTTTAGAAGAACCACTCATAGTTTATACACCTGTAGGTCTCTTAATTATCACAAATGAATGAATATTTCTCTAAATATTTATGACATGTTGAAGTTCTACTTTCATCCACTGATGAATAAAAATTTACCATGGGTGTACCAGGAAATCTTCAAACATTCACACAACCATAGAATGACCGGTGCGCTTCTCAAAGCCCGACACACTTCTCTATGCCTTGGCGTTCTTGTCCAAGCCTGGCATGAAAGTGTCACCACACCACTTGAATAAAAATCCCTTCAACAACTCAATACTTGAGTGAATTACACCCTTTTATGCCCAAACCAATATTGTTGGGAAATTATCAACTGGCGCTCAACTTCTGAATGTCTTTATACAAGTGATACCAAACCACCACTTGTTCACCCAAACCACCTGCACAACTGGAGATCTAATTTTCTCTAAGTGTTGAAATCCGTGAAAAATGAGGAGTTGTAGCCCACTATTTAAAGGAATTTTTGGGACCCTGAGCTTCGTCACGCAAGTCTCATCTCGACATGCAAGTACAACCACTCTAGTCTTTATTTCCCTAGTCAACTTGCGATCCCAAACCAAAACATGGGTACCCCTCTTTAAATTTATATATTTTGATGTTCTGATCTTGAAAAATATATGGCACACAACTTTCCAAGCCTCTAAGATATCGGAAATCTAGTCCCTTTTCTAGAAACACTTTTCTCAATTTGTCGATTTTGAGGCCCAAAAATATGGCAAACACTTGAAAATGACGCCACCTTGTATCTGCTCTTTTTGAACCTCCCCCAGATCATCCATTCCTTTTTAGAGGTTCTTCAATCAACCATATATTTTTGAAAGAATCCCTTGAACTTGAAAACACACTATGTAAACCCCTTTTGTTAACAAATTTAACAGTGTGGTCTGCTTTTTTGACCAACACAACATGGAGGCCCACTTTGTCAACAAACACAATTGCCTAACAAATTCTATAATGATATTTTGAGGGATTTTATTCCCTATAGTTATCTATTACTATTCATCATTATTTTAAAATTAATTTGTTTTATATATCCATATTTTCACTTCCCACTAATGTTCTAGTATTTGGAAACATATATATGTATTATTACTAAACACCTTTGTATTTTTCCTTCCATATTTTCAAGAGAAAGTATTATTAACCCTTTTTATAATTGGGGTTATAAAAAAGTTAATTTCAAATGTAAAAAAATTATTAATGAGATCTAATTCAAATTATGAGGATACAATTTATTAATGTGGGGGGGGGGATGTAACAACCCATGACATTAAAAGAACACTCTGTTAGATAGTGTATACATCACCAACACCGAGTATAAACAAACCATAAAATATAATTATTCAAATAAAAATAACATATCATAGAAATTGATTTGAAATATATTAATAAGACTAAATAAATTGTGAAATAATTATATATATGGGTTATAAATAGTACAAATTTATTAATTCTTAAGAAATACAAATTTAGTTTTCATTACAGTAATTTTATAATTCTAATTCATTTTCTTCAAAAATGATTTTTTTAATTTTTGCGAGTGAATATTACAATTAATTTATAGATATTTTAAAATTTTTATTTTGTAAAAAATATTTAATATTTTAAATAATCTTCCCAATCTTATCTTCGGGCGAATTGTTGGGATTTTTCTAAAAATAATGATTTTTCAGTGAATAGTGAAACATAGTGATTCTTGTAAAGCCATCATTTATTTTCAATATAAAATACTGTTATACTATGAATTTTATCTAGAAGTAATATATGTATTATATAAATATATATAATATAATTAATTTTATTTTTATCAATATTATACTTTATTTTGGTATAAGTTAATTTGGGGCTTAAAAACACATTTGTCAAAATATAGTTTTCCTTTTCATTTAACCAATTTATATTGAAAATGATTTATTAAACTTCTAGAAATTGAATCTTGAAAAATAGAGCATATATTTGGAATTTTTTGGTTAAATTTTGGTGAATGTGTCCCTTTTATTTTTGATCATTATTAATAGTAACCGTAATAAATATATTTCACCCCAGTATGGGTAAATCAGGTAATTATGGATAAAAATAATATGATAATGAATAAAAATGACCCTAATACATGAATTTAATCTATTTTGTGAGTGGGTTTCAACTATAATAATACATTATTTTATTTTATGGTATTTTTTCAATTATTATTTGACAATTACTTATAAACTATTTTATGTAATATAAAATATAAAATGTCACTCTCTCGCTTTTAAATTTCTAATAATGTGAACATAGAGTTAAAATATATTTATAATTAATATTAAATATTACTTTTATTATAATGAAATAATTTTATGGTATTAATTTATTTTCAATTTTTAGTGATGAAATAATTACCTTATAAATTCCTAGGCAATCTCGACTCAATGCCTGTGAAATGAGTATAAAAATCCAAAAAATGTTATTAAAAACTCTATAGGTAAATTTTTGGGTGGATTATAGTGTCCCATTAATTTTATTGTCATATATAAAATATTATGGATGATTTAATTTAATTATTTCATCCAAGACATCAATGTCAATGTAAATGAATTGTTCTAAGAATGAAATTAATGATATTATATAACAAAAAATATTTTATCAATTGATTAAAAATTAATAGAAATCATATATTTGGGCAAGGTAATGACATATGTATGGAAATATCAACCATTTCCTTTTTATGGGTAACCTTTCCATTTATATTAAATTTCTTGACACTTATAGAGTAAAAAACATTGATATCATGATAATCATGAAAAGGGTTAATTGGGGGGCGGTCCAAACAAAATGATAAGGTTGAAAAATAAATTAAAAGTGTATAAATTTTATCTTATGATAGGATTTAGACTAATAATTATCATATATTTGAAATTTATATTTTTCATTCCACTTTTCCATTATTTTTTATATTAATTTAATACATTATGTAATTCCAGGAGTGCCCCTCCCCTAACATATAAAAGGGAACCTTCTATACTCTCTTCATGACACCATTTGAAAAATATAGTTTGGTCAATCCATGACCATATCACTTCATGCCGTAGGGGCCTTGTTTTGATCAGAAAATGATGATATGAAGGCTATAGGTATTCAACATAAAAGGTTCTCCATAGAAGAGGTATAGTTCTTAGTTGAGCGTTTTCATTTTATTTCTTGATTATCCTCCTTAAAAAATTCTTAAAATATGTTAAAATAATAATAAAACTATAAGAAATATATTGATATGTTTTTATGTTAATGTAATAACCTATATACATTTTCTTCTTCCATTAAATGGGAAATGAAACCATCGGTCATGTGTATGACGAACTACCAACTCAAGAACCGATGTAATTCATCATACATCAATGCTTATTAAGAATGGTTATAATAATGGTCTTAATGTATATATATGAATTTAATGAAATATTTATCATTTTTTAAAGATAATGTAATTTTGATTTTCATACCTATACCTCCATTGAAAAATGATAACGTCATTTGTGTGTGCGTATTGATTGCCAGCTCTACGAAGTACTATGATTCATTTCTCTTCAACATATCACAAGGATAGTATATATAAGTTTATTTAAATAAATAATGATATATTAATGAAATAATAAGTACTATGGTAAGATAAAATAATACTCACATTCCTTCCATCATAATCCTTGAAATATGGAAATCTCACTCATGTGGGCATACAACCTACTGTCTCCATGATTGTAATGTATTTTATTCTTCATAAGAACATTTCCTGGTATGTTGTAAAAGTATATTTATCTTATATCTTTATAATCATTTCATGATAATTATTATGTAGATCATGGAATAATGACATGTTTGACCATATTTAACTTACCAAAGTCATTTTGGACATATGAGACGAATATCGTCAAAACATTTCACATGAACTAAATTGATTAAATAATTATAAAAAACATCATAATTAAAAAAATAAAAAGAATAATGTACATGAAAAATGATCTTAAGAATGTAAATAATTGAGATAAGTTTATAATTTTAGAAGATAAATAACAATAGTAAAGAGTCAGAATCAAGTTAAGGGACCCTTTAACTCAAAATCCCATTTTAAATGTTTCAAATATTTATCTCCAAAATCATTTTATTCCATCTCTATAATATTAAAATTATTTTATAGATGTATTTATTTCTGAAAAATGAATTATAAATGAAATTTTATTTTTATTCTAAATTTAATATAAACATTTTCAAAATAAATATTTATAGGTATTTTATACAGAATATTTTATCTTTAATTATGAAAGGAAAAAATGAATGTTCTAATTTAACATATATGATATAAATTACTTTTCCTACTACAAAAATACTTATATAATGTTTTTATTACATAATAAACTTCTATTTTTTCTTCAAAGAAAAAAATTCTTCCATTTTTTCAAGAAATATTTTAATTTTAAAAAGGGGTTTAAGAAGTAAAGGGTATTTCAACATCTAAAAATGTTTTTCATATGGTTTCAATACTGTATTTCAAGGGTTTTTTAATGAAAAGGTGAAAGATTAAATTTTTATTTATGATATGGTACATGAGCGGTGAGACACATATAGCTTATATGACAGGAGATCTTGATAAAACTTATATGATGAGGGATCCCATTACAACTTATACGTTGGGTGATCCAGATATAGGTCATACGATGGGTGATACTGATATATCCTATATGATGGATGATATTGATATAGATATCTAATGCATTGGGTAATGTTCCATGTCTTCAAAAGAAGTTATGGAGTTAACTGAAGAGTTTTCTCCTATTGATTTAACTAGGATCTAATTATTTATGAAATTGGTTGCGAACACAATGGTCTAAGTTACAAAAAAGGGTGTCAATTTTCATTCTGTAGACTTTAAAATTTTAATTTGAGAGAAATGTGATTTTTTTCATTTTTATATTATTTATTTCAAAAAGACAAATAATATTGTGATATAATTAAACATTTTATATATTCTAATGTTTGGAATGGATAAATTATTTATTAATTTTGTATTCCTTACTAAATTTTTTGTTATTATCCTAGGTTTTTAATTTATTTAGAAGGTTTAAGGATGAGTAAGAAAAAAAACAATAAATAAAGTTGAAATTTATTAATATTTTTCATATATAGAAAATGTTTTTAATTTTAAAAGATATATATAGTGGAAAAAATAATACTGAGTAGATGTTTCCACTTGATAATATATGATTTTGTTACGTAAGAGTTAGGACCTAATTCTCTAAAAATATAAATAGTATAGAACATTGGAATGTAAGGAAGAAAATTCTGGAATAAAACTGAAGATTTTGTAATTTTTAGGGGTGAATACTTGTAATGAGTGTAACTAACATCAATTTATCCATATTTTATAGTACTAGTTGGGTTGAAGAAAATTAGGGTTAAAATTTATGATTTATAGATGAAGGGTTTTCACAAAATGATAACAACAATATGGGGTTCAAGGAATTTGTTTTTAAATAATGGAAACTATATTCTTTGGTTTTGTGTAGATTATAGAAAGATAAAATTGGTAGATATGATGAATATAGACACATTTATGAGGATCGATGATTGTTTTGGTTAGTTACTGGGATCTTGATGGTATTCTAATACTGACATACATTTAGGCCACCACCAATATTAGGTCAAAGAGGTGGATATTCACAAGACAATGATTAAGAGTTGTTAATGACTATGTGAGTTCCATGTAAAGCCTTTTAGGTTGAAATATTCACCAATGTGTTCAAGTATCTCATTAATAGTATATTCCACCTATATCTTGACTACTTCATTGTTGTTGTCGTTAATGCTATCTCCATATACTCCAAAAACTCAAAGATTCACACTAGACATCAAGATATTTTCTTTTATTAAACTTCAAAAACATAAGATCAATACCTTTCTATAGAAGTGTCACTTTTGGATCTAGGAGGTATTTTTACTAAAGAATGTTATTTATGACGTTGGAATATATATAAACCAATGAAGGTATATGTAATGATGTATTGGGACCACCCTGGAGATGAATTCAATATTAGAAGTATACATAGATCATACATGTATTAAAAATACATTATTCAATACTTCTATAGTCTGTAAATTCCTACGACTAGGCTTAACAAGAAAGAGGTAATGTTTGAGTGGGATGATTAGTGTGAAGAAACCTTTTTAGAGATAAATAGGAGATCAAAATCATCTCTAATCTTAATATCTACATTACCTTGTTTTAGATATGAAATTTATTATGATGAATCATTTGTTTGTTTTGGAGAAATGATTATACAAAGGGATCTTGTAGTTTCTTATGGGTCTGTCTATCTATGACCCCATGAGTACACATACCCCATTCATGACATGGAGTTGGTAGTTGTGGTCTGTTATATGATGTTTTGGATTCACTAAATCTTTTATTAGTTGTTTTCCATGCACATAGACTACAATGGATTTCATTACATATTATCTCTATGGGATTTGAATATTTATAAGTGGAATTGGGTGGAATATATATATGGAATTTTGATTTTGGGATGGATTAGGCTATGAGAATTGTTTTAGATGCAATCAATAAGAAAATGAAAGACTTTAGATAGTTACCACCAGGGGAGGGATAACTATTTATGATCTTTTTTGTTGAATTATTGGTAGATACATATTAGGGAATAGGAGTAATGGGATGCACTCTCTTTTAAATCATGTCAATGTGGGTGGATTGGGTAATTTCTATCTTAGTGTTGGATATTGAATGATTAGTGATGAAAGAATGGTTGGTGGGAGGTGACCATGTTCCAGAATGGTTGATGGATCAAAATGACGTGATCTTTTTAGGGGAGAGTTATGGTTCACGCTTCTATGAGGGAAGAGGTGATGATGGAATCCCATGCCTCTTAGTGAGAAATAATCCTAGGTTAAACAAATATGTATCGAGACATCCAAAAACACTTATTCAGGATGAGAATTAAGATATACATACCTGGTATAATTTATTTATTCCAAAACTATCATTGGGTCAAGTCAGAATATTAGGGAAATATAAGATTGATGCACATACTTCTCATGCTATTGTGGTAGTGGGATGAGGTGAATAAGGGATTTGTGATAGAGTTTATTAGAACCCTAAGGAGTCTAGATGTTGTATGGGAAATATATTATTGACTGATGAAAGTGGCACATTTATTTCCAATTTTAGAGATTCAATCTATTGATGAGTTGGAAAAGAGTTATGTTTTAAATATTGTAAAATTTGATGGAGTTCCATAAAACATCACATCGAACAGATACATGATTTTTACTTCACCGTTTTTAACAGGGATTGTAGATGGATATGGGGACTCAGTTGAACCCAAATAAGGTGTATCTTCTACAGATCTAGGGATGGTCATAAAGGATAGTCCATATCTTAGAGTATATGATTAAGGAATGAATCCTTGACATTAGTGGATTGTGGGATGATTAGTTTTTCCTTCATGATGTTTTATCTATATTAGTTTCACAATTCAATTCATATGGCACCATTTGAGGATCTTAATTAGTGAGGAATATATCATTGGGCCAAGTATGGCTGATGATAACTTCAATAGGGTGTAGTTGTCCAAGAAGTGGTTGGTTACCACTCATAGTATTCAATGATCATAAGATTATGAGAGGAGATGATCATTATAGTTCACTGTGGGTCACTGAGTTTTCTTTTGGGTGTCCCCTCACATGGGGAATTTTTATTTATAGAGTAAATGGAAGTTGTAATAATACATTTTTAGAATTGTGTGTGATAATTAAGGGTATAATATTTGTTTCTTAGTAACAATACCTTCTAATATGATATCATGTTATTCATTACTTGTACTAAGTCTCTCATCTTTAGAGGTATGAGATTGATCATGTGCCTGGGTTTGATAATGAGGATGTTGAGTTGAAACCAGATGCATCGTCTATGGAGTGACTAATTTGGATTATGGACCAAAGTGGGAAAGTTATGTGAGGAAATTCGGTGTCCCTTGTTTAAATTTTATGTAAAAACGGTCATATATAAGAGGAATATTAGGATAGGTAATCCAAAATGAAAACTCTATGGCCTAATTTGTTTGACCCAGAACTCTAGAAATACTTCAAAGGATGATAAGTCCATGGAGGGTGAAATTATAACAACCTTAAATTTTATAATTTCATTATGATTTTTATGTAACTTATTTTATGGTTTTTTTGAGTTATTATTTTCTTGGGTGAAAACTCAGTTAGATTCTTGATTTGTTTAAATATTTATAGGCCTTTTTGGGGGTGTACAGATTGAGTATGGTTTAGGAAAACCATATAGTTCTCTATATAAACCAGTTCAACTTGTTAGAGAGTGGTTGAAGATGGTGTTGGGTTTAACAATCCATTTAACCAACCCATGTTGGTACTGAGAAGGGATAGTAAGCCTCATATATTTGGTACATGGATTAGTAAACTGTGAAACCATGATTTTTGTATAGATTTAATTAATATTAAAATTATTTTTTTTTAATTTTGAACCACACCAAAACCATTCATCCATTTTCAAATGACTAGGGATATAAGTCCTAGGGACATTAGTGGCTATTATTAGTATTTGTTCTTCCAATAAACATCATATCTATAATATATAGAGGCTTTAAATCATGTGAATTTAAGGAAATAAGTTGTTATTCCTCTATTATTAATGATCTCAATATATTTCCTATCTAATTCTTGGAAGGAATCATAGATTTGGAATGTCATGCCTAGATCTATGAATTATAATGTGATCTAATGATAATTTCATGATTGATAAATGGATAGGCAACTTGATATAGGGTATTTGGTCTTTTTCATAAATAAATATATATATACCATTGCTCGGGGATCTCATTGGGAATGTTATTATATTTATAGGTAATGTGACATTATCCTCTAGAATAATGAATATATAGTTCCATTTATGGTGAGTTTTGATTAATTCTAGGATTCTTTGGTGCACAAAAATAGTTCAACGATGATGGTTGATTCTTGTAATCAATATTCTTAAGGTGTGAAGTTCTATACCATCTAGATCTATTGTAAATGGTTGTTTCCTTGACAATGAACACATGTGTGTGTTTATATCCTATGAAATCCATTATTGATAATGATCACATGTGTATATCTATATGAATGGTGAGAGTCATGATTATTATGTTATGTTGTGGATATTTTTTCTATGCTTTATTGTGTGTGAATTTATGTCCTGTAAAGGTTTTAGTTTTAGTTGAAAGTTATAGGTGGTCCATATTGTCTTGGTTACCCCCTATAGGGTGAAAATTTTCAACATATAATGATGAAAATATTGGACCTAGACATTGGGTATGGGATCGATGGACTTGATGCCTTAATCGAGGGAACACTAGGATATAATGACCTTGTGTCCTGGCTCGAGGTAGAGATGTGTACATTGAACTTGTGGAGTTACTCATGATAGATAAAGGGCTTGGATACCTTGTTGACTCACATGAGGCTCTTTGATTATGTGGATGATCATAAATATATGGTGTCTATGTGGCCAAACATGATCATAAAATCCATTGATATATTCATTTTAACAAGGAGATGAAGTATATCTAGACACAGTTCATGGTGGATTGGTTTTAACATGATCTCTTGATACATCTTGTTTTCTACTTCCTTTCATGTTTACTTATTGTCATAAAATACAACTCTCATGTATGTGTACTTATATTAAGGATGTGTTGTTGGTGTCCCACTATGTTATACTCACACCCTTCATGGGAATATTGATGCATGTTTGGAATTAGTGACTAGGGATATGGGAAAGGAAAAATTCCTAATGACATAGAGATATAGAGATTGAGTATTATTTTTAGAGGGGGCATTATGATAGTATTCAGAGTAATTCAACAAATCATTTATTTATATTTCCCATTTCTTTTCTTAATCCCAGGTTTGACCAACAACATTGTTTTCCTTGGTTTATTATATTGTATAACTCTATGGTACCTAAAATTCGATTTTATATAGAATTTATTTTATATTTTTTTTCACAATTCCCTTTTCTTATTATACTTATTTTTTATTATTCATGTATTTTTCTATTAATGTTTAAGGGGTTGCCTCCCCTTGTATCATTATGACCCTTGTTTCTAGTCGGAAACCTATTATATATTAGGATTCATGCATGAAGTCATGTAGATCACTATACTAGACTAGGTGATTAGAATCATGCTTTTACATTACAATATCTTGGGCTAAAGAGGCTGGTTTTATACATGGTCTCATTTATGACCCATGGATATGATAAACTAATTATATTTTAATACTCTTTATCGACCCCAGGATTTGATGTAATAGTTTCATACTAAGAACTCTTTCTAGTTTGAGAAACTATTGGGATGAGAAAATGGTACTTCACCAACATTGGCTAGCTAAATAGGTGCAATACTCATAATTCCCACTTATCTCATGCTAAAACAACTTAATTTATTGCATTTTCGGTATAATAAATTTATTATTTTTCATATGAAAATAATTGTTTGTTTCACTATATATTAAGGGCCTCATTGGTGGTTCCTTGATAAGATTATATTTCACACCCTAGACATTAACAAACTGTATGTTTGGGCCTCATGTATGATATGTAGGTTTAAACTTAGTTTTGAACTAGTATTAGGCTATAATATTTCATCATACAGAGATATGGGATTTAAGAGAGGTTTAAAGTTATGGTGGAGCAATTTAGTGTATTTTTTTTTGTTTTTATGTTATATATGATTTGTTTTGTGTGAAATTCTCTATAATGTATATGATTTTCCGCACACATTGTACATTGATATATCATGGGTGTACATTATTTTGTTATGGTTTTTCTTTAGTGGTGATTCCATATACAAATTCTAATTTTCTATTGTGTTTGATGTTTTTGTTATTTAATATATATTAATGGATTATGAAAATGATATTATAGTCTCCAAAAAGTTTATTGTAGACTCGAAATACTAACAGGTAGCCTCTATAATAAGAGGAGTAGTTCTTGAGATCATGTATCACCACTATGTCAATTTCAATTTGACTTTTCCAGAATGGGGTATTACAATGAAGAATGTGTGATTTCTTGATGAACACAAACTCAGTTTGAGAAATTGGGATAAATTGGATCTTATTCTTCTATATTATTACTTTATCAAAACCTTGATATACGTATCGAGAGGATAAAAATCCCTGAATAATGTTTTTATTACTATTCAAGGATCTGAAAAATGTTTAAATATGTTGGTTTCGGGTTTTATAAAATTACCTTTAGAATCTATAAAAAACATAAACAATATGTTAAACCCATCGTGAAATATATGAAATATATGAATTATCATCTATGTAACAAAATCATAATTAATCACACATAATACACTAAAATTTATCATATTAAAATAAAAACAATCAACTCAGTTTATTTCTCCATATACATATAACATACATTGAATAGTTAATATTCTATTACATACTATTTTATCATATATTTTTACTTGAATTACATAGGAATAGATTAAGATATAAATTTAATTATTATTATATACTTGAATAGCTTATAATAGAATTTATTTACTTATTTACTTGGGATTGTTCACACTCAAACACCAACTCCAAGATTTGGGGACCTCATTTTTATAGTCCAATTTATATGTATCAATGAAGATTATCGATATAGTTTTTGTGCAACCATAAATTTTCTCAAAAAATGTTATTTATACTCAAGGAGGAAGAGTAATATCATTCTACAAATCATGTTTGATAAATAGATAAGGATTATTCATATCCATGACAAACTCATTTGAACACTTATTTTTTTAATAAAACATCTTTATACGATAAAATCTTAAAAAGTGAGATGGATACATTTTTTCCCAATCCCTTCATGATTTATTTATCTTATTTTATCTTTATTTGACGAAATTTCATTTATTTATCGTAGATATGGATTTAGTGATGAAACCACTATCCCGATGAGATATATAAATATATCTTCTTTATATAATTAGAAGTGAAAAACATCTATATTTATTTTTCAATCGATGTCTTTATGCTTATGACACACTAGAAAAAAGATACCACATCACAAAAAATGTCTTTTTTAGTATTCATCATATATCAAAGTATGTGATTAAATGATACACAAGGATAATAATATAAATTCGATAGAAAAAAGTAACCCTAGATATGAATATCTAAATATACTTAAAAAATTTAGTTTTCTTATTAGTTCTCATGTCCTAATGGTATCCATTAGTACGATCACCAAGTTTTATGTTTATGAGAATAATTATCGATACTTATGATTCAAAAGCACATGATAGTTAAATATTTACCACGTCCGATCAGAATGGTGTATCTTGACAATAAAGAATATTATTAAGATTATTATCATAGTGTCTCTAGGTTTTCATTATATATGGTTACTATTATAACCTTATAATATGATAAATAATACAAGGATATTACCATGTCTTTAGTGCATGTGAATATAATAACGGTACCATGTAAATGAAAAATCTTTCATATATAACTCTATATGTATTAGTCAAAATGCACTATTAAAATTGTTTCTAGGGAATCCACCCTCAATAAACTCTTACATAAACTGAATCCAAGATTCTAAAAATTAAACTATTATCTCTCACAAGATAATTATGCTTCGTCAAAGGCATTAATCCATTCACTAGGACTACCACATATAAATCTATGGCTCCTCATCATTCTATGACTTTATATCTTTTTAAAGAGATGATTTTTCTAATTAGATACTTTTACTACTCCAATAAATAGATATCCTTGGGTCTAGTACCATTTCTATTATATCATCATGCAATAGATTATTTTGTTAATACAATACTTTTCAAGAACAACAACTATTTTTTGAATAATTTCCCATTTTTAAACTACCACCTTTTCAACATTAGATTCTACAACATTCTCATATCATGTATAGTTGGGTGCCACTAGATATAATGATATTATATCGACAATTTACTTATATTATGAATTATACTTGATCAAAATGATATATTTGAAACTAGTTTTACAGACCCCTTTATAACTATATCACCTACATATCCAAGTACTAGGCACTTATCCCCTATTAATTATTGAGTATTATTTTATATTTTGATAGCTTCCCTATACAGTTATCCTAGATTAAATTGATATTTTCTTACTATCATTTATCCATAGTAAATATTAAACTTAGTCCATATCAAGAAATATATGATAAATCCCATCATTAAATCCAATAGAGATATACTGTTTATCTTAATCTCTTCATTATTCTTAAACATGTCATCTTAGAGAGATTTATTCCATATGAAATTGGTAAAATTTCTTTCATTAATCATTCCATTTTATATTTTTCAATATCTTATGGATTTATATACTATGAATTAGCCAAAGTAACCCATGGATTAATCTCAATAGAACTAGATCTCTAGAAAAAGGGTCAGTACATCAAGTAATTTATAGAGAGATATATTAAGAAAATTCTTAAATAAATGGAAGAATAATATATATATTTCAAATGATATCAAAATATTTTAGTTGGAAATCCTTTACACTACCACTATACTCTCAAAATAAGATGAAAAAATAATAATCCCAAGATTAATGTGTACTTGATAATATAAATAGATACATGTATCTTGTAAAATTATATTGTTTCATTTTATTATCATAAAACAATCTGGTTATATATAACATAAGTTATCATAAGTTTTGTTTTTGATATTTTACAACAAAATATAATAATCATTGTAAGTGACCATGGAAATCCAAATTCATATGGATTTATACATATATATTAGTGAAATGGTTTCTAAATAGTAAATACATGACTTATATTAAAATTTTAACAACCAATTTTTATTTATAGGAACTCTATTTACCATCCATGTAATTTTTTTTGAGAATACCCTATTAGAAAAAGTGGGATTTAAAAATTTGTAGATGCTACTAAAATATAGAATCGATTTTGATACAAGGAATCCATTTCTGATATTTTATGCACTTAATAATTTTTCCATTATTTTACATTTATTGTTTCTATATTGGATAAGGATTTATTTTTATCAAAAAATAATATATCACATAACTTAGTGATTATAAAACCCTCTATATTTGGTTTTATAACATTGCAACATAGTATGTGTCTTTAGAAAATTCATTTCCACAAACTCTTATGGAACTTGTTCCTATACAAATTTCCTATGTTCCTTGGTGTAAAAATGTCTATCTTTCTCCCACTATATCTAATAGATATTTTATCCCACTTATGGAAATTTATTCGTTCATTTCACTCTAAATTTTCTATCTTAGGATTTAACAAAATATCTTTTGTAACCTTATTGCAACTTATATAAACTCAGTTTGGGTTTCATAATGAGTATTTGTTACTAGAATCATACATAGTAAACACTTTTAATCTGAACACATAAATTTGAGGCATTATAGATTTATTTCATATTATAACTCATATGAAAATAAAATTTTTATTTTATTTTTAATATGGTTGAGTGTTAGTACTATTATTTTAAAATCATTTCCAAAATAGAAAATGGAATAATTTTGAGAATTACTTGACACATCATAATCTCACAATGAAAAATAAGGTGTAATTAATCCATTCACTAAGATCATGAATCTGATGTTTTAATGTAAATACAAGTTTAGGAATAATAACCACTCTTAATTTAATGATAGTTTAATGTCTAGTTATGATATTATTTAGTTTAAAAACAAAAATAATATTTTATCTTCTGATTAATCTTGATATCTACTTAACTTATATATTCAATAAATCACTTAATGGAATCTTATAAGGTAGAATAATTTACCTCTAGATTTTATATGAAATAGTTCTCATGAATATTTTTGAAATAGTTGAGAAAACTATATATAATTATCACAATTAATACTAAATGGTTACTTGGTCATTATACATTAAAAACAAACATGTAAATTACTTAAGAGTTTTAGCAGAAAAGATTATTAACACAGTTATTAGTATATTTTTATATTATCTATTTTATGCTATATCCTAGTATTATATCAATGGAACTATTTATAATTTATGTTTTATGTGTTATATTCATAATTTATTTTTAATGAAAGATATATCTAATTCATTAATTATTGAATATCAATTCAAGTATTATATACTAAAAATATATTTCGAAACTTGAAATAAAATCCATTTTTGTCGTATCTAAACACTGATATAACGTTATTAATAACACACAATATATAATGTTTTTCAATGAAAATAATATTTCCACCAAGATATGTGAGTTTGTGTTCTTCTCTAGCTACTGATAGAGTGAATCTTTATTAGAATCATAATAATCCAATAAAACTATTTTAATTTTTAAAAAAATATTTATTCCTTATATTTAGATTAAAATTTGTGAGTCAATAATATTATCTAATACCTAATAAGTAAAAAATATTAAACTCTATGACGAATATATATAATGTGAAATATTTTTCTTTTTACCTTTGATTATTTTATTCACTACTACTCCCCTTATAGTAGTCCATATTTTATTATATAAATAAAATATTCTCTTGTTTGATTCCACACTATTTTTTTCTTGAATGTTTATTTTGAAGGTTCCTTCAGCATAATACATTCCTTTAGAAATTCTTAATTTAATTTATTCCACTTCACCATGTACACTTTATATTTATCTCTCACTATATTCTTATCAACATGAAAAATATTATACAAACAATATTTAAGAAATTTCACGACACTGTTTATTTTATAGTTCTCAATAATACTAGAGTAACTCAATGATATGAATGATAAACTGAGATGTATTCAAATAGCATTATTCAACATGAATCCTAACTCTTGAAATTAATCAATTTACTCTATCTTTTTTAGTATATATGGACCAACTGAGATTTCAAAATTATTTTTATGTTTTTAGTTTATTGAAAATATCATTCATTTCCAACTTCAATCTCCACTCATAAACATATTTTATATAAAACAACATTGTGTAACCACCCTAGTCCTTACGCTACTTTGGAACCTCATTGGAAATTTATAGAGTCATTATTATGTGTATATTAAATTACTCATATATGATTCTTCAATAACATTCCTTATCAAAATAAAATTATTCTAAGATGCATCATTAGGTAGTGAGGACTCAATCTCATGAAATTCATTTAAATGTCATATAAAAATGAGATATATCATGTACCACTCTTGGAAAATTTTTCGGCGATGAAATGATCCATATATAATATTAACCATTGTGATTCAGTGCTATTAAATTCCATTTTACAAAAAAGTAAAAATACCATATTATAAATTATATATTATTTATCGATTTTTTATACATTTTTTATTTATTAATATTAAATTTCTACCATTATTATATAAAAATCCCAATAAGCCTAAATAATTTTATTTAGAATATTTAGTCACATGAATATTCAAGTCAATAATGATACTAAAAATCTGTACTCACAGTACATGTAATGGATAATTTAATAGCCCACATCTATTTTTTGGGTGATTTGAGTGAATACTACAGTTGCAATAATAGTAGAACAATTTTTTTTCAATTAATTATGATAATTTAACCCTTTTGATCATTTTTAAAAGAATAAAGAGATGTTTTTAATGTATATATTGGTGTTTAGGAGACTTGAGTAGTGTTTCTATGACAGTTTACATAAGAAGACATAAAGTGGTTATTATAGAAGAGTGGAGGTCATTGGAATTACAATGGAAAAGTTAGTAGTTTCAAACAACCCCTTTATAAATATGACATGGGTGGGGTATGAAAAACCTTATTTGTTCTATAAGAAGTATAATGGGTAACACAAGAGTTTTTGTGGGCTTAGAGACCCTCACTTAAAATTAGAAAAGTTTATTAATTATAGGTATTTTATTTTATACCCACTCTAGGATTTTTTTTCTTAAATTAATTTGTCAAGAGGTGTGTTAAATCCTATTTTTCAATTTTTTTCTATCACCCACAATGGACTTGGGTTGTTTAAAGGAGTTCCTTTGATGAATTAATGTCAGTTACTTCCATTTTCATTCTCTTCTATTATTCTTCTATATTTTTACTAGATAATAGCAGAATTAACTTATGATTTAGAATTATATTCTACCATAGTATGGGGGAATAACAAATTTATGGTATGGATTTGGTATAATAATTATTTAGGATGACCCAAGTATAGGAAAACAAACATTTTTATATGGTTTTATGAAAATAAATAGAATACATTGATTTTCATCATCCATTGATAAAATGGGATACATTTAATTGATATTTTAGAATAAAAATATACATATTATTCATGGTTTCGGTCTGGATACCTATTAGTGATTATTTTTACATTTTTTACTACGGTTTTTGGCCATGGGAGTTCGACTGGTGTGTTCAAACATGACTATTCCTAAATGAGAAATGTTAACTTAATCTTTTATTTTTTTAATTTTTATTATTATTTATTATGGATCATTTTGATTCAGATAAGTGATTATTATAGAGGGTGGTGATTATTCTAGCTTGATCAATCTTTAATGAAATGGTAAAGTAAGGATATGATGGTGAAATATCTATAATTTTCGGTAGGTGGTCCCTATTTTTTCCCATCACTTTATAGTATTTCCATAATTTATTTGATATGTGGGTTTATGTGGGTGTGTGCACAGAACCCCTTTAGGAACTAACATGTATTTGCTCATGCATTAAGATAAAAGTAAGGATCATATGGTCCTAGAGAGGTCCCATGGGTATGATTATATTTGATGAAAATGGATTAGGGGTAACTATTTGTTTAATTGAAAATAGAACATAAAATGGATTCATTTATTATGTTATAATTTAATTGAACTTATTAAGAGCCATTAGAATATCCCTTAATTATGTGATATCATGTAAGTGAAGAATAACATTAAGGTTTTCCTTTGGAGTAGAGTTTTTATATTATACTAAGCCTCTTTATTTTCCTTGTATTTTAAATGGATGATGGATTTTGATTTTTAATTGAAAATATTTTGGGTGAGTTATACCTTTGACGATAAAATGGAATAAATATTCACATCTATATGATACCATACCTAATATTAATTTGTAATGAAATTTGTGATAATTTATTCAAATATGAAGATGATATTGTAAATGTTGCTAATTTTTTTTATTAATTATGTGTTATGTATTTATATATGTTATCTGATATACTTTTCACATTTCATGAGTTTTTATTTGGTTCATTATATTATATACATTGGGTGTGTTTCAAAATTTTATTTCATTTGGGATGATATGCACATTGATTTTGATATTATAACGATATAGGATGAAATTACCATGAATATTAATATTTTGTATTATATAATATGAGATGACCATAGATCATGATTTTGTTATTAGTACAAGATGACATGCCCATATATTTATGGTATTTTTTATGATATGAGGAAACATGGTTGTCTATTGTGATATCATTATGATATTGGATGACATGCCCATAGATCATGATATTGTTTATGATATGGGATAAAGAAATCACTATTTTTGATATTTATTTTTTAAGGGATAAAATTACAATTTATTTTGATATCATTTATGTTATAGTTTAATATTCTCATGGATCCTTGATAATGTTTATGATATAAAAAGACATGTAGATGGACCTGAATATTGATTACGGTATGGTATGACATGACCATATATTTTTTATATTATTTCCAGTTGGGGATGAAATGAATTGGGATTTTGATATCATTATGGGGTGAGCTGATATTCTATAGGATTTTAATATTTTTTTACAAAATATGATGGAATACCTATGAATTTTGGATATTGTTTATATTATAGGATGAATTTCCCATGGGTTTTTATATCATCATAAGAATCAAATGGTTCATGATATTATTTTTGGTATGATTCAACATTACCTTTTATATTTTTTATTGTTTATATCACAAGATGATATGAACATGGAATTTTTTATAGTTATGATATTGGATGAAATTACCACTGATCATGATCTGGTTTGTTGTAAAAGATGGCATGAACATGGTTTTTTGATATTTCCTGTTACACAAGATGATATTCCCATGTATCTTGATATTATTTAAATTTTTTGGGATTTCATAACAATAGACCCTTGATATTTTTTGTCGTATGTGATCAAATACATGTGGAAATTTGATATTATTATTACATGGGAAGATAAACCCAACTACATGATATTGTCATGGTATGGGACATAATTCCCAGGTACATGATAGAGTTATGGGTTGGGATACTATTCCCATTTCAATAATATTAATATTGGAATGGAATTAAAAATCTAATTCAAACATGAGATATAAATTTTATTAGATACCATGCCAACCAAGAGTTTATGAATGAATGGTAATACAAATTTGGTTGAAATGCTATCTAGATACTTAATCTTATTCGAATTATATTTATTAATGTTATAAAAACCTATATATTTATTTAGATTTTCAATGATATATGGTAGGGTTTTATGTTGTTACATGAAATAAAATTTTACATGTCGAGATACTTACAGAAATGGGATGGAGAAGATATACTCTCTCTTTAGATTGATTATTTACCAATTTATGATGCGATATTCATTATTATGATTTTATTTTATTATTGTTTTTATGAATATCACCTTATAAATGAACAGAAATATTCTGGATTTACATAGGGACACAATTGGTGGTGTATTGCTGGGTTATACTAAAAATCTAGTAGTTAACTCTGGTGGATTTGTAGATATTATGGTCACTATGAAATCCCACTTTTTTATAACATAACATTGCATTGCATTTTACAAGTATAGGATATATAAAGTTTAGTATCATGTAAATAATATACAAAGAACATGAAAACATAATAAATTATTATAATCCACTTTTAAGGATTCCTAATATGTTCATACTTTGTAAAATTACTACATCTCAAAACCAAGGGACACACATCAAAAGAAAGTGTTAGTAGAAGGCCCAATAAGGGAAATCAAGTGAAACAATTTACATGTGAACTTTAACGATATCAATAAGAATAGGAAAAAAATATTAAACGAACGAGAAATATGAATATCATAAAAATAAGTAAATGCATCATAACATGAAAATGTGGGTATAAAATTTAATATATACATTTGTAATCATATCACTAAGGTCCATCCCCCAGGTGTCATAAATATTACCAAGGTTATTCACCATGGTATCATAAAACTTGTCATCTCTAGAGATTAATTTCTTTACCCAATACATTGGAGTGATATCAAGGCTCACCCTTAATATGTCTTTATTTTCACATGACCCATGTAGAACATAACAAAACACTTCATAAGTAACCCAACGAGAATAAAAAAATGGGTTTCAAATCAAAATCGCAACGTTTTAAAAAGTGCTTAATAGCATGATCATTTTGTCATTTATTAACCATGGAAAGGGAATGAGGTTATTATCTATGTAAACTACAAAATAAAATATATCATTTTTATCTCGTGATTATTACCTCTAGAAATGAAATATTTTTGTGTATTAACATGAAGAAAATAAAAGAATTTATTGAGAAAAAGAGAGATTTTGAGACGAATATTGTACATCATAAAGACTATGAAACATGGTTTTAGAAAACATTAAAATGGGAGGGGAAAAGGGTCAAACATTAATAATTGAATCATAATATAGTATAGGGAAAGAATAAAATGTAAATAATAACATGGTATTGAAAATTTAAAGACATACCACATGAAAGAGAACTTGAATGGAAAGAAAGAATTTGAGAATTCCCTTACATTGAAGAGTATCTTCTAAAACTCTAGGATCGGAAACTTGAGAACTTGAAGACACCTTGTAAGGACTACATGGGAGGTATAAGTTGGAGAAATTCATGTATGGTGAATTTTTAATGAATTTAAACGAAGGAATAAATTTGAATTTAAAGTAAAAGAGAGGTAGTTTTTTATTAATTTTCAAGGACACGTCATCGATGGTATTTACAAAACCATGGGCATTACAATGGTAGTTTCCCATGGTATTGGACACTTGGGACACATACAATAATATTTTATTCTTTAAGAGTCTACCATAATTATTAAATCATTAATATATCACTAAGGATGTCATTAAACATACTGAGAACTCAAAACTGTATTTTTACTATTCACTGAAAAACGAATTATTTTATAAAAATCTCATAAATTCACCGTAACCTTAAAACGATGTACAGAAATCAAAAAGTACATTAATTTTTTCTTAATAAATCTCTAAATATGAGAAATTTAACTTTTATCTGTAAAAATACTTTATTATTTAAAATAATAAGGGACATAAAATGCATAGTGACATGAATAGTAAAATTTTTGACACAAAAAAAAATATTTTATCATTTGTAAATAAACAGGAATGTTTTATAAAACTATTTCATTATAATAAACATTATTCATAACTATTTATTTTAATATATTAATAAAATTACATTTTTACCTGAATGGAATCAATTTATCAAATTCCATCATAATTTTAAAGCAACACTATTCTTAAAATAGAAATCGTGAAATTAAAATTTTATTAAAACAATGAGATTAAATTTTAGGTAACTAGGGCCTTAGATAATAACCCCTTAAAACACCATCATATTAAATAATGATAAAGTGTGATATGGTGATGGACTATTAGGGTGGATCATATAACATCGCTCAAGTGGTAATCTCCACCAACATGAACTGATTTTATAGGAGATTCTGTTCAGGCTTAATGTTTTGAAGCTCAACATGGGATTGTTCTAGAGTGAATATAAGTGAAACTACCTCATACCCAATTTCAATCAAATGGGATTCATACGACCAGAGTCTACTAGATGAGGCTGTCAACCCTTTTTATGTATTAATTAACCATGATCAATTCTATTAATAAACAATAATCATTATGTTTTGAGTATAGATTCCAATGGTCATATGGACTAACATCAATAATTAAAAAATGGTTATCTAATAGTAAAAACCCTTAGGTCTCATTTCAATTATACTCATTTCAGTAATAATAGGATATAGTTGTGTTGAGTACAAAATAAAATAACACACAAATTCTGAAAACAAATATTATTCAAAAGTTTGGGTTGTTACATTATCCCCCCTTAAGAGATTTCATCCCCAAAATTTCAACTCATACCCTTTTAATAGAAAATGTATGGTTACTTATTTCTGAAAGTATCCTATGGTTCCCAAATTGATTATTCATATTTTTTTTCCTCCAAAACACTTTAACAATGTGGGTTGTCTTATTGCATAGAACCTTATCTCTATGATCCAAGATATCCACTAGCCGCTTCTCATAAGAGAGGTTGTGTTCCAGTTTTACCACCTCTAGATTTAGTACATGTGAATGGTCAGGTATGTACTTCCTTAAGAGGGATACATGGAATACATCATGAACTTGTGCTAGATTTGGATGAAGTGAAAGATGATAGGCCACTACTCCAATGTGATCAAGGATTTCATAGGGGCCAACAAACATAAGAATAAGCTTCCATTTCTTCCAAGACCTCATTACTCTCTTATAAGGTGAAATTCGATGAAATAATTTATCACCAACATAAAACTCAAAGTACCATATATGGTTTCTAGAAAAACACTTATTCCGACTCTGACCAGCCTTAATGTTTTGTTGGATGGTATGAAATTTTTTTGTCATCTATTTCACAAGATCAATCCCAATAATCATTCTCTCACCAGCTTCATCCCAACAATTTAGAGTTATACATCAATTCCCATATAAAATATCAAAGGGTTCCATTTGAATGCTTGAATAGAAGCTATTTTTGTAAGAGAACTCAATTAATGAAATATGTTGATCCCATCCAACTTTAAATTCCATTGAGCATGTTCATAGCATGTCCTCAAGTGTCTGAATAGTATTTTGAGATTGTTCATCAGTTTGGGGATGATAGGTCATAATGAAATTTAATTTGGTACATAGATCATGTTGAAGACTTCTTCATAATTATTATGTGATCCTTGTATCACAATTAGATATGGTAGAAAGTCGAACTCCATGAAACCTTACAACTTCTATTACATAAATCCTGGAAAGTTGATCAAGAGATAAATCTTTTCGTATAGTGATAAAATGGGAAGTCTTGGTGAGATATTCCACTATAAACCATATCTCATTTTTTCATTTGGAAGTTCTTGGATGACCAAATAAAAAGTCTATAGAGATATCTTCCCACTTCCATGGTGGTATGGGTAGTGGTTTTAATACACCTTTAGGATGTTTTGGTTCTGAATTCACTTGCTGACACACCAGGAACCTTGTAGTGTAGTCCACAATCTCCCTTTTCATGTTATCCGACCAATAATGATCACGATGGTCTCTATACATTTTTGTGCTTCTAGGATTTATAAAGAAAGTAGAGCTATGAGCTTAATCCATCAGCTCCTTTATTTTTGGAATATATGGAACACATAGTCTTGTACAAAATTTCATCACACCTTCTTAATCAATATTGAACTGAGGAAACTCCCCATCTTTCACTACCTTAAACTTCTTCTATAACAAAGGATATTCTTTTTGATCTTTCTCTATCTTCCCTAGTAATGATGGTTGAGAAATCATTTGGGATAGGGTTGATAATGTCCCTTACCTTACAATTACCATGTCCAATTTCACTATATCTTTGATCAAGAGATCTCCTTGAATCCTTATCATTGCCAGAACAATAGGGTCCTTCCTACTTAATGAATTAGTGAATTTTTTTCCCTCTTTTAGGATGATAATGAATTGAAAAATCCTTATCTTTAAGAAGTTCCAACCATATCCTCTGTCTATTTTTCAATTACATTTGTGTGAAAATATACTTCAAACATTGATGGTATGTGTATATATGACATTTATTCCCATAAAGGAAATGTTTCCATATCTTCAGAGAGAAAAAACCGAAACCAGCTACAGTTCATGTTTAATATAGTTTTTCTCATGAGTATTCAACTATCAAGATGAATAAGAAATATCCTTTTCATTTTTCATGAGGATGAACCAAAACCCTTTTATAGATGCATTATGAAAAATAACGAATCCTTATCTTCTTGAGGGTAGAGTTAACACAGGTGAAATAACCAATCTCTTATCATTTCTTGAAAATATTCCTCATACTCCTCTATCGAGATGAACTTAATCCCATTTTGAGTTAACTTGGTTAATGGATTAGAAATTCATGAAAAGTTTTTCACAACCCTCTTATAATATCCTGCTAATCCTAGGAAACATTGAATCTAAGTTATTGTTGTAGACTGAGGCCACTCCTCTACAACCTTTGTCTTTTTCTTGATCAATATAGATTCCTTCATTGGTTGTAATGTTCCCCAAAAAGTAACTCTTTTGTAACCAAAATTCATATTTTCTAAACATTCCCAAAATACTCCCCTTCCATAAAATTTTCAAAATAAACCATATATGATCCTCATGCACCTCAACACTTTTGAAATATATTATAATATCATAAAAAAAACTACCACAACATTATCAAGGTAGTCCTTAAAGACTATATTCATCAAATCCATAAACATATCATGAGAATGAGTCAAGATGAAGGGAATAACCAAAAACTAATAATTATCATATCTTGATTGGAAGGATGTTTTTGGAATATTTTTTTTCTCAACCCTCAATTGATGATAACTAGATTGAAGCTCAATCTTAGAGAATAATTGAGTCGCATGAAGCAGGTCGAACAAGTCATCAATTCGTTGAAGAGGGTATTTGTTCATTACTATGAGCCCGTTAAATTTTCTATAATCAACTCATAACCACATTGATCCATCACACTTCTTCACAAAGAGAACATGTGCTCCCCAAGGAGGCACACTCTGTTGGATAAACCCCTTCTCCAATAGATCTTGGAGTTTTTTCTTTAATTATTCCAGCCCCGGATTTTCCTTCTTATACGGGGTATTTGATATCAGATGAGATCCTAGTACAAGTTCAACAGAGAACTCTACTACTCTTTCTGGGAGAGGTTCGAGTAACTCCTTCGGAAATAAGTAAATATATTCTTGGATTATAGGGACATTTTATATCCTTATAATATCATTTCCTTATTCATCCTCAATAATAAAATCCATAAATAAGGCTATAGGAGGTGCTTCTAGACAATACTCTAGTTGAGAAACCTCTCCTTAGAAGAGCTCTAGTTGAGAAATCTCTACATAAAAGATAACTATAAGTTTTCCATTCAATACTACTAAGAGTTCCTTCCATCTGCATTTGATCTTAGCATTACTCTTTGAGATCCATTCCATCCCTAGTAGAATTTCAAATTCCAACATGGGAATGAGTACTAGATTTACGATAAGACTGTTCTCACAAAATTAAATACTAAAGTTTCAAAACACTAATGATTCTTGGATAATACCATAAAGAGTCTTTATTTATAACTCTAATTTTAGGAATTAAGAGGTTGATTCAATATTCATTGAAAACATGGAGGAAATAAAGGAATTCTTAGAACCTAAATAAAATAAGTACAATCTATCTTTGTGAGAACAACAAGAGTACCAACTACCACATCATTCGGAGCTTCAACATCAGCTTTCGTGATAGAAAATGCATGACCTTTCTCCCTTGGAATTTTCTGAGGCTAAAGGTGATTCCCCTCCACTACCCTTAAAATAGGATAGTGATTGGTAAAGTTCACATGCTATCCACACTTGATGAATTGTAATTTAGGTAGGGCCTACACCATATTACCTTTATATTTATTATTTGAAAGTTTATGATTGACCTCAATACGATAATTCTGAGCGATATGACCATCTCTTCCAAACTTGTAACACTTCCATCTCCCGAGCAGACAGTTCCATAAGCACTTATTCCAACATTTATTACATGTGAGAAGTTGAAATTTCTTTCCACCTCACCCCTAATCGAAGATCCTACCAAATAATGGATCCATTTATCTCTTCTTTTCATTGTATTTGTGAGACCACTGCATCTCATTGAACTCCAGTTTCACTTTCATGACCCTTTTCACAATCTTCTGGTAGTTATCATAGTCTCATATGGCTATATTATTCTGTAGATGAGGTCTTAGTCCCCCAAATAATCTATAAACCTTACTATTATGATCCATGGAAAATATTTAAGTGCAACGTTAATGTATTGTGAAGTTAATCTCATATCTCCCCACTAATTCATTATCCTTATGCTTCATCTCAAGAAATTATTTCTCCATTTTTTTCACATCGAATGAGGGAAATCATAATTTAAGAAGACCCTGCTAAACTCTTACCACTCTATAGATTCAATCTCCCTTATTGAACACATGTTTTTAATAATCTCCCACCACTGATCAACTTCTCCCTCTAAGCGGTAAAAATCCAAGGGAACTTTCTCTTGTTTAGAACTATGATGTACATAAAAGATCATTTCTATTGAGATTATCCACTGTTTGGAAATCAATGGGTTGATTATAATGACCCATACTTTACATACATTGTTAATACTTCAAAATTTAAGCATACGTATTACAACATATAACAAAACCACGAAAGGACCGTATAGATATAGTGTCTTTAGAAACTGGGAAACATAAACAACTGGTTCATAAAGCGTCTACACTATCTCCCATTTATTTCATCATATCTATAGTCCCTTTTGGAATATATTACTTAATAACCTTCTTCCTGACCCAGGGAAAGAAAACATACAAAAGGGTGAGCTCAAATGCTCAGTAAGGGTAAATAAAAGAAATATCAATCACGTCATATTCATAAGAACATATCTTTTGGAAATCTTAACCTGCAAAAGAGATCATAATTTCATAACATGGGATAAATCATAGTAGTGAAATGTAATCCCAATAATCATAACTTAAAACATGAAACTTTGTGGTATACACACATAATCATAGAGAATAATTTCTTATTATTCAAGACTCATTGCCAAGACTATCTTAGTGGACAAAATCCCTTTCTGAACTGAGTCACCCTCTTTTCAGTCCTGTTTCACTGAACCGGTATAACCTACCGATCCAGCCATGTCTATCTCATGAGATATAAAATATTTACCCAATACATTGGAGGGAGATATAGGTCCCAGCCATCTCATAATGATACCATTCTTATGTGTGCCACATAATCATAAACCATACATCATAACATAACCCATGTAACAAAAATGGGATTCTTAAACAACATGACATCATAAAACAATTCATATAAGATAAAGGAATTCATAAAAATATTTCCATCACAACATAATCAAATCCATGTAATAATAGGGATAGAAACAGAACCCTTTATTATCTTAGATGGAAAATAATTTTGATAAAACACTTGAACTCCATTCTTGAGGAAAATATCCTTTCTACTTCAAAAACATTTTCCTTTCTTAACATGTCTTACAATTTTAAACTAAAAGAAGTTGATTAAAAATAAACTTGAAAACTTGTAAAGGAAGCTTATTGGAAATAATGTTTTAAAAATCCATTCATGTCGTATAAGTTAAAAAAACATTCTTCTCGTACTTTTGTTGGAAAAGTCAAAAAAGTACCTCGTACAAAAAACGACAAAAGTTTCCTTTCATATCTTTTACTAAAAACTCACCGAAGGGTAAAATAGGATTTAAAAAATTGTAAGTGAATTGAAATAATATTACATATTGAGGAAACATGGATGTGGATGATAAAATACACCCCAGTAAATGTCAAAGTATAAACAATCTCGGATAAAAATGAGATTGTGATATTTCCCTTACCTTAGGTCCGTTTTGCTTCGTAAGTGTCCGAACCTCATGTATAATGATTTAAATAATGTTATTGACTTATTCCAGAATCATACTTATTTTTATGATATCATATATGGTCATATTCTTATCTTCTTAGTAGTAATATTTCATTGCTACTTGTTATTCGGGTGTTTATAAATTTTTGTTCTTATGCGTGTCTTGTCGAATAGATACTTATTCTTCACTTTAGGTTATAGATACCTTATTTCCAGAATGGTATTAGTGTAATATATATCATATTCATTCATTCAATTCATTTATATAATCATTATGAAATGAAGATCATGTAGAACGAGTCGCATCACATAGTAAAGACGGTATTCCGTACGTACGCACGAGTGATTATATCAGTCCTATGATCGTGGAATTGTATTGGAGTGTATGTATACTATTTCAGAATCAGTATCACTTTATAATAGTCATATATAGTCATTATTTACACCATTATACCCATCCAAGTAAGGTGGTGGTGGAAAATAGATTACACCACGGCGTGGAGACGGTATTCCGTACGTATGCACGCACAATGATTTCTTTTTCCGTAGGATGGATAGATGGTGAAATAGGGTTGTTTCATACTTATAATAACATATCAATATATGATTGATACTGATGTTATTACTTTATAATGAAACAACTAAAGAAGAATAAGTGGAAGAAGAAATAGAGATGAAATAATCGGTAACGGACATTACCTCTTCTTTGAAGTGCTTCTTTGAGACCTTCTTTTAGGGCACTAAAATTGGTCTTTAAAGAAGACCCGGAACTCTAGGATGTCTCTAGGGAAGTGGAGAGGCGGAATTGGTAGGGTTTGGCCGAGCTTGAAGGCTAAAAGTGGTGTGAGGAAGAGGGGGGGGAGGTGCCCTTTTATAAGGGAGGAGTGGGGCACCTTTGGAATAACTAAAAATATTATATTATTATAAAGTCAAGTTTGGTTTTAAATAGATCCAAATTGATATATTTCGAAGATAAGGTGGGTATGGGTCGAAATACTCTCATCCAATATAATTTAGACAAGTTTAGGTTCCTATTTTAACCTTATCATTTAGATTTAACATTAAGTTAAATAAGTTTACTTTTACCGTGTCTTTTTGTGTTCTTATACTATAAGGTTAACAAACTTACTATAAGCAGCCAAACGAACCCCAAGTTTTTTATTATTAATATATATAACCTTATCTAAGTCATTTTGTCTAAACTTATATTTTTAGGAATAAAATAACAATTACTAATATAATATTTGTTTTAAAAACTATTTTATGTCAATTTTGACACTATTTAGTAATTGATTTTTGTGAAAATCATAAAAGAATTATTAGTTAGAAAAAAGTTAATTAAATCAATAATAACATGTAATATTAACCTAAAAAATTAGTGGAATTCATAAAAAGTCTCAAATTACATTTATTTTCGTGTTTATAACATCAATTATGCCAATATTTCATTAATAAGATAATTACTGCATCATCATTGTGTCATTAATAAATTAAATTATTTAATCTCTAAAAATTACAAATAAATTACCATTATGTATGAAATATTTATATCTTTCTAATGAATATTTATAGTCGAATTTATCTTATGTATAACCCCATATTAAAAATTATTTACTTATTAAACTTTTATTTTAACTATTTTAACCCTTCTTTAAATAAATTAATAATAAATGTCCTAATCTAATCCAAGTGGGCCTAAATGGTCATATTTTATTCCTAAGTTTGTTTTTGGTCGAATTACACTTATCCAATAGAATTAGTACATGTGTTAGGGTAATAATAATATCATCTTTACCCTTAATTACCCTATTTACTTTTAACCATGGTAAAAAAAAGTAAAAAGTTACTATTCACCAAAAATTATTTTCATCTCATTGAACCACATTTTTTCCTTGATATTAACCATGTCTCTTGGATTTTCGAAATTTCACTCACAGAAGCGGTAAAATTAAGTTTTATGAAAAATTCAGTTTTTTAACTACCACTTAGTGGTTTCACTATTCATCAAAAATTGAAAGTTTTCAGAAAAATACCAAAATTTCACCCTAGGCTAATTTCGATATTCCAAATCCAAAAATGAAGTCCATTTTGAAAAATAAAATTTATAAAATTTCAAAAAGTGGTTATTACTATTCATAACGGCTAGTTTTAGCATATCGTTGTTTAGTGAAACTCGGTATTGTGTACGACGCAAGCTATCGAGGAAGGTCGCGATTTCGTGTAAAGTAAGCCAAGCAAGTGTTGTGTAGAAAAAGATTCCTTTGATGATTTATATAACATAAAAGTCTCGGGTGTTACATTCTTCCCCCCTTAAAATGAATTTCACCCTCGAAATTAGTCACTTTGTAACAAACAGATGAGGATACCTCTCCCTCATCATATCCTCAAGCTCTCATGTAGCTTCTTCTAATTGGTGGTTCCTCCATAAAACTTTCACCAATAGAGTGGTCTTGTTTCGTAGGACTTTTTCGCTACGATCCATAATCTCTATCGGTTGTTCTTCATAAGAAAGATCTTGCTCCAGCGGTACAACTTCTGAGCTGAGTACATGTGAAGGATCAGGTATGTACTTTCTCAGGAGAGATACATGGAACACATCGTGAACTTGAGAGAGATTCAGTGGAATCGCCAATCGGTAAGCTACCTTCCCAACACGATCCAGTATTTCGAAAGGACGAATATATCTAGGGCTCAACTTCCCCTTCTTTCCAAATCTCATAACCCTCTTCCAGGGAGATATTCGTAAGAACACTTTATCACCCACTTCAAACTCTAGGTATTTTCTTCGGTTGTCGGCATAACTTTTCTGTCGACTCTGAGCTTCTCTTATGTGTTGTTTAATAGATCTAACCTTTTCTTCCATTTCATCAATGAGATCAGGTCCTAATAGCTTTCTTTCCCCAACTTCATCCCAGCAAGTTGGAGTCCTGCATTTCTTTCCATAGAGAGCTTCATAAAGAGCCATATGAATACTGGATTGAAAGATATTATTATAAGAAAATTCCACCAAAGATAGGTGTTGATCCCAACCACCTTTTAAATCCATAGAGCAAGCTCTCAACATATCTTCTAGAGTTTGAATTGTTATCTCAGACTGACCGTCTGTCTGAGGATGATAAGAAGTGCTGAAACTCAACTCTGTATCCAGAGTATGCTGAAGACTTCACCAGAACTTCGAGGTAAATCTCGGATCCTGATCAGATATAATAGAAAGTGGTACTCCATGCAATCTTACCACTTCCTTTACATATATCCTGGAAAGCTGATCCAGAGAGAAATCCTCTCTAATAGCAATGAAGTGTGCAGACTTTGTAAGACGATCAACTATGACCCAGATAGCATTATTGCCTTTGGATGTTTTAGGAAGTCCTGTGACAAAGTCCATAGTGATGTTTTCCCATTTCCATTCGGGTATGGGTAATGGTTGTAACATCCCCGTAGACTTCTGTCTCTCAGCTTTAACTTGCTGACAAACCAAGCATCGAGAGACATATTCAAAAACATCTCTTTTCATGCCATCCCACTAGAAGTACTCTTTCAGGTCCCTATACATCTTCGTGCTTCCAGGATGAATAGAGAATGAAGAACTATGAGCCTCATCCAGCAGCTCCTTCTTTAATTTGGGGATGGGAGGAACACAAACCCGATTCCTGAACTTTATTATCCCATCACAATCAAGGTTGAATTCAGGAACATTTCTCACCTTCTTTTGTAACTCGACATCTTCTTTTTGTGCCTCTTTAATCTTCACATGTATAGATGGTTGAACATTCATTTGAGAAAGATAAGATTTTTCCCCTTCCATTATAATTCCAAGATCCATCCTTTTTAAATCCATAAATATTTAATCTTTTGTGATCCTCATCATGGATAAACTAGCATGGTCCTGTCGACTTAATGCATTTTCCACCTTGTTTGCTTTCCCAGGGTGGTAATGGATTGAGCAGTCATAATCTTTAATCAGCTCCAACTATCTTCCTTGACGCATATTCAGCTCCTTTTGTGTGAAAATATACTTTAAACTTTTATGATCAGTATAAATATCACACCTTTCACCATAAAGATAATGCCTCTAAATCTTTAATGCAAATATTACCGCAGCTAACTCCAAATCATATGTTGGGTAATTTTGCTCATGGATTTTCAACTGGCGTGAGGCATAAGCTATCACCATATCATTTTTCATAAGAACACACCCCAATCCCTTCTTGGATACATCACTATAGATCACAAACCTTTCTCCACTACAAGGCAGTGTGAGCACAGGTGCACTGGATAACCTTCTTTTCAACTCCTTGAAATTCTCTTCACATTCTTCCGTCCAGACAAACTTAACTCCTTTCCGAGTCAACTTGGTGAGTGGATGAGATTATCGTAAAAAATCTTTCACAAAATGTCGATAATATCCAGCCAAACCAAGAAAACTTCAGATCTCAGTTACTGTTGTTGGTCTCTACCATCTTTCGATAACCTCTGTTTTTGCTGGATCCACAGATATTTCCTCTTTTGAGATTATGTGACCCAAAAATGCAACTTTTTTGAAGCCAAAATTCACACTTGGTAAATTTGGGATAAAGCTTCTCCTTTCTCAGGGTCTTCAATATAATTCTCAAGTGATCTTCATGTTCTTCCTTTCTCTTTGAATAGACAAGAATATCGTCTATAAAGACTACCACAAATTTATCAAGATAGTCTCTAAAGACTCTATTCATCAGATCCATGAAGATAGCAGGGGCATTAGTAAGACCAAATGGCATCACTATAAATTCATTGTGTCTATACCTTGTACAGAAAGCTGTCTTTTGTATATCCTCCCTTTTGACCCTTAATTGATGATACCCTGAACGAAGATCAATCTTGGAAAAGTATTGAGCTCCGCGTAGTTGGTCAAATAGGTCATCAATGCGCGGGAGAGGATATTTCTTCTTGATAGTGATCTTGTTAAGTTCTCTATAATCAATGCAGAGTCTCATTGATCCATATTTCTTCTTAACAAATAGAACAGGTTCTCCCCAAGGTGATGCACTAGGGCGTATGAATCCCTTATCAAGATTCTCTTGGAGTTGCTTCTTCAATTCCTGCAACTCAATTGGGGCCATTCTATAAGGTGTCTTTGAAATAGGAAAATCACCCAGTATGAGTTCTATTGAAAACTCAACTTCATGATTCGGTGGAAGACCCAGTAATTCTTCCGGAAATACATCATCAAACTCCCGTACAATGGGCATATTATTAATCGTGAGTTTCTCACCAATCATTTGAGATAAATAACCTTAATTTAGTGGAATCAATACACATAAAATGGAAGAAATTTTCACAGGAAGGTTATGTTCATCCTTGCATTGATAGATGATCATAGATTGATCTGGAATATGAAATGTGACTTCTCTTCTTTGTAAATTGATATGAGCTCCATATAAAAAAGCCAATCCATGCCAAGAATCACATCAAATTCCACTATAGGAAGGATCACAAGATTTGCAGGAAGCACTTTCCCACAAACTTCGATCGGAGAAGAATTATAAACTTTTGATGCGACTATTGTGCCATTAGGTGTCATCACAACTAACTCAACATCTAATTGTTGATGTAATACGGTGATACCCTTAGAAAATTATTCAGAAATAAAAGAGTGGGTGGATCCAGAATCAAATAAAACATTTGCTACTTTAGAGTGGATGGTAAGTGTACCTTTCACCACATCATTATCGTACTCCATATCGCTGATAGAAATTGCATGTGACTTTCCTTTGTCTTTATCCTTAAGAGTTTTTTGACGTCGACCATCATCATCAACCCATGGATTAGGGCATTTATTGGCATAATGTCCCATCTCCTTGCACTTGAAACATTGAAGTATAGTAGGTTCATTCTGTGTATCCCTTCCTTTGTTTGCATCATTAGAAATCTTCTTCCCATCATCGCGGCATTCAAATGCCCGATGACCTTTCTTTCCACTTTTGAAACATTTACTTGTCCCTTTAAGACAACTCCCTCCATGTTTCTTTCCACACTTTGAGCATAAGGGAAAGCTCATCTTCTTTTTAGTGTGCTCTTTAGATTTTCCTTTGAATTCCATTCTCCTCTTCTTATCAAACCCATATGACTGATGGGTTACTCCAATCTCCATCTCGACTTTGAGAGCACATCAAACGATTTCCTCATAGCTATTGAAGTCCCTTATGGATAACGCCCTTCGAAGACTTGATTTTAAGCCTCTAAAGAATCGGTCGATCTTACTCTCAGGTTGGATAATAATACCAGAAGCGTACCTTGCATGTCTTGTAAAATTTGCTTCATAGGTACCAATAGATTCATCATCTTTTTGCTTCAATTCAAGAAACTCTTTCTCCATCTTTTTTCGGATAATACGAGGGAAGTACTTATTGAAAAATAAGTTCTTGAACTCGTCCCATTACATGGACTCAATTTCATCCCTTTGCCTCATATTCTTAATAAGATTCCACCATTGATCAGCATCTCCTTCCAAACGATACACTGCTAGGATGACTTTATCATGTTCATAACATTGATGAACTGAAAATATCTTTTCAGTAGTACTAATCCATTGTTCAGCAACTAATGGATCAGTAGACCCGCTGAAAGAAGGTGGACGCTGCCTCATGAAGGATTCAACAGAATGTTGCTCCTTCCTTTGCTCGTTTGGAAGTCCTGCATGATTCATAGCTTGAGAAAGTTGTGTGAGCATGTCTACAAGATTTTGCATTCCAGCTCCCATAACGTTTGGTTGCTCAGGGGGACAATCATTGCATTTCCCGTCGCATTCCGCATTAACACGGTTCCTTAGGGTTCCAGCCATTGACTAAAACCAAGAAGAATAGTGTGAGCAACACTAATTATAATAAGAAAACCACATAATCAAGAATAAAATTTCATACTTAAGGTCTTATCATAGGTTATTCATGGCCATTTCTAAAACACTAAGATTGTGTTCTATGCATAGACTTATCCTTAGGGTTCTTACTAAGGCTTTCGTATCCTAGTTTCCAAAGGTTGACTATACCTTTCCTCTGATACCAACTATAACGACCCATACTTTACATACATTGTTAATACTTCAAAATTGAATCATACTTATTACAACATATAACAAAACCACGAAAGGACTGTATAGGTATAGTGTCTTTAGAAACTGGGAAACATAAACAACTGGTTCATAAAGCGTCTACACTGTCTCCCATTTATTTCATCATATCTATAGTCCCTTTTGGAATATCTTACTTAATAACCTTCTTCCTGACCTGGGGAAAGAAAACATACAAAAGGGTGAGCTCAAATGCTCATTAAGGGTAAATAAAAGAAATATCAATCATGTCATATTCATAAGAACATATCTTTTGGAAATCTTAACCTGCAAAAGAGATCATAATTTCATAACATGGGATAAATCATAGTAGTGAAATGTAATCCCAATAATCATAACTTAAAACATGAAACTTTGTGGCATACACACATAATCATAGAGAATCATTTCTTGTTAGTCAAGACTCATTGCCAAGACTATCTTAGTGGAAAAAGTCCCTTTTTGAACCGAGTCACCCTCGTTTCAGTCCTGTTTCACTGAACCGGTATAACCTACCGTTCCAGCCATGTCTATCTCATGAGATATAAAATCATTAACCAATGCATTGGAGGGAGATATAGGTCCCACCCATCTCATAATTATACCATTCTTATGTGTGCCACAAAATCATAAACCATACATCATAGCATAACCCATGTAACAAAAATGGGATTCTTAAACAACATGACATCATAAAATAATTCATATAAGATAAAGGAATTTATAAAAATATTTCCATCACAAAATAATCAAATCCATATAATAATAGGGATAGAAATAGAACCCTTTATTATCTTAGATGGAAAATAATTTTGATAAAACACTTGAACTCCATTCTTGACGGAAATATCATTTCTACTTCAAAAACATTTTCCTTTCTTAACATGTCTTACAATTTTAAACTAAAAGAAGTTGATTAAAAATAAACTTGAAAACTTGTAAAGTAATCTTCTTGGAAATAATGTTTTAAAAATCCATTCATGCCGTATAAGTTAAGAAAAACATTCTTCTCATACTTTTGTCGGAAAAATCAAAAAAGTACCTCGTACGAAAAACGACAAAAGATTCCTTTCATATATTTTACTAAAAACTCACCGAAGGGTAAAATATGATTTAAAAAATTGTAGGTGAATGAAAATAATATTAAATATTGAGGAAACATGGATGTGGATGATAAAATACACCCCAGTAAAAGCCAAAGTATAAACAATCTCGGATAAAAATGAGATTGTGATATTTCCCTTACCTTAGGTCCGTTTTGCTTCGTAAGTGTCCGAACCTCCTGTATAATGATTTAAATAATGTTATTGACTTATTCCAGAATCATACTTATTTTTATGATATCATATATGGTCATATTCTTAACTTCTTAGTAGTAATATTTCATTGCTACTTGTTATTCGGGTGTTTATAACTTTTTGTTCTTATGCGTGTCTTGTCGAATAGATTCTTATTATTCTCTTTAGGTTATAGATACCTCATTTCCAGAATGGTATTAGTGTAATATATATCATATTCATTCATTCAATTCATTTATATAATCATTATGAAATGAAGATCATGTAGAACGAGTTGCATCACATCATGGAGACGGTATTCCGTACGTACGCACGAGTGATGATATCATTCCTATGATCGTGGAATTGTATTGGAGTGTATGTATACTATTTCAGAATCAGTATCACTTTATAATAGTCATATATAGTCATTATTTACACCATTATACCCATCCAAGTATGGTGGTGGTGGAAAATAGATTACACCATGGCGTGGAGACGGTATTCCGTACGTACGCACGCGCGGTGATTTCTTTTTCCATAGGATGGATAGATGGTGAAATAGGGTTGTTTCATACTTATAATAACATATCAGTATATGAGTGATACTGATGTTATTACTTCATAATGAAACAACTAAAAAAGAAGAAGTGGAAGAAGAAATAGAGATGAAAGAATCGGTAACGGACATTACCTCTTCTTTGAAGTGCTTCTTTGAGACCTTCTTTTAAGGCACTAAAATTGGTCTTTGAAGAAGACCAGGACCTCTAGGATGTCTCTAGGGAAGTTTAGAAGAGTAATTGGCAGGGGTTTGTCGATATTGAAGGCTCAAAGTGGTGTGAGGAAGAGGGGGAGGAGGTGCCCTTTTATAAGGGAGGAGAGGGGAACCTTCGGAATAACTAAAAATATTATTTTATTATAAAATCAAGTTCGGTTTTAAATAGATAAAAATTGATATATTTCTAAGATAAGGTGGGTATGGGTCGAAATCCTCTCATCCAATAGAATTTAGACAAGTTTAGGTTCCTATTTTAACCTTATCATTTAGATTTATCATTAATTTAAATAAGTTTACTTTTACCGTGTCTTCTTGTGTTCTTATACTATAAGGTTAATAAACTTACTATAAGCAGCCAAAAGAACCCCAAGTTGTTTCTTATTAATATATATAACCTTATCTAAGTCATTTGGCCGAACCTTATATTTTTAGGAATAAAATAACAATTACTAATATAATATTTTTTTTAAAAACTATTTTATGTCAATTTTGACACTATTTAGTAATTTATTTTTGTGAAAATCATAACAGAATTATTAGTTCGAACCAAGTTAATTAAATCAATACTAACATGTCATATTAACCTATAAAATTAGTGTAATTTATAAAAAATATCAAATTACATTTATTTTGGTGTTTATAACATCAATTATGTCAATATTTCATTAATAAGATAATTACTGCATCATCATTGTGTCATAAATAAATTAAATTATTTAATGTCTAAAAATTACAAATAAAATACCATTATGTATGAAATCTTTATATCTTTCTAATTAATATTTATAGTCTAATTTATCTTATGTATAACCCCATATTAAAAATAATTTACTTATTAAACTTTGATTTTAACTATTTTAACCCTTCTTTAAATAAATTAATAATAAATGTCCTAATCTAATCCAAGTGGGCCTAAATGGTCATATTTTATTCCTAAGTTTGTTTTTGGTCGAATTCAACTTATCCAATAGAATTATGACATGTTTTAGGGTAATAATAATATCATCTTTACCCTTAATTACCCTATTTACTTTTAACCGTGGTAAAAAAAAGTAAAAAGTTAATATTCACCAAAAATTATTTTCATCTCATTGAACCACATTTTAGTCCTTGATATTAACCGTGTCTCTCAGATTTTCGAAATTCCACTCACATAAGCGGTAAAATTAAGTTTTATGAAAAATTCAGTTTTTTAACTACCACTTAGTGGTTTCACTATTCATCAAAAATTGAAAGTTTTCAGAAAAATACCAAAATTTCACCCTAGGCTAATTTTGATATTCCAAATCCAAAAATGAAGTCCATTTTGAAAAATAAAATTTATAAAATTTCAAAAAGTGGTTATTACTATTCATAACACCTAGTTTTAGCATATCGTTGTTTAGTGAAACTCGGTATTGCGTACGATGCAAGCTATCGAGGAAGGTCGCAATTTCGTGTAAATCAAGCCAAGCAAGTGTTGTGTAAAAAAGATTCCTTTGATGATTTATATAACATAAAAGTCTCGGGTGTTACATTGATAGATACATTGAACATTGGTGGTCATTGAAGTATAATGAACTCAACATAATGTTGTTCCCTTCTTGGTGAAATCGGTATCTCTAGTGGATTCAAGTTATTTCCTATAATGTGAGTCATTTGATTCATCATTCTGATGAAAGCTTCCATTTCGGCTTCCATTGGAGGTCCGTCAATGCATGGTCCATTGTAGTCACCATTTTCATGGTGCCTCCTATTTCCCACCATTTTATAGAAGAAGAAAACTATAGTGAGAAAATTGTTTCATTTAAGAATATTATAACTCTAAAATATTTTTATGTCTTAAAACATCACAGTTACACACATTATTCATTATCAACAATTAAATTTTCTATAAATCCTTCAAAATGGTCATAAAAAACAAATTATTAACCAAAAATATCCCATGGGAGTGTCAAAATTGGAGTGTATAAAGGCCCGTTGTCATGCACCAGTTCCTGTTTGAGTCTTGCTCAAAGAGGTGTTTTTAGGTTTTACCGATAGATACATCTATACTAGAGCCACATCCACTTGTTTTTATCCAAACATGGATTTATTTTGTTAGAAACCACTTGAATTATATTTCACCAAAATACTAGGAAGTTTTACTTTATTTAAACTTTTACATAAAATTATTCCAAAAGATTCATATCTTAATTTAAACAAATAACTAAACTATCCTTCGATACAAAATATGAAATCCAATATTTTTATAACAGAAGATTGCATTACATTTTACAAACAGAGGATCTTTAATGATTAATGTCTTGTAAATAAGGTTCATAAAACATGAAAAAATATAACATTTTCGAAATCCAGTTTTAAAGCATTATCATAGTATCATCCTAAGTACAACTACCACATGTCAAAACCTGGGGACATTCATCAAATGAAAGGGTGAGAAGAATGCCTAGTAAGGGAAAACAATTGAAACAACTTACATGTGAACTTTAGTGATACAAATAAAAACACGAGGAATATCATGAAGGAATGAGAAAGTGGAATATAATGAAAATAAGAACATGAATCATAACATGAAAATTTGGATATAACATTTAATTTACAAATTCAAATTATATCAACAAGATCTATCTCCAAGGTTTAAAAAAATACCAAGGTTATAAACTAAGGAATCATAAAACATTCCATCTCTAGAGATTAATTTATTTACCCAATGAATTGGAGCACTATCAAGGAACACCCTTATTATGTATTTATTTTAATGTGATCCAAATATATCATAATAAAACATCTCATAAATAACCCAAATAGAATAAAAGAAATGGGTTTCAAATCAAAATCGGGATGTTTTGAAAAAGTGCTTAAAAACATGATCATTATGTCATTTATAACCTACAAAAAAATAATGTGGGTTTTATTTATGTAAATTAAATATTAAAATATATCATTTTTATTTATTTATGAATACCTTTATAAATTAAATAGGTTCGGATATTCAAATAAATAAAATAAAATAATTTCATGATAAAAATAGAGAGATTTTGAGATGAAAACTCTGTATCATAACAACTATGAAACATGGTTTTAGAAACCCTTAAAAAGATAAGGGAAAGGGGTCCCCCATTCATTAAATACTCATAATATAGTATAGTGGAAGAATAAAATGGAAATAAAAATATGGTATGGATCCCTGAAAGACATACCACATAGAAGAGAACATGAATGGAAAAAAGTAGAGAATTCCCTTACATTGAAGAGTAACTTCTAAAAATCTATGATCAAAACCCTCAGGTATTGAGGAAACCTTGGGAGGCATACTTGGGTGGTATAACTAGCATAAAATCTAGGATAATTAATTTGTAATGAATATAAATGAATTAATGTCTTGTTATTTATATTAAAAGAGAAATCATTTTTTTATTAATTTCGGAGGACACCTCATCGGTGTATTTGAAAAACAATGGGATTTCCCAAGGTATTTTACCATGGTATTGGATACATGGGACACATCATATAATTTTTTATTCCTTGAAATTCAGAAAAAAAATATTAAGACATTACTACATCACTAATGTTATCATTAAACATACTAAAAACTCAAAACTGTATTTTAACTATTCATCGAAAAAAATTATTTTATAAAAATTTCATAAATTAACCATAACCTAATATCAATGTTCTAAATTCATAAATTACATTTATTTTATATTAATAAATATCTATATATTTGAAATATAACTTTTAACTATAAAAAAAATTATTATTAAAAATAATAGCAGACTAAAAATGCATAGTAATAAATTTTTACACTTAAAAAAATAAACTTATTTTTTCATTTGTAAATAAAATGGAGTATTTTTATAACGCTATTCCATTATAATAATCATTATTCATAACTACATATTTTCATATATTAATAAAAGTAAAATTTTACCAGATAAAATTCAGTTTATCAAATTCCATCATAATATTTAAGAAAAACTATTCTTAAAACAAAAACGATGAAATAAAAATTTTATAAAAATAATTTGGATTACAGTTTGTGTAACTAAATCCTTGAAACATAACCCATTAAAAAACATCATACAACCTTAGGGTAATGTTTTCAATGGTGATGGACTCTTAGGGTGGCTTGGATAACATCACATGAGTGGTAATCTCTACTAACTTGAACATCTACCGTAGGCGATTACGTTCATGATTATTGTGTTGAAGATTGTCTTGGGCTTGGTGCAGAGCGAAGACTAATGGCACTACCTCCTTCCCAAGAACTGAAAAGGGGCTTCGTATGTATTGAGTCTACTAAATGATTCCATCAACCATTCTTTCTATATTAACCAACCTCTATCATGTCTATTTATAAAAAATAATCATAACGTTAAGAGTATGTTTTCCAATTGTTATATAACAATCAAAACCCAAAGGTCACATTTCAATTACAATCACTTCATTATTACAAGGTTATATTTTTCTTCAGTACAAAATAAAATAAAACACAAATTTTTGAAACAAATATTTTTCAAATGTTTGGGTCGTTACAGTTATTATATAGGTTGTTGTGATGGTTTAGTACAAGGTGATGAGCCATTAGAGCTCAGTAGGGGTTGAGACAATCCAATCCATGGATGAGTAATTTTTAGTGGACCTTTTAATATTTTTAGAATATATTTCTTCACTAGTATGATCATTATATTTGATGATCTATATTGGGTTGTAGGATTTTTTAAACTTTACGTTCATCATCTATTATACCATATGGTATGTTACCTTTACAGTTGTCTTATGTTGCAATGTCCACACTATGTTATCAATTTTTGTTGATTTATTTTTATTAATGTTTCTATTACTTATGACCATTTTATAGTATGGGCATAGTCTCTCCACATCATTGATATACACTCAATGTTAGTTGGAAGCCTAAGGTGTACAAGGATGTGTGCCCAAGGTCAATTGGAATATCTAGTTCAGTTATTGGTTAGGTGAAGTAGAATAGGGAATTATAAAATGGTAGCAAATCCTTATTTATATTTTTATAGAATTTGGATAGGCTATTTTAAGGTAATATGTTGTTGGATATTAGGATGTAAATTATAATTTTAACTTATTCAACAATATATAGGTGGAAATCCATGTTTCAATGGTGTTGGGATTATTTTTCCTGGTTTTCAAATGTGATGAATTTGATACATTCAAGGATCATAGTTTGTGATTTATGATTTATGGTTTTACAATTGGACTAAAGATGAAAAAATAGTATGCAAAAATTTATCATCTTTTGTGTGTAATATTTACTTATAATTTATATACTTTTGTGTGATTGAGAACATGGTTATGTTATAAGATTAAATAATATAACACAACAGGAATAGGATGTATAATTTTTTCTAATATAAGTTCATATAGGAATCCAATGATTTAAAGATATTTTTTCAATATTGTTTATGATTGATTAATTTAATCTTATTTATATTAGTTTCATAGTCCAAGAGTTGATAGGACAAGCTACAAAATGATCAACATAATCATGATGGAATTATTCAAAGTCCAACGTCTATAATTTTAGTGATATTCCTTCACAATGACTTGAGTTAATTAGTTTATGGGTATGTGATGGTTATGTACAATCCATGGGGAGAGTGGTTCATTGTGGGAGTCATATCATGGGGTTGAGGTAGCGCAGAGGGTTAGGTAATACCATAGAGGGGTGTTGTTTTACATGTTATAGGAAAGGTCACATGGCATGATAATTCATGACGAAGTGTTCTAACAAGCACAAGTAGATAGCTGATGGACCGCCCAGGAAGAGGTAGTTTTGTGATCCGACATCTCCCAGGTGGGGACGGGGTGGTCCCCAATAAGGGGATGCTCGATGAGGAGAAGGAGGAGCTTATGGTAGAGGATGAAACTATGGGATCCTTTCACCACCACCCCCATAAAGACCACATCAGGCTCAGGTGATGGTGGTTAGGGCTATTGATAACTGCATACTTTGGATGTCTATGACCTCAAAACACACGAGATGATTCGAGGTAGAATATTTCCTTATTCCAATATTGAAATAGTGTTAGTAGAAATAGGTTCTAGTCATTTCATTATCTCTAAACTCTTGGTGTGATATTAAGAGCTTCCAATGGAGACAATTGCACACCAACTTCATCTTGAGGTTCCTACAGGGAACACTTCTTCTATATCATTCACCTGCTAAGAGTGTAAGTTATCAGTTTGTGGAGAGAGGTTCACGTGCTAGTTTTTGGTCATTAAGATGGAACACTATGACATCATATTGGGTATTTATTGTCTTTTTATGGTCAGCGATTAAATTCATTGTCACCATAGACAAGTCATATTCTTATGCATAGATGGGATGAGATTCACCTTTTCTAGAGAGAGAGATATCACAACCCAATAAGTGGATGCTACGAGTAGGAGGTTTCATCCTATCACCCATCAGTTGAAATGTATATCCCTTACTGTAGTAGGATCCTTAGGCATATGATTTCCATTAGTTTTTGGGGGATCATATGGATATCTTCTCCAAAGAAGTTATGGGAATACCTTCAAGGCGGTAGATGGAGTTTTTTGTTGTCTTGCGTCCTAGGACTCTCCCAATATCTTCTATTGAATATCATATAGAACCTACCAAGATTTGGAATATATGGTTGTAGTTGGAGGAGCTTCATGAGAAATTTTTCATCAGACCTAGTGTTTCATCCTAGGAAGCCCCGTTAATATTTTTAAAAAAGGTAGATAGGAATGCACGATTTCTCATTGATTATCATCACCCGATCTAGACCACGATAAATAATTAGAACCCCTTTCTAAGGATTTATTACCTATTGGACCAGTTACAAGGTGTGATATGGTTATTAAATATTGATCTCAGGTCTGGGTACCACCATTTCTAGGTTTTCAAGGATGATTTTCTGATGTTGGAATTCTGATGTCATTATGGACACTATGAGTTCCTAGTGATTCCATTTGGTGTGACTAAATCTTCTTCCATGTTTATGACTTTGATGAACCACGTATTACAGACATACATAGATCAGTTCATTTTTTTCTTTATCAAGGACATACTTGTTTACTCTAGATCATAGGTGGAACATGAAGAGCACTTCAAGATAACCCTTGTGTTGCTTCAAGAGAACATGTTTTATGGAAATCTCTAAAAGTTACTATTTTAGATTCATAAGGATCCCTTTCTAGGTAATGAAATTTATAAACAAGGTTTATCCATGGATCCAGTAAATATTAAAGATGTTATTTCTCGGGAGTCACCCAAGATAGTGTCAGAGGTGCAGAGCTTCATTTTTTTGGAAGGATGCTACATGAGGTTTATGGATGAAATATTGATAATGAAAACCCTTTTGACTTCCTTAACATGGAAAGGGAATATTTTTACCTGGTTTGAATAGTTCCAAAGGGCCTTTGAGGAGATGGGAGAATGGATGAAAATTGATCTAGTGATGTGACTACTAGAGGAAGGCATAGAGCTTATAGTGTATTGTGAGGACTCAGGAGTTGGGCTCGGTTTAATGTTGATGAACCGTCAATCAATTATCGCATATGGGTCAAGAAAATTGAGACCCCATGAGAATAACTATGAAAATCACATCCTAGTGATGGAAATAGTGGTCTTGTTAGTGAGGATGTAGAGAAACCACCTTCTAGGAGAGTGCTTTGTGGTTTATTCAGATCATCAAAGTATTAAGAACACTTCACTCAGAGAGACAAAAACCTGAGATAGGGAAAATGGTTAGAGTTCCTACTAGTATATGACTTTTAGATATTCTACACTCCAAGAAAGGGTAACATTTGATTAGATTCAGTTACTAAAAAATCCTAGTCTTTCTTAGTTTTAGAAAGCTTCAGAGAAGTTAGCTTCCCTATAGCTGACCATAATAGGGTAAGAGGGTACGAATTTGCATCAGTCTATGGTTTGGAATCCTTCAATCCTTGAGCACATGAGAGAGTCCCAGCTGGGAGATTTATACTGCAAGGTCTTACATGATCAGATATCCATAGGAGATACAACCGATGGATATTCTGATGGTGGGAATCATGCCATCTTGTTCTAGGGGAGAACAATAGTTCTAGTAAAGTTATAGGAGGATGTGATGCTGGTGTTATACACTTACCACAAGCTATACATCATTGTGTGGGAGAGATTTATAGAGACCTTTAGCAGCAGTTTTGGTGATCCGGCCTGAGACAGAGTGTAGTTGATTTATTCTCTCAATGCCTTACATACCATTAGGTGAAAACCGAAAACCATGTTTTGGAAGGTTTGTTGCATCCACTTGAGACCCCAAAGTGGAAAAGGGATAGTGTATCCATGTACTTATTCATAGGGATTCCTCCCACAGTGAAGAGACACGACACGATGTGGGTGATAGTTTAATGACTCACGAAATCAGCACACTTCCTTTCCATCATGAAGCAGAGTTTGGTGGAGAGTCCATGTAAGTTATATGTACAAGAGATCATCCACATTCATGGGTAACCCTCGACAATTTTCTTTGATCATGACACATGGATTACATCATGATTATGAAGAGGACTGCATGAGGAATTTAGGAACCATTTGTATATAAGTTCATTATTTCTCCCCCAGACTGAGGGGAAGACCGAGTGAACTATGAAGGTGTTGCAGGATAAGTTGAGGTATTATTTGTTAAAATTTTTCCAAACATGGGAGGATCACCTTCCCCTAGAAGAGTTTGTGTAAAAAACATATTCCACTCTACCATTGGAATGAAATCTTTTGAGGCCCTATATGGGAGACCTGTAGGTAACCCTTTTTCTAGAAATATATTAGAGATTCTTCTCTTATGAACCTAAAGTTGGTGTAAGAAACAAAAGAGAAGGTGAAAATCATCCATGAGTAGATGAGGATAACCCAGAGTAGATATAAATCCTATGAATATTGCCATCATAATCCCTTGGAGTTTGAGCAGGGAGATCACATTTTTGTACAAGTCTCCCCATGATAATGAATTTAGAGGTTATTAAATAGAGGCAAGCAATACTTGGGGTTCACTGGGTTATTCAATATCATGTGGGGGTTTGTGAGGTTACCTACTTCCTCACACTACTCCCACCACTCGAACAGGTGCATGACATCTTTGATGGGTCAAAACTATGGAAATACATGCATGACCCCACTCACGTCATTGACGGGGGAAAGCGAGATATGAAGGATGGAGGCACCTTTAAAAATCACTTGGTGGTGATTAAATAATACCAAGAGTGGAACTTCTGTAGGTGGACCATCCATTTGGTTTACATTATGTGGAAGCATGAAAACATGAAGGAGAGTTCATGGGAGAGGGAGAGTCAAGTGCAGGCTCTGTATCCCAAGTTCTCTTCCTAGTTTTATATTATCAGGGATGAAAATCATTATGGAGGGAATGATGTAGAGATTTTTTATTTCCTTATACGACTTTGAAATATTTCTATATATTTTTCTAATGTTAGACACTGAGAGAACATGTGATTCCTAGACCAAGTGTTCCCAGAATAAATTTTATACAAATATTAAATATATTTTATATTACATGTGAAAAAATTATTAACGAAAAAGGTAACTCTTAAATAATTGATTAGATCAGAAATTTGAGATCACATTTGAGTCTGGAATGTTGTGTTTACTCTAGACATGATATAATGTAATTTGGAGAAAGATTTTTGGACCCCTAACTTGTTGGTGGTGAATTTAAGTGGTTTAATTAAATTAATTAAATTAATTCACCTAACCTATTGATATGTTTATAAATATATCATTTTTGTAGTTTTTCTAGGGTTGGTTAAATATTTTTTTTTTCACCAGCGTGCTCGCTCTTCCCTCTTCCATTGATAAATACTTTAGAAAATGAATATGAATCCTTAGATAAATCTTAATAAAAGGATGATGAATCCAATAGAACAACCTTCTATGTTGGTGGATGCATTCTTCATCAATGATAAATAATATACGAGGCATGACTAGTTATATGTGGTTTTACTTCTTACTAATTTAATTATTTAATAGATCATTCTTGATTCTTTAATCTACACCATGTTTTTGTTTTTTCAGGGGTCCATATTCGAGATTTCATTTTTCAATCAGTTGTTTACCTATCCTCGACAACTATTCTAGATCATCAAACAATAACATATTCCCAATGATGTTTAAACTGTGTTTTTTTGGTGCTTTTATTCTAAATATTTTTTATTTTCTTTACCTGTTGGATCCCCATAGTCCCGGTTTGACATTTCTGGATTGTACTAGGCTCGATCGGCCCCCAAGATTCATGGCTGAATGATAAAAAATTAATTTATTGAAGAGAAAATAAATTATTTAATGTTTTTGTGTTACATGGTTTTTTGATTCGATGATTTGAGACTAGATCATCAAGTATTTATGATTCTGTTGTGTGTAGAACGTGTGAAGAAACCCTCGTCGATGATTAGAGATGATTCACAGTGAGCAACGAATGAGATCTAAAATCATTGGACAAATCCTAGAGTTTCAAAATGATTCAAGGAGGAATCAAAGATGACATGGAAATATTAAAGCCATAGAAGTCATATCTAAAAAGTCACTGAAAACCTGACTACACATCATGTTCAATGAAGAACACATGGTGTGTATCACCTTAAAGTGGTGGTACTATGGTTTTAGAAACCCATAAGGTCGGAACATTGTTCACTTCTCTCTACATTCCATGTATCTTCTATTATATGTGAGTGGGTTGTGTGGTAAATCACAAGAATAAGGACAAAATATGTGATGAGTACATATAAATGGACAAAATACACAAGTAGAATCTAATGTGGCATGACATGCCGTGTACTATAGTGCACTAACATGAGGTCTGAGTACATGGACAGAACCAAAAACACTTGACCCTATCCCTAGATAATTTGGACACATTGTTTAGTCCATGTTGTGTGCCGGCCCAGGGCATAAGCTAGCTGTGAAGTGGGAAAAAAATTGAGTGGGTCCCCTCGGCACATTGTGTACCCCCTAAGCCCTTTCGATAAAAATTTCATTTTATCTATCTCTTTTGTTTGAACTCAGATTATGTTGTGCGAGTAGTCTATCGTGAGTTTTTACATGTAGAACGTGATTGTTTCTTCTGTATAGGTTTTCAAGATACGATATGGATTATTCCAGTGATTACCCATTATCAGGGCTCGATAGTGGAGTTCCCCGATGACTTCTTCCAGGCGTTACCCTCAAACAGGGATGGGCAGTAGAGTTTCCTGATGAAATTTTCTAGGTTTTCCCCTCTATGAGGGCTTGGAAGTAGAGTTTTCGGATGAATTTTTCATGGCGCAACCATCTAGTATGGCTGGTTAGTAGAGTTTCCCGATTACATTCGTGAGAATTAGTCTCCAATGGGGCTAGGTAGTGGAGTTCCTTGGAGTCTACCAGAGTGGAACCCCCCAGTTGTACTAGGGAATGGGTCTTTTATCAAGAGATTGTGTCCCCTAGATTGTGAGGCATAATGATGAGGTGGTATTTGATATAGCTTCAGACCCACAAGGAAAAGGGACACTTTCCCCAACGAGACACATTTTTGTTAAGAGAATAAAACCTTGTGGGAGAGTTAGTTATTCCCAAAGTAGATAGTATCATTGTGTGGTGACTACATTCCTTGGACTTCTCTGTTCAGGTTAGATGCTTGAGATGCTGGGAATCATTGATGAATTTTTGAAACTGTTGGATACTCTTCTTCTTGGGAGGAGCTATGAGATAGAGGTCCCCATACTCTCCCATTTGAGCTTATTTTGATTGGGCATATATATATATAATATTTATTCTAGATTCACTCACTAGATTTGGACACTCTTCTTTCTGGAGAGCCAAAGACACAGTGGTATGCCACATGCTTTCCATGTCTATATTCTCTTAGTTAGATGAGTCGACTCTCATACTATAGAGGGTAAAGAATCAATGTGTTGTTCATATACTCACTGTGACTGGCCCGTTATGATTGGATGATCTTACTTTCTCACTCTTATTGGATTAAGCTATACTCTTTCACTGTACCTTGTTCTATATACATCATTACTCTTCTATTGTATCTCTTACTGCTCCCCCTTCAGATTCTAAGTTTCCCTACTGTGTATGATTATACACAACCTCGTATGGGATTTTCACACACATGTTGTGTCTTATGAAAATGATAGACAAGACATCTTTGACTTCAGAGGATTTTAAGGATACTTAGTGCTTGGACCACGTATGGTGGTCATAACATGGGATCTAGGAGTTGGGCTCTCTCAGCTGTTTACTCTTTATTGTTTTATATGAGGTTAAGACACATTTACGACTGGGCATGTATTTATCCCCTCAAGTTTCTATATACACTATCATAATTTGGTAATAACTGGAGATTCAGTCATGTTTGGTTTACTTTATAGTAGTGTTGCATCTTTTTTTCTTTCCCTATGAACTTTTTCATTGAGTTGGATGTGGGAATGTGTAAGTATACTTATTAAAATGCATCCCTGAGTTAGTTATTCCTTATACAATTATTACCACCCCCTCACCTATGGAGGTTGGTTTGGGGTAGTTAAGGCCTGGGCCTCAACATGGGTCTGGTTTTGACAATTTAATTTTTTTATAAATAATGGAAAAATAAATATTTGGAATATTTATAAAATTTATTAATGTTTTTGATAAATTATTTTAATCAAAAATATTTATGTTTAATGGGTTAATTTTTTTTGAAAAAATTATTATAAATATTCTATTAATTTAAAAGAGTAAATATTAGGAATATGTTTTTCAAATTTACATGGATTATAGAAATAATTATAAATCATAGTAAACATATTTTTGAAGTATTTTAATTTATAAATTATTTATAAATTAAATAATTATTTATAATTATAATTAATTATATGAATTCTATAAATAAATTATTAAAAAAATATTGAAAATTTTATATATTAATATATAAAATTACTTTACAAATTATATAGGATTACATATCATCTAGACTTAAAATTTTTATATATAAATTATAAGGTTAGTTAATAAAGAGTTTATATATGAAAAAATAAGGCAAAAAAATTATTTATATTTAAATTATGAAATATTAATAATAACATAATTATTTTTAAATTTGTTGATTTAAATGGGCTATATTTTGGATTTTATTTCAATCGCAAAAATTAATTTTATAAATAATTTGATCAAATTTTAAAAAAAAATATTAACTACAAGATATTTTAAATATGAAAAATTTATATATAACATAAAATGAATTATAATTTATTCAAAATTCATAAATAATAAAATATTTAAAATTTAGTTCCTTATAATTCATAATGTGAACAATTTATATTAGAATTTGAATGTAATGTTTTTATATTCATTATCATGGGATGTCCATAATTATTAATGATTAATTATTAAATTTTTTATTTAGATTTGATTTATCAATAACTCATAAATGGTTGCATGATGTTTATATATTTTAAATGTTTATTTTTTTTCAAAATTTTATTCCATAAATTTTTTTATAAATTGATTATATTTTGAATATGAATATACTTTAGTTTAAAATGTTAATTTTTTTTATGAAATTCTAAATATTTTCATTTTATGACAGGAACATGAATATAAAATTTAGTTTTCATATACCATGACCATAGTTTTTAATTTGGGTCAATATCTTTGATTTAGTTATTGATCACAGTTTGTACGTATTAGGTTTTAGAATTATTATGAATTAAATTTTCTCTTGAATAAGTCATCCTCAGGTAGAGGTACTTTATATCATACTTCCCACTAGATTGAAGGATTATGAAATGTTTTATAATAGTGTGGGTTGGATATATATTACTCTAGGATTACTCATGAGGGGACTGTAAATTTCACATATCTTTATACCTTTAAATGAAATGTTTCATTACGTTCATTATACGAGGCATTAGGATATGTATGAATATTTTTGGAACCTATTTTGGATGAGTAAAAAAAGTGTGGTTCATGTAAAGAGTTACCCATCAGTATGAATTGAACATATTAATTTGATGGAGGGAATATGATTCAAAATCTAAATCCTTAAAATCAACTTTAAAAAAAGTAATAATGATGAGAAAAGATTATGAGATTAAATTCCTTAAAAAATATAAGTGCTATATTCCTTCCAAATAAAATATTTTCAAGACCTATATCATTTAACTATATAGCTTTTACCAATGTAGGGTTCCCCTAGAATATGTGTTACAAGGTAATAAATTAATGGGTGAAACTAGAGAAATATGCATAGGTCACTCAAAATTAATGATCCATTGGATTATATTTTTATATTAAATTATTGTAATTTTCATTGGATTAAATTTATTTAAGAAACCATAAGGTAGGATAGCAGAGAAAAATGTTGGGTTTATCCACATGATGGTTTAGACAAAAAGTTGTCTGGTTGACTATCCAGAAGTCATATATGATATGACTAGTATTATGACATAACTATATAGGTATGTGGTGTGAGGAATTCCAAAAAAGATTAATTTATTTATGAAATATGGATATTAACCTACAAATGTATTTTATAATTTTAAAGGATCTGTCATTTCAATTAGACCTTATTTAATAAATGTTCTTATTTTTTTGTTATAAATCCTGATACTCATATCATAAAAGATTCTATTGTAGATAAATATAATCATAAAAAATATTTACTTAATAAAAATATTGGATAAATAAAATCATAATGGAAGCAATTTTCTTTACTGGTATCAAAACATAAAAATAGTTCCCCAATAAGAAGTAAAATACCATGTGTTGGAACAACCACTACCAAATGCATCATCTGATGAAGAAAATGTATATATATAGCCAGTGAAATGAATATAAAGGATTACCTTGTGGTCTATAAACTCATTAATATCACCATAGAGTCTAATTTAAAAAAGAAACTTGTGTTTGTGGATGCAAATTAAATGATAGAAAACTTGGAAATTATCTATCAGGTGTAATATAGATATCAAATGTGTAAGGTGGAAAATACACTTTTTTGATAAAAAATTGTATAAGTCCCCACATTCTAAAATCATGTACTAAATATGATTAGGTATGTCAATTATTTTGAGAGTCTAGGTTCACCTATTAAACATTAAATTACCATATATTTAATTCAACAATCACTATAGGAAAGTGTTTAGTAGTTTTTTTATAAATTATAATACAAATAAATTCTATTAACCCTTACATGATATCATATTTATATTGAGAATAATTGTTCAATTCATGGGTTTTCCAATCTCATGTGCTATGTTGATGGTATATAAAGATAAGTGTAATGGTTTTGGAAAGAGTGGAAATAAAAAGGTTCAATGAGAGTCCACACTCTAATTTCAATTAATGAAGATGAGGTAGATAAAAGTCAATAGTTGTGGTCTAATTGGTTATTATAGAACTTATTTTATACATTACATGTGTGTTTGTAAGAATCCATTCATATATTCCACTCTAGTTATAAATGGTTTAAAATACAATTTCTTGATTCCTAATGATGTATGATACAATGTTAATAATTTAAAGATTTTTTTAAATATACAGATGTTTATATGTAATTAAATAACGGAAAGATGAATATTTAAGTAATAGAGAAATATGTTATTTCATTATAGACTCAAATATACATAAAGTCTTCAGGATAAATGAATTAATGGATATTTATTTGGTTATCTAATTTTTATCACTTAATTAGAGCCTGGAATAATTTTTGTTTGAAAAAATGAGATAATGGTTATGATACACATTTTATTTGTATAAATTACATATTTTATTTTAAATAGAGACATGTATAATACTGTATTATATGGGATATAAGGTTTTTTCTAACTATAATAGAATATATACCCACCCCCATTAGTGTTAATTTTTAAAATATACTTTTCAAGATAAAATGATTTAAACATATTGAATAACATATATGATATTGAAAATATTTTTTATTTATTAAATATTCCTTGTAAAAGGGGAAAAAATTTATTTCCAAAAATATAAATATTTTTTTATTCCTTATCTTGATTTTTTGAGAGAATATAATCTCTAAGAGTTTAGTGGGAGTATATTTGAGAATACGATAAGTTCAATGTTAACAAATAAAATATTTTACCTATTTGATGTTAAGGTGTATTTTTATTCCATATCCTAAAATGCTTAGAATATGATATGGTAATGAAAAATGAGAAACATTTTATTTATTTATTGTCACTACCTTCAACTATGAATTTATAGACCTATTTACAATGTGAATTTCACTTAATATCCTAAAAGAGTTTTGGGGTATGTTGGTAAAATCAAAATATAAATACTTACATTTAGAATCCATAAAAATACTAATATCACTTCATTCTAAATAATTTTTACTATATACTAGAAAATAGTAATAAAAATAGTAATATTACTATTCATGGAAAAAGTTTGATGGAATATGTTCCAAGGATGTTTATTATGAACATATATATAGTTCTAAGTAGACAAAAAAAATTGACATCATAACATTTGATTTTGTAAAGTTAAAAAGTTCTTATATGTTCAAGGAATTTAATATTAGGAATATGATTATTAATTTCATTATAATATATAATCTTTTTTATATACACATATGTTACTCAGTAAATATTTTGGGGGGAGATTTTTTCATATGTTCACATAGATATGTGGTGAGAATTACAATTTGATGTAATAAATTAAAAAACCCACAAAGTGAAACAAAACTAAGGATGATCTGGAAGTCTATCATATATGATATGTCAGAAAGGCTCTTATGTATGTTTTTTTAATAATTCATAAAATAATTTTAAAATATAAAATTAATTATATAAAAAAATATCTTCTTAATCACTCTTTCACATTGGTTTTAAAAATGTATATACTAATATAAATTTTGTGAAGTGAAATGACAGTTGGCCTCATAATGTATGACTATGAGTTTTTCTTAACTGATGTTCATTATAGAGTACTATAGGTTATGGAGAAATATTAAGGTTACTATGAGTAGGATTCTTATGTAGAGATATATAGTATGCACATGGGGTATAAAAATGTTGTTTTTATGCACTAGATGATCTACTATGTATATCACATGGAGTATTATACATATTAATCTAATATACTAGGGAAGCATGGACCATATTAAGGTTCCTAGTGCTTGAATATATGGAGATACGTATCCTGAAAACCTGCATTCATTGATACCTTTATTTTAGATTTAAAAAGTTACTTAGCGAGTCAAGGGGTGGTTGGGTATGTTATTAATCAATTCATCCATTGGAGATTAACTAATATGGTATTTTCCCCTCATATAATGAATATTATATTTAGACCCTCAATTGAGATAGTCTCGGGAGTGTGTATCCTCCCATTGATATCACATGTGATGCACTTATATACATGGATGAGGGGTATGTGATGTTCTTATCTATGAAGATGAATGAAATGTGATGTATTCATCCTCAAAGTTAGTATATACTCAATGTATCGATAATGTATGAGTTGAATATATAAGAAAAACGTAATATGTATCCAATGGTTACTCAATGTCCTTAAAAAATTGGAAACATTATAATATACAAATGTATTTGAAGTAAACCAGTGGACACCATTATGTAGATACATTTTCATGATGGAGATCATAATAAATCAATTTACCACTTGAGTAATGTCGATTCTTTCATAGTGGAATATATTTGATTAAATATTTATATTTAGATATTAATAATTTATTTTCAATGATATGAATGTCTGTGGGGATATACATTGTTGTTGACTTAATAGGGATTGAGTTTGACTTGAATACATATTTTAAAACTATTTTAGAGTTGATCCAAAATTAGTATGTATGTATATTCACAAGGTAATACATATAATGTGATATGAGGTGAAATTAATATTATAATTCCAAAAATGTTGTAGAGAATATCCAAAAGTGTTTTGTCTATGATTTCACAAGTTATCATGTATGATATTATATAAGGTGATATTCCACAAAGACTATTAGGATTTACTAAAAGTGAGATATTTATGATATTATACCAAAAGGATTATGTATGTATATATGGTAGTGAAGATTTATATTTCTAAGGCCTTTTACACCATTAGATGGAGTTTTCTATTTAACATTCTCAAAATGCATGGTTTCTCCAAGAAATTCATTGGGATGATTGGTTATATTTTAGGGAGTGCTAGGCTATCAATTATGGTTAATGGGTCTCCTAGGGGTTTCTTCCAATGCTCGAGAGGAGTAATAAAATTTGATCCTCTTACTGGTATGCTATTTTCCATTGCAGAAGATTATTTGAGTTGGTGTCTCACTGATTTGGCTAATTTTGGATGGTATCAGAGGATGCGAGTGGGGAGAGATTTATGTGCCCCATCCCACTTATTCTATGCGAATTACATCTTGCTCTTTGGGAGAGAAGATAAAGGTACCATATCTTTTATTAAGGGAATCTTCCCACACTATGAAAAGGTTTTGGGTCGGGTCATTAGTTGGGGAAAATAATCTGTTATCTTTGGTGAAGGAATTTCAACATCAAGGCAAGTCAGAATTGCCTATAAACTTGGGGTTAAAAGATGATATTTGCCTTTTAATTAACTTGGGGTACCAATTTTCTTGGGTATGGTAAATATATGTTTCCTGGATAGTGTTTCCCTGAGGATTACAAGTCATCTTACAAGATGTAAGGGGAAGAGTCTATCCCAGGTAGGGAGAATATGTCTAGTCAATTTAGTGATAATGCCAATGTTTGTGTATTATTTATCTTTATATAGATGGCCCAAAGCTATTATCAAGGACTTAAATGGTAAAATCCGAAACTTCATAAGGACTGGGTTAATTCATTAAAGGAAACTTGTTACTATATCTTGGAAGGACTGCATCAAACCTTTCATTATGGGTGGTTTGGGAATCAAAGATATAATACTCTTAAATGATACTATGATTACAAAATTCATATGGAAACTCATTTCCATACCAGATAACTCTCTAGGTTTTCTTGTTAGTAGGTTTGTTGAGAAACTTCATGTAGGGTATCCCAATTATATCAGTTCATCTGTATGGTCTGCTCTTAAAAAAGAATATACTGACATAATGGCCTATTCTAAATGGATGGTGTGTAAATAGTCACATATGAATAGTTGGACTACACCATGGATTTCCCGGCCCATTGGTGTTGATGCAATCATTCCATATTCACTGAAAAACATTACCATTTCTTCCTTTCATGATAATCCAAATCTCATTGGGATGCTTCCTATTAGTATTTAGCTTGAAATCTCAAGGTACATCATTAGTGATTGTGACATTTTGGTTTGGATGCCAAAACCTCTTGGCAGTTTCACCAAAAATGAGTGTTATAGAATTCGTTGTGGTGTCTCTTTGAACCCTCCTCGATGGGTAAATGATTTCTACAAGTCTATTATTCCTCCTACTTACTCAATTATAATCTGGAAAATTTGGAAGTAGAAGCTACCAATGCAGGTCCACTTGCAGTGTACTGGGATACATCTGGCCTTGGTATGTCTGTTATGTTTAAATGCGGATGAATCTATTTCACATTTCTTTTCATCTTGTAAATTTTCATGTATGTTATAGACATATGTACAATAGATTTTCTACTTCTCTTTCAGTAGCTGATATGTTGATGGGATTTTGCAGTCCATATGTGGGAATGAATGCAGTGAGAAGGTCTGGTCGCTTCTACTTGTTACTTCTACCAGTGTAATTTCATTCATTTGGAAGGCATGAAATGACCTTCTATTCAGTAATGAAGAGACATCATTTCATGTTGGGGTTCTTTTCTTGCATCGTGCAATTTTAAATACTTCTAAAGTGCAGACTGGTTCCATGAAAAATGATATCTATGATTTGATTTTTCTAAGATCACTTGGTGTCAATGATAGGATGAAAAAGCCAATGATGATAAAGTATATCAGATGGATACCACCAATCACTTGATGGCTGATGGTTAACGTTAATGGGGAAGCTGTTGGAGCACCAGGTCCTTCTAGATATGGTGATATGTTTTTTACTTATCGAGGCTTTGTGAAAGGATATTTTTTTTCATTATATAGGAAATGGATATGCAATTGAAGAGGAGCTATGAGAAGAGATAAAAGCAGTCAAGTATGTCATCCAATATTATTGGCATGATTTATGGATTGATTCGTACTCATATGTTGCAGTCTAGATTATCAAAGATTGATCACGGAATGTTCCATGGAAGATGTTATCGGCCTAGGGAGATTGTCTTCGGCTTATAGAATTGTTATCTCTGGAAGTCACACACATCTATCATGAGTTTTATCAAGTTGTGCATGCCCTCTCGAAGAGAGAAGATTTGAAGTTCATCTCTAATTGTTATTTCGTTTTTCCTAAGTATTGTAATTGGCTCGCCCATGGTGATCGTGATGGTGTGATTTATACTCACCATTGTAGAGTTTCTTCATGATCATCTCTTGTGTACTTAAACTTTTTAATATATTTTAATGGGAGTAGGCTTACCTTACTCCCGATCTTCTGAGTATAATATGATCCATATCTTGTTAAAGGGTTTCACATACATGGATTAGATCATATTATATGATTATAAGAAAATATTTAAAATATAAAAAAGTAACCCATGAATGATTTTAGGTTTAATGAAATCATTTATTAAGATTTATTATTGCATGTACTCTATAATACATGAATTTATACTGTAAAATTGGATAAGTCTTATGGAATATCATATGATAATGATTATTGGTGGTTAAACACTCTCCCATATAGGCTATCATTAAAAGAACATTTTATATGATAAAAATTTAGGGAATCAAATTCATATGATATAGGAATTGACTATAATTTTATCAATTTTGAAATGTTCATAGAAACCCCTTTTTAATACAAATTATAATTTTTTTGTATGAAAAATTTAAAAATTTGCTATAAATTGATGCCCTTATATAGAAAATATTCCTAATGTAAGGGTAAAGAGTGGTTTTACGACCCTTTTTAAGGGTAAAGGCCATTTTCTAAACCTTGTGTAAGGGAGGGGCTGGGTTTTCCATCATTTACATAAGGGTAAATCCCTTTTCTATACACTGAGTAAGGGTAAGAATAGACTATGTAAGTGTAACACACTTGATACATAACTGTATGAATGGATTTAAATACACATTTTAAGGGTAATACATCCTTTCTAAAGGTTTTCAAGGTCAACTAAGTTTCTGTGTAAGGGTAATCCTAATTTTCTATGGGATACTTAAAGGTAGAGCCTAATTTCTAAAGGATGCATATGGGTAACCCAAGGTTGTGTGAGACTAAATTCCCACCCTTATGTGAAAAATATGATATATTTAAGTGTAAAATATTACCCATTCATTATTTCTATTATTTTCGAAATGGTAAAACCATATTACACTTATAGACTACCCATTTTGGGAGAAATAAAATTTGAACAATATTTTAATGTTATCTTCTTCCCATCTTTCACCTGTAACATGTCATTATAAATTTAAAGAAAAAAATCACAAGAATTTATTCTACTAACTCAATTAATTTTTTTATCCCTATTAGAAGAGAATTTAATATATCTAGAATTATTAAATTTTTAATGGGAAAAAAATAAATGATGAATTTATTTTGAGATTTTAATGTGGTGGAATGATATATGGAAGACCTTATTCTAAAATATCCAAACTATTATTGCCTTCATTTTTTCTTATCCATTGAGGTTGAGTATCCTAGAGTTTCATTACATATTATCTAAAAATTTCTATTTGAGTTATTCAATACCATTATATGGTTTCATGTTTTCAAAAATCATAATTTTTCCTCACCTTTTTTAGGTGTTGTTTTTAAAATATGGAAGAATACCGAAATAATAATTTATATTCATTTTTTGTATTTCATGAGAAATTATAAATATATTTATTCCAGTTATTTTATAAAAATTAAATAATTATATATTAATTCTTTATAATATGAAAATTATCAATGGGTGATATAGAATTATTATCTCGATATTTAAAAGATTTTTCTAGAGAGTGAAAATTATTATCACATGTAAATTATGATTTTCAGTAAAGAATAAATGCCACGATCATGATATAACATATGAAGATAATTTGAATTATCTAGGAGAGAAAAATATATCATCACATGTAATTTTCTTATTTCATTAGGATATAAAATAAATGTAATCAAATATAGGAGTCCTTAGTGATGGTTTTAAACTTGAAAATAAACAGATGTGATTCAAGTGATGATTCGTTGGAGCACCTTGATGTTGATGTCGACAACCTTGATGTTGGAAGTTCCTTAGAATTTTTGGATCTTCTATACACATGTAATTATGGTATAATTATTTTCATATATATTTTCAATCTTCTATGCTTGAGTATGATGGAATGTGAATGTGTGTGTATATCCAATTGACATGTTTTATGATTATCAACTGTACTTGTGGATGATGCTACAATATTTATCATGAGTTTATGCTATGTTTATATATAATGATTTAAATTGTAGTGTATTATATACCTATAAAGGTTTGGATTCTGGTAAATGTGATAGGTGAACATCAAGGTTTGATTACCACTAAAAGGGGAAGTGTGTGTGATGGAATATGTTGATGAAGGCAGAGCATAATAGATATGTGGCCCGATCATTGCATGATACACCTTGTGCTTATCAAGTAGCAGGACATCCTTGTGGCCCAATTGTTACTTGATTCACCTTTTTGATACCAAATAATGTGTATTAACTCAATATACCTTGTGAATATCGAAACACATGATTATCTTGATGATCATTGTGGATATCAAGTGACATATTGCTGGCCTTCTGTCTTGTTATGATCAATTCTATCATTTTGATCATCATTATGGTATGGAGCCAAAGTAGGTATGTCTGGGGTTTTATGGAAGCTTGGTTGGTGAAAAACTAACCAGTACATGATTGTGTGTTTTTTATTCCTTCCATCACAATTATTATTATCATGGAATACAACTGTTATACATTTTACCACTTTTTAAGAATGCATTAGTGGTGTCCTATTTTGTATTAATATTAACACCCTACATATGAATCCCTATGTGAGTTCAGACTTCATTTGTAGAGATCCTATAATGTTCAAGGGGCCCACAGAATATGTATGGGAAGTGGAGATTCGAGTTGATGGTGGATATGGGATAGACTTTGGAGAACACTACGATTTATTATTTTTTTATCTGTTGACTATTATGGCATTCCACTTTGGGTTCCCATTTACTTATTTTATGACCAGCATTCCATTTTTATATTTTTTAATTGATTACTATGATTATTTAATTATTTATATTCTTTAATATTATTATTTTTCTTATGATATGACACTAAGGTTATTTCTCTCCACTGCTGGAATTAGACCCTCACTACTAGTCGGTAGCCTCTTGCATATGGGGATCATGCATGAGGTCATGTGTAACTTTAGTTCAGACCAAGTAGTTCAAGTCGACGTGTTGTGGTATCAGAGTGAAAATTATTGCATTTATTTTGGGATTAACTGGTTTATGAAAGGAAGGTTACAACTTTTTGGGACTTGGGTGGGGGAGTTTCTATGAGTCTGACCGTCACATGTGTAATAGATCTCTGAGTGACCATTGATGATATTGGTTTACTAGTATTATAAAATATTAGGGTGATTCAATAATCATGATTATAAATATAGTATCATGTGAAATATATATGTATGTATATATATACAGATTTTTATTTTATTTCTTTAATTATTATCCATGACTAATTCTATGTAATCAATATAGTTTCTCTATTGTGTTGAATTACATATTGTCTTGATATATCTTGATTGGAATTTTTTAGTTGAACTGATCATCCTATTATGTTCTATTTTTTATATATGACCATGAATAATGTGTATGGATGTAGAACCTTCGATACTTCTAGGAGGGGTAAACCATGGATTATTGGTAGAATCATAGGTAAATATTTTCATTATCCCATTGAAATAATAGGATATATCCAAATGATTTTTTTCTCCTCATGTTTTTGATGATGAAACTACATACATATCTATTGACACTGTATGATATTTAACGAGTTCTATAGAGCACACTCTAACACCCATTGAATTATTTCAGGAGGAAGGACTAATTTGACATGAAGTATTCTAACTAGTAATCATCTAGTGCGAGGGAGTTACCAAGAATATGGTCGAATATGCTAAATGATTTTCACTCTAACTTCCTCTATATTTTTCAATCAATAGAATAACATGGGATCCATAGGATTGTATTGAAATTTCATTGAGTAATAAACACTTGGAAGATTCCTAGGATGATATGAAGGTAAATCTAGTGGTGTTAATGCTATAGTGACTCACCAAACGGTGTTGGGAAGTAGTGAAAAATACCGAATGTTATGAAATTATGACTTAGAAAACATTCAAGGACATTTTATTCAATGAATTTTCTCAATGTATGCTATTTTCAGATAGTTCTCAAGAGTTTATGGAGCTTTGATATAACTTAATGATATTGTTAACTTACATTACATGACTCACAAAATAATTATAAATAGACCTAATAAAAAATATGGGTTTTGGAGGAGGATAGAGTTGTGAGTATGCTTCTATTTAACAGTAGACCCTCCAATTATACTTCCAAAATAAGGAATATGAAGTGAAGGTTTTTGTGCCTGAGTGGTGGAAAACAACCACAATGGGGAAATGGATTATCATCAGCATTTCTGAAATAAGGGGGTCCAAAATTCTTTAAATTTGAGGTGGGAGGGAATTATCGAAAGAACTTCCTACCACCTCAACGTGACTTTCATTGATACCGAAAAATGGGGTATCTTTAGAATTTATTCCCTATAGATGTTAGGTTCATCAATAGAGACGCATAGACACAATCTGTGACACAAGGATCTAGCTAGGGTCATCAATAGTAGACTCAGACTGGTTATTTATCATATTTAAATGGTGGAAATTATACGTAATTTTGTGTCTATGTAATGGATCATACTATAGTAATTAGTGGTGAGGGGCCATCTACTATAATAGACATGGGTATGATTAAATATACATTATATTTTTAACTTGGTTAATATTGGTTCTTTACATTCCTTTTTTTTAAAGGTAATGCTTCGGTCAAAAGACCAAAGCACAAGATATATAAGAAATCAAGAGGATTACAAAGTTCGAAAAGATGGGATTTTGTTACAGTCTCTCTCAAAGAGAGGCAATAAGTCAGCTGGAAGATTGTCAAGCCAAGTCATGCTCTGCTGAATACCTTTGTTGGCGAGAGCATCAGCAATAGAATTCGCTTCACGGTAAGCATGAGTAGCAATATAATCTAGCCCGTGAAGCGAGTTCAGACACTTCATCCAGAGAGTGGTAAGCGGCCAAGCAAGATGAGTGTCGCCATTCCATATGGCCTGAATGATGGTTGTGGAGTCACTTTCAATCTAGAGCTTTCTCCAGCCTCTTTGAATGGCAAAATCAACAGCATGGATGTTACCAAGCATCTCAGCCTCGAGCGAAGAAGAAAGACCACAGCCAGCGTAAAATGATTAAATAGCTTCTCAACTCACGTAGATTTATATTAGATATAGGTGTCCTTTAATTTACCTAGTAGAGAGAGGTTATTGATTAATAGAGAGTGGGAATTGAGAGTATGTAGAGTTAGTCCAGACTTCATCTGTATCCTAATGATTATTAAATGGATGGATTCCTTTAATATTTTAACAGGATTAGTGGTATCCATTAGTGTTTATCTCTGGTCATGTACTAGGTTCACAAACCATTTCAATACCCCTTATCGAATAGTGTTGTCCATGATGAATGAGCTCAAAGTGTAGCTTCGTGAGATGAAGCTGAATGGATTTTTCATTTTGAGTACTTCACCATTGGGTGCACTTATGTTGTTCTCCACAAAAGTAGATGTTTGTTTCTGAGTCTAAATTGATTACTAGAATATGAACCACATGAAATTTAGGAATATCCATCCTTTTCGAAGGATCGATGCCCTTTTCAATTAGGTATAGGGAGTCTAGTGGTTCACATAGATTGATCTTCGATCAAGATACTACAAGACAATAGTTAAAGAGAAGAACACTTAGAAGACAACATTTTGAATTAGTAATGAGCTATATGAGTACCAGGTGATGCTATTCAAACTGAGGAACAATCTATAAATGTTCATGGGTCTCATGAAAATATCTTGCATCCTTACATGGGATTATTTATCATGGTGTTCATTAAATATATTCTCATCTACTCATAGACCATAGAGAAATGTGCATGAAATCTCAAGATACTCTTATGTATGATTTGAGAAAATAAAATTTACACTCATTTATCAAAGTGTAACTTCTAAATTCGTCAGTTGAAGTTCATGGGGCATGTGGTGTCTGATACATGTATATCAGTGGACCCAAAGAAAGTGAAGGCAGTGATGTCATGGAAATATCGCTACATTTTTTTTGAGATTAGGAGTTTTCTAGGATTTTTATGATATTAATTCTATTTAACTATATCTTATCTCAATTATTAGCTCATATGAAAACACTAAAAAAGAAGGCCGTTAAGCAATAATGGTTTGACTATAATAAATAAATGTTTCTTGAGTTAAATAGGAAGTTGAATAAAAATCCATTACTGATACTTCTCAAGACTAATATCAGATATATATTATATTGTAACGCATAAGGCATTATTTTTGGAGGGATACAAATTCATATATAGAGAGAGAATATAATAGCCTATGGTTCTTCCAAATGATGGACCTATGAGTGAAAATACCCCACTCAAGACCCGGAGCTGTCCATCCTCTAAAGTATTTGTGATACTATCCCTTCAATGAGAGGTTAGTTTTCAATACTAACAAAAAATGAATACTTTACATGTTTATATAGTGGGAACTAAATTTGAAACAGAGGAATTGAGTATATTATCTTTATATTTTTCACTTTGGTATGGATTTTGAACATGAAAATGAAACACCATTGTAGATTGACTTTTCCATATAACAAATCATGATCATGGGCTTGGTGGGAAGACTCCAGAGTAGTAGTGGATCATAATGAGCTTGTGAGTCAGTTATAAGATGAACGTTTTTAAGGATCAAGGATCACTAAATTGTACTCCCTTGGTGGTCACATTATCTCTAATAGATTTCGTAATGGTTGGAAACACACTAACAAGAATGTGTTGTGATATGGGAAAAACTAGCTATATGGGACATAAAACCCATGTATTCATTAGATGATGATAATGTGATGCATGTTCGAGAGAGATTTCCATAGGAGACAAGATGATGAAGGTATTCCATGCTTCTTGATGGTTGGTACATCTTGGTGTAAAAATATGTATCATGTATTTAGATGATATTTCTATTTCATAGGGATGAAAAGAGACATCACTGGATTTGTTTCCTAAAGAATTAAAAACTAGAGGGTAAAGGAAAAAATAATAATTCCATATTCGTTCCTCTAGACGCATCCAATTACCATGTAGAATTTGAAGGATGAATTGATTGAATTTGTTATGGGGTTACCCACAATATCAAGGAGTGATTACACTATCTAGGTGATTTTCAATCGAGTGATGAAGGTTTTTCACTTATTAATGACCTCATAGAATCAATCAGTGGATGAGGTGGTTACATTTTATTTCCCTGGGATAACATACATACATATAGATCCCTTGAGTATTTTTTCTGACTGGGAAGCATGTTTCCTATTACACTTTTGGTAGGGATTGTAGAAATCCTTATAGAATTATATGATATTGACCATAGTGTAACACACTTAGATAGAAAAAAATTGAGAGTGAACAATTTTTATATCAGAGGATACACTCTGATCTTGTATTATAGAGATCAGATGAGATTTAGATGATCACATAGTGATGCATTTATTCCATGTATATATTTTAGATTGTTTTATTATATCAATTTCATTATTTAATTGATTATTATTTCCAATTTGTGAGATATTTAAAATAGTTTATGTTTATGTAGGGATACAATGATTGTTTAAAAAGTAACAAAATGAAGTTAATTTTAGATCATAAAGACAATTTTCACTGCGAGAGATGCAATGTGGAATGACACCAGATTTATAGGATGACCATGGATCCCTTCCAGGGCATAAAACTAAAGAATAGATACAAACAAAGGATTATAGAGTATAAAAATTAGAATATACATCATGTAATCATTACACATTATGTACTAGTGTATGTCATGAAAGGAGGGCATGTCATGAAGTGAAATTAAAAAATCATGGAAATTGAAAAGTGGTGTAACTTAGTTACACATGGTATAAATATCCTGATCATATTTCCCTACATGGATTCACTAAATCATTGATTTTTCAACATATCTTTGACATGGGACCAACCCAAGACACCTTTGGACCAATTATTAATGAAATTAATTAATAACATAGCACTAGAGATATATATAAGTAGAGGATAAGGCTCCAATAAAAGTTTTCATTTAGAGTCACTGCTGCTAGGATCAAAGAATACCACTGCCATGATGCATCAATTATGTTATTTATTTTCCTATCCCCTCTTGACTAGAATCAAGGGGTAGACATTTTGTAAATTTTAATTAATATGGAATAATTGTTAAAGGAATTTTATTTTTAAATTCAATTCATTTGGGTGTTCTTACACTACCATAATTTCTCAAATCTCTTATTTTTTTATCATTCATGACCATTGCATGATTGGATAGAGAGTTCTATTTTCAATGCATTTAATAGGGAATGATTCACACCATAACCATTGGGAGTATTTTTTTTACATGTATAAATATGGTTCCAAGTTACCAATTCACCAAATACCAAAAGTTTCATGACCATTGTGAAAAGGGGATGTCGGTGATTTTGGGGTTGTCTACAATGACCATTGGATTAATCTAACTCAGCTCTGACACCTATGACTTCATTCAAATTATTTTTTACCCTAATCAATCATGACCTCAAATTTTCAGTATCCAATCATGTTTCTAAATTTTATTAAAATAAAAATACATCAACTCCATTCTTTCAATAAAATAATTATATTTACTTTAGAACATAGTTTAGGATTATTTTATTTAATTAATATTTTCTGCAATTCAATCTATGTGGGTTCAACCTTGGAATTTAATATCCTATAATACCTTGAACTTTCTTGGTTTTGGGTTTGATGTTTATAAATTTATAAATTCAGTAATCCTGTGCGAATTAACAACACCTGTGGGGCTATCATATAGCCCTGGTTGAGTTCACACACAACAATAGTTACCAGGATTTGATTCATATTGAACCATATGGGGATCTATGTTTGAGGCCATGTCATTCAATTATATATTGGAATGATATAGAAAAGGTAGTATTTTTAGGTACTATTTTGTTTAAGGAGACCTCTAAGAGAGTAAAACTAAATCAGAAGTGGTTGATCACGACATGGAACAAAAAAATATCATATGTTGATAATTAGATGAGACATTTGGAGATCATTATGGTTGATTGGGTTTTCAAGAGAGTGACTTATTATAATGGTTACTGACGTTTATGGATGTAAAGAATGAAATCCCCATGTAATTTTGAACCCTTCAGGATCCATGAGTGGGTCGGGATAGTGACATACCCTTTGGACATTCCTTCACAGTACCAAGGTATGGATTATATGTTTCACATGTCTTAAATCTGGAGGTACATACTTGATCCTATACATATAATTGACTACAAGGATGTTTATTTGGATCTTGATGCATCATTTGAGAAGAGAATGATGCAGATTTTATATCACAGTGGGAAAGTTCTTCATGGGAAGATGTCACCACTTGTTAGGATCCTTTAGAAGCATGGACTAATCAAGGATGATAAGTAGAAGTGGGAGTCAGACATTCAAACTCATTGGATTTAATATTTTGGTAAATTACACTAGATACACTTATTGAGGTTGAGAAGTAATTATAGGTGGATAAATTTAATATTATCGGTTTTTAAATAGTCTTAAAATCCACTTTTAAATTCAATTTAAAAGTCTTTTGTATGAATAATAAAAAAAATCAAAAAAATTCATACACATATAAAACACCTATACATTTAATAATGGTAAATAGTGTTTCTAATACCCTACATAATGGTAAAAACATTTTTATATACCATATGTAAGGTTAATGGGAGTTTTACAAAAGATTCATAAGTGTAAATCCGTTTTCTCTATGCTACATTTGGGTAAGAGTGGCCTATGTAAGGGTATATTAGATTTTGTGTAAAGGAAATATTTATTTTCTATATTCTACATAAGTGTAAAAATTTATTTAACTGGTAGTGTAGGTGTTCCAAAGATATTTCATAAGATAAATCCTTGTTTTATATGGGCTGTTTAAAGGTAAACCCAAACTTCTAATGGATGTGTAAAGGTAACCCATGGTTATATAAGGGTAAACTCATACCCTTATGTGATTTCTGGGATCATCATAAATGTAAAATCATACTCTTTTGAGATGGATATGAGTTGGATAAGGGTAAAATCATGTTACACTTATGAATCACCTTTTTTGGTATAAATAAATTTGATACCCTATTTTTACATTTTCATCTTCCTACTCAAACCATTAACACATTTTCATATTTTTATTTTCTATGAATAATGTGCATTAATTATTTTTACATGTTTAAAGGATTTAAACCCTAATATTTGATAATTTAATCACACAAAAATTATGAAACTATTTAAAAACTAACGATAAATTTAATTTTTGATTTCAATATTACAGACCAGTACACGAATTGTGTTCTTCTAACAAAACTGAACCTTTGTTGCCTTCATTTTTTTGATATCCTTCAAGTTTTAATATCCTATAAGCCCTTTATAAATGATCTTTAATGTTCCCTTAAAAATATTGAGTAACTTATTATGGGTTTTAGGTGTGACCAGGCCTACTGTTTCATATCATTTTTGGAGTGTTGGGTTTTAAAGAAGGAATAACACAAAGGTAGTAATTAATATTACTTTTCCTTCGTTCATGAGAGACTATAAATCTAGTTATTAATTTATATATATAGAAATAGAATTAAGATATTTAAATCATTAAAAATATGTAAATTATTAAATATTGATAATGAAGTATTATCTAGAGTTTTTACAAGATTATTCAATAGAGAGAAATTTTTGATCACATGTAGATTATGTTTTTCTCTTAAGAATATATATTAAGATTGTTCAATAACTTAATGTGGTAATTTTGATTATCTGGGATAGATAAATATATTTTAATAAGTAATGTGATTATTTCTTTTGGGAATAAAATAATTAGAATCAGTTAAAGGAGGCTTTAGAGTTCATTTTTAGATAATGAAAACGTAAACCATGATTTAGGTGATGATTCCTTAGAGAACCTTGATGTTTAAATTTAAAATATTGAGGTACAGATTTTTCTAACATATGGGTCTCACACTTATATATGTTTTTATGGTATAGTTGTTTTGATAACATATTTGTATTCAATGATTATATATGATCACATGTTTGTGTAGCATGTTTCAATATTTATTGGTTATAACATGTACTTATTGATGTTTCTAATGCATTTATCATAATATCAAGATATATTTGTTTATCATGATTTAACTTATTTTTTATTGTATTCCATTGAAGGTTTGGATATTGGTATACATGAAAAGTGACCATTTTGGTATGATTACCCCTTAGAGGTGGAGTGACCATGATGACTGAAGAGGCCAATGAAGGAACATGATTTTTTTAACCCGACTATCACCCAATAAAACTTTTAGATACTGAATATCATAATAGTCTTGTGTCTTGACCCTTAAATTATACTCCTTGTAGATACTAAGTAACATACCGTTACTCGATGTACCATATGAATACCAAGGAAAATTATTTTCTCGATGAACCTTATTGATACCAAGGGACATATTTCCATCCTTATAGAGACTTCTAATCATTTTAAACATCTTTTAACAACATTCTATTATAGTTTTGATGTTTTTATAGTTGGGGTTTTTGTGGAGTCTTAGTTTGATCACAAATTCTTGGTACATGATTGTGTTTTTTTCATACATCCCTTCATGTTTATTATTATCATGGTATATACCTATTAAAAATGAAAAAACTTATTAAGGACACATTAGTGGTGTCTAACTGGGTATTATTACTCCCAAAATACATTGGAATCCAGATGCACTTGTAGAATTAATATATAAGGATCTGAGTAAGGGAAAGGGGTCTATGGAAGATAGATGAATAGTAGAGAATGGTTCTTCTAGATGGATGGGTATAGACTCTAGAGAAAAACGTAGTTTACATATTTATTTACTGAATTTTTGTTTTTATTTCCACTTCAGAAGATAATTTACTTATTGTATAACTGGCATGCCATATAGATAGTTTTAACATGATTACTCTGATTATTAATTCATTTATATTATATGATATTATTATTTTTTACTATGACATGATAATGAGGTTATGCACTACCATAATGGACTTAGACCCTTGCATCATGTCGGAAACCTCTAAAGTATAAGGAGGCGCACACTTGTTCATGTGGCCCTCTGGTTTAGACCAGGTAGTTATGGTCTGGGTGTCACATTTACCAAGTTATTAACTCATGTCATAAATTTAATGACATAATACACATAATAACCAAGGACCATTCTTGTGTTATATATAAAACTTATTATCCTATGATGATATGTTTTTTAATGGTGTACTTAAATGATACTCTTAGATCACATAACTCTCCCCATATACCTTAGTTGAGATAAGAAATGTTATCACATCATGGTAGAAGAGGTAATACCATTTCAAGTGTCGATATGAATCTACAAAACCATGGATACCAATAGAAGTATAAAGATTTCACCTATTTGTTGAGTGATTATCATAAAATGAATTTCAAGATTTTGGAGAAAATACTATGTCACAAATTAGGCTATAGTTTACGGTATTTATTTCAAAAATTTATATAGACTTCTGTTATCTTATGATTTGTGATCTTTTTAATAGATTCTAATCACTTCAACTATTATGATTAAGTTTGTGGAAACACCTAAAAAATCCCTTATTGTTCATGTGTGTGACCTCTCCTAATGTTGATTTTTAGTGGAAATGTCCACAATGAATATTAATGAAAATATAAAGATGAAATTAAATATCATAAGAGTTCATATTTGGATTTATTATGTGTTATAAATTTTAATTTTTTATGTGATATTCCATATATATGTCATTATTTTTTCATTAGTGTGTTATTTTCTAAAATTTTGGTGTTCTATAAGATTTTATTTTATGTGATATTATTGATATAATATACTTAATCTTATTGATATTTCATATATTATGGGATTATGTGCTCATGAATTTTTATATTTTTATGATTTGGGATGAAATTAATATGGATCATGAATAATTTATGACATCGGATAAAATTCCCTAGATCTTGATCTTTTTTATGGTATAATATAACATGGTCAATTTTTTTTAATTTTTTTTATGTTATCAGAAGGCATGCCCATGGATTTTGATATAATTGTGACATAGAATGACATGCCTATAGATTATGAAGAATTTTATGGTGTGTTAGTACATGAAAATGGATTTGAAATATTATTTATTTTACAAGATTAAATTACCATAGATTTTGATCCTTTTTTATTATGGGATGACATTCTAAAGGATCTTTGAAATTATTTATGGTACAATATGACCTACCCATGGATCATGACATTTTTTATTATACAAGATGACATGTTCATGTATTTTTGATATTTTTTATTTTACATGATGAAATTCTAAGGGATTTTGATATTATTTTGGTATGGGATGATATAAATATAATTTTTTATATTTTTATGGTATGGAATAAAAAGACTATAAAATTTAGATATTATTTATGTTATGAGAAAAATTTTCAACAAATTTTATGCCATCGTGACATGGGATTAAATAATAATAGATCATTATATTTATTATGGAAAAAGATGGCATACTCATGTGTTTTTGATATTTTTTATATTCGAGGATGACATATCTTTATGATAAAGGATGGCATGCCCATGAATCTTGACACTGTTTATTGTATAAGGAGGCATAATCTAGGGTTTATGATATTATTTATGGTACAAGATATAAGACCATGGATTTTGATACTATTTATATTAAGAGATAAAATTTCCATGGATTTTTTATATTATTTATATTATGGTATGATATTCCCTTGGGTCATTTATGTTATTATGGTATGATATTTGACACCAATTTATATAAAATTTCTATTATATTGGATATAATCACAACATTCATTATATTTTTATAGTATGATATGCTTTGAATATGTACCCTTATATTGATATAAGAATTGAATTCTAAAAAAATCAATGCATGATATTGAAAATGTGTAGGATATTATACTAACCAAGAGTATTTGAATGACTGGTTAAGTAAAATATGATGAAATATCAGCTAGATTCTTAAAATTATTGGAATTTAATTGATAGATTTTACTCTTACTTGTATTTTTATTTGGAATTTATGATATATGGGTGTAAATTATACCAGAACATTCCATTATAGGTGATATGTTTATAAAGTTATTGGCATTGATGAAGTGAGCATAGTCACCCATTGGTTTGAATAATTAAAACATAATGATTTGATGAGTATTATTATTACTTTTGGTTATTATTTTTTATTATTATGTCACTTAATACAGAAACTTATATATTGTTAATTTATTAAGGAAACCATTGATGGTGTCCTACTATGTTATACTTATAACTTTCATTTTCAATCTTGTAGATGTGAATACCTTATGATTGATATGTAGGATCAGGTGATGGCCTAATATTGGTGGATAAGATATACGAGTTTAGTAGGGATTAGAAACAAATACTTGGTGATTTCAAGGAGTGTGTATTAGACCATCTTATATTTTGTTTTCTTATCCATTTCTATATTATTATTATTAAATTTTTAGTTGAAATTTTTGGGATGAATGTCTATTTTACTCGTATGGGTATTGTTTTTTATTATATATGATATATTAATTTTATTGTTAAATCATGTTATAATGATTACACAATGTTTTCAATTTTTTAGTGATTTATTATTATTATTATGTATACTATTATTTATGGTCATTTGATACCACAGATATAGTCTCCCCACATTACAAAAATAACCCCACTTGTTAGCAACCTATGACATATGGGATGCTATTCCATATGACATTTGACATATATATTTTAGTTAATGTTTTTTGGAAATGGTTTAGGGTGTTATAACTATGCCACTACAAAAATATTGTTAATTAATACCTTTAAATGGATAGTGAATTAACCCACTACTCTTTGACCTATCATGCATAGTTCTATCTCATACAAATACAGAACATAGATTTACTCAACACTTTTCATATAAAATTTCATCAAACATTATATAACTACTTATTTGATGCCACCTCTAATTAATTCAACAAAATTATTAAAATATAGATCTTAAATATAAATAGGAACACTCATCCATTGCATATTATCACAAAAAACTTTGGTTTTATCTTAACTTTACTAATGGAATGCGATTCATGAATTATTATTTCCTTGATGGTTTTTAATAATTTTATTTTCTTGGTTAATTATATGTAATTCTATTTTTCATCATTGTTACTATAAAAACACTTTTCAATATTAAACATGAATGAATAACCATAATTCATCATGTGAATATTAATTTTAACTATAAATTATTGTTAGTTATCCCTTGTGATTAAATATCATTCATATATTCTTAAAATAATCTACCATGAATGGGAAATTAAATAAATAAAGATTAAATCATGAGATTTATTATAATTGTCGATCTATTGAGTGATTAATGGAATAAATGAGACACTTGGGTAAATTTTTGAGTTTTTTTATAAACAGGAGTTTTAGAACCCACATTTCTCCCTTTTATTTTTTACACGTTCGGTTTGAATCTGATTCTAATCTTGAATTTCCTCATTATAAACATCTGTATTGTTTACATTGTATTTTCATGTATATTTGAGGGGAATATGGGATATAATAATATATTTTTATCAATTAAATATGGACATATAGACCCTAGTATAATAAAATATTGAGTGATGATCCAGAAATCATCAGAAAATAATATTTAATAATTAATTATAAAAAATTAGCCCTTATTAAAACAATTAAATAAAAAAAATAAAAAAATAGGCATGGGTTCGTCACAACTGATGATCAATTAAATTTTAGGAATATTGTATGAAAATAATTATACATGATGATGTTATACATAATAGTTTTCTTAATACATAAAAGTAGCATTGATTTTTTTGATTCGATATTAATACATTCCAAGGATCTAAAAATAATTCATTTAAATTTCTAAAATATTTATATATTTTGGAGAATATTTTAATAAATTTTCAAAATTTTTGGAATTGATTTATTTTTCAAAATGTAACATGGGTCAAGATGGGAATTATGGGCCAGGACTGGTAATGAAAGACCTCACAAAGATTTGGTTGACCTAGATTGGTGGAAAGGTCTGTCGAGTGTTGGCACCCAACATGGGGTGCCTATTTTTAATGACAACATCCGACTAATTATATATATATATATATATATATATATATAATTTAACATTATTATGTATTTAATGAGTTAGATGATCTAATATATAATCAATGTATATAGTGCTTCAGTGAGAACAAATATTTTTGACTTCATCTTATTGCATTTTTTAATTTTTGTATTAGTAAAATTGTTTCCTTATGGGTGAGTTGTGTGGCCCCTCCGCCTACAAGTTGCCAAACATCATCATCCTGGTTATCTTCTCAATATACAGGATGGGTGTTACTAGATATCTTGACCCTAATTGATTCACCATTTATGTATTTTGAACTATATTGAACATTTATACTGTAATTCATGAACAATTTAATTAATAAAATTTATATTAAAATTTCATGGATACTTTGAAAACATCTAAAGGAATCTGGTATATAATGTTGGTATAAAATAGCTAAATTTAATTATTTCTGAAATGAATATATCATGAAACAGAATAATTTTTATGGTATTTCCCAATTTATATCATCGGTTTGTTTCAATTAATTTTAAATATATTGAACAAAATCCAACCATACTTCATTTTACTCAAAGTCATCAATATGTTCTACTTGTCACCAGTGTGTCAGAGCTTGAAGGTTCTAATAGAGGGTCACTATAGATCACCCATAAAGGTTCTGTATGATTCTAACTTTTTAATTACAGAATTTAATATGATTCACAAGAAATCTAAGTACCATACATTTAATACATGATAATTAATAGAAAAAAACTCAATTCGAGAAAGGGGGACTTATCTGACCTCGTTCTGCTTTCTTATTTCTCTCTATAAACCTTTAGAGAAGAATTGAAAGGATTTTATTTAATGAAATAAAATTTAGTTACTATTTATTTATTTAAAATAAAATTATATATCTTTCTTTAAGTTTCTAAAAAAAATTGGTCCCCAAATATCGTTAAATCTGATTTTGACCCATTATAACATATATGGATTATTTAACACATCATAAATCTCAATAACTTTTCATAAATCACGGATGGTACTCTAAAATTCCTTGTGATAAAATATGTGACATTAAGTTAGTTTTTTCCCACTAATATGTTTGATAAAACATGAACCATTAACATTATTTCAAAAAATATTTTCCCATCTTCACTTATTTTAACATATATAATTTTTTAATACCTTTTGAAATAAATTCAATTATCATTATTATAAACATTAATAACAGATAATTGAAATTAATTATTCATTTACATTATATCTTGCACACTCACAAGTTCACTAACCCATGGAAATGGGGCTTAATATTTCCTAAATTGAAATTCATTTAAACTAGTGAAACTTATAGATACACATGGTGTGAAACTGTCTAAGGACTTTTCTCAATAGTAGTTAGTAATAATCATAGACCAAGAGTTGGATTCAGAAACCCATTATTTCTGCTAAAGAGATTAAGATAAATCATACATATGAAAACATCCCATGAACACATACTGTGTAATATAATCTATGTATCATGATATATTAGAAATTAGGATGTATACATTGTCTCATCATACTTTCATCATTTATATATCCTTGAATATTTTTTTTAATTTATATCATATATGATTTACATTGATTAATTAATTTCACAATCATCCCAGTTAAATGGCCAGAGATATCTTATTCATATACTCAAAATTTATACATTTAATTTAGACCATTCAACCCTTGTAATATGACTAGTTACACAACCATTAAAAGCTACCTCACTACAAACATAAGAGGTAATGGTTTTCCTCATGTATAAAAAACTTGGTCGAATGTTAGACCTCGATAATTTACCCTGGTATAGATTCCAATAAACATGTTAATATATATGAACATCTAATCACAGCCAAAACATGTGTTGTTCCTATTAATATATCAATCCTTAAGATCTCTTTTACTGTGATCCAAAAGGGAGAAATTAATGATAATATGTCTATATCCTTATGAAATATCTATAATTGATAGTTATACATAATCTATTCCCTATATTTATACTTAATTACAATTGTAACCATTTTAAAAAAATAATCCAATGATATGAACTTATATTTAATGAAGAAAAACGAAAAAAAACTATAATGGTAAGAATAAGACAAACATATATCACCATATATACTTGAAATTGAAATAAAAAAACTACACTTCATGCAGAGTTTAGAAAAACCACCCCCACAAAAAAATATCTGATACATGATTACTATAATTAATAATTTTAATGATATACAATGATCATAAATATGAGAAAAAAGTAAACTCAATGATCATCCAAGATTCCGTGGATGACCATCTCATGGTCCACCTTTACATGCTAACCCCACTAACTCTATATATCCTTGTAATCTTAAAATTTCGAAAATTTTCATATCCATGGGTACATTATCATACAAGTTCTCATTTAAGGTTTTATAAAAATAACGAATGGGATATCCCAATTGTTGTGTAATGATAAAGATTGTAACATTCATATATAATAATTAAATTATATGTAATCATAATATACTATTATGACCACCTAGAATATTTTCACCCTAGGAAAAAATAAGTCAACTTTCACCCATGAGAGTGTCCCATCCTTCAGATTATTACAAATATCATATTTGAGTATTATATCATTATAAATATATAAGGTAACTATCCATAAGTCCATTTCAAAAAAAATAAAATTATAACTGAGATCACTAAATAAATTACCTCTCCAAATGAAAATGAATTCAATGATAAATAACTAATAACATATATCAAACTAAAGGATCCCATATCTAATAAATTACTCCATTTATTATCTAGGGATCATGTTACATTGTTTTAAAATATAATAATACATTACCAAAACGTTATCATGAAAGATCATGTAATGAGATTCCTAAGAGGATGTAAAGAAATATCCAAACTCAAAGTGTCTATCAATGGTTGATCTTGTATCATTATTGGTATTCTAGATAAAGGAATGCCAGAATAAACTAATAAAATATTGAGAGTAATTCAATATAATATTGAATCTTATACATATGACTATTTTAATATATAATTTGTAAGTATCTATTGATAGACACTAAATGTATTGTATGAAAATAAGGATCTTAAAGAGAAGAACCACATGCAGTGGTGAAATATAATGTTAGGATGGAAATAATATAAAACCATCAGAGATAGAATATCAAACCTTTAATGAAATAAACTCTTGGAGGAACATACACACCATTTCAACTCCTATTTTCTCTAGTAAAAGGTAAAAAATCATGTCATAATCAAATTATAATATTAAAGATAATAACCTTGGGTATCCTAATTTAGGGTTTCCTAATAATATGTATCTCTATTGATCATTTACATCAATATCTTATTGTATCTCACTCATGAATCTATCATTTATTTTGAATCAAGATGTTAAACATAACGATATGTCAACTGATGCCATTCACATGTTTTTAATACCACCATAATTCATAGAGAACCATTGAACATCTCCTACTTAATATTAAAAAAAATCTTTATCACACTAACCGCTAATATAAAATATTATAATAATATTATAAAACACATCATCAAATTGTATTATTAATTCAAACCATTTAACTATGAGGTTCGTAATGAGAATTTATAATCCTAAGTAACTTAGTAGATGTTTAAAGATCATCAGAACATTAGAGCATTCCCCATGTTTAGAATAATTATAATTCACAACATTTTTTTTAAAATAAAGGAGGTCCATAAGAGTTCATGAGTTATGAAAAAATGGACAAGAGGATGATCACCACAGTAAAGAGGTTATAAAGAGATGTATTATTATTAACAACTTTGAAGTAAAAACAAATGAATTAGAAAATTTCTCATAGAAAATATAGAATCTTCGATAGTGTATCCTTATATCTAGGCGTGGTTGAAGTGAGGGATATTTGTTTACAAATTGAGATAATTATAAAAAAGGATTCAAATGGTGAGTAATGTTAATATTGTGTATCAAAGGATTATAACAAACAAGTTTGACAATGTCTCAATATTGGAATGGATGAAGTTTTATTCATATAAATTGAGTGTCTATGTGTAGCATACTTATACACTAAAATAAGGGGAGTTCCTAGATAAAATAGGAAATAAATATAAATTGATATAGATGTCAAAGATCAAACGATAATCCATGACAATGTCAAAAAAAATTTAATTAAATAAAATGAAAAAAATGAACACAAATATTTGATTAGGAGATTTTATTTTGTGCCCCTGAAGATTGTAGTGGATTATATTCTTGAATTAGAGGGTGTTGGTGTGAAGGATGTGGAGAATAATATAGTAAAACTAGAGAAAAGTGGAATCTAGGGCCTTATTGAATAGTTGAAAGGTTGATTAAAATTTGGAGGAGTTACAACACCATCATTTTTATGGAAATAAAATTTCCTATATTTGGATGTACTTTTCCAATGTAATTACATTTTTTTAAATTTTTTAGATGATGAAACTAAATTTATTTGGGATGAAATTATTCCAAAAAATAAATCCCCAATATAATGGATGGAAATATCTTGGAAGAAATTTATATTAGTAAAAAGAAGAAAATATCCCATATTTTATTTTTGTGTAACTTTGTTATCATATTGAATGTAGAAAAGTATTTCATTGGTATCTCATTTACCTTTTGGATCAATAAAAAAATCCAAGAGGATGATAAACTCAAAATTTAGATAAAAATATAGAGTCAGACATAAGGGATAAATGTAAATTACATATGAAATCATATTTATAGAAACAATATCAACCTACCTAATGATAGAACTCATGTGGGAAAAATTAAATAATAGATCTTGGGTTTAGAACATCTAGACTGGAGGGCCCCTAGGAGTATATTTGAATTTCCTTCAGCTCATTAGAGATTTATATTTTTTTATGGGAAATCGATCATGGTGGGATTTACTTTTACTATATTCTAAGGAATATATTCCTTGGGATTCCACTATGTTGGAGTATTTATAATACATATTGATACTTTCATCATTCATATGAAGAGTGGTACATTTACAACAAACCAGAATATAACAACCCAATACTTTATGATATATTTCCATTTGTATAAAATTAATCTATTCGTTAACTTATGATACACACAACCCCAATGGTTAATTTTAGTAAGTTAAAACTATATTTTAATAAATCTATAATATAATAAATATTTTAATAATTCATAGAACACAATTATAATTTTATAGGATGAATAATGATTTTAAAATTACTTGGTATAAATAAGCCATATATGAATTTTTGAAAATTTTACCTTATAAATTTTTTTATGAATAATAAAAATAAAGGATTGAAATATTAATAATTTAATTTATAATAGTGCATTGTACTATATAAAATTTAAAATTTATTAACTATCAATTTTATAGAAATAATGATAAAAAAAATTTAGGTAAAAAATGATATTTTTCAAAAAACTATGTTTTCTTCCAAAGAACTATTATTGTTTAAAAATTAATAATTTATATCAATTTGAATTATTTAAAATAATAGTTAATAATTAATTATTTTATTATTATTTATATATTATATTTCTAAATATATGAATTAAAACCCATCTAATGATTATTTCTAGTCATATAGTCAATATAAGATCAATTTATGCTTGAAAATTTCATTTCCAAAAACCCAAATTTTGAATTATTTTGCTAGTATATTTTAAATTAAAATCTTCAACTTATATGAGTTGAATATTATAAAATTATTTAAGCATTTATAATCTAAATAATTAATATTAGGTAATAAGATATTTTTTTTCATATGACAAATAGAACAAATAATAAATTAATGAACACGATTATGGTTGAAACGAGGTTTTGCTCATTACATACACTTATGTTTAAATTAATTTTACAAAAAAAGAACTTATATTTTATATGGTGAATTTAATATTTAGAGTCATTGGATCGAAATTATGCATTAAGGATCATTTTAATTTATTCTTAATGGATAAATTACGTATATTATGAAATTAGATACCGTGGTAAAAACTATAATGACAAAATTAAACATAGAGGATAAGGTAATAAATTTTAAAATTTTTATTCTGTGTTTTAGCTAGGAATCGAACTTACCATCCTCAAAATCCATTATTTATCAATTTTTGAGGCACATTGGGAGAGAGTTACTTTCTATTATTTGATAGTTTTGGTTATTTTCTGAAATTTTAGTCCCAATTATAAAAGGGCACACCCTAAACTCACATATTCACATATATCAAGCAATTAAGATCAACCAAACAAAGAAAAATTACCACCCCAAAATCCATATACCTATTCTAGAGGTTCTATTCTTCCCAAAAGACCAACCCTAGGGTCCTTAACATGAGATCCAAAGCAGGTTTCTCCAAGAGAAGGTAATCATCTTATCAAAGATCATTCTTTTTATTTATTTATTTTTACCAAATTATATTATTTATTAAATATTAAAATATAATAACAATATTATCTACCATATTTATCCATCTCCTTCTTCATCAAATGGGAATAAAATCTATTGCTTAAGTGTATGAAAAACTACCACCTCGTGAACCGATGTACTTTTTTCCATAACCAACTAACATGGATAATAATAATTATGGATATAATAATAATAAATTATCAATATAAAATTATTTAATTTCTATAAAAGTAATATTCAATCAAATTTTTACCCTTTCATCGATTAATGTAATGACATCACTACTTTTAAATATGCATGACCAACCATTTATACAATGTGATGTGATTCATTTCCCATGTACAAATTTCAAAAATGGATCTAAAAATAGATTTAATAAATAAATATAATATTTATAACATTAATATAATAATTTATATGAATGATATATATACTATGTACAATAAAAAAACTTTCCTGTCAAAATACACAAGATAAAACAAGGTAATTAACCCCCTAAATAATGAAAATAATAATATATTATTATCAAATGGGTGCTATGATTTTTTGAGAGGTTAATATATGAAATTTTAAATATAAATATGGTTATAATTTAAATTAATAACATGATTAAAACCCTTGTATATGAGTTTTAATCATATGGAACCAAATAGAAGCATGATGTAAGCGATTATGGATCAATTTACATTCCATTGAGACATATTTGTTAATATGATCCTTTTCACATTAATTTGGTGTATAAAAATCCCCAATGATGTATTTAACATGAGTAAATATTTATTCATGATGATTAATGATTCAATTTATTTTTATTCTTTTAATATATTAAAATTTAAATACTATCAAAGAGGTAAGAATCTATTTTACAATCTCACTTTCTTTTGAGATTGAATTTATCCACATCGAAGCTATATTATTATTTACTTGTTATAAGGTCCATTAATTTTCTTATCAAGTATACATTTAAATAC